>JAZDUH010000459.1:0-600000 GCA_036419115.1 Scarus forsteni
AATTTCTGTACTTCATTTTCCTAGATATGCATGAGACTTTTCACTTGCATTTGTTTTGGATCTTTGATAAATATTTTCTTCCTCAGTGTTGATGTTCAGAATTCCTACCCTTTAAGGTGAAATTTTCAGACAAACATATTAGTTTGCAAGCATATGTTACTGCATTTCCAAGATACCCTTGCAAATCAACGGGATGAGTTCTCCACACTATTCCCTTCAGCTGTCTCTACGTTGTCCCACCTACAGCACTGTCCGATTGGCTACATGCTATGGTTACACGCAGAGCATGCAGACCAGCCAATGCACACTGAGAGCTGTGCCTGCACAGTTCTGCTTACAGACACAGCAGACAGGAGGAAGTTTTGCCAAAAAAAAAAAGGCAGAAGCTGTTCTGCTGATAAATTCAATATGGAAATAGCCAGTCAAAGCAGAAGTTTGTGTGTATATGAGCATTAAAAACCTAAACGCCCAATTCCACAAAGAGCGAACATGTCGCACACAGAAACTCAGGTTTTGCAGGCTGGTGACATCACCCACGGGAAGCACTGTGGCACGCACTACACCAACATCTGTTCAAACAACAGTAAATTGTTTCAGTCAACAAGTTACATGACCCAAAACTGACTAGGTCACTTTACTGGATGATATTTATTTCAGCAGTATTGACAATTTTTGCAGATTTATATTTTGCTTTACACAATATTTATTTTACCTTTATTTAACCAGGAAGTCCCATTGAGATTAAAAAATCTCTCTTACAAGAGAGACCTGGCCAAAATAACTGCCATACAGAATCATTAATTCATTAATTGTCCTGTCACATCTGATGTCGGATTAAAGCTGTTTGTCATAATGGAAACTTAACCTGAGGGCAGCTGGAAGTTTGATGCACATCTTACAAGTCAACAATAAACAGTCTTAACATACTTAAACTGAGTATATATCTGACTTCTCTCATTTCAAGAAATTCAAAGAAAAGTGAGAGAAAATGATGGAGAAATAAGAGAGACAATAAATGCATGTCACTAAGGATTTACCTGTGATTTCCCATACTTCTCTGTTTTAGTCTTCATTTTTAACATGATCTAAAAAGATGGAGTACATTATTGCAAGGAGAATGAGGCAGAGATACTGGGAAAGTATACAGTATATCAACAAAGGCTCTGCTATTTGGCGATGAAAGACCAGGAATGCAGGTGGATCACAAGCTTTATGAATGGATAAGCCTGCTGCTGTGTAACTGTCTCTTAATTTTGTACTCCAATTAATGACAAAGGAACAGACTTCATCTGTCCCGGAGCTGGCCCACACGTGGCCTCCGCTGCGCGCCCCGATGGCCAGTCCGCTCTCCCAGTTGCTGAAGGGACAGCAGCTCTGACCGTCTCCACTACAAGGGATCAGTCAGAATAATCAGTTGCTGCGCCTCGGCCACAGCGCATTTAAAGGCAAGGAGAGGCATTGATTTTATTGGTGAAGACAACTCTCTGCTGTGTTGAACCCACTCACACCTGTTCTCCTCCCTCTCTGGCACTTGCGTGGAGGGGCAGGGACTTGGGCGGAGGGGCAGGGATGTGGGCGTAGGTGCGCCTCTCTGCACCTGCAGTGCACCTGTGCGTACTGCTGGAAACTTGCAAAGTGCACTGGACACATCCCGTCCGCACAGGTGAGGTAAGACACAGGGCAGGTGCGCCGCGCCTGCGCCTGGTCTGCGAAATTAGAGCCCTAAGTGCTTTTCCAAAGGATGTATCTGTCAGCCAGAGCTGGGCTCAAACCTGCAACCTCTCAATCGCTGATCAAGCGGACTATCTGACTGCACCGCCAGTGGCGTGTGTAGTTGGTTTATCTACATAGCTGTCTGATACACTCTATTCAAATGCAGGGCCACATCAATCGACGCTGGTTGTGTCATAGGTAGATGCGACAATCGGTGCTGCGATAGCAAGCTTTTTATAAAGAGCAATTCTAAATATGACCATCCAATGAAAATCCTGGCTGTATTCCCTATCTGGGGTTTGTGAAATACCCCTCCTGTTGAATGATGCTCTGGAACGCAATAATTAGAAGCTGATTGGAAACTCTGTTATAAACTGAAACACAACCAACCAGGTGCAGAGTATGTTGTGTATGTATGTATGTTTGGTTGATGTTTTTTTTTTTCCCTGGCATATGAATTACACAAATATAACTGAAATCCAAAATAAATAGCATTTCTTAATCCTAGGGTTGAGAAGATGAAATAATCTAACTGTTTTAGTGTGTAGAAGCTCTAGCGCTAATATGGTGAAAGATTCATAAGACAGTAACTTATGTATCCAAAAAGTGGTGTTGTTATTGTACTGTACATTTGATAGGGTGTGAAATAAGCTTATGTTATAAAATACAGTTATTTATTTATTTAAGACACATCTCAACAGGAACTGGGTTGGAAAAAATTACGTGGAGTGTGGTGAAGTGTTTTTAGAGTGTGTGACCAATTCTCTGACCTTATTACATATACAAATTGGTGGGTCAAGACAGACACCATAAGTCAGCTGTGACTGGACCTTAAGATTTGGACCTGTGAAGGCTGCAGTAAATGACATTGAGCTTTCACTTTGGTGACACCTGTCAGGCTGTCAGTGGGCTGACTTTTGTTCAAAGTTTGACTTTCTATGTGCAGAACATGGATAAACATGTTAGATTTGTCAGGGCCACAAATGCAGAACCTGAATTGAAAATGACAAAGAGGAACATTTTTAAACATCAGTTTAATCAAGAACTCCTTTTATGTACAAATACTTTCATCTCACTATTCACTGATGTTGGTGTCAGCATGTCCACTCACCCTGTGAGAACCCTGTGTGACTGGGAATGCAGACATTAACTTGAAACAACTTCTTCATAATGGGAACCAAAACTGTTTGTACAAATGGACCTTAATGACCTGTTGGTTGGAGCTTTGAACCTGGAAAGGTCTAACCAGGTAGTAATCTGTAATTTGTGTCAATTATCACTATACACATAAAAATATACATGTCAACAGGAAGCCTATTCTTTCAATATGTTTGAAAGATTTCTTAATACGTTGTTCAGTATTATTGCATGTATGTAACCAGTGGGATTAATTGGTTTAAACAGAGTGATTGCAGTTCTTTGAAAGTCCCTCATATTTAACTGTGTACACTGAAGAAGTTACCACGCAGAAAAAACTAAAGGAACTCAATTAAACAATTTATTATTTGAAGCAGCTGACTAAAGTTAACAAAGTTCAAGAAGCAAATGCAATGTGAATGAATCCTGACATAAGTGGAGTCTGACTTGTCTCTGCAGTCTGATAAGTCATATTCTAAGTTTAAACAGTTTCACAGTCTTGGCAAAGTGAAAGTTATTGGGGGCCAGGATTATTTTTACACTAGAATAACCATTGTGATTATCACTGGAAAGTTTAGCATACATCACAGAAATGCTATCCCAGTGATGCTATCCTGACATCTACGCGGTTCACTATGAGCTTCCAAAGCCACCCAATAAGTTAAATGTTTACATTGTAAGTAGTGGATAACATTTAGAAGCGTCTGAATGTACCATGTGCACATCTTTCTTGTAAAGCTTCAGTCTGGCATCAGCTATGAATCCAGAATGTAGCAGCACATCCTGTCTTCAGCTGGCCCACAACAGCACATCTCTCTGCTGCTGATCTCTCTTCACTGACTTCCAGTTGCAGCTTGAATCAAATGCAGAACTCTAAGTCTGGCTTACAAAACAGGAACAAGAACAGCTCTTGTTAACCTGATATCCCTCATCTGGCCTCCACTCCCTCTCGCCCGCTAACTCGGCCGGTGGCAGACGCCTGGTGCTCCCATGTCAGCATAGCTCAAAATCACCAGCTGAACTCTCCTTTGTTGTTCCACAGTGGTGGACTGAACTAACGCCTTCATGAAATCCACAAAGTCCAGATCTTCTTTATGAGAAGGCTGGAGACTCAGCTGTTTACTGCAGTAACAGCAGCAACAATAGTGAGTTCTATTGCGTTGCAGTGATTTTGAAGTTTCAAAGGAACCATGCAGGACCAAGTGTTAAAACTTGGAAGGTTTACTGCACTGCACTACCTAGGACTGGATGCCCTAACTAATACAAAGTTTAAATTTTGCTGCTCCTCCCCTGAGTTGCTTTAGGACGGTGCTAGTTTTCGGGTTTAGACCCTATCATATCTGATGTCTGGCGCTCCTCTGTTCAACCTTGCACACCAGCTGGATCCTCCTGATTCATTGTCTGTACTCAGGAAGATCCATCTCACCAAGCTCCAGTCTGAAACATCTGTGTTCTGTCCAAAGCAGCACGGCCCAATCAGCTTCCTTTAGCGCAAGAAGAGATGGAGTTATGAGTGAGAAAACAACAGGAGGCGACTGCTAATAAAGCGACTAGCATAGATGCTATCAGTTAAATCAGACCATGCCCACATTTCATTTTTTAAATGAAAAACAAATAACTCTACAACGATTCCTATAGTAAGGGTACTTAAGATCCACTTCAGACATTTTTTAAAAAGAGTTTGGTCTTGTTTTTTTTTGCAGGTGAATATGTGTACAACCTCACTGACGGTCATAATGGCTGTTTCAGTGCACGCTGTAATGCATCCTGTATAATTGAGAGCTTTGTTGTGGATTGTCCTTCAACGACACCCAGCCCCTCTACAACTCCAACTACACCCCTTGTGTGCATCTACCAGAATGAAATAAAACAGGTATGAGATATTATCCTTGTTAACCATCACCTGTTCGTACTTGATTGATGAATTAAGGTGAACACACACATGCACAAGCAGGATCCTACAGTCATGCTGTTGGGCAGCGGGTTAGGTGTCGGGGGGTTTTGGAGGCAGGGGGTAGACTTTCAGTATTAGTGTCTTTAATCATGCTGGAACAAGCTTCACTATACAAGCCAAGCTGCTGACTCGTTGGCAGCAAATCTCAAACTAATCGACAGGCTGCCTGTTAAACCGCAGCGCTGACCGCGACATAAGAACCCAGAAGTGGTTGCTGCCCACGTGAACGTGGGCAGATTTTGCCCTGCCAACCGCAGTCCAGGGTGTTGAAATTTCTAGTGGCAGCCGCCTGGCAGCAGCCAATCCCATCGACAGGTGGAGCGAACATGGACATAGCAGGCTTAACAGGTCAAAGCAGTGGAGGAGCTCTAATAAACAGCTCTACCTTCATATAAAGATAACCAGATGAAAAACTGGGCATGGGACAACATTTCTATAAAGTGTTTTTGGGGAGGGAGTGTTGTGAGGGAGTTTTGGGGGGCTCTGCTGTGATGTCAGCTGAATCACCTCTGTGTCACTGCATACGCTACACTTGTAACGCGGCTTTATCAGGTTTAATCATGTTATCAGGTTTTCAATTCTTTTCGATGGGTGGGCCTGAAAATGTTTTGTCTCCTAGAATGGGCGTGACAGATAGTAATTGAGAATCACTGCTCTACGGTGGGAGTTGCACCTGAAGTAGCACCTCAGCAATTAAGCATTTGGTACTTTTCTCAATGCCCCTTAGTAGTGCTGAGAAAGTGAAGTGGCACGTTTCTAGCTCCCAGGCCACTTTCCAGATTTTATCCAACTAGAGCATATTATTCGATCCTATAATTATTTTATATTATGTATCCTATTACCCTTCACCAACTGACAGATTATGGAACGTCTGTAAATCTGACACACACACACACTGAAGAGAGTTCTGCACACAGCAGGGTTTAACTCCAATGGCCACTGACCAACATTTCTTCCCACACAACTTTCTTTTTCCCTCCTCTGTCCAGCCTGGAGAAGTGTGGGTGGTTAACAACTGCCTGAATAAAACCTGTGTCAATGGTGAAGTGATACCAGTTCCTCACATTTGTCCGCCACCGGGACCTGTTTACTGCGCCAGTGGACGGGCGCCTCGTCCGGTCCTGGATGAAAGTGGCTGCTGTACACGTTTTGTTTGTGACTGTAAGTGAAACATTAATGAAGTTTGAAAAGCAGTAGATTTTCAGTATTTTCTGATGTTATTCTGTCCACTCACTCTCTTGTTTCTTTCCATTTTCTTTTTTTTTTCTTGTTTGAGAAAATAGAGCATATCAAGACTGCGGAAAAATACAAAACCCAAAACCAGTGAAGTTGGCGCGTTGTGTAAATTGTAAATAAAAACAAAATACAATGATTTACAAATCCTTTTCAACTTATATTCAATTGAATAAACTGCAAAGACAAGATATTTAATGTTCGAACTGAGAAACTTTATTTTCTTTGGCAAATAATCATCAACTTAGATTTGATTGGCAGCAACACATTGCAAAAAAAGTTGGCACAGGGGCATTTTTGCCACTGTGTTACATCGCCTTTCCCTTTAACAACACTCAGTAAACGTTTGGGAACTGAGGAGACCAATTTTTGAACCTTTTCGGGTGGAATTCTTTCCCATTCTTGCTTGATGTACAGCTTAAGTTGTTCAACAGTCCGGGGTCTCTGTTGTTGTATTTTACGCTTCATAATGTGCCACACATTTTCAATGGGGGACAGGTCTGGACTACAGGCAGGCCAGTCTAGTACCTGCACTCTTTTACTATGAAGCCACGCTGTTGTAACACGTGCAGAATGTGGCTTGGCATTGTCTTGCTGAAATAAGCAGGGGCGTCCATGAAAAAGACGTTGCTTGGATGGCAACATATGTTGCTCCAAAACCTGTATGTACCTTCAGGCATTAATGGTGCCTTCACAGATGTGTAAGTTACCCATGCCTTGGGCACTAATACACCCCCATACCATCACAGATGCTGGCTTTTGAACTTTGCGCCTATAACAGTCCGGATGGTTCTTTTCCTCTTTGGTCCAGAGGACACGACGACCACAGTTTCCAAAAACAATTTGAAATGTGGACTCGTCAGACCACAGAACACTTTTCCACTTTGCATCAGTCCATCTTAGATGAGCTCGGGCCCAGCTAAGCGGGTGGTGTTTCTGGGTGTTGTTGATAAATGGCTTTGGCTTTGCATAGTAGTTTTAACTTGCACTTACAGATGTAGCAACGAACTGTAGTTACTGACAGTGGTTTTCTGAAGTGTTCCTGAGCCCATGTGGTGATATCCTTTACACAGTGATGCCGGTTTTTGATGCAGTACCGCCTGAGGGATCGAAGGTCATGGGCATTCAATGTTGGTTTTCGGCCTTGCCGCTTACGTGCAGTAATTTCTCCAGATTCTCTGAACCTTTTGATGATATTACGGACCGTAGATGATGAAATCCCTAAATTCCTTGCAATAGCTCGTTGAGAAATGTTGTTCTTAAACTGTTGGACAATTTGCTCACGCATTTGTTCACAAAGCGGTGACCCTCGCCCCATCCTTGTTTGTGAATGACTGAGCATTTCAGGGAAGCTGCTTTTATACCCAATCATGCCCAATTACCCTGTTCAAAATAAGTGTTTGATGAGCATTCCTCAATTTTCTCAGTCTTTTTTGCCGCTTGTGCCAGCTTTTTTGAAACATGTTGCAGGCATCAAATTCCATATGAGCTAATATTTGCAAAAAATAACAAAGTTTGCCAGTTCAAACATTAAATATCTTGTCTTTGCTGTGTATTCAATTGAATATAAGTTGAAAGGGATTTGGAAATCATTGTATTCTGTTTTTATTTATGAAAATAGAGCATATCAAACTTCACTGGTTTTGGGTTTTGTACAATCATTGCCCCCAAAAGAAATTCTTTGATAATATTCAGCTCGACCAAATGGTGCTGAAGAGCTTGTTTCTGTCAAACATTCAAATTTATGCAGATCGGTTGATTAAAATTTACATCCGAGATATAAT
The DNA here is from genome assembly GCA_036419115.1 of Scarus forsteni. Lineage (NCBI taxonomy): Eukaryota > Metazoa > Chordata > Actinopteri > Labriformes > Labridae > Scarus > Scarus forsteni. Next base: position 7,822 of record JAZDUH010000459.1, read on the forward strand.
CACAGCATGAAATGAGGCTAAGCTAGGCCACGGCATCACAAACATAAGCTCAGGGTGTAATCAAGCTCCACCTTCCGGTCAAATCTGAATTAAGTATTGTGCGCTCTTAGGACCACCAGACTTTTTTTCACATGTGACAAAAAGAGAGCATCAAGTGAAGGAAAGGTTTTCCAAGGGCTAACCGGTCCCTTGGCCCCTATGCCTCTGTGGTGTTTGGGTGATGGCAGTGGTCCTTCTGATGGATTGATGAAACATAGGCACTTGTTTCCTTTTATCTCTTAGTCAAGATCAAGTGTATTTTCTTCTTTTACACCAGTAATGACAAGACAAGCACAGATTGTACTGATGAATTACACGTATAAACACCACAGTGCTGAAGTTATGTGAATTAAAGAGTCTTCTGTGAGCACAAAAGAGAAAGATGGTGGAAAATGGTCCACCTGGGGCGAGGGTTTGATTTAGAGACCAGCCTCACTATAAAAGAGCAATTACGCTAACAGCATCACTATATGGATAAACCTTGTTAACACTGATGATAAAACATCACTGATCTGTACATTGTGAAAAGGGTTTTCTGGTTGGTGGATATACAAGAGTTTGGTTAAAAGTTTGTATTTTCTCAACTTTATGACCAACCATTTTATTTATATTTTTAATGGTTCTTAAAACGCATACCTTTTATTGTGCTGGTCCATCTCCTGACTTTAGGCAAAGTCTATTTTCTGGTAGAGCTCTGTGGTCCTTCTCGTCTGCCCATCGATCACATTAGTCATTTAACCCTGACCCCGCTGGGAGCCTTTGAATTTACTGACTTCTCCTTTCTCTCATTCTGCAGGTGTGTGCAGTGTCTACCATAAGAAGTATTACCAAACATTTGATGGATTAAGTTATCAATTCTATGAGGACTGTGACTATTACCTGGTCAAGGAGATTATTGATCGGCACAACCTGACCATTATATTAGATAATCAGCAGTGCAGTGATGACACATTCTGCCCTCAGAATCTCATTATTTACTTAAATGACCAAGTCGTAAAGTTCTCCAGGGCCAATTACTCCGGATACATAGCACTTAAGGTGAGTTCAAACTGAATGTACTGAAATGTGCTCTTTCCATTCTTGTTATTGTTATTTATGTTTATTTTAATTTGATCATTTGGAGTCTCGAAAATCATTTTTCTCTGATCACACAGGTCTACGTGAAAGGAGTAGAGACTTATCCAGCTATTAGAATGGCAAATCTGTTTTTCACCGCCAGTATCTTTGAGATCACCCTCTTCATCACAGACCTCGAAGTCGTCATCACTTACAGGAGGGACTCTTTCTGCATCCATTTGCCCTCTGATAAGTTTGGTTCCAATACTGAGGGACAGTGTGGTGAGCATCACATGCAGGGTTTTCTAAACCTGATCACCTAATGTTTCATCATCTGTAATCTGAGAGAACAAAACAACAAACAAACAAATGAACAATTAATCAATTAATAGATAAATGAATTAAATTATATTCTTATTCTTATTCTTATTCTTATTCTTATTCTTATAATGTATCTAGCAACAACAGCAATAGTAGTTAAAGTAGAATTTTTGATTTATCTAACAAATGAAACTTTGGAAAGATGAACCATCTCAAAGGTGAGTCTTGTTAAACCTAATCCTTGACGGTGCCTTCCTCAATGGAGGTCAATCTCAGGTTTTAGGTTGTTAAGCTGCTTGAATGAGTGATGTAACACATTGTTCTCTTCTTTCCTAAGGAACCTGTGACAACGTGCAGCCCAATGACTGCCGCCTTCCAAATGGGATGATAGACAACTGCAACACCACTGCAGAAGAATGGTTTGTCCCGGAAACACCTTGTATATTCACAACCACGCCTCCCACCACCACGCCAGCTACCACCACGCCACCCACCACCCCGCCAGAAACAACCACGGGCCCCACCAGCCAAGCCACCACCACGCCATCAACCACCACTCGCAAGACCACTGTTTTTGAATGCGTTCCAACATACTGTAATCTCTTGAATTCAAGGTGATTATTTCAGAAATTCACTGACCTGAAAAGTTTAAACAAGCACCCCTGTTTCATTTCAGGCTCCGACTGAGTAATGCCATCTTTAGGCCAGGAATTTAACAGAAAACATGCAACAGATAGTTCTTCATTTTCTGCTAATGCACGTGTGGACATGACAGCTATTGAAAACACAAGGCAAAGCATTCAAACACTGTAGCAAAGACATAACATAAAATAAAAACCGTAAAAAAGAACATACAAAAGACAATAGAACTTATTGGTAATGAGGGCATGGAAAAGATTTGAAACCACACGAACAAAGAAAAGATCTCATTAAAACAAACCAGCAGTTTGGATAAATACTGCAGATATGTTACATTCCAATATCATATGGCCAAAATAACTTTTGTTGTGAACATGCAATATCTCCTTCAGTACCTTACCTGTCTGTGAAAGCACCCATAAAGCCTTAATTTAAGTGGCTACTGATACTTCTGGCTGTCCTTTCCATCCATCCATTTTCTTCTGGTTGTCCGTGGTGGGGCAGCAGCCTAAGCAGGAAAGCCCAGACTTCCCTCTCCCTGGCCACTTTGTCCTTCCTTCAACCCTGATTAGAGGCCCGAGCCACTTCAGCGTGAAGGAGCATGGCTCTGCTATGAGCCCCTCTCGGAGCTTCTGACCCTGTCTCTAAGAGAGAGTGTGGACACTCTGCAGAGAAAACTCTGCAGGGTTTCTGGGATCGTGGACCCATGATCCTGTTTTTTTAGTGACACCCAAAGCTTGTGAGCATGGGTGAGGGGGGGATTGAAGATCGAGCAAAATCAAGAGCGTTGCCTTTTGGCTCACTTCCCTCTTTTACCTGCTTGTTGAAAAAAGACAATGATAAAATACTAAAACTAATCTTACAACTATTTCTTGCTAGAACTGAGACTTTGAAATTGTAATCCAAACATATGTTCACTCAAACATGGTTTCAATGAGGCTTGTTTGATTTTATCATTATTATAGTAACAGTAGAATCTTTTAGATCACCACTACTTATGTGGCCCAGTAACCTGGGGATAGAGGTAAGGTGAGCCTAACCCTGCCCCCCCAAAGTCATGGTCATACTTATGGTCAGGGTGTGGCCATATTATATGCTGGTCATATGTTAATAATGCCAACTCTGTTAAGGGCAAATCTGTAGTCTTTGGAAGCACACCTCCAGGTGGGAAACTGATTTAATCTGGCTACTTGGAAAGTCTGGATGTTCTCGTGAACTATATTTGGACATGGTTTTACAACCATCCTAACCACATTATGTTGACTCTACCAGAATTACATGTATGTGCCATTGCTTCCAGAAAATTAAGGACCTGGGATAATAAACTCTACCTACAATCTAACCAGATCTTAGTGTTTGAACATTGTGCACAACTTTAGGTTCTCTAACACAAGAAGGCAAACAAAGGACAAGAGTGACCAACAGTGATAAACTCAGTTTCACGCTTCAGCTGTGTTATGAAAACTGCAATACAATCTCACCACAACAACCATGAAACATCAATACGCACACATACAATGGGTATTCAAACACTAAACATTTATGGTTTGGTTTTAATGTCAGCAACTAATAAAGTCTTTTGGCTTGTTTGTTTTTCCTTCCAGTTTATTTCAATCCTGCCATGACGTCATATCCCCGCTGTTATTCTTCCAAGCATGTAAAGCTGACTTCTGCACCACCGGAGACTTTGACTGTGTCTTCCTAGAGGAATATGCTGCTGAGTGTACTGAGAAAGGAGTCTGTATTGACTGGAGGTCCGCCTTAGTAGGGATTTGTGGTAAGACATGTACTCTTTGGTGTAAAAAATTGCTCTTTATGACAAGTTCAGCAGCTCATATGGAAATGAACCCAACCATGCTTTTATAGATCCACAATGCCCAGACGAAACAGTGTACAACGCCTGTGGCCCTGAGATCCAACCAACTTGCAATCACAGGTAATCACACCATGGGAAGGGACAGCAATGAGAGTCACTATCTGGGTCTGACAAATGAGTTTTAGGGGAATGTGTTAAAAGTTGTTTTATTTTGAAAGCTAGTGTCTGCTCTCTTTAAATGTATTTTATTGTGAAGCACTTCAGCAGGAAAACATTTATGTTGGACAGTTTTTTTCCATGGGGGCCAAATAAAGGGCTGACTTAATCATCTGCAGACAGGATTTATTCGGTGATTGAAAAACTTAAGCAGTTGAAGACTGAAACTTTCTTGAAGCTGTTTTGTGACTAAAAAAGAATTAACACTCAGTGGTACTAACTGCCAATCTGACCTCTTGCCTCAGATACAACGACATCTACGTAACAGGATCTGCTTCATCCAGTAATGTCTCTAGGGAGGGCTGCCTCTGTCCCAATGGCACCACCTTATTCAACACGGTCTACCAAAAATGTGTCCCCTCATGTGGTAAGCAGGCTCATATGAAGACTGCATTGACTGGGTTACCAATAATTTACACTAAAGCTGTCATATCACAGATATTTTTCTCCTGTCTTAAATTCAGATTGTATTGGACCTGATGGAAGACCAAAACTGGTGAGAATCCTGTACCAATTACACACTCATGGTCACTTTATTCGGAACACCTAGCATGTACCAAGTTGGAGCAGCTTTTGTCTAAAGTGAACTCACTGTCATGCTAAACAAACCAGTGTGAGATGATCTGAGCTGGGCTCCTCTGTGGTCATAAAGGGATGGACATGTTCAGCAACATTCCTCAGGTAGGCTGTGGGGCTTAAACCATGCTCAGGTGGGTCTGAGGGACCACCAGCAGCAGCCTGAACTGCTGATCCAAGGCAGGATGGAATCATGCTTTATGATGTTCACACCAAACACTGAATGTGGAGCAGCAATCCAGACACATCAGACCAGGAGACATTTTTACTATCTTCTGTGGTCAAGTTTGGAAAGTCAGAGCCTCAGTTTCTCTTGAAAATCATGCTGTGTGTTCACCATGGCCTCCTGCAGACCGTAGTTGTCCTTCTGTCATCTCTAACTGAGAAGCACTGAAAAGGAAGGCCCACCGTCTCTGTCCGTCACCGTCACCGTCCTGTTATGGACTTTCACCTGAATTTTCCAACCAATGGTCTAAAATTTAATGGTAGACATGCTGCTGTGCATCCTTTGGGAGCAAAACAAGCTCAGCTAAGTGTCCTCAAAGGGGCAGAAGCAGTCTCTGCCTCAGATGTGAGACTTCAGATGAGGCAGGAGGAGATTTAAAGCTAAGTCAAATGCTGCATCCTACAGGTCAGGCCATTGCTCCCTGTTTTGAGATAAACACACCCCTGTGTACAAACAGGAGGGTGGGTGCAGGCTGTATGAATCACATATGTCAGGAGTAACTTAGGAATGGTACCTTGATTCACACCAAAACATTTTAAGGCATAGACAGTGTTGGGCACATTACTTTAAAAAAGTAATTAGTTATGTTACTAGTTACTTTCCCAAAAAAGTAATTGAATTACTAATGGTATTAGTAATGGAACTGCATGCAGCGCATGCAGTGGAATTTGCCTGATAGACTAGAATGGGAGCTGGTGCTCAAGAGTACATTTCAAGGGCGCCGTACCACGCAGCTCTGCAATGGTAAAGGTGCTGGAGATCAGCTATTTTCTGCACGGGCATTTAAACCTCGTAAATTCACTGTCATTTAGAAAGCATCAGATAGGAAGTGAGCGTGTGGAGTATCCGGAAGTTTCAAAATAAAACACAATGCACGGACTCTCGAACGTGACCATGTCAAAACCGGAGGCACGAGCATCAGGTCAGCAGTCCGTCAGAGAGTCCCAGAGACAACACGGTGTAGAGGTACAGAAATATACAACATTTTATACATGACACCAAACAAGGATACAAGGATATAGGATAGTCGGATAGAAGTAGAATAAATCACAGAGCTGAGTGGTTGAGACCAGCAAAGGGACCTTAGAGAAGGGTGAGGTGTTGTTTGTTTCTTTTCTCAGTCTACTACATGCTTTATGAGCGTGTGACATGCTATTCTCATGAGAGCCTGTGGCTCTCCGGGGATCAGCCCTCCCCCTACGAGGCTAAGGAGCGCTGCTTTCAGTGGGGTTTGTCTGTCAGAGCAAGACCGCAGCACAGCGCTTCCGCATGGGGATGAGGCAGGTCGGATAACAGCTGCCTGACATCGGTGCAAAGTCACACGCTACATTTCACTGTCAGTAACAGCGTTGTAACTCATGAAAAAGTAATTCATTAGATTACCTGTTACTGGGAAAACATAACGACGTTAGTAACTCCGTTATTTCTAACGCCGTTACTCCCAACACTGGGCATAGGGTGCATAGAGTTGTTGTTCTGTGATTGGTTGATTAGATATTTGTGTAAGCAGTCGAATCAGTGTACCAAGTGAATTGGCCAATGAGTGTATAATATCATTCTGTTGAAAAAATAAAGAAAAAAGACGTCAGGTGTTAACCATTTAACATCTGTTCAACAGCCTGGTGATAAATGGGTCGTTGATTGCAAGGAGTGCGTCTGTGATAATGACACCTATGGTGTCCGATGTGATCCGATTCCATGCCAACCAATGACAATTCCCAACTGCACAGAGCCTGGCTACAAGATGGTCAACAGGAGCGATGGCTGCTGCACATCATATGAATGTGGTAAGTTCTAGTTCTGTTAGAAAGACCTGTTCCTAAAGCTCCTTAACCCTTTAAACCTGATCTATGCATGTCCTGTCAAAGTCAACACCTTTTAACTCAGGACTGCAGACCTTTGAGCTAAATACAGGAACCACTGTAGCTTACATTTACCAACCCCCTCAAGCGGACAATAAAGGACCTAATTCATGGGTAAATATTTTCAAAATAGTTTTCAAAGAAGTGATGTTGTTGTTATTTTTAGACATCACACCTGATTGTCTCCTCGGGGTCTTTGAACCTTGTCTCCCCTCCAGACAGAAAGTAACATGATTGTGAGAATCAATGCTTTCATACTTAAGAGCAAATTATAATGCCTAAAGCTTGGCTCTCGTTCAGGTCTTCATCAATAACTTGATGTAGACGAAAGGGTTAATCTAGCACGCAACTCACAACCGTCTTCTCGCCTTGTCTTGAACAGAATGTGATGTTGAGCTGTGCCCCGTCCCCAGAGGAATGCCCCTTGGTTTCGGCTCAATTACACCGAAGGAGTCTGCTGCAGAAACTACACGTGTGGTATGTGACCTAATCAGTGTGCGTGGTAAAAGCTGGTGCATTAAAGGTACCGAGGAACTGGGCATGAACAGCAAACATACCACAGTGATCTGAAATGTGAGTGCCGCATGTGCTTGAAAAAAGACTTGGAGAGTAAAAACATCCACACTCAAAGCTTTATCTGTCTCCTCAGCACTTGAACTGGACTGTGTGTCAGGGTATGTCAGATAGCCAAGGTATTTCTTACCAGGGCCGTGAGATACAGGACACTAAATGTGAGCATGCTGTAAGAGTGAGTGCTCACTCAGCAGCATCACTGCCTGGTTAAAAAGCCGTAGTCAGGTAACGATGGGGTCTAATTTGTCAGACCCATTACAGACAGCATTTCAGATGTGCTCACATGATGGCACTGCCCTACAGTCTTCTCCGAGGTTTATCTGTAAATTCCTTTGCACACCAGATGCACCAGATCACTCATAACTAATTTTTACCGATTGCAGTCAGAGATATTCTGTTGCAAGGAGAAATTACAGATTTTAATTTTTAGACCAAAGTCATTTTTTCATTCTAATTCTCATCGTACAACTCATTTTCACAGCTGCTGTTTGTTGTTGGTTTTTTTTTCGCCATCTCACACTTTGTCCTGTGGAATCCTGTTCAAGTATTTTAATACATATTTGAGGCTGCTTGAAGTGTTTCATCCTTTTCTGAGACATTTTTGACTTTCCTCTGCTGATAGATCATTGCTTTTTGCCCGACTGTTTAAAACCAAAACAATGAAATAAGTTGTCAAACAACCTCTTACCCATCAGCGTAGACTGTTTAACAGCACATCCTCAGTCCATGAGTTTGAAAAAACTATATGTATTCATATTTTTGCATCAATTGCAGTTGCTCAGAGTAAGAGCAGGGGGTGCGTCTGCAACTTCAGCACTCCTCCTTCCCTTGCCTTTGGACCCAACGCACATTAAATCCTTTCCTCTCCCAGAGTTTGGCGGTTTTCTGTGACAATCTCTGTGGGGGGGGAGTGCTGTCATACTGGAGGATGGACTGATGTCCTAGAAGTTCTGTTTTACCAGTGAGGGAGACACCTCCTCACACCATGACCCAGATCTCATATAAAGCTTTCCTGTGATCTACATAGCAGTCAGTCTGTGTACATTCTCCATGTCTTCTCAGTGCTGTGGGTCTACCCTCCAGCTTCCACAGACAGGACCTTGATTCATCACTGAACATGACTTTGGCTCACATCCTTAGGCTGCGTTCACACCGAACATGACTCAGCCATAACTGCGTTGTCCTCGCGATTATTATAATCATCGTCGTGGCTTGATCTTCACCGCAATCATGTCATATATCATATAATAGGATGTATTAGCTGACATTATTCCAACTGTATCCTCTTCACTCATCTACAAACCAGAAAACCTGCAGCTGATGGATCTACAGCAGCATCATCTGCTAATTTTCTGTGATCTGTCAAAGAGGAACTAATTTCCCCACAAACTGATTCTGGCATAAAATGGGTGTTTGAGGAAGAGGAAATAAAGGTGAGGGACTGGACCCCCGATTCTTCCAAATAAACCTAAATATCCAACAACGCCACCTTGGGAATGTCACCCAAGGAATCACCCCTTTTACTTTGAGGACACAGGTCCATTATTAAGCAGGCAGGAGACGTGGTTCCAGTTTTAAACAATATAATCTTGAGGAAACAATCAGGTTATTAAAATGATTAAAACCCAACTAAGAAGAAGATGGGGGAAAACAAAAAGGGGACCCTTCAGAGACTGGGGCGTACCAGGAGTGAAGAAGGGCAGATGAGGGGGAGGGGGTTATCCCCAAAGGAACCTCAATAAAGAAAAATCACCCCAGTCGCTCGTGACAAACACACACTCTCACAGACATGGAAGTGGGGGGACCCAAACCAGGGAACACAGCACACCAAAAAGGGGGATAACACCACCCTGGACACCAACTTCTTCACCCGTGGCTCCCAGCTCTGAAAGGACGAAGAAACAAAGTTAGGTGGGGGAACTGAACATAATACAAACTCAAACTGTTCAAATAATGGTAAGAATAAGAATCCCACCATGCCCCAAATTAGTCAAAATAATATCAATTAAAGGGAATAACCAATCCCCCTAACTAATAACAAAAACAAAATACATACAACCAAATAAACCCAACCACCTGGGAGAAGAAAACAAAAACATCAATGGAAATTCAAGAAAAACCTTTCTCCAAATAAATGAATACACCCAACTACAAATACCTGAACTAAACTCCCAAAGTAAATAATCTAAATAGTAAACTCCCCCCCAAAAAGGAATTAACTCAACAAATGAAATTGATTAGCAATAAACATCACAGAAATTAACCACAATGTAAACGAAATCAAGTACTAATAAATCCCAAAGGACCAGAATGCAAAGAAAACAAAATGTAATATAAACCACAAAGAAATTAAGCCATAACTAGTAAATCCTAAAAAGAAAATAACCACAACGAAAATGAAATCAATTATTAAATCCCCAAACGAAATTAATCACCCTTAATGACACAACAAAAATGGAAACAATGACACCAATTTCTCGACTCCCCCAATGACTTGGTTGGCCCCAGAGGCATGGGAGCGTCCGGTTACTTGTGCAGAGAAGAATGTCGGTTATGGCTTTCCCAAGCCAACCTGGAGCACATGCGCTATGGGAGCCCCAGGCACCACACCGAGCAGCAAGCAGGTAAAATACAACCACCGACCGTCAAAGAAAGTGCAGCCCAACCAAGTAACACCAGGCGAGCAAGCACAGTCAAGCGGAGCAAAGCAGCCATCCCACCAGTTCCCACTGCTATGAACCACGGGCCCTGATAGACAAAGAGTAGAGTCACAGTGATTAAATTAAAAGTAATAAGCAGGCAAGGGCTGACAGGTTAGCCTGAGGAGGCCCACCTACCAGTCCAATCACCGTTCATAAACCGCGCAGGGAGAGGCGATATTTCCCGTCAACGCTGCTACTGGAGTCGTCTAAGGGGGAGAACACTCAGGTCTAAAGGCCAAAATGTATATTTAGCAGCCATCCGGCAGGTAACAGAAAGGCTAACCGAGGCAGCCGTCAGCTAACCTACCTGTGTGTGTGAAGAGCTGCGGGTGCTGGTTGACCCGGAAGCGAATGGAATGAGAATGGCCAAGCAAGAGGGCCTCTAGGGGTTTCCCTACCTCCTTTTATAGAGTGCCCTCAGGTGGTCATTGGCCGACACACACCCCGAATGCCAAGTGTGGAAGCAAAAGGCAATAATATCATCCTGCCACATAATTATTCCACACCAACATAGATTGTTACTCTGTAAGCCAGAATAAAAACTGTCTGTCACGGGTACCATCAGCACACACTGCTGATTGGCTGTTGCCACACAGCCACACACAACATGGCCTGAAAATATCAACTTTTTCAGCTTTGGCACTGCGCAACAAGTGAAGCGATCGCCTTGAAGGCGGCCGCCGTATTGCCAGAGGGTTTACCCCGCCCCATCGAGGCTGTACATTGACTTTGCATGGAGAGTGATCGTGGAGGACGCTCAAGCCGCATTTGGCGTGTAGCCACCTTTAGGCTCCACTGATGGTGCAGTCAACACAAGTGCAAACAGGCCTGATGCTGAATGGGACACAGGTTTATTGGAACCGGTCTTCTTGGGGTGTTGTCCTCCTGGAGCACCCCACTTTGTTGTCTGGTTATACTTGGTTATGTGTATGGAAATAATTCAAGGGCTGACACCAAATAGTGCTGCCACCCTACATACCTTAACACCTGCTTCCAGTTTCCCTTTTGCACAGGTCTTAACCTGTGGGGAAAGATATGGCATGTTGATGTGTAGAGCACACAAACACCCATACACACAAGTTCTGTGATTTAGTTGCCAATTAGGCCAGTCACAGGTAAAATAACAATACACTTTACTTAAGGGCGCCTTTCATGAAACTCAAATTCACCTTACAAAAAGTATGAATAAAAGCACATTAAAAAACAGATGTGAAGAGAAGCATAAAAACAGACAACGCAATACAACAACCAGTGCAAAAGATCAGAGGGAGTAGGAGAGCTTGAACCGATGGGTTTTCAGTCTGGTTTGGTCTGGGGGGCGACAGTTCCATAACTAGGGAGCTGAGCGGCTGGATGCTTGTACAGAGGGGCGAGGCTGTGGATGGCTTTGGAGGTGTGGAGCAGGATTTTGTATTGGATGCGATATGTGATGGGGTGCCAGTGGAGCTGCGGGGTGTGTTGTGATGAGAGAATGATATACTGGAAATGATACGAGCTGCTGAGTTCTGGACCAGTTGAAGTATTTTCAGAGGGACACCAAACAGAAGGGAGCTGCAGTAGTTGAGTCAGGAGGTGACTTAGCTGTGGGCCAGAATGGCGGTGGGGTGAGGGAGGGGCAGAGGCGGTTGATATTTCTGAGGAGGAAGTAGAGATGTGAAGGAGTGTGTGCTGTTGAGGATGACTCTTCACCTGAGGGGAGGGGGAGATGGAGGAGTGCACAATCAGAATAAAGCACCTCTAAAATGTATTGAGAATGGATCTTGGTGTGTGACTGGCATACACCTGGCAGCACTTGGAGCTCAAGACAAGAGCAAATACCAAGAGAGGCATATTTCAGAGGATTGAAGCAGATTTTTTGGAGGCACCACCCACTCCTTTGGTTATGTTGCTCATTCCACCAACGACAGATCCTGTCATGATATACCTTGCTGTCGAGGCATCTTATCATTGGTATAGTCTAGTTCGAACTAAAATAAAAACCGCGGTCACCCTCTGCATTTCTCCTACTTTCTGATACACCTCCTGATCTGTTGTTCCTCCTCTCACTTGTCTCATCGATTGGCTGAGAAACATCCTTTGTGACACATTCAGAAAAAAATCACCGGTCTGCGATCCATCTGGCAGTGAATACAGCTACACTGAATGTTACGTGAGGTGTAGTGCTATTTTTAAAAAATTAATTTCCATTTCTGGACTATAAGCTGCTTATTTTTTCCTTGCTTTAAACTCTGTGGCTTCAACAATGACGTGGCTCAAATATTGATCCTACAAGCTTCATGTCCCCAATTCATTTAACCTCATCACATCAGACCAATGAAACTACTGAACAGACATGCAGCATACTCTTTCACATAAAGGCAGTGCGCACATCCCAGGGACAAAAAACAACAACAGCTTCAGCCATCTACCGAGCAACATGTGTGCTGTGGTGCCCAATGTCAGCTGGGATGTGCTTCAACCCTGTGACTCTGAAATGGATAAGCTGTGCAGATGATGGATGGATGAGTTCTGTTGGGGTTGATGATTCTGCTTCTTTTTATGTTTAATAATGAATGCAGCTTTAAACATGTGACGTAATTATGCACAGGAAATGTCTTGCAGTCCTGGAAGAGGCTCTGTTGCTAAAGGCAAGTTCTGCTGGTTGATAATCCTTGGTCTGAGCTCCAAGATGTTTAATGCAAATTATATTCCTGAGGCATTAATCCTACATACTGAGGGAAAAGTTCCCATTGTTATGAGATTTTATTTGTATTCTGACTGTGGCCAAAGATGTTGACCACTAAAAAGGAAATTTCAGCCTTTGGGTAAAAGTTTTATCTTCTCATTAATGACCTTGTTTGCTGAGGAGGTCATTGCCAGGCTTTAGTAGTAATTACATTTTGCTCCTGTTACAAAATGGGCACTGGTCAGTTCTGAACTCATATGCTTTCTGTTCTTTGCAGTACCAAAAGGTGTCTGTGTCTATAATGGGACGGAGTACCCGGTAAGTATACAAACCATTTGACACTGGTCCAGGTAAATGTGCTCAATTCTTTTAGTAACAGGCCAGTAGATAGGGCCGAGTGAAAAGGTTTAGGGTGTCAGATCAGACTGTGACAGTGCTTAGTTTTCCTCTGGTGACTGCTTTAACTTCCTAACCAGGTGACCATGAAACCTACCAAGCAATTCTTATGATTGAGTAAAATAGAGGACTTCATACTTGTTCCACCAATTAATTCCAAAAGTTCAATTTATTTGGAACCTAACTTGTGAAAAAAATAGAAAAGCACTCAGACAGCACAAACCTCCACCAAAGGAGCTCAGATATTGCTGTTTCATCTATGATCAATAGGTCTGTGATAAAAACACAATCATACCCTGATGACCACAGGATGTTTGATTCTGAGTTTTCCTCTCCCATTCATTTGAATGGGAGGAGCAGCGGGGGCTTCTTTGGGATTCACAAAATTTGAGGGCTTGTCATTCGAAAACCGTTTGAGAAACAACAAATCCCTTCATAACTTTTCTTCATCAATGTCTCCTCTCTCATCTGTCCACCTTTCAAGCTGATAACATTAACAGTCTAGGAGGAGATAATTTTCCGTCTTGCATATTTTTCCCCTGAAATGTTATTTTATTGGGCAATTTGCTGGCTTCCTGTTCGAGATAGGTCAGGGGTGTCAGCACGAGATTTGTGGGCATCAATTAGATGAACATTTTGGTGTTAGTTTGATCTTGCTACGACATTTCTAGTGGCCGTGAGGTCCATTTTAGTGTTTCGGGCAAGGACCTCTTCTAGCTCCAGCTAGAAGAGGTACGTCACCTTGGGCAAGGACCCTAATAAGAAGAAAGAAATGATACAAAAACAAAAAGGGCTGTACCCTTTGGGCAAGGACAATAAAAAACTGTTTTCTACAAAAAAAAAACCCAGAAAAATCAGGAGGACATTAGACTCCTGCTGTTTAAAAACTTCTGAAGGCATGCTATGTTTTTCTGTTTCAGCCTGGATCAGAAATACCGACAGAGCCACCATTAACTACACCAGGACCTACACCAGGAACAACGCCAAGAGTTTCAACCGTGTCACCTGTACAGTCCACAATTGTAATGACTTCAGTACCTGGCACATCAGCAGGAGGACCACCAGGACCAGCAACACCATCCGGACCACCAGGACCTGCCACTCCATCTGGACCGCCTGGACCTACAACAACATCCAGACCACCAGGGCCTGCAACACCATCCGGACCACCAGGACCAGCAACACCATCTGGACCAGCAGGACCTGCCACTCCATCTGGACCACCAGGACCTGCAACACCATCCGGACCACCAGGGCCTGCAACACCATCCGGACCACCAGGGCCTGCAACACCATCCGGACCACCAGGACCAGCAACACCATCTGGACCAGCAGGACCTGCCACTCCATCTGGAACCCCTGGTCCTGCAACACCATCCGGACCACCAGGACCAGCAACACCATCCAGACCAGCAGGACCAGCAACACCATCCGGACCAGCAGGACCTGCCACTCCATCTGGACCGCCTGGACCTGCAACACCATCTGGTCCACCAGGGCCAGCAACACCATCCAGACCACCAGGGCCTGCAACACCATCCGGACCAGCAGGACCAGCAACACCATCCGGACCAGCAGGACCTGCCAGTCCATCTCGACCAGCAGGACCAGCGACACCATCTGGACCAGCAGGGCCTGCAACTCCATCCGGACCAGCAACACCAGCAACACCATCCAGACCAGCAGGACCAGCAACACCATCTGGACCACAAGGACCCGCCACTCCATCTGGACCAGCAGGACCTGCAACACCATCCGGACCACCAGGACCAGCAACACCTTCCGGACCAGCAGGACCAGCGACACCATCTGGACCAGCAGGACCTGCCACTCCATCTGGACCAGCAGGACCAGCGACACCATCTGGACCAGCAGGACCTGCCACTCCATCTGGACCGCCTGGACCTGCAACACCATCCGGACCACCAGGGCCTGCAACACCATCTGGACCAGCAGGACCTGTCACGCCATCTGGACAAGCAGGACCAGCGACACCATCTGGACCAGCAGGACCTGCCACTCCATCTGGACCAGCAGGACCTGCCACTCCATCCGGACCACCAGGGCCTGCAACACCATCCGGACCAGCAACACCATCCGGACCAGCAGGACCTGCGACACCATCTGGACCAGCAGGACCTGCCACTCCATCTGGACCAGCAGGACCTGCCACTCCATCCGGACCAGCAGGACCAGCGACACCATCTGGACCAGCAGGACCTGCCACTCCATCTGGACCAGCAGGACCAGCGACACCATCTGGACCAGCAGGACCTGCCACTCCATCTGGACCAGCAGGACCTGCCACTCCATCTGGACCGCCTGGACCTGCAACACCATCCGGACCACCAGGACCAGCAACACCATCTGGACCAGCAGGACCTGCAACACCATCCGGACCACCAGGACCAGCAACACCTTCCGGACCAGCAGGACCAGCGACACCATCTGGACCATCAGGACCTGCCACTCCATCTGGACCGCCTGGACCTGCCACTCCATCTGGACCGCCTGGACCTGCAACACCATCCGGACCACCAGGGCCTGCAACACCATCCGGACAAGCAGGACCTGCAACACCATCTGGACCAGCAGGACCAGCGACACCATCTGGACCAGCAGGACCTGCAACTCCATCTGCACCGCTTGGACCTGCAACACCATCTGGACCACCAGGACCAGCAACACCATCTGGACCACCAGGACCTGCCACTCCATCTGGACCGCCTGGACCTGCAACACCGTCCGGACACCAGCAGGACCTGCAACACCATCTGGACCACAAGGACCAGCAACACCATCTGGACCAGCAGGACCTGTCACGCCATCTGGACCGCCTGGACCAGCAACACCTTCCGGACCAGCAGGACCAGCGACACCATCTGGACCAGCAGGACCTGCAACACCATCTGGACCAGCAGGACCTGCCACTCAATCTGGACCAGCAGGACCTGCCACTCCATCTGGACTGCCTGGACCTGCAACACCATCCGGACCAGCAGGACCAGCGACACCATCTGGACCAGCAGGACCTGCCACTCCATCTGGACCAGCAGGACCAGCGACACCATCTGGACCAGCAGGACCTGCCACTCCATCCGGACCAGCAGGACCAGCGACACCATCTGGACCAGCAGGACCTGCCACTCCATCTGGACCAGCAGGACCTGCCACTCCATCTGGACCGCCTGGACCTGCAACACCATCCGGACCACCAGGACCAGCAACACCATCTGGACCAGCAGGACCTGCAACACCATCCGGACCACCAGGACCAGCAACACCTTCCGGACCAGCAGGACCAGCGACACCATCTGGACCAGCAGGACCTGCCACTCCATCTGGACCAGCAGGACCAGCGACACCATCTGGACCAGCAGGACCTGCCACTCCATCTGAACCAGCAGGACCTGCCACTCCATCCGGACCAGCAGGACCAGCGACACCATCCGGACCAACAGGGCCTGCAACACCATCTGGACCAGCAGGACCTGTCACGCCATCTGGACAAGCAGGACCAGTGACACCATCTGGACCAGCAGGACCTGCCACTCCATCTGGACCAGCCGGACCTGCCACTCCATCTGGACAAGCAGGACCAGTGACACCATCTGGACCAGCAGGACCTGCCACTCCATCTGGAACAGCCGGACCTGCCACTCCATCTGGACCAGCAGGACCAGCGACACCATCTGGACCAGCAGGACCTGCCACTCCATCTGGACCAGCAGGACCAGCGACACCATCTGGACCAGCAGGACCTGCCACTCCATCTGGACCAGCAGGACCTGCCACTCCATCTGGACCGCCTGGACCTGCAACACCATCCGGACCACCAGGACCAGCAACACCTTCCGGACCAGCAGGACCAGCGACACCATCTGGACCAGCAGGACCTGCCACTCCATCTGGACCAGCAGGACCTGCCACTCCATCCGGACCAGCAGGACCAGCGACACCATCTGGACCAGCAGGACCTGCCACTCCATCTGGACCAGCAGGACCAGCGACACCATCTGGACCAGCAGGACCTGCCACTCCATCTGGACCAGCAGGACCTGCCACTCCATCTGGACCGCCTGGACCTGCAACACCATCCGGACCACCAGGACCAGCAACACCATCGGGACCACCAGGACCAGCCACTCCATCTGGACCAGCAGGACCTGCAACACCATCCGGACCGGACCAAGCAACACCATCCGGACCACCAGGGACCTGCAACACCATCCGGACCACCAGGACCAGCAACACCATCGGGACCACCAGGACCAGCCACTCCATCTGGACCGCCTGGACCTGCAACACCATCCGGACCACCAGGACCAGCGACACCATCCGGACCACCAGGACCAGCCACTCCATCTGGACCGCCTGGACCTGCAACGCCATCTGGACCAGCAGGACCAGCGACACCATCCGGACCAGCAGGACCTGCCACTCCATCTGGACCAGCAGGACCAGCAACACCATCCGGACCACCAGGACCAGCAACACCTTCCGGACCAGCAGGACCAGCGACACCATCCGGACCAGCAGGACCTGCCACTCCATCTGGACCAGCAGGACCAGCAACACCATCCGGACCAGCAGGACCCGCAACACCATCCGGACCACCAGGACCTGCCACTCCATCTGGACCACCTGGACCTGCAACACCATCCGGACCACCAGGGCCTGCAACACCATCCGGACCAGCCCTGACCAGCAACACCATCCGGACCAGCAGGACCTGCCACTCCATCTGGACCGCCTGGACCTGCAACACCATCCGGACCAGCAGGACCTGCCACTCCATCTGGACCGCCTGGACCAGCAACACCATCCGGACCAGCAGGACCTGCCACTCCATCTGGACCGCCTGGACCAGCAACACCATCCGGACCAGCAGGACCTGCCACTCCATCTGGACCACCAGGGCCTGCAACACCATCCGGACCACCAGGACCAGCAACACCATCGGGACCACCAGGACCAGCAACACCATCTGGACCGCCTGGACCTGCAACACCATCCGGACCACCAGGACCAGCCACTCCATCTGGACCGCCTGGACCTGCAACACCATCTGGACCAGCAGGACCAGCAACACCATCCGGACCAGCAGGACTTACTACTCCATCTGGACCGCCTGGACCTGCAACACCATCTGGACCAGCAGGACCTGCCACTCCATCTGGACCACCTGGACCTGCAACACCATCCGGACCAGCAGGACCTGCAACACCATCCGGACCACCAGGGCCTGCTACTCCATCTGGACCGCCTGGACCTGCAACACCATCCGGACCACCAGGACCTGCAACACCATCCGGACCAGCAGGATCTGCCACTCCATCTGGACCGCCTGGACCTGCAACACCATCTGGACCACCAGGACCAGCCACTCCATCCGGACCGCCTGGACCTGCAACACCATCCGGACCAGCAGGACCAGCAACACCATCCGGACCACCAGGACCTGCCACCCCAGCTGGAACACCAGGGCCTGCAACACCATCCGGACCAGCAGGACCTGCCACTCCATCTGGACCGCCTGGACCTGCAACACCATCCGGACCACCAGGACCAGCAACACCATCCGGACCAGCAGGACCTGCCACGCCATCTGGACCGCCTGGACCTGCAACACCATCCGGACCACCAGGACCAGCAACACCATCTGGACCAGCAGGACCAGCAACACCATCCGGACCAGCAGGACCAGCGACACCATCCGGACCAGCAGGACTTCCTACTCCATCTGGGCTGCCTGGACCAGCAACACCATCCGGACCAGCAGGACCTGCCACGCCATCTGGACCGCCTGGACCTGCAACACCATCCGGACCACCAGGACCAGCAACACCATCCGGACCAGCAGGAACTGCCACCCCATCTGGACCACCAGGGCCTGCAACACCATCCGGACCACCAGGACCAGCAACACCATCGGGACCACCAGGACCAGCCACTCCATCTGGACCGCCTGGACCTGCAACACCATCTGGACCAGCAGGACCAGCAACACCATCTGGACCACCAGGACCAGCAACACCATCCGGACCAGCAGGACCTGCCACTCCATCTGGACCGCCTGGATCTGCAACACCATCCGGACCACCAGGGCCTGCAACACCATCCGGACCAGCAGGACCAGCAACACCAGCCAGCCCACCAGGACCAGCAATATCAACAATATCAACAGGACCACCTGTTTCTGTTACACCAATAGTCCCTGGTCCCTGTCAGAATTGTTCCTGCAGTTATTCAATGGATCCAGAAACTCAGCTCCATGTCATCGAGTGCCAGCCCATTGTTTGCAACACCACTTGTCCTGAGGTAAGAGCCCATTCAGGGTTTCCAGTATCATCTCTTACTCAATCTTACAACCCTGACCTGAATCCTGATCTTGTCTTGGCCTGTGTGATTCCACGAGCCTCCATTTAAATAATTAGAAACCGAGCAGGCTTTCAGGTATTGTGGCCTTTTCAAAGTCTTAATTTAGGGGGCAAGGTAGCAGTACTCCAGGAGATATCTATATAAACAAAGTTCAGCCTTGCTGGTGGAATAGTTTTAATTTTTGAGTTTCTCTTCTGTCAGAGCAGACCAATCAGAGATCAGACAGAAGAACACTGGAAGTAACTTCGGTTTTTGCAAAGGCTTTTATATACACACTCAGGTTTGAACTCATTCATTTTGTATATATATTTTTGGGGGCATTTTGTGCCTTTATTGATAGGAAAGAGACAGTGGATAGGCTTGTGAAAGGGGGAGAGAGAACAGGGAAAGACACTCTGAAAACTGGTCAAAGGCAGGATTCGAACCTGGACCGGCAGAAGCATGTACATGGGGTGCTAACCACTATGCCAAACCAGCACCCCGGTTTGAACTCATTCATGCAAGAAATTCCTCTGCTGTTCTTCTGAAAAACCAAGCAGGACGCAAAGTGGCCTCCTGTTTTCCTCATCTGGTCTGTTGAGCATTGGCTGGATAAGGATAATGTATGTCAGTGTAACTCATTTCTTCTCAGGAAAAAGGATAATGAAACCCCCTAGTCAGCCAGATGCAGCTTTCAGCCAATCAGTCAATAAAAGTCACTCTAGAGATACACAACAGATTCTGTTCAGGTCAGGTTCGAGGCTTGTTCGATGTTTCCAGTGGTTACACACAAACCAATGCAAAATTCCTGAAGCACATCACCTTGTTGCTACAAGGAATTGACATTTTGTAATTATTTTTTCTCTCCTTTACTCTGTCTCTAGGGCTTTGAATATCGAGACGTGTATGGACAGTGTTGCGGCAACTGTTTCCAGAAGAGCTGTTTCCTCATTGCCCCTGACAACACAACGCATATCATTGAGGTACATCAGGCCAAGGAATTAAAAATCAACAGTTTTCCTGCTGGTCAATCAAATGCTGTTGATTATGATGATAGTGTTGTTTGGAATTACATGCTTAAAACATGTTAGTTATTCAAAATTCTCCTGCTCTCTCTATGCCACCATCACAAACATTTTTGCTCAGTTTTCTAGACTTTTCAGAAGTGTTGCATTTTGCCCACGTTAGGCTGTCAAAATAGTGATAGTCCCTGAAAGTGACTCTGTGTATGCTCTTTGTGATGCTCTAGGTTAACGAGACCTTTACACTACCAGGCGAAAACTGTATTGAGTATGCCTGTAAGAACATCAATGGACAGCTGCTGACAACAGAGATCATAACAGTCTGCCCGCCATTCAACCCCTTGGACTGTGAACCAGTGAGTTTTACGCATCAATGACTGTTTCCACTGAGCATGCCCAGAAGTGTCTCGTAACGAGATCTTTTTTCTCCTCTAGGGTACAGAGGCATATGACGCCAAGGGATGCTGCAGGAATTGTAAGTTGGACTGGTTACAGTGTCTGAACAATGATTTATAATATTTAGGACAAGTCTGTTTTTTCATTAGGACCTTTGATGACCAATGTCTTTGTCCTCCAGGCACCTTACGAAGTGTTTGTGAAGTCCTCAGTAAGCAAGAGATCATCAAGGTTGATGACTGTGTGAGCGAGCCAAGCAACATGACGTACTGCGCTGGACACTGTGGGAGCAGGTCCATGTAAGTCAATCCAACCCCAAATTTAGGAGCGAAATCTGCCACAAAACAGCTGCAAAGCACCTTGATGACTGCACCTTGTTCCCATTCAGGGTCTTTTAAGTAAATGGTATCATCAGCCTCCAAATTAAGCACTAACAAACACGACCTTCTTTTCGTGTTCCCGAACGCAAAGGGCCAAACATACAGAGAATTGGCTGCCGAACTGGTCCACGAGGGGATTGGGAGCTACAGTTGCACCAGGGGTTACGTGCTCCATACTAGGGCTGCCGCTGTTCCTAAAAATCAAACTCAAATGGTTTTCAAACATGCACTCAAATAATCAAAGATATTCCGTTACCCCCACCCCAGTAATGCCTCTTTGGTAAAGACTGCTGAAGAAAATGCAGTCCCACGGGGTTGAACACTTGACAAAGCGAAGCTGCACTCGGCTGTATAACGTGGATGAAAAGCTGACAGCTGAGCCCAGTATTTGATTTTAAATTTGTCATTAACGGTGCGGAACCAAAAATACTTCCACATAGCCCTCCTCAGATGATTCAGTGCTGCTAATGTCGCTCGAAGAGGAAACTTTTTGTTTACTGAGGTGGAGAGAGCAGCAAATGTGTCTGATGGTCAAGCTGTGCTGAGAGCGTCCTCTGTGGGAAGAAGTGGCCTCATATTCTGCTACACTCAACAGTTTACCTTTGAATATTTATTTACTATTTGGTTATGGATATTTATCCCCATATTCCAACGGTTATTCGCATATCAAATATAAGGAGACAGCCCAACTCTCAACCTGATCAGCAGAGCAGACTGCGTCATTTGGATGGATGTAAATGAAGCATTTTCAAGATATCTGTGCAAAATAGATCCCTCCCTTTGCCAATAAGCCCTGTTACAATCAGCACTGTGCTCTCAGGTAATGAAAGTGCTGCAATCTAATCCTAATGATATTGTGTGTCTGACACCATAACATTTTTCTACCTTCGTCTTTTTTCTCACTCATTTTTCTGGATTGTCATTTAATAATCTTTTTATTCACAAGCTCCACAGATTAAATGGTCTGACAACTTTTAAAAATGGACCTGTAAAAATTAACTATGTATATAGAAAAACATAATTCAAACCATGCTTGATAAAATATTAATTATCTTTGGTGTTTAAAACCATGCTGATTGATGCTTTCGTTCTGAAATGAATAAATTGACATCAGAAATAAATAAAGGGAGTTTTCAAATGTTCACCTTTTCATTAACCTGACACACCAGATGGACCGCTTAATACACCATCTGGAGAAAGAGCCCATTACAAAATGTTTTGGGGAGGGCCAAACCTTGAGAAGGTGGCAAGTAATTGGAAGTTTGTTCCATCAAATCAGATCCGTCCAGATCTGAATATACTGCTTCTGAAGTTGTTGGCATCGCTAATTCCGCTATTTAACACTCACTTCTTGCTGTCATCTCTCTTGTAATTCCGACTATTGCTGCTCTAAAGGACTCTGATTGGATCAGTCACAGTCCTTGTCGGTTCAAGCTTGGTGAGATGAATGTGCCTAATTAAAGACACTGAGTCGGGAGAATCAAGCTGCTACAAACCTTACCAGTCATTCAGAAATACCTTAATGAAACTTATCCTGTTGCATGTGAATCAGAAAAATCAGTGAAAAACTTAAGTCTGTCTGTTTGTGCAGGTACTCAACTTTTGCCAACGCCATGCTCCACCAGTGTGAATGTTGCCGAGAAACAGCCACCAGCGAGGTTGAAGTAACCCTTCAATGTCCCGATGGTACGGAGAAGAAGCACAAATATACCATGGTGGAGAGCTGTGAGTGCAGCAGAGTAGAGTGCGTTGGAGGAACTACGTTGGTCCCAATGAAGCGGCGCAGGAGACGCTGATCACTGCTTCACCCCGGCCTGACCCTGTACGACTTCAGTCCCCATATAATGTTCAACACTTTTCTTGTAGGATTTGTGATTCTAAGCCACACTGTGCTCTTTCTTCCAGTGTCACAGCATGTTACTGTGATGCAGTCTTTTCTCATTGTAATCAGTAAAATTAAAGTAGATAGCAGCAGCATAAACACTTGTGTGGACAGTTTTCTTGAGTGCCTGAGAAGAATGAACATTATAATGCAAATGTTTTCCACTCTCAAAGATCTGCCTGAAAATGGAAAACACTGGTACATCAGGATATTTGAAAAAAGGTTCATTTTAAAATTTTAAAAGGATGTATAAAAGTATATCATACACATTTTTAAAATAAAATAAGGGTAATCTTTTGAGACACTTATTTTGTTTCTGTTAGAAAGACCATCTGGCCTGAATCTCCACATTAACAAGTATTCAAATCATTTCCATGTTGAAAACACTTAATGGACATAAAATATCAGTAAAATGAATTCTAAATTTCAGGGCTTAATGTATAAAACATGATCATGTAGTATATATGGAGCTCCGTGCTATAGCTATGACAAAAATAATGTGATGGGATTGAAAAGTTAAGCAAATGATTGACAGAACAAGGACTCTCACCAACCCTTCACCAGTTGTTTTTCACATTTAGATCAATCTTACTTTGGACCATGAAAGTGTTCGCTGGAGGAGACCAACTGCGGCTCTTGCAAAATGGGAATAAGGCTGCAAGTTGCACCTGCTGCAACCTCAGAAACAAACACTTAAAGGCAGTACATGCTGCACTTCTTTCATAAATCAGTCTTTATATGTATAACACCCACTGATAACAAGTGTTATCTCTCACGCTTAAAACGCTCACATGCACAGATATATACATACACATAAATCCAGTGATGTATCCATCCAGGCAGAGACAAAGCATTAAAAGAAGAATATATAATAGAGACAAACTTCTGAACACTCAAACCATAGATCTGTCTTCATCACATTTGCTTCTGGTGAATATTGATTTATTAAAAGATAAGCCCCTGAGGTGTGGCATCTAGTTTTCAAGAGGGTCCTCATGTCTATATGATTGTAAATGAATTTATTGTGGATCTCTAAACAATACAACCATGGGTAGAGAGATCAATCTAATATTAACATTAATATCTTTAATACCTCTAATCTGGAGAAGAATGATGTTCATTAATATAACAGCATCTTGCTGACCTGACAATAATAATTTCAGGGACTGTAATGGTGATGGAATGGGGTAAAAGGAATGGCCACATAAGCAAGTGTCTCCTGGTCAGGGAAAAGCTAAGCTAACTTGGCCTGCACCCACCCACATACACACATGTACAAACGAGGACACCAGACTCTGCAAACTACACAGTTGACTGAGGAAACACTATCTTTAATTAAAATGAGGAAACAAAGGTCCTTAGACTAAACTGATTAAAATATGACAGATATAATAAACCACTAAAGTCAATTAAAATAAGACGGTCTTAAAACCAACCTCCACAAAATAAAAAATAAAAGAGGTATTACCACAAAATAGTAACTGGGAGAGTAAAAAACACAAAATACACATCAAGAGAATAAAACAGTAATCATCTAAAGCCAGACTAAAAAGGCAAGTCTTGAAGTTGCTTTATTTTTTTTTATTTCTCTTTATTGAGGTTCTGTTATTCAGCATTACAATTCAGTTCACAGATCTAGAACCCTGTTTTTCTTTTTTAACAAACAATCTTAACAGAACAAGAACAAATGGCAGCAGGACACCTTTTAAACAGACATAATACAAAAGAAAGAAGGAAAATAATAATAATAATAATAATAATAATAATAATAATAATAATAATAATAATAATAATAATGAATAATAATAATAATAATATAAAATACTACTAAGAACAATAACAAAAATAATAAAATAAAAAGTAGACGACGAGGACACAAAAAGCAACAAGACCTAGTCAAGACAAAACACAGATATCATCAGATGGGCGTGTTAATGTCCAGCATTCTCGTGGTCACTACTATGTTCATCATGCTATCCACATAGAGAAAAAGTCCGTCCATCAGGGTCCACTTTCTCCAGGACTGGTTGCCAAGTCTTGACAAATCCCTGAACATTGTCATGAAGAGTGTTGGTCAGTTTTTCCAAGGGAAGAACTCTCAGTATTTCTTTATACCAATCATCCAGTGTAGGGATGTCCTTAGAGATCCAGAAGTTAAGAATAGTCTTTCTTGCTAAGTACAGAAGAATTCCAACCAGTTTAGCATTTTGAGTGTTCCTTGCATTGGCTGGTTTAGCTGCTAGAATGCATTGCAAGGCTGACAGGTTCAAGTTATATCCAATCAAAATAATCACCTCCTCTTTCACCTCTGCCCAGAACTTTTGTATCTTTGCACATTTCCAAAACATATGTGCATACGTTCCTGCTTCTGTATCACATTTATGACAATTAGAAGAGCCCAGACCCAGCCTTCCTCTCAATAGTGGTGTAAAATGAAGTTTATGTAGTATTTTAAATTGTCTCTCTCTATCATTGTTACAACTCAGGATTTTAAGTGTATTTTCTATAATCGCTGTCCAGACATCCTCATCTATCTGGCACCCTAAATCACTCTGCCATTGCCTACGAATATGGTCAGTAGAACAGTTAGAGTTTACGCCTAGGGTCTCATAAACTCGCGAGATGAATCTTTTTGGCATAGGTTGTTGAAGGATGTTCTCCAAAAACGACTCATTATGGGCCTGAATGTTTTTTGGTATGGTCTTACTTGTAGATATCGATAAAAATGAGACTGATGTAAAGAATATTTATTTTTCAGGGCCAAGAGTGAGAAATGATCTTTAAGTTTAAAGAAAACCATAATCTTATACCAGGTGTTTAATGTGTTCCTTACAATAAAGTTATTTTGTACCTCCAGCCTTGCCTTCTTATATTTTATAAAAGGACAATTCTTCAGTTCTAGTAAGCCACAGTTTCTAGACTCTATATCAATCCAAGTATTTGTAATGTCTGGATTCACCCATTCATATATGTACCTAATTTGTGCTGCCCAGTGGTACAACCGCAAACAAGGGGCCCCCAGTCCACCTTGTTCTTTGCTTCTCTGTAGTTTAGCTATTTTTATTCTAACCTTTTTACCTTGCCAAATAAACTGGGTAAAAACTCTGTCCAAATCCGCAAAAAAACTGTTGGGAATTGAGTTCGGCAACATCTGTAATGGGTACAAGATTCTGGGCAATATATTCATTTTAAGCACGCTTATTCTACCCAGCCAGGACACAGGTAGGGTTCCCCATCTGTGTAGGTCATCTTTAATATGTGTTATGATTGGCTTAATATTAAGCTTGACCAACTTTTTCAGAGACAGACAAACTCTTATTCCCAGATATGTTATCTCCTTGGGGGACCATTGAAAGGGGAAGCCACTGGGCGGGGCGGAGCATGTCATGGCACCAATAGGCATGGCTTCTGTCTTCAACAAGTTAACCTTAAAGCCTGAAATATGTCCAAATTGATGTAAGCATTCAAGTAAACAGGGTATGGTGGTATCTATGTCAACTAAATATAGCAGGACGTCGTCCGCATACAGAGAAATTTTGAATCGAAGCCTTTAATCATTGAAGTTGATCTAATTAGCTCTACTAGAGGCTCAGTGGTGAGCGCAAATAGAAGGGGGATCAATGGGCACCCTTGGCGGATACCACGCTCTAATGCGAACGGTTCAGAGCAATAAGAGTTGGTTATCACTGATGCTTTAGGGGCACAATATAACAGTTTTACCCAATCAATAAATCCTGTACCTATTTCAAATTTCCCCATTGTATAAAATGAGAAGGGCCATTCAACCCTGTCGAATGCCTTTAATGAGTCCAAAGATACTACTAGGCCCTGTATTTCGTTGTCACTGGCCAGTTGTATTATATTCAGAAGCCTCCTGATGTTGTTAGAGGAATTCCTTCCTTTAATAAAACCTGTTTGATCAGGCTTCACCAAAAATGGGTATTAGTGGTTCAAGCCTCAAAGTTAAAATCTTGGCTAAAATTTTTGCATATACATTAATAAGTGACACAGGCCTATAAGAAGCCGGGTCCTCAGGATCCTTGTTTTTTTTTCAAGATCAGACTAACACTGGCTAATGACATGGTTTCTGGTAGATTACAGGCTGTATCAAAGCTGTAGTTGTATGTTCTTGCCAGATACTGAACGAGCTTGTCCTTAAAAGCCTTGAACCATTCCACCGGCATCCAATCGGGGCCCGGGGATTTGCCACTGCGCATCAGGGCTATTGCCTCTAGAATTTCCTTCTCATGAATAGGCTTGCCCAGTGATTTCTGCTGCTCTACAGTCAGTGTTGGTAATTTAATTTTTGCAAAGAATTTGTCAAGAGCTTCTTTAGTGTTGTTATTGTTAGATTTGTATAATGACTTGTAAAATGAGACAAACACAGAATTAATGTTTTTCCTATCAAAGTGTTTCTTCCCTCCCTGGTCCCTAATCCCTGCTATTGTATTGTAATTTTGTTTTTGATTGAGTAAGCGTGCCAGATATTTACTAGGTTTGTTTCCATATCCGTAAAGTCGCTGTCTTTGATAAAATAATGATCTGGAGGCCTTCTCATTCATGATTGTATTTAGTGCTGCTTTAATAGTTTGTATCCTGATAAGGTTTGTCCTGTTTGGGTTAGATTTGTGAGCTGTTTCTGCTATTTTCAAGTCTGCTTCCCGTTTCCTTTGCTTTGACAGCAATGATTTATTTCGGTGTGACATGAAATGGTGAATCCTCCGATATAGGCCTTTGCAGATTCCCAAAGAAATTCAGGATTTGTTTTGTTGTTGTCGTTAATGTCAAAAAACATTTTTATCTCTGTCTCCATCCGCCTCTTAAATTCTTTGTCATTTAGTAAATATGATGGAAATTGCCACCTTTGCCTGCCTAAGATGGTTTCACTAACAGTCAGCTCTAAATAAACTGGAGCATGATCACTGATATGGATGGATCCTATATTACAAGCAGTCACCTGTCCTATGATTTGTGGTGGTATGAAGAAATAATCAATATGGGAATATGAATTGTGTGGGTTAGAATAAAATGTGAAATCTCTTGCTGACAAATTTACAGTTCTCCATATATCTGTCAAATTAATATCATTGAGCATTTTAGCCAGAGGAGCGCCTGTGCTTGTTTGTCTGTAGATATTCATTACAAATCTGTCTAATTTATTGTCTAGGCAGCAATTAAAATCACCACCTAACACGGGGGCAGTGATATTCCTCCAGAACTGATGCTATATGAGTCCAAAATAAGGGCGGCGGTGAATTAGGGGCGTATATATTCATCAAAGTGATATGTGTCCCGTATATTGTACCATGAACAAGGACGTATCTGCCCTCTGGACACGTTGTACAAATGTTGAGAACAAATGGTATGGCTTTATGAATTAGAATAGCGACTCCTCTGCTATTGGAGGTAAATGATGAAAAATAGGCCTGACCTACCCAGTCCCATTTGAGTTTCATGTGTTCTTTCTCTACTAAATGTGTTTCTTGCAAAAAGGCTATTTGTACTTTGTCCTTTTTCAGAAATTGAAGTTGCTTTTTAAAAATATGAACAGTAGGTGCTACTCTTAGCTTTCATGAGGACTGTTCCACAGACGACAGCAGTTATCACAAAATGAAGCTTCTCCATATATTTTAGTTCTTACTTTGGAAACATTTATAAGACCACTACCTGAAGACCCGGGGAAGGCTGATCGGCACTTCCTGGTGAGCGTATTAGTCAATTCATGCTTCACAGAGCAGCGCTGTTTGTAGTGTGTTGTCTCTGTTCAGCTAACGCTAATCTTAACGCTAATCTTAACTGCTCAATATCTGTCATATGAGCTTATAATTGTTTTTATTGATTACGATTTACGTTCGATCGAACGTACTAAGCTGTTCATGTAGTTATAAGCATGATCTCCATATCCATGATCGTTACACCTACAGTATTTTTTTTTTATTACCACATAGTCATGAAGTCCCTCTTGAAAATGGGATGTCACATCTCAAGAGGCCTTTAACACATTTATATTTAATGGAGACAAATATGGTTGGGATGCACTTGTGGTCTGGGCACCCATGAGTTTGTCACTACCATAAATTCTTATTTTCAGTAAGAATATCTAAGATTATACTTCTAGAAAATGATCACCACAACCATTCAGACATGAGGACCCTCTTGAAAATGAGATGTAGCATCTCAAGAGGCTACCCTCGAATAAATCAGACGACAGGTCTATGGTACATGAACCTGTCCCTAACTTTAGTTATTATTCTAGTCCACTTGTCTCCTCTTACCTCCCTTCTTTTGCCCTCACACCCGACACAGCATCGTGTGGATTTGCTGTTCATCATGAGACTGGGATCCACATTCAAGATTTCCTGCTGCTTAACAGAAGGTTTTTTCTTGCCGCCATGATGGAGGGATCCATAATTAGCTATATGGATTCACGTTGGGTGTTGGATGTATATATTTGTATATATATATGTATATGTTTATTTTTTTTTATTTTTTTTATTTTTTTTTTTTTTTTTTTTTTTTTTTTTTTTTTTTTTTTTTTTTTTTTTTTTTTTATTTTTTTTTTTTTTTTTTTATTTTTTTTTTTTTTTTATTTTTTTTTTTTTTTTTTTTTTTATTTGTATATATATATGTATATGTTTATTTTATATGTATATATGTATCTATGCATATATGTGTATCCATAAAATGAAGAGCTTTATGCTCTATTGTAAAGTGCCTTGAGATAACACTTGTTATGAATTGGCGCTATACAAATAAAGATTGATTGATTGATTGATTGACTAAGGTCTACTAAGACCACTCTAGCTTCTCTCAAGCAGCCATTTAGTTCTACTTTCTTCTGCTCTTAGCATAGCTTAGCTTAGCTTCTTAGCATGGCTTCTCTCTCCGCTCCTGCTCTGTCCTGTCCTATGTGCCAGATGTTTAGCTACTCCTCGTCCTCCTTTACTGATAGCGGTATTTGTCTGAAGTGTAGTTTATTCTTAGATTTGGAGGCGAGGGTGTCTGATCTGGAGAAGCGGCTCTGCACCGGACCCAAACCCTCTTACGTAGCCGTAGTGAGCCAGCAGGACGTAGTTAGCGGTGCAGACCGTTCTAGCGTTAGCTTAGCCTCCCCCCCGGCTAGTAATGGCTGGGTCACTGTCCGTGGCAAGCATCGCCGTAAGTCGAAGACCCACTCGGTACCCCACCATCCAGTTCACGTTTCTAACAAGTTTTCTCCCCTCAGTGACGGTGGTAACCCGCCCACCGGGGAATAAACACCGATAATTGGAAACGTGAAGATAGCGAAGTCAGCGGGCATAGTTAGGTGTATCCCGGGGCCAGAGCGGGCGACATAGAGGCAAATTTAAAGTTGCTGGAAAAGAGTTAACACAAGTTTGCTGGAATAGTCCTCCATGTCGGCACTAATGATTCCCGACGTCGCCAGTCGGAAGTTACCAAATTTAACATTGAATCAGTGTGTTCTTTTGCAAAGACAATGTCGTACTCCGTAATTTTCTCTGGCCCCTTGCCCAATCTGACCAGTGATGACATGTATAGCCGCATGTCATCACTCAACCGCTGGCTATCAAGGTGGTGTCCAGCAAATGATGTGGGCTTTGTTGACAATTGGTCATCCTTCTGGGGAAAACCTGGCCTGATAGGAAGAGATGGCATCCATCCTACTTTGGCTGGTGCATCTCTCTTATCAAAAAAACATGGCAGAGTCACACTAATGACCTCTCAGAGATGAGACCATGTTGCAGAGCTGCAGTCCTCCACGCTCCTCTGCGCTTGCTCTAGGACAGTTTTCCTCCCATTACTGTTATGACAGCTGTGTTCATCACTATGGTAACTGCTATGGCTTTTGTAATAGTAATGAATATTATCCTATAGAGACTGTGTCAGTCCCCCCACCCAAAGCTCACTTAGATATAAACACAAAAAAAATAAAAGAGGTGTCAACCATAGAAATCTGATTAAAATAAAACCTTCAAATGTAGTGGCTTTAAAACATCAGAGAATTAGATGTGGTCTCTTAAATATCAGATCACCGAGATCCAAATCTTTACTGGTGAACGACCTTATATCAGAAAATCAGATTGATTTATTCTGTCTCACTGAAACATGGCTGTGTGAGGAGGAATATGTCAGTTTAAATGAATCCACTCCTCCCAGTCATTCAAATATTCATAAACCACATGACACAGGCCGTGGTGGTGGTGTAGCAGCTATTTATCATTCCTGTCTCCAAATCAATCATAGACTAAAGGCTACATATACTTCTTTTGAAAGTCTTACTCTAAATTTATCTCATACTGATTCAAAAACCGGCCAGACAGTCCTGTTTGTGATAATTTACCGTCCTCCAGGCCCATACTCTGAATTTTTAGCAGAATTCTCTGAGTTCATGTCAAACTTGGTCCTTATCTCTGATAAAATAATCATTGTAGGTGATTTTAATATCCATGTCGACAAAGAGGATGATAGTCTTAGCTCAGCTTTTATGTCATTATTAGACTCAGTTGGCTTTATTCAGTCTGTTAGTGAAGCTACTCATGATTTCAATCACACTCTTGATTTGGTTCTAGCATATGGCCTTGATATTAATGAACTAAAAGTTTTTCCTGAAAATCCATTTTTATCCGACCACTTCTTAGTAACTTTTAGCATCCTCCTGGAAGATTCTGTGTTTTGCAGCAAAATTGTGAGCAGTAGAAATCTGTCCAGTGGTGCCGTGGCTAAATTCAAAGAGGCCATTCCTGCTGCCTTAAACTCAATAAATTGGCCAACCAATAACTGTGATATTAGCTTTAGCCCCACTCAGCTGAATCAGCTTGTTGATGACTCGGCCAGTCTACTAAGATCCACTTTGGACTCAATTGCCCCACTGAGACAAAAAAGTATTAAAATGTCAGAAGACAGTTCCTTGGTTTAACTCTGAAACTCGTACACTTAAACAACCCGTAAATTAGAATGTCGCGCTCCAATAAAAGGTAAGAGTCACAAATACTTTGGCGAGAGAGTCATAATAACTACATGACAGCAATAAAACATGCTCGAGCTGCCTACTACTCCTCACTAATTGAAGAAAATAAAAACAACCCCAGATACCTTTTCAGCACCGTAGCCAGGCTGACACAGAGTCAGAGCTCTATTGAGCCTGTGATTCCTCTAGCCCTGAGCTGTGAGGACTTTATGAGCTTTTTAAATAATAAAATTCTGAAAATTAGAGATAAAATTAGCAACTCTTTATCTCCAGCTGAACCTGCCGTACCTTTAAATGTAGTAGTAGTCAGACCTGAGTTAGACTGCTTCTCTACAATTAGCCTTCAGGAGCTAAATTCTCTTGTCTACTCTTCGAAATCATCAACCTGCCATTTAGACCTGATCCCAACTAAACTGTTAAAGGAGGTCTTTCTCCTAGTTTGTCCATTGTTGCTGAAGACTGTTATGTTACGTTTACAGGAAGTAATAAGAGGACTTTTATTTTGAAGGCTACTTCCGCCCTCTAGCTGCTAGTTTCCGCTAGCTTTGTTCTTCTTCTGCGCTCGTGTTCATGAGAGCTGCCGGTCGGATGTAAGCTAGATTCTTCTCAGGAGGATTTCTCGTCATCCTAGCTCCTGTTTGTTGTTTCTCCTCACCTTGTGCCTTGGAAAGCTTCGTCTGTAAGTTTTGCTCCTGTTTGTGCTTGCAGAGAGATGTGTTATGTGTGTGTAAAAGATAGCGAAATGAGGGCTGTGTAACTTTTGCTCACTTTTCCTGTTCAATTTACTGCATGTTAGTCGGCAGATTAGCTTCTTGGCTCTATTAACGTTCTCAGTTAATTCATACATTAATCACACTTCATGTGCTTATTCAAAGTGATTGCATTGATTCATATACATTTATTTACATTCATTCATGTGGACTGTGTTTGAATGTGTGTGTATGAAGTGATGACATACAGCAGACATTAATATCGATTCATTTAGGATATGTATTTGAATACTCTTTATTTTTCTGTGTTATTTGTACAGTTTTACAAATAAGGAAGAGAAAGTGGATTCTAACTGAAGATCACTAAAGCTTTAAAAGTCAATCCTGGATTTTGTCTTCTTTGGGAGCCTCTCTTCATGTTAGCTATCTGTCGACCTGTTTACGTCACAGACACAGACACAGACACGTTGGACAGAATAGTAAAAAGACGTCTTCACGGCGGGCACTGTAACTACAGAAACAATAAACAACGATGGACAACAACGATACAGGTGGAGACATTAGCAGTCATGAAACGGTTGTGGCAGAACGAGACCTGGGACTTGATGCTGCTTCCCTGCACTCCACCACATCTGGAGGATCTGGACTCTCCTCGACGAGCAAAGCCGCTATAAGGGCCCGCGCAAAGCTAGAAGCTGCACGTGCACGTGCGTCCTATGGACAAAAGGAAGCTGAATTAAAGGTTAAAGAGGCCCAATTAGCAGCAGAGTTGTCTTCTCTGAAGCATGAGAAGGAGATAGCGGCAGCTTTAGCTGAAACTCAGTTCCTTGAAGAAGCAGCAGAACGTGAGAGTTGCGAAGGTAGTAGGAAGAGCCACTACAGATTGTCTAGCATCAGCATTCAACGCACACGTGACTATGTTGAACAACATGCTCCACAGTGCAGTTATGGTGAACCTCCAGTACTTAAACCATATACATCACAAACTCCTCCACTCTCAGTCAGCAATAACGTCCATGCAGCACAGCATTCAGTGAGCATTCCTGCATCAGCTTTGGCGCACCAACCTACAGGTACAACAGCAGTGACTCTGGCACACAAACCTGCAAGTTCCTCGCCCTCAGTTCCGGCACATCAACCTGCAAGTTTAACGCCTGCTTCCCTGGCTCAGTATCCCTCAAGGTTAATGCCAGCTGCAGCTCAGCTACCTGCAAGATCAACTCCCCTAACTCCTGCTCAGCAACAGCAATCAGCAAGATGGACACCTGCAGCTTCAGTGCAACAACCTGTTAGTTCGGCACCAGCAGCACACCACCAACTTCCAAATGGGCTCCCCCCTCAACTTTCTCCTCTTCAGCCACATTATTCACCCCTCAGAGTCTCGCCACAACTAATTCCTGGTGACCCAACTGGTGTTAGCGACATCGCTAGATACTTTGTGCGGCGAGAGCTTGTAAGCTCCGGTCTCACCCAGTTCAGTGACCGTCCAGAAAATTACTGGGCGTGGAGGTCCTCCTTCATCAACGCCACCAGAGAACTCAACTTAAGTGCCAGTGAGGAGCTCGACTTATTGACAAAGTGGTTAGGAAGGGAGTCATCAGAGCACGTCAGAAGGATCCGCTTTGTGCATGTTGCCAACCCCGATGTAGGTCTACAGCTTGCCTGGAAACGCCTGGAGGAGTGCTATGGGTCCCCTGAAGTGATTGAGAGAGCTCTGTTCGAAAGGTTGGAGAACTTTCCTAAAATTTCCAACAGAGATCCTGCAAAACTAAGGGAACTGGGAGATCTGCTGATGGAGCTAAGCTCTGCAAAGTCTGAAGGCTATCTGCCAGGACTCTCATACCTGGACACCGCCAGGGGTGTGAACCCTATAGTTGAAAAGCTGCCGCACAGTCTCCAAGAGAAATGGCTAGCTAAAGGTTCCCAGTACAAAGAACAGTACTATGTCTCTTTTCCCCCCTTTGCTTACTTCACAGACTTCATCTGCAGCGAAGCACGCAGAAGAAACGACCCCAGCTTCTCTCTCACTCCACCCCCACCAAAGGTATCCAGCCAGTTCCTGAAACATGAACATCCTGAAAGGGAAATGAGAAATGCCAAAAGACAAGTTTCTACCCACAAAACAGACATCGCAACAAACCGCTTAACCCTCCAAATGGACAGTTTAAGTCCCAGGCCTGATGACGTTGGGAAACAGTGCCCCATCCATCAGAAACCCCATCCCCTGAAGAAGTGCCGGGGTTTTCGTAACAAGCCACTCGAAGAGCGCAGAGCCTTTTTGAAGGACAATGGTGTTTGTTTTAGGTGTTGCTCCTCCACAACTCACCTAGCAAAGAACTGTAAGACAGCGCTGAAATGCAGTGAATGTGACAGCGAAGACCATGTGGCTGCACTTCACCCTGGACCACCACCGTGGGATGCAGACAACAAGGACCCCCCCTCACAGTACGGCGGGGAGAGTGAAGGAAAAGCGCCTGGGCCGACAGTCACATCTAAATGTACAGAAGTGTGTGGCACAGGGCAAAACCTCCGGTCCTGTTCCAAGATCTGCCTGGTCAAGGTTTATCCCAAAGCACACCCAGAGAGGGCTGCTAATGTTCACGCACTCCTGGATCTATTTCCAGAGCAACAGATCTCTGGCAAGATCTGAATTCTTCAACCTCTTTGAAATTAAGTGTTCAGACTCACCTTACACTCTAAAGACGTGTGCAGGGGTCACCGAGACATCTGGACGTAGGGCAACAGGGTTCATCGCTAAGTCCCTGGATGGGAAAACAAACTTGATGCTCCCAACACTCATAGAGTGTAATCACATGCCAGATGATCGGTCAGAAATCCCGACCCCTGAAGTTGCACAACACCACAGCCATTTGAAGCCCATCGCTCATAAGATCCCTAATCTGGATTCCAAGGCCCAGATACTGATACTTTTAGGACGCGATGTCCTTCAGGCCCACAAAGTCAGGGAGCAACGCAATGGTCCTCACAGCGCCCCCTACGCCCAACGACTAGACCTTGGATGGGTCATTGTTGGAGACGTGTGCCTTGGGTCGGCCCACAAGCCAGCAGCTGTGACTTCCTACCGCACCACAGTGCTTGAAAATGGGAGGCCGTCTCTCCTTACTCCATGCCCCAACCAACTTCAGGTCAAGGAAAAGTTCAGCTCCAAAGTGCGGAATACAACCTCTCCTCGCAACCTGAAACCCAACAACCCTGCCCTCTATGACTGCAACCTGGGCAGCACAATCTTCAAAAGCACCAAAGATGACGACCAAGTAGGGCTTTCCATTGAGGATTGTATGTTCCTAGAACTCATGGACAGAGACATGAGAATTGATGACACCAACAGCTGGGTGGTGCCTCCGCGTTGCAGATGTCCTCGTCGACGACTTCCACACAATCGAGAACAAGCACTCAGCAGACTTACCTCTCTCCGTCCGCACCCTCGAAAAGAAAGTCAAGATGAAAGCTGACTTCGCCTTCATGCAAAACATCTTTGATCATGACCAGGCTGAGTTGGCCCCACCCCTGATGGAGGAAGATGAATGCTGGTACTTACCCATTTTTGGTGTCTATCACCCCCAGAAGCCGGACAAGATCAGAGTTGTCTTCGACTCCAGCGCTCAACATCACGGCACCTCCCTGAACGATGTACTGCTTACAGGTCCGGATCTAAACAACAATTTGCTTGGAGTTTTGCTGCGCTTCAGAAGAGAGGCAGTCGCCTTCATAGCCGACATCGAACAGATGTTTCACAGCTTTGTCGTTAGAGAAGACAACCGTGACTTTCTGCGCTTCTTGTGGTTTAAAGAGAATGACCCCAACCAGGAGGTTGTAGAGTACCGTATGAAAGTCCATGTATTCGGGAACTCGCCTTCCCCAGCTGTAGCCATCTATGGACTTCATCGAGCAGCAGAGCATGGAGCAGGTGAATACGGGATGGATACTAAGCACTTTGTGGAACGCAACTTCTATGTAGACGACGGGCTCATGTCACTCTCGTCAGCCACGGAAGCCATCGACTTGCTGACTAGAACGCAACAGATGCTAGCCGCTTCAAACTTAAGACTCCATAAGATAGCATCAAACTGCTCTGAGGTACTCAAAGCCTTCTCTCAAGGAGACCATGCAAAGGGGTTGCAAAACTTGGACTTCGATGACAACTCTGCTCTTATCCAGCGCAGCTTAGGACTCAGCTGGGAACTGAAACATGACATGTTTACCTTCAGAGCAGCAGCCACAGAGAAGCCCTTCACCCGCAGAGGCGCTCTCTCAGTGGTGAACAGCCTCTACGACCCTCTTGGTCTCGTTGCCCCAGTTGTCATTCAGGGAAAGTTTCTGCTGCGAGAACTTACCTGCAATGAAACCCTCGACTGGGATACCCCCCTACCAGATGCTAAGGAGGCAGAGTGGATGGCGTGGAAGGACTCACTGCAAGACCTGCAGGATATCAAGATACCTAGAGCATACACACCCACCACCCTGTCTACCGCTCAGAGGAAAGAGCTCCATTTTTTCTCTGACGCCTCTGTGAAGGCCATTGCTGCGGTAGGCTACCTCAAGGTGATCGACAGCAATGGAGAGTGTCACATTGGTTTCGTTCTAGGAAAGGCAAAGCTGGCGCCTCCATCTGCCCACACAATCCCGAGACTGGAGCTGGGCGCCGCTGTGCTCGCAGTGGAAATGGCAGAGCTGGTGCAGAGAGAGCTGGACGTTAGTATCGACACAATGCAGTTCTATACGGACAGCAGAGTTGTCCTGGGATACATCTACAATCAGACCAGACGTTTCTACGTTTATGTCTGCAACAGGGTGCAGCGAATCAGAAAGTCTACCAGACCTGATCAGTGGCGGTACATCAACACAGCGCAAAACCCAGCAGATCATGCTACACGAGCAGTTCCTGCAGCTGAGCTCAAGAGCACCACATGGCTCACAGGACCCGCCTTTCTGTCCCTGCCTGATGGGTTTCCCTGTCCCGAAGTGGCACATCATGACCTTGTCAACCCAGACTCTGACAACGAGGTACGTTCCCATGCCACAACACTCTCTGTCACTTCATCTAAGCTGGGATGTCATCGCTTCGAGCGTTTCTCTTCATGGAGATCTCTTGTGCGAGCTGTGGCTTCCCTGACTAACATGCTTGAACGCAAAAGAGGAGCAGCCACGGCTGGTGACAAGGTCATGGGTATCACAAAACCTAATACTGCTGAGCATCTGTCAAAAGCAGAGACCCTCATCATCAGCTGTGTGCAAAGAGAAACCTACAGTAAAGACTTTGATTGTTTGGCTGCTGGGAAAACTATTCCAAAAGACAGTTCCCTACGGAAGTTGGATCCTTACATTGATGAAGAGGGACTTATGAGGATAGGGGGGAGGCTCAAACATGCAGCCCTTGACACAAGAGAACAGTTTCCTATCATCATTCCGGCTAGCAGCCACATTGGGAAGCTCCTTGTGAGACACTTCCATGGAAAGGTCAAACATCAGGGTCGTGTCTTCACAGAGGGGTCCGTTCGCACAGCAGGATACTGGATTGTCGGTGCCAAACGGTGCATCAACAGCATCCTCCGCAAATGTGTGGTTTGCAACAAACTCCGTGGGAGGATGGCCGAACAGAAGATGGCCGATCTTCCCCCAGACCGTCTGAGCACAGAGCCACCCTTTACCTACGTGGGACTTGACGTGTTTGGACCCTGGGCTGTCACCACAAGACGGACTCGTGGAGGTCAAGCTAACAGCAAGAGGTGGGCAGTGCTGTTTACGTGTATGACCACACGTGCCGTGCACATCGAACTCATAGAATCAATGGAAACATCAAGTTTCATCAACGCCTTACGGCGATTCTTTGCACTGAGAGGACCTGCAAAGCAGATTCGTTCTGATCGTGGGACGAATTTCGTAGGCGCATCTAAGGAGCTGCAGATGTTACTCACCGACCCCGAAGAGCCAAATGTCAGGAAGTACCTAGGCGAAGAAGGCTGTACATGGATTTTCAACCCCCCTCATTCCTCCCATATGGGAGGAGCCTGGGAGCGCATGATCGGAGTCTCCAGACGAATCCTTGATTCCATGCTCCAAGAAATCAGTCACTCTCGCCTTACTCATGAAGTGTTGTCCACCTTAATGGCAGAAGTAACAGCGATCATTAATGCCAGGCCTCTCACACCTATCTCTTCAGACCCAGAATCTCCCTTCCTCTTGACCCCCGCTTCACTACTGACACAGAAAGTGTGCAGTCTTCCTCCCCCTCCGGGAACCTTTGACAGCAAAGATCTCCACCGCCAGCAGTGGAGGCAGGTGCAACATCTGGCCAACACCTTTTGGTACAGATGGAGGCGTGAGTACCTCCCCACACTCCAGAGTCGCAACAAGTGGCAGGACGTCAGACCTAACCTCATGGAGGGCGATCTGGTGTTGCTCAAGGACCATCAAGTGACAAGAAATGAGTGGCCCCTGGCTCTTGTCACAAAGACCTTTCCTGACCAAGATGGAAAGGTCCGGAAGATAGAGCTCAAGGTCTCGAGATCAGGATCAGCAAAGACTTTCCTGAGGCCTGTCTCTGAGACAGTCCTTCTCATGGCAGCTAAAGATACAGACTGAGAAATGTTAACTGTTAACTTTCTGTTTTAGGTCTGGACATACTCCTCATGCAGTTCAGGATAGTGGTATAGCAATTATACCAGGCGGGGAGTGTTATGTTACGTTTACAGGAAGTAATAAGAGGACTTTTATTTTGAAGGCTACTTCCGCCCTCTAGCTGCTAGTTTCCGCTAGCTTTGTTCTTCTTCTGCGCTCGTGTTCATGAGAGCTGCCGGTCGGATGTAAGCTAGATTCTTCTCAGGAGGATTTCTCGTCATCCTAGCTCCTGTTTGTTGTTTCTCCTCACCTTGTGCCTTGGAAAGCTTCGTCTGTAAGTTTTGCTCCTGTTTGTGCTTGCAGAGAGATGTGTTATGTGTGTGTAAAAGATAGCGAAATGAGGGCTGTGTAACTTTTGCTCACTTTTCCTGTTCAATTTACTGCATGTTAGTCGGCAGATTAGCTTCTTGGCTCTATTAACGTTCTCAGTTAATTCATACATTAATCACACTTCATGTGCTTATTCAAAGTGATTGCATTGATTCATATACATTTATTTACATTCATTCATGTGGACTGTGTTTGAATGTGTGTGTATGAAGTGATGACATACAGCAGACATTAATATCGATTCATTTAGGATATGTATTTGAATACTCTTTATTTTTCTGTGTTATTTGTACAGTTTTACAAATAAGGAAGAGAAAGTGG
Source organism: Scarus forsteni (assembly GCA_036419115.1). Classification (NCBI taxonomy): domain Eukaryota; kingdom Metazoa; phylum Chordata; class Actinopteri; order Labriformes; family Labridae; genus Scarus; species Scarus forsteni. The sequence goes on from JAZDUH010000459.1 coordinate 47,917, forward strand.
ATTCTAACTGAAGATCACTAAAGCTTTAAAAGTCAATCCTGGATTTTGTCTTCTTTGGGAGCCTCTCTTCATGTTAGCTATCTGTCGACCTGTTTACGTCACAGACACAGACACAGACACGTTGGACAGAATAGAAGACAGTTAATATATCTCTATCAACAGGCTACGTACCACAGTCTTTTAAAACAGCAGTAATCAAACCCCTCCTTAAAAAACCTAACCTCGATTCAGAAACATTATCTAACTACAGGTCTATTTCAAACCTTCCATTTGCTTCAAGGATCCTTGAGAAAGTAGTAGCTGATCAGCTGTGCAATTTCCTTCAAGACAACAGCCTGTTTGAGGACTTTTAGTCAGGGTTTAGAACTCATCACAGCACAGAGACTGCTCTAGTTAAAGTAACAAATGATCTACTCTCAGCTACAGATGAAGGACTTCTCTCCGTACTTGTTTTGTTAGATCTTAGTGCTGCTTTCGACACCATTGATCATGGTGTTCTTATACATAGATTAGAGATGTTGCTTGGGATTACAGGGACTGCATTAAATTGGTTTAAGTCCTACTTGTCTAATAGATATCAGTTTGTACACGTGAACAAGTCCTCTGTGTACACGAAAGTAAGTTACGGGGTTCCTCAGGGTTCTGTGCTCGGTCCAATTATCTTCTCTATATATATGCTTCCCCTTGGTGATATCATGAGGAAATACTCCGTTAATTTTCACTGCTACGCTGATGATACACAGCTCTATGTATCACTGAAGCCAGGTGAGACAAACAAGTTAGACAAACTAGATGCCTGTCGAAAGGACATCAGAATCTGGATGGTCAGAAATTTTCTCCTTCTTAAATCAGACAAGACAGAGATTATTGTGCTGGGCCCTCGACACCTCAGAGAATCCTTTTCTAGTGATTGAACTGCCGTAGATGGCATTAGTCTGGCACCAAGCACAACTGTTAGAAATAGGAGTTCTATTTAATCAGGATTTATCCTTTAACTCTCACATAACGCAAATTTCAAAAACAACCTTTTTTCATCTTCGTAACATCGCTAAAATCAGGCCTATCCTGTCCCAGAGCGATGCTGAAAAGCTAGTCCATGCTTTTGTTACCTCTAGACTGGACTATTGTAATTCTCTGCTTTCAGGCTGTCCCAGCAAGTCGCTGACGCTTCAGCTGGTCCAAAATGCTGCAGCACGTGTACTGACTAGAACTAGGAGAAGAGACCACATTACTCCTGTATGAGCTTCTCTGGATTGGCTTCCCATTAAATATAGAATAGAATTCAAGATTCTTCTTCTCACCTATAAAGCTCTCAGTGGACAGGCACCAGTCTATCTTAAAGAGCTTGTAGTGCCGTACAACCCCTCTAGAACATTAAGTTCCCAAAATGCTGGCCTAATTGTGGTACCATCATTCTCCAAAAGTAGTATGGGAGGTAGAGCCTTCAGTTATCAGGCTCCTCTTCTCTGGAACAATTTACCGACCACAGTTCGGGAGTCAGACACTCTCTCTACCTTTAAGGTTAGACTTAAAACATTCCTCTTTGATAAAGCTTTCAGTTAGGGACCAGCTTATAGTTTATAAATTAGTTCACAAATTAGTCACATAGTTAAGAAGCAATAGGCCTAGACTGCCGGGGGGGATCTGGCAAATTGGACTCTCTCTCTCTCCACATCTGCTTTTGCCCCTTTTGTTTGCTCCTGTACTCGTCTCTGGCTCTTGTCTTGGAGGTAGCCTGGGATCCTTGGTGGAGACTTCCTGCTGCTGTGGAGTCATGAAGCCTCAAAAAATAACAATTATGGACACGACACATAGTTGGCCATTTTATTAGGAACATTCCATTCCCATTATCATTATAGCTGTTCATGTAGATATTACCATGATCTCCCTATCCATGATCAATACATCTACATTTTTTTATCACCACATAGGCATGAGGTCTTCTTGAAAATGGGATGTCACATCTCAAGAGGCCTATAACACATTTGTACTTAATGGAGACAAATATGGTTGGGATGCACTTGTGGTCTGGGCATCCATGAGTTCGTCACTACCATAAATTCTTATTTTCAGTAAGAATATCATTGGTTATACTACTGTAAAATGATCACCACAACCATTCAGACATGAGGACCCTTCTGAAAATGAGATGTAGCATCTCAAGAGGCTAACCTCTAATAAATCAGATGACAGGTCTGTGTTCATGAACCTGTCCCTAACTTTAGTTCTTATTCTAGTCAACTTGTCTCCTCTTACCTTCCTTCCTTTGCCCACACACCCAACACAGCATCGTGTGGATTTGCTGTTCATCATGAGACTGGGATCCACATTCAAGAAGGCTTAACAGAAGGTTTCCTCTTGCCGCCGTGATGGAGGGATTCATGATTGGCTATATGGATTCATGTTGGGTGTTGGATGTCTATATTTGTATATATATGTATATGTGTATCTGTATATGTATATATGTATCCATGCATATATGTGTATCCACAAAATGAAGAGTTCTTGCTCTATTGTAAAGTGTCTTGAGATAACACTTGTTATGAATTGGTGCTATACAAATAAAGATTGATTGATTGATTGATTGATTGAACTGGGCTCATATGGGCAAATCAGACAACTAGGATGGACCAAGACCATTAAGGCATTTAAAAACATCAATAAAACAACCTTAAATCTATCCTTAAAGATACAGGAAGACAATGCAGAGACCTTGGGGTGATGCAGGCTCTCTTTCTGGTGAGGGTTTAGATTCAGGGGAGCCAGATTGGTGACATTTGCCTCCAAAGCTAAGAACATGCTACACTTAAAGGTGCAGTGTGTAGAATTTAGCATTTTAACGACATCTAGCTTTCAGATTCTAGAATGAACCTAATTGTAACCAAAACGTCACTTCGCTGAGCAACGGAACACTGTGAAGACCAAAAGGGATTATGAACATGGCACACAATTTATGCTGTGTGTGTGTTTATACACACAGTTTGAATCCCTAGGACAGAGTAACAACTTTCTTTGCATCCACTGCCATCCTCTCCTCTTCTTCACCAGCATACCAGGTAGATTTCAGAGCCGGCAGACAGATTCACATTTTGTTCGTTTTGTCCCTAAAAACCACCCGTAGACAACACAGCGGATCAATATGTCGGCCTACAAGAAACAGCGGACCAAGGTAATGTAATTTTTTTAATAGACTTTTCTGACTAAATAAAAATAAAACAAACGTTTTATGGGGTTGATTGTACTACTATTTTGATGGACTTTACATGCAAATAGAAACATATATTCTATATATAGTATATTCACTGTTTCTGTTTGGCGAAATGCGGTGGATGTATAAAATGCCACATTCTACACACTGCACTTTTAAAACAATCAAAATTATCACTGAAGGAGGACCAAGAGTATGGGGCCAGTATTGTAGCAAAACTATTTACAAATGTGTATTTCGATCTGTGTGTGTTACCAGATCCACAAATTTGTTACTAGGCTTTAGACCTCCTGGGGGTGCAAGCACCAACGATATTGGTCACCTCTACTGTTGTTAGCCTGGCTGGCTCAGTAGACAGCGGTGCGATGTGCGATGGAGTCAAGATGGCGTGCGGTAAGTAAATAAGCTTTATATTGTTACAACTTCGGTTGTAATAAGCAGGGCAGTTGCTAGGAATTCTGGGCCCCCTTAAAGAATATTGGTGTGGGCCCCTCTACCCCATTCATTACAACCTTCGATTTTCCTGTTTTTCAGTGTTCTTGAAGGTGCCTGGTGTAATAACACCCAATTTGTTTCATTTTTTACAAGTAGCGACTTAACAAGTCAGAGTATTATTATGTAAATTATGTATTATTGGTTGTCTTGTTCTCATTTAACTGATTTGCAACATGCTATTACACCTCTGATTGCAAATAAACTTTCAATTAACCACTCAACAAATAGGTAGCCGCTGATTCTGGAGCATCAGAGCATAAAGGTTTATTGTTCCATTGTGTATATTGAATTAAATAAGCATTAAATATTATGTTTCATGGAAAACCTGATGCAGAACTAACCTATTCATGGAAAAAATCTAAATGGGCTTCTTAGTACCATAGCTCTAAGTGGACAGCTTCACTTTCCCAGACAAAAATATTTTTAAACAATTCAAAAGTCAGTGTTAACTGTCCAAAATTCTAAATAGGCCTAGTCTTTTTTCTTTGTTGCTGTCAGCTATTATGCTGTCTTTTGTTTTATGCTGCTATGAAAACAAACAACAACAACAAAACTTTGAACATTCATTTTTTTGTATTGAGACTACTCAAATGTCCCACTAATAACACATTTACAACACCACATTGAACACATCATGGTAACGTAACTGACCTTCGTCAGATGCTCATAATTACTGAGCAGAACCTGAATGCATCATAATACAATTCAATGCAGCATCTGAGTGGGCGTATACTGGAGCACTGTCCAACAGTATGGGTGAAACACACAGTTACTGCAGTAGCCTCTGAATTAGTGGTAACGAATTAGTAGTAATTAGGAATTGGCGATTTTTTTTTAATGAACTGACAACTTGTCCAGAGTGTTGCGCGGCCAGATGACAGCTAACCAGCCTGCGCCCCTTCAAAGGTAAGCTAATGTTGCAGAAATTAAATGAATGAACAAGTAGGCAGTGTTTCAGCCGCCTTCGGTAGTTTTACTCTCACCATTCTTAGAAAAAAAGCTTTTGATGTCCTGGGCCCCTGCTCTGCTGCTTCTACTCCTGGCCTCCTTTTCAACTCTTTTTTTTTTGGTGTCCAGACTTGTGTTTTTTGGGGGGCCATCCTAACCCTGCCGGAGTTCGCTCGCGCTCACTTACTTTCGCTGAGGAAGAACGACTCTTGGTGTGGACCAAACCATTTTTTAAGAAGGGGCAAAGGCGGTTATGGAAATTATTTAATTTAGAAAATTGCATGCCTTGTGGCTTTGTTTTAATTCGGATTCATTCGTATGAATATATATTATTTCAGTGTATGTATAATAATTTTGTCATAGAAGCTACTGGGGGCTGTGTGTGGGCCCTAGAGGGCTGTGGGCCCTTATAATTGTCATCACCTTTACCCCCTATACGACGGCGCTGGTTATAAGCGGTATTTCCAAACAATAACAATGCTAAAAAAAATCACGATCTCTAAACAAGTTACAGATCGCTTGTTCAAGACACAAGAAAATATCTGAAGTCCAACAAAATAGCAGCTAGCCATGGACCTGAGACACAGCACAAAGGTTATCATCAAGGATTTAGCTTAGATTCATTCCATATGACCATCTTGGCCAGATCTTTTCAGTATGTTCAAGGGAATATTATGTGATGGCAAGAAGCATTGTAATGTACAACGGTGTATTAGGGCCACTTAAAGACATAAAAAATAATAATGAAAGCTTGAAATTTTCTAGAAAAAACTTGAACTTTTCAAGTTTATGAAGTCACAAATTTGTGACTCTATAACTCTTTTGCCCCTCGCCAGTGGCTCTCTGGACTCAGAGGAGAGGAGGGCAAAAAACTTCTTCTTTAACTTGCATTAAACTCTAATTAATTCATGTTATTTCTGAAGGTTTTAGCACCATCTGCCTTTTTTCTTTTAATCACAATTTCTTGGTTTTCACACATTGTTAACTTTGCGTCATGTGTGCACCTCCCATGACCTCTGTGTGACCTGCAGCAGGTCAGAGTGAGAGCAGGACGCTGCTGCATCTTTAGCTGTGAGTTCACTTGATGTTCTGATGAAGATGTTTTGATGAACTCTCATACTTTCACCTGCTGTGATGAAGGGATTCAAACTTTTTAAACGGAGGCATGTTGGCAAAAAAGCTTTGGAAAATACGAGGGACACGGGGAGACGATAATTCAGCATGACTGTGACGGCGTTGTTGAAGCGGGGGATTTTTACACAAAGATATCAGGTGGATTTTTTTTATACCATGTCTGCGTTATGATTGAAGTCGGTCTCTCCCCTTCACATTATTTCTCATTCACTAACTACAAACTCAGGTGTGTGAGTAACTGTGTTATATGTATATCTGACAATTTTTATGACACATCAAAATTGGCATGAAACTAACTAAAAATCAAATCACTCTGTCCTCCATGGGAGACGGACGCATATCTGTGAGCTCTGTCCTTGGATAGCAGCTACAGCAGAAACAACAACAGAGTCTCCTCCAGGACCATCTGGAACTCACAAAAATGGGAGGCAATAAGGAAGGAAAATCCAAGACAAAAAATTCGGATTCGGGTTCTGGACCCGGCCCAAACATGGCAGAGGGGATTAATGAAATCCTGAAAGGCCAGCAAGAACTGAAAAAAGGTCTAGAAGAGAAGATAGAAAAGAAGATAGAAACGGTTCTCACTGAATTAAAAAACCTTCAGAGAGAACACAAGCTGCTGCAGAATTACAGCAAAAAACAATCCGAGATGATCAAACATCTGGAAGTGCGAGTCGAAGACCTGGATCAACAAACCAGGTTGAATGAAGTGATCGTAACCGGCATAAAGATCAAACCGCGCTCCTACGCGAAAGCGCTGACAAACAGACGGGCAGGGGAGCATGACAGTGAACAAGACGAAGAGGACATCAAGACGGTGGAGAGACAGGTGGCCGACTTCATGGAATCAAAGAAAATCGAGATGGATCTCAACAACGTGGAATACTGTCACCTCATGCCCTGGAAAGGGGCAAACGGCGGGAAAGTTGTGAAACTGAGATTCACAAACAGAAAACACAAGATAGCGCTGCTGAAACAGGGCCCAAAACTGAAAGGCACAACGGTGTTCTTCAATGAAAACCTGACCAAGAAAAATGCAGAGATGGCCAAGAAGGCACGACAGCTAAAAAAAGCCGGAAAGATAAACAGCACCTGGACGGCAAACTGCAAAATACTGATAAGAACTAACGGAGAAGCCCCAGAACAAATGAAGACGGCGCTGGTCAAGAGCATGGAGGATCTGGACAAATTTAACGACTAAATGGATAACAAAAGCTTCAAAACCTCAACACAATCTGAGGAAAAGGAGCTAATGAACTGTAACATGGAACATGGACATTTGGATTTAACTGACTGGATTACAAACCATGGGCATCGGGATTTAATAAAAATTCATTCAAAATAAAATTCAATAAAATGCAATAACCCAAACATGAACATCGACCTGGATAACTGTTTTATGGCAACAAATCGATTAATTGAAACTACTACATGGAACATGATTATAATACAAGAATTAACTGGGACAACAAGCTGAAAATCATCCATTTTAACAGCAGGAGCCTCTACACCAACTTTGATCAAATAAAGGAATACCTAATGGACTTTAAGAACCCTTTTTGACATTATTGCAATAACTGAAACATGGATTAACAAAGAGAAAGGTATGACCTTTGAATTAGAAGGATATAACCTTGTCTGTATATGATATATGATTAAGTGAAACAAAACATGTGGGTTGTTTGGTCTGTAAGACAGCAGGATAAACGAAATGTACCAAAACAATGATAATGAATGTTGTTTGGTCTGTAAGACAGCAGGAAAGACGAAATGTACCAAAACAATGATAATGAATAAACTGATGGTGTAGGTCAAGTGAGGCAGCAGAACAGTGCAGGAGCACGCCTGGGTGAAGAGGAGAAGTGACGACGAGTCACACGTTTAACAAATGTTCGAAATCTGGAAAAACAAAAGCAACATGGACACACCACCCCAACATCACTAACCGGGACTAACAACAACAACAAAAAAAGACAGTCATGAGTTACGCCTTCCGTGGAACAAAGGATTGGACTCTGCCTTACGTGGAACAAAGGATTGGTCATAATAGGTCAAATATGGACACTAAAAGACAGATAAAAATTTATAATAATTTGATGATATGTGGAAAAGAGGAGAGTAAATATTGAGAAAATGGGGACGGGACTAGATAAGCTTTGCTTCTCCCGTTTTCCCTTTCGGACATGTACAATGTGATCAACTATTGACAATGTGTGATGCTGTATAAGTGTGCTGACGTGACCGAAATAAATAAATCAATTCAATTCAATTCAATTCAACTATTGAGTAATTATGTGGGATAAGCTTCTAAAACACTGATGAGATGTCAAAAAGCACCTCAAAAATCACAAGACTACTTCATGATTATGATAAAATTATGCATAATAATGATCAGAATGCAGGGAAGAACTGATTTTAGTTTAAAATGTGAGGGGAAGACCTACTGACCCCCATCTCACCTGATGATGTCAAATAAATATTTATGATTCCTCCACTGCAAGTAAAACATGATCCTGTGGGGGAAAAACAGAATAAGAACAATAGCAAAATAAAAATGAAAATAACAATGTCAACACAGGCTTCACTGATGGTTATTTTTTGTTGACAAACCTGAAAATCAAAGTAAACACGCCATTGTTGTCATTTTAGTTCTAAATTAATTACTGCAAAATAATATGGTATAACACTAATGTCAAGTTAAAGCAACAAAAGTACATGGCCCATAATAGAGCAGTCATGTCAGGTGGTAAAGCAGTTTGCCTATAGATCTAATGTCATTATAATATAGAGTCAGCAGGTGCTGCTGTTGTCACACGTTAAAGCTGTCAGCGGTTCATTTGGAGGAAAATGAGGTCGTAGCACACAGTCTTTAAGACAGTGATTAAAAGACAGGTTGGGTTTGGAACTATGTCGTCTTATCGATGAGGTACTCACTAAATATGACTCATAGAGTCACAAACTTGTGACTTCATAAACTTGGAAAGTTCAAGTTTTCTCCAGAAAATTTCAAGCTTTTATTATTATTTATGTCTTCAAGTGGCCCTAATACACCGTCGTACATTGTCCCTCTTAACAATATTAATTTCTTTTTGTTGTTGTTTTGCAACTAGGACTCATATGAAAATGAAGACTGCGTTTCTGTGAATAATTTGAGTACAGAGGACACTGCTATGTCCCCAAATTCTACATCCACCAAAGATGTAAGAACATCTTGAATAAACTACCTTGAACATTTATCATTCAATATTTTTCATATTTTTATCTTCATATCTGAGTTTTCTGTTTTGTTAAGATAAATGGACAGCCTACAGCTGCATTTGCTTCCATGGCTTCCTGCCCTATTTGTTGCCAGCTTTATCCTACTGACAGTCTGGAGATGCATGCAGCTTTCTGCAGAGAGAGGTAGTCATCTAAAATGTAATTATTAAAAGTGTAAAATGAGTTTTCAAAATGGTACAGTGATTGCTAAGTTATCCAAAACTCACAACTTTCTCTGCAGCATTTCTTCTGTCCATAATGCTTCAGCACCACTTCCTCAATCGACAGCAGCAAGCACATCAGCCAGTACATCAGAAGGTAATGTCACCTTTTTTCTGTTCCAACCACATGGTTTATAGTTTGCATTTGTGTGTTCTCTTCATGATTTGCTATACAGCAAGCTCTAAATATTGCCTACTGAAAATGTCTTTGCCCTGGTAGACTGGAGGACTGTAGAAGATCCAATAAAAGCAATTTGGCCTTTCACTGAAGAGATGTTGCACAATCATAAAGGTTCTGAAGAGAATCGATTTGCAGTGGACTTGAGGAAAGACCAGGAGGAACAGGACATGTCTTATGTTGGCTTCTACAAACGCACCAATGTTGAGTGGGCGTCGCCACTGAGATGCAGACTTGAGGGTGAAATTTTCTTTTTTTTTGATAGAATATCAAACATGCTGTCTAATACATGGACATGTACTCATCTGTCCCCATCTTTTACCATAGGTGATGCTGCTGTTGGAGTCCGTCATGTTATGTCAACAATGATGATGAAGCCGAGAACTGGATTCCACTTAAATCTTGGACAGTGAATGTACTACACTTGGTTCTTGACATTTTTACGAGCAGACCTTCATAATTGGGCCTTAAATGTAATGCCATAAGTGTAAGCTATTATAAATGTATTGTTTAATCAGGAAACGGTGCAATCACCAAGATTTTTGATGGTCAGCCAGACCACCTGGTGCCAGCCAACTCTGCTGTGATGGTGGAGAGTGAGCTTTTCCTGATGGCGGGACGAATGATGGGGCATTGCTTCCTGTATGGTGGTCCTGGTTTCCCTGGCCTCAGCCCAGCCATCAAACATGTTCTGTGTGGTGGGACAGTTGACACTGCCACTATCACCATTGAAGACTGTCCTGATTTGGACATCCGGGAAACAATCCAGCTGGTTAGCCTAGCAATCATATTGAAAGTGTGATATCAGGAAGGCTTGTGCAATTGGGAGATAATGGTGCATATTTGACTTGCATGAATCAAATTTTTCTTCCAACCTTTTCTTCTGTCTTTTTCTTCATTGCTCTCTTCTAAGCTTGAAGAAAATTTTGAACTCCAAGGTGAACAGCGCGACAGTGTTGTCAACCTTTGCATGGTATGGGACCTTCCGCTTCCGAACCTAAACAACATGAAGTGGTTCCATGACAAGCTACTCCTGCATGCGATAAAACTTCAGTCCTTCTGCTCCAGTAATGACTTGATTCAGTTCAACCCAATTTGGTTATTCAAATTTTTTTTTTTTTATCCAGACTTCTAATGCTGTTTTACACAGGTTCTGGATCGGTCAGCAAAGCAAGTGAAGCAGTTACGCAAGGGACTGAAAGAGACTGGAATGTGGCCTCTTCTCTGCAATAGAGCAGATGTAGTGAAAATCCTTTTCCTATGTGAGAAAGATACAGAGCTCACGACCTCGGTACATGTAATAAGTTTTAATTTTAATCATCTATTCTCAGTAATATTATATTCCTTTTTCAGAATATGTATGAATTTTAGGCTGGTCCCTGTCTTTACAGATGATTCTTGCACACATCACATGGCCCAAGCTGAAGTCAGATTCTGACTCTGATGACGATGAAGATGATGCCTCTTTCGAGGCTATCACACGGGTCACAGGTTACTTCAGGAGTTTCATTGAACAAGGTCTGTTTTTAAATTAACTCCCATAAATGCCCGTGACTTATTCAGTTAAATCATATTCAGTTAATAAACTGTGAAAGTACAAATTTGAGGAATATTTAGGATGCATTTCACAGGTCTGTACTCTCTTCAACAGCTTCCTCAGAACAACTGAAGAATCTGCTGCAGTTTTGGGTGGGTTGGGAGGTTCAACCCAAGGAACTGATTGTGAAGGTGACAAGAGGCTTTCTCTCAAGGGCCCTGACATGTTTCGAAACTATCAAGTTGCCTGACCATCACACAACCCACGAAGATTTTGAGTCTGACTTGGTCGCTGCCATTACTACCTGCCACACAGGATTTGGTCTGGTTAAACAATGTCAGAAGACACACATTTGACGCTGGGTTTGGATTTACTTGACACAGAATTAGAATGGTTCACATAAGGTAGTTATCCATTACAGTGTAATTTCTTCCTGATGTCAGTTGATTTTATCATGGTTAACTTCCTGTAATATGACCGACTCAGATATGGTCAGTATCTTGAATGGTCAGTTGCTTGAAATGTTTTGCAGTACAATTTTAGTTGTCTTCCCAGCAAAGCCAGTGGTTTTTCACTTTGAAGTGCACGCTTAATTTAATTTAAATAAGGATTAGGGATTCATGGTACTTACATTTTTTTCATTTAAATAACTTTGTTATTTGTATATTGATAGCTGTTCTGACCACCCTTGTGCAGTTATGTTTTTTTCTAGGACACTGGGCTTCTTTGCTTGTGTAACCTAGGCAACAAGTTAAATCATGTTTAATGTTGGCAATAAAGTAAGGGGCTGAAAAGGAAAACACTTCTTCTCTTTACGTTTATTTAAGTTGCAACATTTTCTTGGCTTTAGTTGACTCACAAATTTTCTGTATCAGGACAAGTACAAGGCTCAAAGCTTTTCACGTGACGCATATAATCAACTGGCAGTAAAGACCACTGATCATCAATATCCAAACTAACCTCTTATGACTCACAATTAAGGAACAGAGAAACCTCATCTATTGTTAATGATACCCTGTACACATTCAGCTGTGTTAATGTAAATGTCCATTCCATGACAGTCAGATTGGGCACAGGGATCTATTGATCTTTTGAGATAGTCCATTTCTAGTTCATCCAGTGGGCTTACAAGGACTGGCACATGGATACCAGGTCTGTGGTCAGCTTCAATGCCACTGGACTCCCACTCGATCTCTGGTATGTACAGCGCAGTGGCGGCTGCTGGTCAGTCAAGGAGGGGAAGCTCATTTTATTCCAGCCTACATCATAAATTTGTTTATTTATTTAAATGTAAATTCTGCCATGTTGTGCAGCTTGCTAGCAGCTGGAGCTGCTACATGAGACTACTGTTTGACGGGCTGTGAGTGTGAGTGACAGGGGCAGAAGCTCTCTAGCTGCAGCTGCTCGTTGGTGAAAAGAAAAAGTGACAGGAGAAAATCTTCAAACACAACGCTAGTCGTTTTTAAAAAAGATAAAGTCGCTGGTGATCGATAAAGCCTCCGGATCAGTCCAGAACAACTTACTGTAAAACTTAGAAGATGCTCCGGTGGGGGGTTATACTTCAGGACCGCTGATTGGCTCATTTCACTGGCCATCAAAAAGGGATTCTGCCTTAGACAGGTCATCCAATCGTCATGCAGAAGCTGAGCATCCAGGCCAGCCCACTGCCTCATAGACCCCCAGAGACGCTGAGCGTCTGATGGGCGGGACAAAGCCCAGTGTTTATCCAATGACCATCCAGTTTCCACAGTGAAACAACCCACTCTATGCTTTCCCATCGAAGTCAGCAGACGCTCAGCGTCCGACTGTGTTAAAGCGCTGAGACGCAGCGGGGATGGATTAAATGAAGTTAATGCATTAACTTAGGTTTGGGAGCTGGACCACGCCACAAACCACACCTCCAATCAGCTGACAAGCCTACTTATACTCAGCCATGCCTCATAGCTTAGATTGTCTGTAACTCTTCAAGACGGACAGACCGCGCTGCATTCCGATCGCATAAGACACTGAACCAAAAAGCAGTCACTTACCATTGATCCCGAACTCCATATTCACGGTTCAGACGACGACTTACGACGAACCAGGCACCCTCCTTTAACAGCCAGATCCCGACCAGAGCCAGCTACACTGCAGAGCCTTGTGGTCCGTATACCGCCTGCCAGCCACGTCGATACAACTTCCGACCACGATACCTCCAACTCCCGCAAGGTCTTACAGCTCAAACCCACGAAGATCTTCAGACAGGAGACGATACACACAGCAGCCCTCCTCGCTACACTCCGACCGCTCATCTCCAGTCAACTGCGCATACCGGCGCCGCGGGCCCTCATCCCGACCGGCACCACGTTCTCAGACCAATGACCTTCAGGAAGTGGACCATCACTCGCCTCCGTCGGTTCCTGAAAACAAGGGGCATTCCATGCCATTGCACCGACCATAATCCAGGCTGATCCATCTGTCACTACCGACACCATCTTTGCTCAACTTCCATAAACACCGCTGCTTCATCTCACAGTCCTGCTTCCGGGTTCTCACCAGAGCCAATCATCGACGCTGCTGACGACACACGACCTCACGACCTCGCTGCCAGCCCGCCTCAACAGCTCCCTCTGCTGGGAATCAGGTCGTATTACATTCACTCATTGACTCACCCTGCACTCGCAGGCTCACTATCATCCCGTGCACATGCATCCTTCCATCCCGTCCCCTTTCCTCTTTTCTATTAGCACAGCAGCCACACCTTGAAGCATGGCTCCTTTCCTCCTGCTATAGCCAATCTCATGAGTTTCCCAGTAGCTCATTGCAGATAAACCAGTGCGGCTATTCTCAATCTTCTCCATTTCCAACTAAACTATCCTATCAACCCTCCCTTCCCCTCCCCACGCCCTCCCTTCCCCATCACCCAAATGCATTTCTTTTGCCTTTGTCAATCTCTTCTCTCCAGCTCCCTCCGTCGGGAATCAGGTCATATTGCATTGACTCATCAACTCACCCTGCACTCACAGGCTCACTATCATCCCGTTCACATGCATCCTTTCATTCCGTCATCCCTTTCTTCTTTTCTATCACCACAGCAGCCACACCTTGAAGCGTGGCTCTTTTCCTTCTGTCATAGCCAATCTCATGAGTTTCCCAATGGCTCAATGCAGATGAACCAATGCGGCTATTCTCAATCTCCTCCATTTCCAACTAATCTATCCTATCAACCCTCCCTTCCCCATCACCCAAATGCATTTTTTTTGTCTTTGTCAATCTCTTCAACCAATGAAGCGAAGCCTGCGAGCTAGTTCAGGCAGACAAGTCACACTCTTACATCAATCCTCCAATCACACTCTCCACCTCTCAATTTGGCGGTGTATTTAAACTGGGAGTTTACCCATCCCTCCCTCTGCTCGGAAAACGTCTATACTGCCAGACACTGATTGCTGCGTGTTCTTTCACCCCCACCTCCACCCCAGCATCCACCTGCAGGCTCCATGGGGTGTTCTCATATGTTTTGCTTATCACTCCTCTATGCCTTCATGTAAACACTTCTGCAAGGAGTGATGAAACTGGAGCCTGGACGCCAAACCTATAACGTGTATTTGCCGCAACAATAAAACAATTGAACGTGAGTTGACTGACTGAACTACAGTGGCTACAACAATAGCTATGGCTGTGGCTACAACTATAGCATTACGACTACAGCGGCTACAACTACATTCCCAACCACTACAACGGCTCAGCTCCAGCTTCAGCAGCACCAGCACCTCGAGCACCTCTAGCAACTCCAGCTCAATCACCACTCCAGCAGCTCCAGCACAGCTACAGCACAGCTCTAGAAGCTCCAGCACAGTTCCAGCAGCCCCAGCACAGCTCCAACAGCTATAGCACAGCTCCAGCAGCTCCAGCTGCATCAGCCCCAGCACAGCTCCAACAGCTATGCAGCTACAGCACAGCTCCAGCAGCCCCAGCACAGCTCCAACAGCTATAGCACAGCTCCAGCACAGCTCCAGCAGCCCCAGCACAGCTCGAACAGCTACAGCACAGCTACAGCAGAGCTTCTGCAGCCCCAGCACAGCTACAGCACAGCTACAGCACAACTACAGTACAGCTACAGCACAACTACAGCAGCTCCACCAGCTACAGCACAGCTCCAGCACAGCTCCAGCAGCCCCAGCACAGCTCGAACAGCTACAGCACAGCTACAGCAGAGCTTCTGCAGCCCCAGCACAGCTACAGCACAACTACAGTACAGCTACAGCACAACTACAGCAGCTCCACCAGCTACAGCACAGCTACAGCACAACTACAGCACAACTACAGTACAGCACAACTACAGCAGCTAAAGCACAGCTTCAACAGCGATAGCACAGCTCCAGCTAATCCAGAAGCCTCAGTTCGGCTCCAGTAGTCCCAGCAGCTCCAGCACAGCTTTAGTTGCTCCAGCAACCTCAGCATGGCTCCAATAGCCCCAACTCGTCTTCTTCAGCCCCAGCTCGTCTCCTTCAGCCCCAGCTCAGCTCCAACAGCCCCATCACGGCTCCAACAGCCCCAGCCCTGCTCAGTCAGCCTCAGCTTGGCTCCAGCAGCCTCAGTTTGGCTCCAGTAGCTCCGGCACAGCTCCAATTAGGGCTACGCATGACGCAGATCGATGCAGTGGGCTGTTTTCCACATAAAGCAGAAGCTGTCCAGCGGCAATCTTCGCTGACCTCCCCAATACAGCAACAGATGATTTCAAAGGAAGCAGTGTTTCACTTATTTGTAGTGACTTTGTTGTCCTACACATTAGCCGCCACTAGCTGCAAATTGGTCTAAGTGAAAGTTGAAGCATACTTGCAAAAATCAGTGTCCAGGCTCCATTCAGAGCTAAACTTATACAATCAATAACAGCCAGCCACTCTCCCTCCCCACCCTCCCACCCCCTCCTGTCATCCACTATCCAAACCCAGTTCTTCATCCATCTCCCACTCACTATTCACCCCTCTCGCCTTCATCCCTTCCCAACTTTTGCCCCATCAACTTCCACTCCCAGAACCAGGGGCCTCATGTACAAAGACTTGCATGGATTTCATACTAGAACATGGCGTACGATCAAATCCAGACAACGTCATACGCACAAAAATATCCAGATGTATGAATTTGTGCGCATGCATGAATCCAAGCACTTGTCCTTTGTACATCCCAGTCAGCGTGGAACTGAGCGCACATGTTTGAGTACCCGACTCCTCCCCGTCCACACCTCCAAATACATACACAAATCACATTTAAATGAGCCCTGCGCTTGAGATTCGCCTCTCTGGATGATCAGAAAATTTAAAAAAAAATTGTAAGATGGTCTTGATAAAGAATTTCATGGAAAGTGCTTTTGAGGTACTACTCCTTGAAGTGGAAGCTCGCAAAAGCGTCCGCTTTGGCACGCTGTCCTGACATAATATATTGGAATAATATAAAATAATTATAAGCAACAAATACAAGACGAGTAAGTGGGAGAGTGTGTGAGACTGTCAGAGGGCACGCAAGCATAGATGAAGGAATTGGTCCGATATCAGGGTGAAGCTGAGGCCCATGTGGTCAGAACGGGGGATGGGGGTGGGAGGCGGGTGCAGGAGAAGAAGTCACCCCATGTAAACAGACTCTGCTCTCTCAGGGGTGGTATGAGCACATGTGGGCGATTCCCCAAGGTAAATACCTGTGTATTTGTGTAAGTCACATTATTTGTTCATACACATCCACATAAGACAGAGCTGAAGTCGCCATATAGCATCCCCCTTTTTTTTTCCTTTTGAACCGAAAGGCGGCCGCTCTGTCCTGATGGGAGATCGCTGCAGAAGAAATGAAAGACGTCACAGAGACAAAAACTTTTTAAATCGTCTGTTCTGATGTTTGTTAGTTTATCTGAGAGCAGATCAGAAAGGAGCAGACTGTTCACTCACTCACGGTGTCTCATATAAACATAAGGTAGTGCTGAATTGCGCACGGATGACCGCTGCAGATCAACAGTGATCTGTTAATAATAAAAGCTTAAAAACACGTCTGTATGAACGTTGGATGTGAATTATTTGTCAGGTTTTGAAGAAGAGTTGTTAAAAGTTGATTTCAGCTTGAATATCACAATTAATGAATAAAAACATCTGGCATTCCCTGTCCTGAAAACTGTTATTTCTGCCTAATAAATCCCATTAAAGATTTTGGTACATTATTAATAAATAAAACAACAGATATTATAATACAAGCAGCGTAAAGAGGTGTGATTTATTTGTTTTTTTTTCTCTTAATCTGTGCATAATACGGGTTCCAGTCGATAATCCAAGCGATCTCCCACTTTCTCTCGTCACTCTCCTGTTTATGCATTAAATAACAATAATCATCATCTGTATATATTAACCTCTGATTATGTTCTGGCCCAACATGAAGTGACTCTAAAGAAAAAATACGGCCCGAGGCCAAACTTGCCGATCCCTCAGATAGAGGTTCATGCGTAAACGCTGTTTGGTATTATTTGGTTTGAAATCTTCTGAATTTAAATTTAAATTTAAACATGCCACATTATCAAATAGGATATCACAGTAAACTTGATTTACAGTTTTTGTTCATTAATTTTCTAAACTACTAACATGGATCAAACCCTGTTGTTGCAAATCAGCGCAGAAGTGTGTCAGGGAAAAGGCGAGGCTGATCATTTCACACTTTTACGCATGGGGTTATTAAGATGACTACACAACACACAGAGACAATCAGGGTCCGTGTATAAAGTATAATTCATTGTTGTTGCTCGGCTTGTAAATAGAAAACACTCGTTTTCGGGGGTATTCCCTATTTCACTGACGCATAGAGTGGAATGCAATTCGGCGCAACACAGCGGCGCCAAGCGACCGCTTTTCCCTTTATCCAACTTGTACAATGAAAATTGAAAATAGGAAGTCCAGGGGCGGAAGTGCCTTCAAAGTAAAAGCATCGCGTTTCGAACGATGCGTGTTGTTTGAGATGACGAAGTTTAAGGAGAGGAAATGAACAATCACAGCAATTTCCTACACAATTAACATCATTCATAATTAATATACGGTGATATTTTGACTTCATTTTCACGATGGAGCCTCGCTGATTTTCACAATAAGGGCACTATGTTTTGATGACCCAAACGTCATGATAGACGTAGGTCACGTGACGTATGTTGTCTCCCTTACGGACTCATTCCCGACTGAATGTCTAAATTGTTAAATGCCAGCAGTGTGCCCCGCTATTGAGTCTGTGTCGGTTGTTGACTGTCGAGATTTATGGTGGAGGTAAGTTCACTGGGCCCGCTGTCATCAGGCTGAGAAGTGTTTTATATCCTGAGAACTTAAAGCAAATATGGTTGTATATTAAGTTTTTTTTTTTTTAACTATATGTCCTTTGTCCCTTGGCCAGATTTTGGACATTCAGTCCCTCATAAGATTAAAGTAATTCTGATTCAACAGTAACTTTATTGACAAACGACACAAAAGTCCTTATTTTAATGAAATAAATCATAAACTTGTAAGACATATTCATATTTTATTTTTCATGAAAAGAACATTTGTCCCTGGGGGTCACTGTCATTTCCCCCACACACCACAAAATGTAATTTCAGGGTTATTTTTATTTATTCTTTTTTATGGTGTGTGTATATATATTTGGGTACACATGTTTATATTTAATTTATACACATCTTAAAAAAAACAAAATAGGAAGGTAAGAAAGAAAGACAGGGATATAAAACACTTCTCAGCCTGATGACAGCGGGCCCAGTGAACTTGCCTCCACCATAAATCTCGACAGTCAACAACCGACACAGACTTGGAGGAGATAAAAAATTGCCATGAGCTAAAAAAAAAACTATTTACACCACGGCAGGTAATTAGCCGCTACAGTTAGCTAGTTTTATTGTTTTTGTCGGGTGTCTTCCGAGGTCAATAACGGGGCACACTGCTGGCATTTAAACATTCAGTCGGGAATGAGTCCGTAGTAGGGAGACAACATACGTCACGTGACCTACGTCTATCATGACGTTTGGGTCATCAAAACATAGTACCCTTATTGTGAAAATCAGCGAGGCTCCATCGTGAAAATGAAGTCAAAATATCACCGTATATTAATTATGAATGATGTTAATTGTGTAGGAAATTGCTGTGATTGTTCATTTCCTCTCCTTAAACTTCGTCGTCTCAAACAACACGCATCGTTCGAAACGCGATGCTTTTACTTTGAAGGCACTTCCGCCCCTGGACTTCCTATTTTCAATTTTCATTGTACAAGTTGATAAAGGAAAAGCGGTCGCTTGGCGCCGCTGTGTTGCGCCGAATTGCATTCCACTCTATGCGTCAGTGAAATAGGGAATACCCCCGAAAACGAGTGTTTTCTATTTACAAGCCGAGTAACAACAATGAATTATACTTTATACACGGACCAATCAGGGGCTTAATAGAAAGATCTTAAGATGTATTTTAATCAACAAAAAACAGGAAGTCACAAACTTCAACCACTGATTAGTAAAGATGCTGTAAAGACGTGATGGAATTGGGGGCGCACATTCTCAATGCACATAATGAGGATTATTTTAAGACTACTGTAATGAATGTACTGACCAAGAAGTCCCCATCATGCACAGTGCCAGCGTTTAGTTTCTTTTTTTTTGTTAAGAAAAAAAAAAAATAAAAAAAAATAGGCCACCTCGCCACAATGTTGGTTAACGGCTTTTGCACCTCACATAAGACCTTTACATTGATCTAATAAATTGTTTCCTGTTGACATACACAAATTCATCATGTGATGGCTCCTTTATAGTGTGTGCAGTAGACAGCTCTGATCACATTGGGGAAGTCGTCTTTCACTGCAAATTGTACTTTAATGTTGAATGCCTGCTGCGGCTCTGCGCACGGTTTCAGGAGGACTGCCCTCTGGAACCAAAAACAGCTGATGATCCCGCTGATGATCGTCATCATTTTTCTGTAAATCCTCTCAATCTCTGAACACACGCTCTCTTCTTATTGCAACAGTTACAACGTCTTCTCACACTGCTAAAGCAGCAGTTTTGTTTAACGGTATTTTATCCACAACTATTACACATGTAACTGCAGACACGTGGGTGTGTTAATTGTTCATAAGTGTTAATTGTTGTTGTGTCTCTGAGAAATACTTGTTTTCACGTTTATTTAGCTTATTTAACACTTTCCTGGCATCACCTCTAAGTGTCGCCAAAAGAGCTACAGCAGTAGAAATGTGCGTACGCCAGCCATGAAGCTGGCGTGAGGCACCGCACATTTCCACGGTCATTTCACTCTTGATACAACTTTGCCGTGAAATAAAGCATACGCCACATTTTTGTGCGTACGCACCCTTTGTACATGAGGCCCCAGGTTCTTACCACTCTCCCACCTTTCTTCTCTCCTACCTTCCCTTGCTCCCTTCCCCCCCAACTCAACTACCAGAATCTTCATCCCTCTCCCACCGGCCTCCCTCCCCACCTCCAGTACAAGAACCAGTACTTTATCCCTCTTCTACTCTTCCACCCTCTATCACCCCCTCCCTCCCTACCTCCTCAACTTGAACCAGATTCTAAATCACTCTCCCACCTTTCCCTCTCCCTTGACACCCCCATTACTTAACACCAGGATGTGGCCAGAAATGTCGACTAACACAAGCCACTCCGTGCGAGTCCCTCTATGTAGCACTTTACAAATGTTATCTATCATTAACATCCAACTAAACACAAACCTTGGGTTAAACGATGCACTTGACGTATTCAGTTCTACGTGATAGTATAACAATACAATCTGACCAAAATATTGTAAATGGTAATCCATCTAGTAAGAGGGCTTCAGGCTTCAAGCTTTAGGCTAAGTCAGGATATTGATCAATTGATTCAGTTTCAGTCTCCACCATCTGCCTGGACTCATTCACGATAACATCCACCATCTTTTGGGGGCCAAAATTGTCAAGGAGTCCATACTCACATACTCCCACATCTCGGAAGTAAAGGAGATTCCTTGCAAAGGGCCTATACTTCCTCAACCATCACAAACCTTCAATATCGAGCTAGATCCACAGCTATGGACCTTGGTTTACCTCCAGGAAGTAATCCTCCACAATCTCACTCCATATCAGACTGACATTTGAGTTCCTATCAGTTGCTCTGCTCCACCATAGCATAGGGCTGGACAATGAATCGGATTTTGATCCTGATTTCAATTTTGCCATCTGACAATCATAGAAACATTATAATCAAAGAAAAATGAGTAAAATGCCACCCAGTGTGGAGTGCTGTGTATGCAAGTTCCTGCGCTTCATAGCGCTTCTGTGTCCCACGTGCAGCCACAGCGAGCGTGTGTGACTTATGTGGATCAATAAGACTGTATGTGCTACTCGCTGGTTCTTTAAATTGCGTTTAAATCAATACTGAAGTTTTTAAATAAATTAATAATTGTGTATATTTATTGTGATTCAATACCACTTAAAATAATCAGGATTCTTATTTTTACCATAATCGTCCAGCCCTACCTTAGCATCAACTTCCATCCACGCTACTGAGAGTAAAGCAACCGTTCATAGCTTCTTCTGATTCCCACTCGGGACATCTCAACTCATCATATTCATTAGAACAAGTTATTATCTGTGTCTGTCCATTCTCAGCTGATCTCAATTCAACATTACTCTTTTGGGGGTCAAGATCAGCTCGGGCAGAACACAATGAGACCGTACCCCCACACTGAGTCTCGCTTTGCCTGGCTTACGACGTCCTTCCTAACGGCTCATCTCTCAACAAATCTTATGTCACATGTTCATCACTGTCATTCCTCATATTCCTAAACCTTCAGTAAACCTTCAAACGTATACATTTGTGGTCCTTGCTCGTGAAAAGGGAGTCGCGTCAGTTACCTGTGATCAGTAGATGATTCTGAACAAAAGATGAAGGTATTCTAGCGCATATTTAGTCAATGAAATGTACACACAGCAGTACATATCACCACCTTTTTTGGGACATTTTAGGGGAAGCTGAGTTTCCCTTGCAGTCTTAGAGCAATCACCACTGGTACAGCACCTATTAAAGCAAAGAAATGTTGAGGTGACATAAGGATACACAATGCTCTGCTTGTTATTCTTCACAGAATTTTCTATTTACATTAAAAATACATTTTCAAATGAATCGTAATAATGTTAACATGATGAACCCCTAGTTTTGACATAATGGGTGTAATGTTTTGCAAATGGCTCAATAAAGGATGGTTTTCATTTTAATACATTAAAAATGGGCAAATATATCAATTTCTAAGCTCCAAACAATATTTTCATGTTTGTCGCAAGCAGCAATTATGTTGGTAGTAATGGAGCTAGTAAAAAACTTAGTCACATTCATGCTGGGAGGTTTATGGATAACCTATAGGTTTTTAACTGACTTGTAAAACATTTTTTAAATGATAGAACAGGTTATTTCAAACATCATCAAAATCACAATTTGTAATTAATAAAATTACAGATAAATAATGATTCATGAACCCCTGTTCCAAATTTCAAATTCTGAAAGGTGGGGACTTGAGGAGACCTGATTGCTACTTTCTGGTTCAACATATTCGAGCAAAATTTTATGACCACAAATGTTGACCTTATGTTGGTGCCACTAATTTTACATACATTTGAGACGTCAGGGTCTGGTACTGGACACTGCAGTTGTCCTATTTCCCACAGTTGGTTGGGAGACATGTTCTGCTCTGATTTCAATGACTGGCTGTCCCACCCATCACAGAACACAACAAGGGAGGCCTGGAGCCGTGGAATGAAGATATAGTGGCAACAGAACAAGTGTAGTTCACTTGACAGATCAAGATGTCCATCTTCTGAAGAAGGTGTGAAGAAGACTGTAGAAGACATTTGTCAGTGCCATGTTCACATCTCTCCAAGGTCTCTCAATCCTTTAAAATTAGCAGAAACACCTTGTTAACAATGGCTTATATCTAACAAACATTATGGATGTGTCAGAAATTTAAAATGCATATATTAGATAAAAGTTTGAGAAGAACAAGATTTAACACACAAGGTGCCAGACTGCAGGCCAACTACACCCTGTCTTAATTCACCTCAGAAATCAAGCCAAAGGTGAGGGTTCTTTTGTTGTTGAGTTACTGAAACTGCTGAATGTAGTGAATACTTTTCAATGAGGCTAAATTCAAACTATGAAAATGACAGTGGAGGTAGATGTAAAGGGCTAGTTGTCATGCATTTTAAACAGGTTGGATTCTACTACTCTGGGAGAAGGTTCTTAGTGTATTCTAGGTCTTTGCAAAGCCATGCCAGTTTGCGGTTGATTGTAAACTGTATGGTTGAGCTTTGGACGAATGTTTTCATAAAGCATACCTTTGATTGTTTATACTTTTTCCTGCAATGAAACTCCCGGTTCCAGTGCCACGAACAGTTAACATGAGCCATGCAACATCGACATTCTCCACTCCTTGATCAGCTCTTACTCTGAAAAATATACATGAAACATTTGATACAATTTTGTGCAAAAAATAAAACATTTCACTTTATGGAAAACTTAAAGCACAGTGCTTAAAAATAGGCTAAGAAACATAGCAGATATAGTGCTGCACAACTCTTATTGTCCTGCCCAGATTGAGTTAGAAACATTTACATCCATAGTACCTCAGCGGAAAGCCATATTTTTCCACAGATTCTTGGAAGAATGCCAAGGTTGTGGAGCACAGATTGTTGTTTGAAGCCCCAAGGTACATTATCTATAAGATTGGAAAAACAGACTTGCTTAATGCATAAATACATGTCTACAGATGTTTTTCTGTTTTTTTTCCAAGTCTATATTGACCTAACACTGCTCCCTGAAAAAGTTATATACTCTCATCACTGACAGATGTGTAGCTGCACTACAGAAGTGTTTTATAATTACAAGGAGGTGCATTGCATTGTGAGATGTAACTGCCATAGACACCACTGCTATTTCCAATATTATTTATTCAAAATCATCTTGTACTTATTTGATAGTGCTTCTTTTGCCTGCCATTTTACTTTGTTGTGCACAAGAAATACATTCATCCACAACTTTAATGCACAACAGGCATATCAGTACAATGCAGTGATGAGGTTAAATGAAAATTGTTGTAAAACATGAACAGGAGAGTGGTTTCTAAAATGTTTTTGTTCAACATTGTACAGAGTATATGTCACACCCGTGAAAAACAAGAGAATAAAATCACGAGAGTGATAGTGAGATGTGTCCTCATACAGAGCGTTTAATGGACAATCGACAACAACACCTCAAACTCTCCAGCAGAGGAGGCTAGACAAAAGCAATCAATCTCTGATGATCTAGCCTGCTGAACAGTACACAGAGACAGACTTTACCTCTTTACAAGACATAAATTTATTAGTATGTTTCACACTCTTAACATCTTAATATCACTTTATGACAAAGAAGTGGCTTTTAGAATTATTTAAATGTATTTATGATTTGAAGATATCAAAATGAACTTGAATAATGCAAGAAAACCACTTTTATCTCTATTAAATTTTAAAGATTACTGACAACATGAACTCATCCTTCTTGTACCCTATGAACTCATTTTTTTCACTAAATCCTAAGTGTATTATATTTTTAGCTTGTCACATATATTACAATATAAAAATCATGCAAAAGACATGGGTTCAGACAGACTGAAAATACCTAACTAATAAAATAAAAAGTGCATGTTTTTAAGCAACATTTTCATTCACAAACCCACCTTCCTGGAATACCCATCTATTCCGCCAAAAATAACAATACTGTACCTATTTTATGAAAAAAAGATGAAATTATTTCACAAAGGTCAAAAGGGAGCATTGGGATGGATAAACAGGATTAGGGAAACCATATACAGCTGTATAATTACACTAAGTTACCAAAAAAATTTTTTTTTGCAAGTTGTCGAGGTTTTTTAAACTGAAGTAGGACCATTTTGCACCACTTAATACAAAAATGATATCTATTTTTCCCAATCAGGTCAGGTTTTTTTTTTGCTAATTTGATTTTGGAAATTTTGATCTTCTCACAAGATTGATTACATTTTTGAGACTTTATCAGTGGTCACAAAGTTTAATACCAAAATAAAATTGGTAAGCACACTTTATAAACTTGTGACTTAATTCCTGTTAGGTACTGTGTATCTGTGTATTCACTGCAGATGTAGCAGAATACATCAGGCTTATTTTTGCAAGATCTTCTAATCTAGTCGAAGCCATGTCATTCACCTTTAATATAAAAAAAACAATCATAAATTGGCAAAAGTAAAATCTTCAGAATTTGTTTAATGCAAAAATGTTGAAATAATTTGGTATCATATGAACTGAAAATGCCCATAAATGTAAGCAAAAATGTTAAATAGCCAATATGTAGCATAGTTCAGAAAGTCGACCTGATTGAGCAAAACTGATGTGATTTTTGGATTCAACACACCAAAATGATCCTTAATCAGCTCAAAAAACTTAAACAATAAATTTGTTATTGACCAGTGTTATATACCAATGTTTTGAGTAACACATTATCATTGCTGTTATGTCTACATTTGGATTACAAATTAACATATCCATTGTTCCTCAGGGTAAAACCAAAAATGTCATACCTAATTAAATGAAGCTTAGCGAAAGTTCAGTCAGGAAGACCTATATGCTCATTCAGTCTCCTCTTTCATGCTTCAATCTGCCTACCTGCTCAGGTGATCCAAATCTCAGCTGATGAAGGGCATGATCTCACTCAATCACTGAGCCAACCAGATCCTGCCACACACAACTGCTTGGCCAATCATTCTGGAGCAGCCTTATTTTAAACCATGTCTTTGCTCCTTCACAGTCAGTGCGGTGGCGTCGTGCTGATGATCTCGGCAATCTTTCTGCAGGCTTAAACAGGCTTCACATCATTCAGTGTCCCGATTAATTCTCAAAGATAACTTCCTTCAGCTCTTTCATTCCCACTCCGAACTCTCCTACATCTCGGCTCTCCGCCGTCGGTTCCATTCCGATGTGATTGAAGTGTCTGGTAATCATTAAAGAGTTGTTCGTTCCTGATCAGAGCTCCAAATGCGAGCACAGCTGCTGTCCTCCACCTCGCCGTGGTCTTCAAGCCAAACACGGAAACCTCTGCTGCCTCACCTCGGCCCAGGTGTAATCATTCACTGCATGATCACTGCTCGCTCAGGTAAACGAGTCCCCTTTCTCAGATTATCAGTCGCACAGTCATACAAAGTCAAGGAAGCCACATGCAGCTCATTAATTATTGATTCCAGCAGCCGCTGGATCATTCATATGTTGTTTGTTTCATCTCCGTATCTACGGGTTCTGTTTGTCTCCACCCCGCTCGAGCCGAGCTGCAGGCTCACCGCAAAAACTCATCCGAGGATCACCGCGGTTCCCCCTCAGGTGTTGATCCGCTCAGAGAGCACTCCTGCGGCCTCACCGAGGCTGACCTGCTGCCTTCACGCCGCCTCAAGTCAGTATCCACTCAAAGCTCGAGAATCATCTCCGAGCTGCTCAAATTCTCAGGTGTTTCCAGATCAGTCCGTGATAGGGCTGGGCAGCATGTCTCAATTTGTAAGTGATCCAGAGGACTGCTTTACTATCAAAATGAACATTGGGCACCTAAGCAGCCTGTTGAGGCTTTATATTACTGGAGTTTTTAGTGGGATAAATTAAAGGGAGTCACTCTTATGCATTGCATTTGCTTATAATGTGTCATAATTCCCCCTGCTTCATTAATAGCAGTCCTGCTGTATTTTCATGCGCCCTAATGCAACCTATCTTCTAAGGAATCTGCTTTAAATCTGTGCAATTATCAACATTCACTGAAGCACCAACGGCAATGTGACTCAGCACTCTACCGAACTGTTCCATCTTCAGTGTCTGGCTATATGGGTTTTTTCAACGGCTCAAACGCGATGTTCAAAAGCCAGGCAATAATAACCTTGTTTAATCACATCAGCTTAAATGACACGTCTAATTACTTATCAGCACCAGCAACTTGCTGATGTCAATCAGTAACAAGTCAGTCAGTAACAACTCAACCAAATGAACCTGAGCTTTAGCAGTAGGATTATCATAGGCTAGGTTGTGTTTCAGTTGGTAAATTAGGAGCAACTTAATTGCCATCTTAGCCATCCACTACTTAGTCAGTCACCCTAACCTGTGCTAGCTACCAGCAATCCTTTCCGTCCAGATGATTCTCATTCAGCTGAAGTTTAACCATCAGGCTTCGTTGCTATCATTATCAGTTCTATCAAGTAGTTTGCCAACAGGCTGAGCCTTTGTCTCAGGTGATGACGATGTCTCGGCTGGCACGAGCACATCGGAGTATTTGCTCAGTCATTTCTGGGTTAGCAGCTGGGTAGTTGCAGCTATTCCATATAGATAATAATCCTTATTGTCAAATAAACAAATACACAGATAATAGATAAAATAAAGTAATGCTCAGTCACACGACAACAAAATTAAATAATTTAAAATCTCTCTAATCCAGCAATTAAGCTATTACTGAAAGGCATATCCAAAGCTTCTCCCTCTTTGCCGGACCAAAGATTGCCCATATCTCTGCCAATCTTGCATAAAATGCTGGCAGTTCTTAGGAAAGGTGTATTTCTCCTTATATTGATGCCTTGCTCGAGTCTGTATTTTTATTGGCCTTCTATACTTTTCTCAGGACGGCGGTTCACTACTCCTTCCTCAGTGTTTAAACCAGAGAAAGATATCTCATTTTCTGATCTGGTGTTTTTTCCCAGTCATTATAAACTACACCTTAAGCATTCTAAATGTGGTGGGGCTTGCTCAGTAGTTGTCGCTCAAACTGATTCTGTTTACTGCCCATTCAAATCCATGGTTAGATATCTTAAGCTCAGACCTAACTCAGGCCCCTTTTCACCCCTCTTCTGCCTTTCAGGGAACCTACCTCTCTCTAAAGCTTGGTTTAATATCCATTTAGATTAGGTGCTTACTAAAAGTAATCTATCACCTAAGCTATTCACAGGGCATTCTTTTAGGATAGGAACTGCTACTTCTGCCGCCATTCATGGTTTTCAGCTTCAACTCTGCAACGACTGGGGCACGGTCTTCATCGCTGGTCTTCATCGGCTTACGCATCACCCAGATGTTGAAATGATCATCGCAAATCAAAGATCTTTGCAACCTCATCCCTGGTAAGCATATAACTGGTGGTGGTTCATCATCATCTTAAAAAAAAAAAAAAAAAAAAGGTAGTCGGACTTCAGCTCATCTACTGGAAAAAAAAAACAAAAATAAAAGGTCATCGGACCTCAGCTCATCATCAAAAAAATCAAACAAAAAAAACGCATCTTTCTCTCCTGTATATGCCTCTCTCTCTCTGCATATACAGCAAACCCAGCATCATGGGTTCTCTATCAGCATAATCGCATTTTTTCTTTCCTTTATGTGCCTCTCTCTCTGCATGCACAGCAACCCCTGCATCATCGGTTCTCTATAAGGGTCATCGCATCAATTCTCTCCCGTATATGCCTCTCTTTCTCAGCATATTCAGCAAACCCTGCATCATGGGTTCTCTTATACACATCATGGCATGTATTTAATTTGTCGCGTTCTGTTTCTCTGCTCAGCTGTCTTATTTAGCAGTTTGTTTTATTACTAGCTGTAGCCCATTCTGATGCCTCCTTCTCATCACAAGGAGTTTTGGCATATTGGTATTCCCTTGCATACAGATTGTATAATGTCTGCTTAATTGCTGTCTTTGCTTCTCTGATTATTTAGGTCCACCAATCAGGTATGATATACCTTTATTTTGGGGGGGAAGTCTTCTATTACAGGAGCATTTATCCATCCTCCTGCTTATAATATCTACTTCCTGTGGGGTATAGTGACAAAGTCTGTTCTGTACTTTTCAATCTGATTCATTGCACATCCGTCTTCTTTTCTCTATAGTGTATTCTGATTGAAATTTAGACAGCAAAGTTAGTCATGAAGTCTCTTTCTGTGCATGCCCTCTAGTCACAAACATTTCCTGCTATCTTCATGCTCCACTTCTCATCTTCCTCCTAAACTAATCACATTCTGTCATCCTGCTGACTTTACTGAGGGTCAGTAAATGGACTGAGAGTTTAAGAGTTTGCATGGAACTTCTCCAGTATTGATCTGCTCTGGGCCGCTCTGCATCACAGGTCACACTTGTCCATTCATACCCTCTTCTCTTGCATTGACACCATGCTGGCTCAGAGTTCTGTAGTCATCCATCAGCATCAACAGATACGCTGTGCTCCTTATTCCCATTGCAGGTGCTGCCTGGCGGGGCACGCTGTCCAGCTGCACCAACGATGCCCAGTCAGAGAGCAAGCTTAAGACTGCAGGGCAGTATGGTCAGGTCAGTCAGCTTGGGTCTTATGGTCTCAGCAAGATAGTCAGGTGGATCTCACGCTGGGTCATCGGACCCAGACATGTTATTTTCTTGGAATCCTCTCATGCCAAGGTAAGGCTATAAGCTCTTAGAAGTCTGCATCATCTGCAAAGGTAAGGCTTCGACTTGTCTGTCTATTGTCTCATTATTTTTGGGGGGGTATCCTATCTCTCATTCGCCCTCAGTACCCCTGAAGTACACCAAGACAGCACGATGGAGTCTAAGCGCCAAAAGAGATTCTAACTAGAGACTTTGCACATTTTCATTCATATCTACCTGTTCAATAAATACTTTCAATTCATTCAAATTTGGTCTCTCCTGATTGAAATGAAGCTTAGCGAAAGTTCAGTCAGGAAGACCTGTATGCTCATTCAGTCTCCTCTTTCATGCTTCAATCTGGCTACCTGCTCAGGTGATCCAAAGCTCAGCTGATGAAGGGCATGATCTCACTCAATCACTGAGCCAACCAGATCATGCCACACACAACTGCTTGGCCAATCATTCTGGAGCAGCCTTATTTTAAACCATGTCTTTGCTCCTTCACAGTCAGTGCGCTGGCATCGTGCTGATGATCTCGGCAACCCTCCTCCACCCCAGGCACCTCCATTCATCTCACCAGTGTCCAAGTCCAACTCCTCAGGATACTGGCTCTTTCACCTCAGCAGCACCAGAGATGGCATCAGGGTCCCAGCCGCAGAAGTCTACAACTCATCTTCTGTATTCCTTACCACCACCAGTGTCTAGACTCCGGGGGGGTATCCTATCTCTCATTCGCCCTCAGTACCCCTGAAGTACACCAAGACAGCACGATGGAGTCTAAGCGCCAAAAGAGATTCTAACCAGAGACTTTGCACATTTTCATTCATATCTACCTGTTCAATAAATACTTTCAATTCATTAAAATTTGGTCTCTCCTGATTGAACTTGTGGTCGGTATTGATATGCATAAGGGATCTTGGGCAAGGGACTGAATATGTGCGTCTCACAATACAGCCCATGGAGGGCTGTATTGTCAACACCCCTAAGGTGTCAACTTGGTGCATGGAAGCCCTCACACGTTCCCACTAAACAAGGCACCCCCTGGATTTCAGAGCTCCCTTGACCAGTCGATACCCACAGTGCGGCATTGTCTGCTTTATGTCTGCAACCATGGCATCCAACTCTTCATCTGTCATTTGACTGTACAGGGAATAACTGACATATTGTTTTCAGACAGTCCTCTGTGGATTGTATGCCTTGACATTCCCAACAACCTTGTAATGGTTGTGACAGACATGGGTATTTCAAGAGGATGCTGAAGGTACTCGGGGCTGAAATAGAACTTTGGACGACCTGTGTGCCCTTTAACTACAAAACCCAAAACCAGTGAAGTTGGCACGCTGTGTAAATCGTAAATAAAAACAGAATA
The DNA here is from genome assembly GCA_036419115.1 of Scarus forsteni. Taxonomy (NCBI): domain Eukaryota; kingdom Metazoa; phylum Chordata; class Actinopteri; order Labriformes; family Labridae; genus Scarus; species Scarus forsteni. The sequence continues at coordinate 78,692 of JAZDUH010000459.1, forward strand.
CGATGATTTACAAATCCTTTTCAACCTATATTTAATTGAATACACTGCAAAGACAAGAAATTTAATGTTTGAACTGAGAAACTTTATTTTCTTTTGCAAATAATCATCAACTTAGAATTTAATGGCAGCAACACATTGCAAAAAAGTTGGTACGGGGGCATTTTTACCACTGTGTTACATCGCCTTTCCTTTTAACAACACTCAGTAAACGTTTGGGAATGGAGGAGACCAATATTTTAAGCTTTTCGGGTGGAATTCTTTCCCATTCTTGCTTGATGTACAGCTTAAGTTGTTCAACAGTCCGGGGTCTCCGTTGTTGTATTTTACGCTTCATAATGCACCTCACATTTTCAATGGGGGACAGGTCTGGACTACAGGCAGGCCAATCTAGTACCCGCACTCTTTTACTACAATGCCACGCTGTTGTAACACGTGCAGAATGTGGCTTGGCATTGTCTTGCTGAAATAAGCAGGGGCGTCCATGAAAAAGACGTTGCTTGGATGGCAACATATGTTGCTCCAAAACCTGTATGTACCTTTCAGCATTAATGGTGCCTTCACAGATGTGTAAGTTACCCGTGCCTTGGGCACTAATACACCCCCATACCATCACAGATGCTGGCTTTTGAACTTTGCGCCTATAACAGTCCGGCTGGTTCTTTTCCTCTTTGGTCTGGAGGACACGACGACCACAGTTTCCAAAAACAATTTGAAATGTGGACTCGTCAGACCACAGAACATTTTTCCACTTTGCATCAGTCCATCTTAGATGAGCTCGGGCCCAGCGAAGCCGGCAGTGTTTCTGGGTGTTGTTGATAGATGGCTTTGGCTTTGCATAGTAGAGTTTTAACTTGCACTTACAGATGTAGTGACAAACTATAGTTACTGACAGTGGTTTTCTCAAGTGTTCCTGAGCTCATGTGGTGATATCCTTTACACAGTGATGCCGGTTTTTGATGCAGTACCGTCTGAGGGATCCAAGGTCACGGGCAGTCAATGTCGGTTTTCGGCCTTACCGCTTACGTGCAGTAATTTCTCCAGATTCTCTGAACCTTTTGATGATATTACGGACCGTAGATGATGAAATCCCTAAATACCTTGCAATAGCTCGTTGAGAAATGTTGTCCTTAAACTGTTGGACAATTTGCTCACGCATTTGTTCACAAAGTGGTGACCCTCGCCCCATCCTTGTTTGTGAATGACTGAGCATTTCCGAGAAGCTGCTTCTTTACCCAATCATGGCACCCACCTGTTCCCAATTAGCCTGTTCACCTGTGGGATGTTCCAAATAAGTGTTTGATGAGCATTCCTCAACTTTCTCAGTCTTTTTTGCCACTTGTGCCAGCTTTTTTGAAACATGTTGCAGGCATCAAATTCCAAATGAGCTAATATTTGCAAAAAATAAAGTTTACCTGCTCAAAGGTTAAGTATCTTGTCTTTGCTGTGTATTCAATTGAATATAGGTTGAAAAGGATTTGCAAATCATTGTATTATGTTTTTATTTACGATTTACACAACATGCCAACTTCACTTGTTTTGAGTTTTGTTCTTTGATTTGAAAATTCGATTCCAAACCTTGGACATGTTCCCTTCCAGCCCTGATCAATCTAATCAATTCATATAGTGTGTCCATGATGCTCACTGGAATGTTGAGGCTACCTAAATTAGCACTAGAAAACACTAGGTCTTGAACACAAACAAATTCCATGTGGTCCAAATCCAATGGCCTGTGGTCTAGAATATGTTGAAGCTGAGAATGTAGCCTCTATAGGATGCTGTGACGAAGCACAACCTGTAAAGCAAGAATAACTTTGCATCAGTTTAGGAAGACATTTCATTTTACATTGTATCATCATGGGCAGCACTGTGGTGCAGCAGGTAGTGCGCATGCCCCACGATTCCCGGGTCGGCCTAGGCGTCTTTCTGTGTGAAGTTTGCATGTTCTTCATGTGCATGCAAGGGTTCTCTCAGGGCACTCCGGCTTCCTCCCACAGACCAAAAACATTCTCATTAGGTTAATTGGTGACTCTAAATTGCCCTTAGGTATGAGTGTGACAGTGAATGGTTGTCTGCCTCTCTATGTTGCCCTGTGATCGACTGGCGACTGGTTCAGGGTGGCATCGCTCGATGATAGCTGGGACAGGGATAGGTTCCAGCCCCTTGCAACCCCAAAAGTGATAGCTGGGTGTAGAAAATGAATGAATGAATGAATTATATCGTAATTTTGAACAGTTTGTCAGCAGATCTCACTCATACCAAGGCACTTTACACTGATGATGTAATGACAACCACAATAAGGTTAATTCTGAGTCCTGGGAAAGAAGATGTTTAAAAATAATTCTATTCTCCAATGAACTACAACTAAACAACTAAAACTATAAAGAAACACAATCCTAGTCCCATTATTTTCTTGCTTTAATTTAATGCATATTGTAACAGACAAATGCACTACATACGCAAGAGATCTTACTTGGGAAACTCATTGGGATATGCCCAGTTTTTATTTTTCTCTTGTTGAGTCTTGCATCAATCTCAAGTCCATGACAAGCAGATAAACACCATTATTTCCTTGTGCATCTAGTAACATGGAAAACATAATCAGAACCACCACCAGTTACCATGGCCCAATCATAGGGAGTCAATGGGTATTGTTGGCAACCCTTTATACAGTCATCAGATGAACTCTTAAGCAACGCTAAACATTCCTATATGCTTGTTGTATGCACTTTTTACTGCATTATGTTATGTTATCTTCCACTATCATCCCGTTCTCCTCCTCTTCTCCTAAACAGAGGTTTTGTGTTGTTGAGTGGAATTGCAGTGGGCTGTTCATCTGTGAACAATTCTGAATTGCAAATTTAAGAATGACTCACATATGAATCGCTCACTCACAACTGTGAACAATTCTCATTATCACTTAAAAGAGTCGATGAAGAGTCAACTTGTTCATAAACATCACATCTCTCCAACTGCAGAAGTAGGTCAACAAAACAAAGCCCCTGTTAATGAAGTAGATAATACAATGACAGTAGAAGATGAGTAACAATCTATACTTTCAGTGTTTGAGCTAAGATAACTAGTGGTGGGTGAGTTCTGCCTGTCTCTTCCTTGTTTGGCACACACAGTCCAGATAACGGTGTCTGTCTACTTGTCATGGATTCAGGACTGAGGCAAGACAACAAAGACAAAAAAGTTGCCATATCCCTTTAAAATAAACTTAGAGTTGCATTACAATCATATTCATTGAATAAATGCATTTGTGAATAAGTTGTAATGTTTGACAGATCATAGCTTTCAGTCCAAGAGACCATTCTTCTCTGAGTAGCAGCACTCCCCGGTGTGGATGGTGTGACAGCAGCGGAAGGACATAGTAGTCAGGGCTGGGACTAGACTGGGAGCAAAAAATGGCCCTGGCATTTTTGGCTGTGGCGGCCCACCACGATTAATTATACAAGATGCAAAATGTTCACGTGCACATGGGCCGACCTTCAGAAAGCAATACCCGACAGACAACAGCGGTAACAGTCACGCTTTGAATGAAGAGTACCAGCCCTGTAGTTCACAGAGCAGATGGTGGCTGAGTCACTTGGATATGACGAGGATGAAGATCTTGTCTTCACATTTTCATGCAGAGAAGGGCTGTGTGACACACCCACGTCGGCCAAAGATGACTAACTGGACTACCAGAGAAACCATAGACATTGATTATCATGTTAAATACCGGCCCTAATGCGCCTAACTTTTTTTTCCCCCCCAGACTGTATCAGTCCACACTGAGCCAGCAGCTCACCGGGAAATCTCCCGGTGCGTCCGATGGCCAGTCCCCCGCCACAAACCATGCTTGCTGCACCACCTTTTGCTTAAGTGAATACCAACTGGCAGTGTTTGCTAAATGCAACTGAGGCAAACATTCACTGCCCAGTGCATTTGCTGAATATGATTTCCAAATGCAGTTGTGAGAAGTTTACACCATTTTTGTCAGCTTCAATGAGAATATACTATTTGTGTAAACATTTTCTTATTACCACATTATTGTTGTTTTTAATTAAAATTAAAAGACAGAAGTGTACATTTTACTTGCCCGTGGGTCGGTAGAAGAGCCATCCATGTTCCTTGTCACTGAAACACAGAAAAAAGGCGCCGCCTAAGTCTATGTATTTCAACGGCGTAGCCAGGCTAAAAACAGAAGAGGTGACCAATATCGCTGGTGCTTGCACCCCCTGGTGGTCTGTATCGCCACGGAGGCTTCCAGACAAGCCTCCAAACACAGATACAGATTGCTGCACGAATGTTTTCCTCTTCTGCGGCAGGAGTGTAGCAAAAGTCACGTGTGAGAATACATCCAATGTAGTGGCCAGATATTCACAGACCAGACACCTACAAGTGATGAATGTATTTTCTGACCTGTCTACTCATACAGATCAGTTTACGCAGCTGCAGATTTATTTTACATACATTTGGATCTGACTGCACACAGTTTATTTTACACACAGGTTTTTTTTTAAATAGACACAGTTTATTCTACACACACAGAGATTTTATTTTCACATTTATAAGTGTAGGTACTCACAGATAGATTTCCTTTACAAATATGTGGATCTGGTAACACGCACCGATCGAAATACACATTTGTAAATAGTTTTGCTACAATACTGGCCCCATACAAGAGGAACTAAACATTTGGCACACCAGCTAGAAGAGAAGGCAGAGAGGGAAGCCATACTTAGTGGCTAAATGCTAGGCTAGAAGCAGAAGAGAAACAAACAGAATTGCAGCCTCTGAAAAGCAAGAGTGCATTTCACTTGACCTCAGGGCATTTGAACATACAGTATATTGACTGAAAAAAAACAGGTATGTTTGACAGCAAATAACAAATATCTATAATTAGAAGAATAAGACTACACATGAAACAGTGTGGCAAAACAGGAAGTGACAAATACATTCACATCCACAGGAAGTGGTGACTGCACTTGAGTTAAAAAAGTTTTTTTTTAAAAAAAAGGGTACTGAAGGGCACAAACTCAGCACTAACCCCCCTGACAGTGGAAAAGAAGAGTCCCTGCAGCCCTGTTAAGTGCTCTAATCATGATTGGTCTGGGTGGGACAACATGTCAAGAGCTGAGGTAAGGGTTTTACCAATAAACACCTAAGAACATGACTTCAACTTGAATAACTCTTTTTGAGACTTGAACCTGCATCCTCATGGACCCACATCTCAGCTTGCCAATGGCGTTGTCCACAAATGTGGGAAAGTCCCGTTTCCCTGGGAGTCAAAGATGTTTTTGCCTGAATCTCGGCAACGGAAGGTTGCAGAAACATGGTACCAAGACTAGAGCTACGAGCATTGATTGTTTGCCATTGTAAGTCAATGGGAGCAGACGTGTAGCAATCTTTGCCAAAGTGTTGAAATTTCTCCCTGAAAGTGTGTAGGAGCACATTTCAGGTCATTAGGCCTTTCAAAAATGGTTTAGGGTTTTGGAATTTTGGAGTAATGTTCACATCGAACAGGACCAGGGCGACCGCGCTCCATGCAAAGGCAATTTACAGCCACGATGCGGTGGGGCCAAACCTGCAACAGATGCAATCCGGACGACTTGGTTACCCTACATGGCCACCTTGGACATGCAACCAGGTTGGGTCACTCAGTCACCATGGCTGAATAACTTTAACTTTTCAGGCAACATTGCATGTGGCTATGCTGCAACAGAAAATCAGCGCTGTGTGGGTGTGTGACGATACCCGTGTTTTAATTCTGGTTCACAGAGTGACAGTCCATGTCTGTGTGGGAAACATTAGATAGTGAGTCGAAATTAGATTAGCTGAGCCTGTGAATACAAATGTATGACTTATGATAGGATTGTGGTGAAACTCAGGCAGGACTTCACTGAAATTATCATGACAAATATTTGGAATGGTGGAAACTGTAATGTAGAAAGTGTGAAGGAATAAAATAAACCAAACAAATGAAACGTAGACAAGTAAAACTGTAGATGAAACAAACAACCCGTGAATTAGAGAAAGTGTGGCGCTCCAATAAAAGGGAGGAGTCACGTTTACTTTGGCAGGAAAGTCATAATAACTACACGACAGCCTTAAGACATGTTCGAGCTGCCTATTACTCCTCTCTAACTGAAGAAAATAAAAACAACCCTAGATACCTTTCCAGCACTGTAGCCAGGCTGACAGAGTCAGAGCTCGATTGAGTCGTTGATTCCTCTAGACCTCAGCTGTGAGAACATTATGAGCACTTTTAATTATAAAATTCTGAAAATTAGAGATAAAATTAGCAACTCCCTGTCAGGATTTAGAGCTCATCATAGCACAGAGATTGCTCTAGTTAAAGTAACCAAAGATCTACTCTCAGCTTCAGATGCAGGACTTCTCTCTGTACTTGTTTTGTCATAGATCATGATGCTCTAAGACAGAGATTAGAGGTTTTGCTCAGGATTACAGGAAATGCCCTAAATTGGTTCAAGTCCTACGTATCTGATAGATATCAGTTTGTACGCATGAACAACAAGTCCTCTGTGTACACTTAAGTAAGTTACAGAATTCCTCAAGGCTCTGTGCTGGGTCCAATTCTCTTCTCCATATATATGCTTCCCCTTGGTGAGGAAATACTCTGTTAATTTTCACTGCTATGCTGATGATGTATCACTGAAGCCAGGTGAGACAAACCAATTATCTAAATAAGATGTGCGGATTCTCAATCCTCAGCAGTCTGCTCTCCCCCTCCCTCACAGACTCACTCTGCAGGGGCGTGTTCTCAGATACTCTGCAGCTCCCACACCTGCTTCCCATCACCTAATCAGTGCTCCCTATTTAAAGAGGCTCCAGGAAGAAGAGTGGATTGCACTCTTAACCTCGCTTTGTTGCTGACTCGTCTCTCATTTTTGTGTCTTACCTGCAGTTACACTGGCCTTAAGCCTCAGCTCCTTTTCAGGGGCATTCATGCTTTTTTCCTAGCCTTGTTGGAAACTGCTTTTTGTGCCTTCATTACTAATCGTACCTTTTTGCTCTCTTTTTCCCAGGTCTTTCACGAGCCCTCACCACCGTATTTACAACTTTGTTCACTGTAGTTTGGTTTTTGGAGTAGTCAAATAAATCACCTTAAACTGCCTTCTTCAGCCTCTGTTTTTGAGCTTTTGGGGCCACCTAAAAACACCCTGGGTCATTCCATGACACTAGATGCATGTTTAAAGGACATCAGAACTTGGATGGCCAGAAATGTTCTTCTTCTTAACTCAGACAAGACAGAGATCATTGTGCTGGGCCCTAGACACCTTAGAGGAACATTTTCTAATAATTTAACTGCCATAGATGGCATTAGCCTGGCACCAAGCACAACTGTTAGAAATATTGGGGTTCTATTTGATCAGGATTTATCCTTTAAACTCTCACAAAAAGATTTTTTTTTTTTTTTCATTTTTTCGTCTTGGTAACATCGCTAAAATCCTCTAATAACATTCTTAAGTTCCTTTTCATTCACCACCAAACAGCAAAACACGCCAGCAATCAGCGCCACAGTGGTCAAAAACCGTTTGCTCTTCCGTGTCAAACCCCTTATGTCAACAGTGATGTAACTACCTTTATACCTGCAGGGCAGGTAACAGCGACACCCTACGCACACCAAGTGAAATATTATTTATTTTTAATTATTACAACAGGTTTGGCTCCTATACATCGGCCCCTAAATTGTTAATGGCAGACAGCTAGAACAATTTAAAAAAAAATACAACAAAACAAGGAGCAAAAATGTTATAATAAACAGAGTAACCCACCAAATCTATGTTTCATGCACCAAACAGAGCTTTTTCACTGGTCTTTCAACTATGTTTTTTTTTTAAATGTATGTTTTTGGGCATTTTGTGCCTCACAGAGACACACAGCCCTTGTGTTAATCGGGGGGTGAGAGAGTGAGGAAGACACTCTGCAGAACCTTGCCAAGTGGCCAGAGCCAGCAGCGGAGATGTGGAATCCATGATATACAATGTCTCCAGCTGTCAAACTCCTTTTCTTTTCATTTTCCACTTCTGTCTCTCTTGGAGTAAGAATTAGAAATACTCGTATCCATCCAGCTGTTTATCTGGAAAAACCTCCAGAACCTTGCCAAGTGGCCAAGAGCCCTGTGAGGAGATGTAGAATCCATGATAACCACAATGTCTCCAGCTGTCAAGCTCCTTTTTCTTTCATTCCTCCAGAATAGATCCGAGAGATACTGCACTTGTCTCCAGCGTCTTCTCACATACTGGTTATTTGGTTCAAACACTCCTGGTGGAAAAGCTGGTTTACCCTTCAGGAGATGAGGATGGTTTGGCGTCAGAGGTTCCAGGTCATTGGCATCATCTGAGAGTTTTGTAATTGGACGATCATTCAAAATGGCCTTCACTTCACAGAACACTGTATGCAGTCCATCATCATCCAGCTTCTGCTGACGTAGAACAGAAGTGAGAACTCTTCTCACCAGGCGGATAATGCGTTCCCACACACCACCATGGTGAGAGCCTGCTGGTGGATTAAAGGTCCAGTGATTTACTGCCTGGGACAAAACTCCTTCAATCCTGTCCTGATCCAAAGCAGAAAGAGCCTCCTTCAATCCCCTGTCTGCCCCGATGAAGTTGGTGCCATTGTCAGATGTTAAGTGTGCCACTTGTCCTCTTCTGCTGATAAAACGGCGCAGAGCATTGATACCAGCATCAGTGTATAGTGAGACAGCTACCTCCAGATAAACAGCCCTGCTTATCACTCCGTAATGTTTACAAGTAGATCTTCCTCTCCTTACTTCGATTGGTCCAAAGTAATCCACGCCAGAGTTGGTAAATGGTGGTAAATCAGGATGAAGTCTCACTTTTGGCAAATCTCCCATTTTTTGTTCCACTGCTCTTCTGTTGTAGCACCTGGAAAGGCTACATTCACCAATGATTTTCCTGACAGCTGTGTTGGCATTTGTGATCAAAAACCTTTTTCTCACCTTAGACAGAGTGTGAGTCCGCCCACTATGGCCCATATTCTGGTGTGTATCTCTGAGAATGAGCGTAGAGATGTACTGCTCCTTGGAGAGAATGAGGGGATGCTTAGTTTCCTCAGGCATTGCTCCTCTGCTTAATCTTCCTCCAACCCTCAAGAGCCCATCCTCCAGTACGGGATCCAGCCTATAAATTGAACTCCGTCGACTTACTGTCACTTTCCCAGAGGACAAAGAAGAGAATTCTTCCTCAAATCTCTGCTGCTGACAATAACGTATTAGGGTCACCTCTGCTCCCAGTAACTCATCCAGTGTCAGAGTGCCACTATTGTATGTGACCCCCTGCCTTTCAGCCTGACTCGATTTTTTCTCTGGAGAAATGGCTGCAGATGTCTCCAACTGCTTCCTCAAGCGACTCTGTGCCAAAAACATGGCTTTTAATCTCAGGATCCAGGCTACTGCCTTTTTGAGCCTCCTCCAGCTGGAAAAGTAAGTGATAAGCTGGTCAGAAGGACTAGACATGTTACACACACTGATGGTATTCACTGTTGCCTCCTTTCTTACCTCCTGGTCATTAAAGTCTATTGAGACATTCAACACAGCCGTAGGCCAATCCTCCTCATGCCTCCAAAGAAATGCAGGACCCTCCAGCCACCTGCTGTTAGTCAAAAAGTCTAAGACTTTCATTCCCCTGGATGCATAATCAGCTGGATTGTCTTTGGAACTGATGTGTCTCCACTGTGAGGGTTCAGATGTTTCTCTGATGGTCGAGATTCTGTTGGCCATGAATGTATGAAACCGTCTGTCCTCATTTTTAAGATACTTCAACACTGAAGTGCTGTCAGTCCAAAAGACTGAATCTTTCAATTGGAAGTTCAGCTCCCACTTTAACAATGAGTCCACCCTGACGGCAAGGACAGCTGCTGTCAACTCAAGCCGGGGAATAGTTACAGCTTTGAGTGGTGTCACCCTGGCTTTACCAAGCAGAAAAGTGACCTGGGTGTCATTTCCATTATTCAACACCCAGAGGTATGTTACAGTTCCATATCTACTTTCACTGGCATCGGCAAAGTGATGTTACTGGGCATGTTTGATCTCTCCAAAATCCAGTGGTTTGATGCAACGACCCACACTGGATGCAGCCAGCTGATCCAAATCCTCCAACCACCTTTTCCATCGTGGCAAGATGTCCTGTGGCAACCCATCATCCCATCCACAATCTCTTCTACAGAGCTCTTGCAACATCATTTTGGCAAGCAAGGTGACTGGTGACAAAAAACCCAACGGGTCATACACTGAGCTGGTAACTGACAGCATACCACGTCTGGTGAGGGACTGTTGTTTCATCTCCATTTTGAACCTGAAAGAGTCAGTCTCTACACACCACTCAGACCCAGAGCCCTTTCCAATGGAAGTTTATCGCGGTCCAAATCCAACTCCTTCAGGTCTTTGGCCCTTTTTTCCTCTGAAATGGCTTGCAACACAAACCTATTGTTGCTGGTCCATTTTTCCAAGATGAAGCCCCCTTTCAGACACAAAGCACTGAGATCCATGATCATCTGAATAGCTTCACCTTCAGTGGCACAGCTCTTTAAGCAATCATCCACATAGAAATTCTGTTTGACAGACTGAATCACTTCATCCAAAAAGTCTGATTATCATCAGCGGTTTTCCTTAGGGCATAGCTTGCGTGACCGGAGGTCTGTGACCCTCCTTGCCACTGTTGGCGCTGCGCATGGATTGTCTCCACTCTAAGAGTGGGGGGGCACTTGGGGCGTCTATATATACAGGTGTGGCTAATTGCACAGCCTCTCTGTCTGCTCCCGTCTCCTCCCTGAGGTGTTTCGGTGTCTCGCTGGGTGTGTAGTTCAACACATGAAACCTGTGTTGCATGGCTGTGTGCAGTGCATTTAATTATCTGCGATCCAGGTAATGCGCTCTGCCTTTCCCTCAATCCATTGTTCATGCGTTCTGTGCGTAATGGTGACCCTGTACCCACCTGTTGTAGAGCGGCTGGGGCTGGCTGTCGCTGCTGTGGTGGACGGGGTGCCCTGTGGGAGACTCTGCGGTGTGTGGCATTTCTTGTCCTGTGGTACGTGGCTGTTTCCTGCCCTTTTGGTGTGTCTGTGGTTCCCTGCTGCAAACTGAAGTTTTCCTCCTCCGCTCTAGTTGATCAGAGCAACAAGCCCTTCACGCGGCTCTCCCCTTTCGGCTTTGGACCCACGGCTGACGCTGTTGTTCTGATGTTCTGATGTTGGTTCTGCGCTGATGTTCCGATGCTGGCTCGGCGCTGGTTGTTTGGACCGTCCCGGCCACACGACGTGTGACGTCACTGTAGGTTTGGACTCGACGACAGGACGGTGAAGTCGAGCCTTGTCGGGACTGTATAATTCACCTGCTGCATGAACTCTGGCTGCAAGTTCAGCGCTGTAACTCCTCTTCTACAGAGGCGCAAGGTGGGCGAGTTTGTGTTCTCGTCTCGGCGCTTCGCAGGTGTTGCATTCACGGTCCACATCCAACGCAGGTCATTTTTATCCTTTTAAAGTGATTTAAGTTGTGGGGTTAGTTAATATTATTTTGGATTATGTCCTTCTTTCAGGTATTTTGCAACAATTTGTTTCATTGGATTATGTTTTTCCTAAATTGCATGAGTGTGATTACTTCTATTTAATTGTGTTTCTTTGACTTTAATTATCATCTTGTATTTGGCATTTTCATTTGCATGATTGTATTTATGTGATTATTCTTTGCGTTATTTGGGTTGGTTTCTGTATTTACTTGCTTTGAATTTGTTTATTTGGGGTTGGTTTGATTGATTATGTTGTGCTCTTTTAAAAACAGTGACATAGAATAAAATATATATATTTTTGTACTCTAACCTGCCTCTGTCCAGTGGTATTACGAACCTGTGTTGTTGAATCTAGAGTCCAGAGAGTGGTTTTCTGATTTTAATTTCCCAGAGGTGAAATTCCCTGGGTGGCGTTGTCAGCTAAAATACTTACCCTAGCCTCCCTCACGCCACATTCTGGCGTTGTCGGCAGGATACCACTGTTAAAGGGCAGAGACAGGTTAATTATTTTTCTTCTATGTCACTGTTTTGTTGTATTTTAAGTCCTTTTTTTCCAACGTATATGTTACTCAGAGCAACAGCATTAGCCATGAGGTCCACCCCCATTGTCATTGGTTGGTAGATATTTGGTGCAGCTCCCTCAGTAGTCATGGATGAGGAAGTACAGCAGCTAAGGGACCTTGTGTTGCAGCTTAAGGCGGAGAAGGAGCGTCTTCTTCAGGATCAGGCTGCCTCATCGGGGGACTCTGATGGGGCCTCCATGTCCTCCTCTGCTCCGGCTAGTCAGGCCCCGCCTCCAGGTGTCACCCCCACTGTCACAGAGCGCTTTGTTGTTATCCCTCGAGACCATAAGTGCCCCCTGTTTAATGGGAAGACTGGCATTAGTGTAGTCGAATGGATTGAGGAGATGCAAGCGTGTGTGCGTGCTCGCCACCTTTCAGCTGCAGACCAGGCCCTTTTCATGTTTGACCACTTAGACTATGAGGCAAAGGAGGAGATTAGATTCCATCCTAGTGCAGAGCGGGGAGACCCAGCTCGGGTCCTCGCCATTTTAAAGGAGCTTTACGGCTGCTCCCAGTGGTATGTCACCTTACAGCAGACCGCCTTTTCCCGGCACCAACAAGAAGGTGAGACTCTTCAGGAGTTTTCCTTGGCCCTTATGGCTTTAATGGAAAGGGTTAAGCAGTGTTCAACTGATGGGATGCCAAATGCTGATGTTCTTCTTCAGGATCAATTCATTGAGCATGTCCTTGATAGTTCACTCCGCCGTGAGCTTAAACAGCTAGTTCATCGCCAGCCAATAGTCACCTTGTTAAAGCTTCGGAGTGAGGCTTTAAGGTGGGAGAGGGAGGGTGTCCCTGGGGGTGCAAGGGGGCGTAGTTTCTCTCTGCCATCAGCTTATGGTTTGCAGTATGGAGTGCAGGGTCGCCTCCAACCTGCACCTCAGGCCAGTCCACCAGGGCTAGACTTGGGTGAATTGATGACTCTTTTAAAGCATCAACAGGATCAGCTTGATCAGCTCATCTGGACTGTAGTATCCCTTGAGGACCCCAGCGTTCCAGTTCGGACTTTCCCTTCAGGGTCCCAGCGTTCCAGTTCGGACTTTCAATCATGGCCCTGTAATCTGTCGAAGGTGTCAGCAGCCTGGTCATATTGCCCGAGAGTGCACTGTACGGGCTCCGCCTCGCATCCGTTCCAACTCTTCTTCCGGTACAAACTTCAACAGAGTCTCGTCTGCCCAGTCCGCCCACCAGTCGGAAAACTGAAGCCCACTGAGTTAGAGAGCCACTGCTCAGTTGGAGGGTTTACAGACTCACAAGATGGTGCTGTTGCTGATTTAATTGCTGCTTGCCCAAACATTGATGTCTTGATTGGGGGAGTCAGCGTTTCATGCTTGGTGGACACTGGTTCCATGGTGTCCACAGTCACTGAAGGCTCTTTCATGTCACAGTTTGGACCTTGGGGCCATGATCGCCTTCGTTCTTGTAATTGGCTGCAGCTGCGAGCAGCCAATGGGCTTGCAATCCCCTACATTGGTTACTTGGAGCTGGATGTGGTTCTTTGTGGCAAGGTGATGCCACGCTGTGGGATCTTGGTTGTGAAAGACCGTCCTGGTGCTGTGTCTTCTGCCCCTGGAATTTTGGGGATGAATGTGATCCACCGTTGCTTTCGTGAACTATTTGGTGCATTTGGCCCCTCCCTTTTTGACTCCCCATCTGTTTCACAGGCTCCTGGTCCAGTTGCTGCAGCCTTACAGAAGTGCCGCCAGTCTGATGATGCTCAGGTCCCCAAGAGCTTGGCTGGTGCTGTGAGAGTCCGTGGGAGGCGGGCCGTGCGCATCCCTGGGGGAACGATGAAGCTGGTTGCGAGCATCTGTTCTGAACAGTTCTCTGGACAGGGTACTGTACTGTTTGAGCCTCCTGAGTCCGGTCTGCCTGCTGGGCTGTTAGCATCTCCATGTCTTCTTCAGGTAAGTAGGGGTACGGTTTACGTACCAGTGGTAAATGTTGGGGCCACAGAGGTTCTTTTGTATCTGCACACTGGCCTTGGTGCCTTAAGTGCTTCCCAGGTTGTCAGCCTACCTGCAGGTGTGACTGAGGTGGGAGCCCACACTGCCACTGTGTCTCCTCAAAGTGCTGCCACTCCTGTGTTAGACCGGGTGGAGTCATTGGACTTGTCTGTGCTGGCCGCGCAGGACCAGGCTGAGGTTAGATCTTTGCTGTATAAATACAGTTCTGTATTTGCAGCCCATGACGGTGACCTGGGCTGCACTGATCTTATCTCTCATGACATTCCCCTGCTTGATGACATCCCAGTCCGGCAGAGGTATTGGTGCATCCCTCCTTTGGATTATGAAGCAGTGAAGGCGCACATCAATCAACTTCTTGAATCCCAGGTCATCAGAGAGAGCAGCAGCCCTTATGCTTTGCCTATTGTGTTGGTGCTTAAAAAGGATGGGAACCTCCGGTTGTGTGTCGATTATCGCTTGCTAAACAGTAAAACGAGGAAAGACGCTTTCCTTCTGCCTCTCATTGAGGAGAGTTTGGACGCCTTGTCTGGGGCCCGCTGGTTTTCAACAATCGATCTCGCCAGTGGGTACAAACAAGTTCCTGTGGCTGAGCAGGATAAGCCAAAGACTGCCTTTTGTACACCTTTTGGGCTCTTCGAATTCAACCGTATGCCCTTTGGCTTATGTAATGCTCTGAGCACCCTCCAGCGGCTGATGCAAAGAATGTTTGGGGGTCAGCAGGGTCAGTCCTTGCTGCTCTACTTGGATGACATCATCGTCTTTTCATCCAACATTGAGCAACATCTGCAGCGACTTGAAGTGGTCCTTAGCCGGCTTCAAAAAGAAGGTCTAAAAGCCAAATTAGAAAAGTGTGCATTCTTCCAGAGGGAAGTAGGCTACTTGGGCCATGTCATTTCTAGCCAGGGGGTGTCCACAGACCTCAAGAAGATTGAGGCTGTCGCAAACTGGCAGCGTCCTCGTCATGTTTCAGAGCTGCGATCCTTTCTGGGTTTTGCGAGTTTTTATCGCCATTTTGTTGATGGCTTCGCAAAGCTTGCTAGCCCGCTGCATCAGTTGGTGGCTGAGAGGTGAAGCACCAAGTTGAAGAAAGGGTCAGGGCAGGCCCTGGATGCTTCATGGACCCCTCAGTGTGAGGAAAGCTTTGAAGCTTTAAAGTCGCGGTTGGTCACAGCTCCTGTGTTGACTTATGCAGACTTCTCACGTCCTTTCATCTTGGAGATTGATGCCAGTCATAGTGGCTTGGGGGCTGTACTCTCGCAGGAGACTGACAGTGGTGTTCGACCTGTGGCTTACGCCAGTAGAGGCCTTAGGTCCACTGAGCATAATATGTCAAACTACAGTTCGATGAAGCTTGAATTTCTTGCACTCAAGTGGGCCATGGCAGAAAAGTTCCGAGAGTACTTGTTGGGGCATAAGTCCATCGTATACACTGACAACAACCCCTTAAGCTATCTTCAGTCTGCCAAACTGGGGGCCACCGAGCAAAGATGGGCTGCTCAACCTGCCTCATTCGACTTCGATATCAAGTATCTTTCTGGTCGCAGCAATAAGAATGCTGACGCACCCTCGCGCCAGGATGTGACTGGTTCTGCAGTGGTTGCAGACTCCTTGCCTGGAACTCCCATTCCTACGGACCTATTGCAGGATCCGCATGTTGGTGCTGTGCCAGTGATACAGTCCATGGTGTCTGTCCTTCCATTTCACTCTGCTGCTGATCTCCATTCCCTGCAGGAAGCTGACCCTGTCTTGAAAGAGGTGCTTGTGTTCTGGCGGCAAGGAGCTTTACCTGATCGGGCAGAAAGGCGGGTACTTTCTGGGCCAGCCAGGGCACTCTTGCGACAATGGGACCGCTTAGTGGAGAAAGATGGGGTTCTTTTCCAACGGGTTTTTCGGACTGATAGGGGAGAAGAGTCCCTCCAGCTTATCTTGCCTGCAGCGCTGAAGAAGGACACCTTGCATCAGCTCCATCAAGAACACAGGCATCAGGGCCTTAAGCGAACCACAGACTTGATCAGGCAACGTTGCTATTGGCCTGGGATGTCGGTGGACATAAAGAGGTGGCTCCAAGAGTGTCAACGCTGCCAGGTTGCCAAGGACTCTGGTCATGGGCCTCAGAGCTACATGGGTCACTTGTTGGCTTCTTGACCAAATGAGATTTTGGCCGTAGACTTCACTCTGCTTGAACCTTCCCGGAATGGGTATGAGAACGTCTTGGTTATGATGGACGTTTTCAATAAATTTACAGTGGCTGTCCCCACTCGGGACCAACGGACCACCACTGTGGCTAATGTCTTGCTTTCGGAGTGGTTTTACAAGTATGGTGTTCCGAGCCGCCTTCACTCGGACCAAGGCCATAATTTTGAGAGCTCTTTGATCCACCAGCTCTGCAGTTTGTATGGTGTCTCCAAATCTCGTACAACCCCTTACCATTCAGAAGGCAACGGTCAATGTGAGAGATTTAACCGGACTCTGCATAATCTCCTTCGTACTCTCCCACCATCGCAGAAACGGGACTGGGCCTCCTGTTTGCCGCAGGTGTTGTTCTGCTACAACACGACCCCTCACCAGGGTACGGGTGAGTCCCCCTTCTATCTTATGGTTGGACAGGAACCAAGGCTTCCTGTGGACTTTTTGCTGGGTCGAGTCCAGGACCTGGTGCCGGGTGAGGTAAAGGACTGGGTGGTTGAACATCAGGCTAGACTGAGAGTTGCCTTTGAGGGTGCCCACAAGCGACTGTTGGCTGCTGCTGGCCGGCGTAAGGAGCGGCATGACCAGCGGGTCCAGGATGTCTCGCTGGCTGTTGACCAGTTGGTGTACCTGAGAGACCACAGTGCCAGAGGTCGTCATAAAATCCAGGACCTCTGGAGCTCTGTGGTGTATCAGATTTTGAAGGCCCCTGAGAGTGACGGAGCTGTGTATGCTGTGGCTCCTGTGGGTAATCTATCTAAGGTCCTCAATGTTCATCGAGACATGTTGAAGGCTATAGTGCACTCTGAAGCCTCTGCTCCTTCTCCCAGTGTGTTGTCTCCCCCTCTTGATACAGCACTGGACGGTGACTCCTCCAGTGAGAGTGACATATGGCTGTTGGTTCCTGAAACTCCTCTGCCTCCCACGACAGCATTTCCCAGTGCCTTGTGCGCTTCAGACCGTCATGTTGTGACCCCAGTACAGGTTAGGCCCAGACAGGGACCTCCCCTGGATGAGAGTAGCTTTGTACTGCCAGTTTGTCACTCTAGCTTAGCAGGTCAGCCAAGTACTAGCCAGCAGGCACTGCATCGTACAGGTCGCTGCACGGCCGGCCATCATTCTAACATTAATCATCTTCCCTGGCCTGTTAATCACCAGGCTCACACCCCTGACGGACCTCCAGGTCCAGTGTCTAATGCGCAGTCTGCTATATTTAGGCCGTGAAATTAGTGCTGATTTATTTTTTCGGATCATCGTCGGGCTGACAATTCCAAAGTCAATGTGGTGTGAGGGAGGCTAGGGTAAGTATTTTAGCTGACAACGCCACCCAGGGAATTTCACTTCTGGGAAATTAAAATCAGAAAACCACTCTCTGGACTCTAGATTCAACAACACAGGCTTGTAATACCACTGGACAGAGGCAGGTTGGAGTACAAAAAATATACATATATATTTTATTCTATGTCACTGTTTTTAAAAGAGCACAATATAATAAATCAAACCAACCCCAAATAAACAAATTCAAAGCAAGTAAATACAGAAACCAACCCAAATAACGCAAAGAATAATCACATAAATACAATCATGCAAATGAAAATGCCAAATACAAGATGATAATCAAAGTCAAAGAAACACAATTAAATAGAAGTAATCACACTCTTGCAATTTAGGAAAAACATAATCCAATGAAACAAATAGTTGCAAAATACCTGAAAGAAAGACATAATCCAAAATAATATTAACTAACCCCACAACTTAAGTCACTTTAAAAGGATAAAAATGACCTGCGTTGGATGTGGACCGTGAATGCAACACCTGCGAATGCGAATGATGCTCCCAGGAAGGTGGCTCCACAATCAGAAACCACATGGAGGGATCCTTTCCTTGGATGATGGACACCATGGTGAGAGATGTTCCAGACCTTTCCTTTTTCACACTGCAGTTGTTTAGGCACCAGCACTGCATACTTTTTATTCATGAGAGTGTTCATGTACACAGCATACTCCTGGTGTAACTGTTTGTTGTTCAAGAACCTTTTCTTCAAACCTTGGATTCTCTGCCTGGCCACTGAAAAATTGTGAGGCAGACAGACCTCGATGGTTTTAAATGGCAACTTCAGACAATACCTTTCCTCCTGAAGCACTGTTGAATGTTCCATAGTTTCCACAAACTTAAGATCTTCCCTTGACATTTCTTTCTCCTTTGTGGTTTTCTCGTTAAACTCATGATTGTACTGTTCAGCCAGCATTTCCTCGAGCTTACACACAGAGATCCTGTTTACCATAGCCAAGGGCAGCTCTGCCTCCGAAGCACCACTGTTTCCATTCAGTGGACCATTAACAACCCACCCCAGCACTGTCTTAACAGCAAACGGGCCACTTCCACAGCTGTTAACCTCCCAAGGTTCCAATATCTTGGGAGCGTTGGTCCCAATTAGCAGGTCGACATTTGCTTTTAGGGCTGGGATGTTCACCTTGGACAAATATGGCCGTGTTGCAAGCTCCTCAAGTGTCACCATATTATCAACAGTGACTGGCATTTCCGTCTGTGTAAGAACTGGAAGAACATGGAAGTCATTGCTGTCCAAATTAGACACCTCCAAACCAGCCAATGAATAGGCTGGAAATACAGCTTTTTGCCCCATGGTGCTCAACATGAAGTTGGTTCTTCTTCCTGTGACGTTCAGCTTCCACATAAGATGTTCTGAGCAGAACGTGGCTGAACTACCTGGGTCTAAGAAGGCATAGGTTTTTATGATGTGACTTCCCTTCGCACTTTTCACCCTCACAGGTAGAATGGACAGAATGCATCTGTCTTTACTGGCCCCTGTATGTCCACAAGTTTTGTGTGAAGTGGCCTGGTTAGCTGGTTCTAACATTTCAAGAGCTGGTTGCTTTTTGATGTGAAACACAGTTGGGTGAGTTTTACCACATATTTTACAAGTCAAGCATTTCTCGCAGTCACGGCTCATGTGACCAACACCTAAGCATGCAAAACAGATCCCCATTTCTCTCAGAAACTGAATCTTTTCCTTATGTTTCCTTCCCTTAAACTGCTTGCAATCCTCCAAAGAGTGACTACGAGTACAGCGAAGGCAGCCAGTCTTCTCTGCCTTCCCTGAGTCTGATGTTCGTGGCTCTTCCACATTTTCAGGCACTTCCACAGATGTCACTGTGGTGGCAGAAACATTTCTTTTCACTCTGCTTCTGAGTTGGGATTTCAACCCAGGGCTGATCTTAACCCCTGCAACACCAGTTGGTGGATCCTGTATCTCACCAAACAGAGGGTCAGAAAGAATTCTTGCGCGGTGCTCCATGAACATGACCAGATCATCAAAGCAAGCTCTTTGATTGGTTCTCTCCGTTATGTCATGGGCTACAGTCCTCCATTGCTCCCTCATTTTGAAAGGCAGTTTTAACATAATGGCTCTGATATTTACTGGCATATCTACAAATTTCCTGCATATAATGGAGCTCCTCCATTGTATTGCAGCATCCATGCAAGAATAAAGAGTAGGCCTGGAGTGCTTTAAGATTCTCCGATTTTATTGTTTGCCAAGCCAACGCCTTTTCCATGTATGCATTTGCAATTTTGTACTGATTTCCAAAATGTTTCTGTAAGAGTTCTTTTGCCACTATGTACCCACGCTCAGGAGACATATGTTGGCAGCTACGCACCAACTCATGTGGCTGTCCACTTGTATACTGTTCCAGATAAAACAAACAATCTGCTTTTTCCTGCCTTTTCCTCCACTCCTTGCTCAAAGGCTTTAATGGATGCCCGGTACTGGAGCGGGTCCCCTTCGAATGTGGGAATGTCTTGGGGTGGCAGTGTAATCAAATTTTGCTTTTGCACCAGAGCTGCTATTATTTCATTTTGCCTGTGCATGATGGTCAGTATGTCTCCAGGTGGGCTGAGGCTGATTTGATGATGGTATGCAGATTTAACAGTTGTTGATTGTTGTTGAAAATGCTGTGATGTTTCCAATAACTTGTTGTCCTTTTGATGTTCATTGAGGCTGCTTTGATACTTTGAAGAAGCTTCAATCCATTGCTTAGATTCCTTGGGTTTCTCATCCTCTGATAGGGTTCTGTTGGGTGGTACCGACCATTTTGTCAAGTTAATTGGTTGTGTTGATGTCCATGCCTCAGGCTTGTACTCCTCCACCATAGGATTTAACACAGTGACATTTTCCCTTTTTCTTGTTTCCTTTTCAAAATAGGAATTCATGCCATCCTTGGACCCTTGAGAACTTCTGCCACCTGAAGCCTGAAATACTGCTTACTAAGCAGTGGATGCGGCTATTTCAGCTTCCAAATCAAGCATTTCTCTTTTCCTCCTCAGCTGCTGTTCCTGCTCCTCTAAAACATGCTTCTGCTTTACAGCTTCAGCATGAGCCAGAAGTGCTGCCTTCTCAGCCTCTGCCTTTGTGACTGCAAAGGATGTGGTACTTGATCTACCACTGCTATGACTTCTATGACTTGAGCATTTACCAATATTTGAAACACTGTCGTTGGGACAAATGTCATCCACAGTGTTACCATTTTCATTCCCTTTATCACATGAAACCCATATTTTTGCATCTGCAATACTTTCATTATTAGGAATCATTTTGCTTTGAACCAAATTTCATGTTTTTTTTTTCAACACATGGCAGTAACCCCAACAGAGTATTATGCACATTTTTTTACTTCACCACACAATTCAATCAGTTCTCTCAGAGCATCCTGTACCTGTGTTTTATCATGCTTTAACATGAAACCTTGTACTGATTTCCTTATGCTGGCTGCTTTGTTTAGCTTAGCTTTTCTTACAGATTGCAGCCTGTCCAATTCATTGGCAAGCCCCAAGTGAGCTTAACCACTCTTTTTGAGTCTGTGTTTCCACACCGTCAGTTACACTAGAGGGTTTACTAGCAGTCCGCACATTAGTCCCGGTAACGGTAGTTAAGTCTGACACTGCATTGCGCGTCTCCATGATGAATAATCAGTCAATGAGCAAATCCCAACAACGAATAGGCAACACAAAGTCTATTGCTCCCCCGCTTTGACAACCAATGCACTGGATTTTTTTCTTTTCTTTTTATGTGTGCACACAATTTAAATGGCCATTAAGGAGTGTAGCGCTACACATACCACCGTGCGCTGGGCGCCGTGCGATGATCCGGTGGTCCCTGTGGTCTGGTGGTCTGCCGACCTGGTGGTTCGTTGGTCCGGTAATCCAGTGGTCCGGTAGTCCTCTGGTCCTGTGGTCCGCCTCTCCACTCAAAGCCAGCTCAGCAGCAACACCGTCTTCTGTGCCTCCCCTTTCGTAGATGTTCACCAAACAACAAAAGTCCAAATGTTTCCAACAGTGACACTCGTCCTGTCAAGTAACCTCCGTTACATCCCATATGCACCGAAAAGTCCAAACGATGATCCAAGAGCAGGTTTTTGACTTATATTGTAGGAGCTAAGTTTATAGCCGACTTAGCCTACCGAGCCGCTTGACCCAGAGTGACCTGGTTGACACGCTGCAGTACTGGTCCCAACTGCTACCGCGTGTTCTTGAAGATCAACAAGAGTCCAGACGCTGTTCTTCTGATGCTGCATAATGAACATTTATTTTTGTAGCCTCTATTAACATTCTTAAGTTCCTTTTCATTCACAACCAAAAACAGCAAAACACACCAGCAATCAGCACCACAGCTGTCAAAAATATCATCCGTTTTAAATTATTACAACAGGTTTGGCTCCTAGACATGCTTTTGTTGCCTCTAGACTGGACTATTGTAACTCTCTTTTTTCAGGCTGTCTCAGCAAGTCCCTTAAGATGCTTCAGCCGGTCCACAATGCTGCAGCACGTGTACTGACTAGAACTAGGAGAACAGACCACATTACTCCTGTATTAGCTTCTCTGCACTGGCTTCCCATGAAATTTAGAATAGAATTCAAGATTCTTCTTCTCACCTATAAAGCTCTCAGTGGACAGGCACGAGTTTATCTTAAAGAGCTTGTTGTAGGGTACAACCCCTCTAGAACATTATGCTCCCAAAATGCTGGCCTGCTCGTAGTACCATCAATCTCCAGAAGTAGTATATAGAGGTATAGCCTTCAGTTATCAGTCTCCTCATCTCTGGAACCATTTACCGACCACAGTTCAGGAGGCAGGCACCCTCCCTGCCTTTAAGGTTAGACTTAAAACATTCCTCTTTGATAAAGCTTTCAGTAAGGGACCAGCTTATAGTCCATAAATTAGACTCATAGTTAAGATGCAATAGGCCTAGACTGCCGGAGGGATCTGGCACATTGGGCTCTATCTTTCTCTCTCACTCTCTCCCCACATCTGCCTTTGCCCCTTTTGTTTGCTCCAATGCTCGTCTCTGGCTCTTGTCTTGTAGGTGGTCTGGGATCCTTGGTGGAGACTACCTGCTGCTGTGGAGTCACAAAGCCTCAATAACTGCAATTACAGATATGACATATATTTGGCCATTTCATTATGTGGCTGCGCTCCAGGTTAAGCCAGGTTATTTTGATTAAACTGAGGAAAAACAACTCAAATTATCCCAAAAGCATAACATTGATATAGACCCAAAAGCAAATTGGCAGTAAATAAAATCAGAGTCAGAGGCAAAATTGATATCAAGACAAATTTAAGTTTGTTTTGATAAAAATAATTAAATAGGCAACCAGTCAATTTTTAGCAATAGAAAAATATACACTTTATTTTTCTCTAGCCCTTTTCAAAAACTTGCAGTGTTGAACAGCACCAATTAATTAAATACAATTGAAACAAACCAAATTATCAGAGTATTGCAGGCTAATGGCTTTTTTTTTAATCTTTGCTAGTGACTGGAAAGGGGGTGCAGACTACTTACAACACACACCGGTGCCCAAACCCTGCACTCACACACACACTGCAACCAAAAAAAAAGAAAACATGCCTTGTTAGGAAAATAAAAGGTGCTAACAACCACTCACACACAAATAAAGTAAAGTGAGGCGCTGGTGTTGACAGCCCCACACGCGCTCAGATGTTGCACCACTCGGCCTGCAATACTCCTGAACAAAGGAGGAAAGAGAAGAACAAAGTTGACAAAGTTGAATTTACAGGGAAATAAAACAAATCAAACTAACCTGTAAAATCGAAATACTAATCTAAAGAACTAGAGCAACTCAGTAAATAGAACAGGTCATACAATGAAGCAAAATAAAATATACTAAAATAGGCCAATGTGACTTATCCAGTCAAGACAAAAGCAACTGAACTAAAACAGAACAACAAAAAAACCCCTAAACAAAGCAGCAGTGGCAGCCGACCTATAAAGAGATGTAAGTGTTAAGCCCACACTGCTACATGGATCTTAAAATATACTAACCAAACAAATTATGTACCTTAAAGCACCTGTTAAGAAGCATGCGCACAGCTCCAACCACTCGACATGAGGATCTGCGACACAAAGACAGGTATAAGACAGCATGCAACAGCAGGTATGCTACGTGCATCTGAAGCATTAGCTTACTCCGTGTGTCAGTCAATATAAAACCAGTGGCACCATCCAGGCATCAATGAGTCAAAATGCAGAGAAAAACAAAAGCAGCAGCCTCCCGTGTGCCAACAAAGAGCTGCTTAGATAGGAAACTCCCTGCAAGTAAATTGAGGTAGTGGGAGGGTCTGTCACAGACGGACCTGTGTGACTGAGCCTATGGAAGCCCAGTAGGGACAAAAACGCTGCTGGCTACAATAAGAAACATTCCATTCCCATTATCATTATAGCTGTTAATGTAGATGTTAGCATGGTCTCTCTATCCATGGTTGATACATCTATAGTAACTATTTTTATCCCCACATAGCCATTAGGTCCCTCTGAAAATGGGATGTCAGATCTCAGGGGGCCATTAATACATTTATGCTTAACAGAGAGAACTATGGTAGGGATGCACTTGTTGTCTGGGCACTCGTGAGTCTGTCTCTACCATAAATTCTTATTTTCATTAAGGATATCATTGATTATACCTCTATAAAATGATCACCATAACCATTTAGACATGGGGACCCTCCTGAAAACCAGATGTAGCATCTCAAGAGGCTAACCTATAATAAATCAGATGACAGGTCTATGGTTCATGGATCTATCACTAACTTTAGTTCTTACTTTAGTCCACTTGTCTCCTTTTACCTCCCTTCCTTCACCCACACACCCAACACAGCATTGTATGGATTTGCTGTTCATCATTAGACTGGGATCCACATTCAAGATTTCCTGCTGCTTAACTGAGGGTTTTTTCTTGAGCCACGATGGAGGGATTCATGTTAGGTGTTGGATGGAAATATTACTGTATATATGTATATGTGTATTTTATATATGTATCTATGGATATATGTGTATCCATAAAAGGAAGAGCTTTATGCTCTATTGTAAAATGTGTTGAGATAACGCTTGTTATGAATTGGTGCTATACAAATAAAGATTGATTGATTGAAAGACTAAAAACCCAAGAGACCAATGTGTTTCTAACTATGGAGGTGCCTGTGGTGTAGAACATATAGTAAACATACCTGAGTAGAGGACACGAATTAGGGGAGCTCATGCCTGGCAGTCCCCATGACCTCAATAGAATAGAACTTTGTCATTGCAACAAGTACAGCGAAATTGCAAATCTCTGCCATTTATATCAGACTTTCAGTGTGGATCAGGAGAAGGGTCCAGCTGCAGGCCGCACTCTCACGCCCATACATCGCACATGTGCAGAGAGACAGTTAACCCTGACCCATGCCCCCATGATTCAACATCTGGTGGGTTAGGGGGCCCCGACCCAGCCCTTACCCTTAGCTTAACCTTTGTTTTAAGAACTTGACTGAACCTAACTTAACCAAATACACACACCTAAACCTAACCCTACTTCAGCAGTCCTGCAAAGACAACTTCAGGGTGGCGCTGTGAGAAAATCTGATGATCCTGAGAGTGCTGCCTTCAAGGCTGCAGTGGGAAGCTGTTGGTTAGGAGACCTACAGCCGCAGTACTTTGGAGTGTCCACTAGAAGGCAGACTAAACCTGCATCTGGATAGGATGGGGAGGGCAAAGTATGTGTCTGCGGAGCCTAATGGACTAAGGTTGGACTGCAACTGCAGATCCAGGACCAGTGTCTTTACTTTCCCAGTGTTCTAAAATTCTAGAAAAGCTTTTTGTTGCAAGGCTGGACAATTTCATTGAAAAAAATAAGTTGTTAATGGACAATCAATATGGCTTTAGATCAAACAGATCAACAGCAAAGGCATGAATGGACTTAACAGAGGAGATCGCAAGTGCCATTGACAGTAAGAAATATGCTATAGGGGTGGTCATAGACTTAAAGAAAGCATTCGACACAATAGATCATGACATTTTGCTCAGAAAGATGGAACAATATGGTATAACAGGAATTGTTTTAGACTGGTTAAGGAGTTATATCAAAAATAGACAGCAGTTTGTGCAGTTGAATGATTTCAAGTCACTTGACTTAAACATTACTTACGGAGTACCACAGGGGTCAGTATTAGGCCCGAAACTGTTCGTTATGTACACAAATGACATATGCAAAGTATCAGACATATTAAGACCTGTTGTTTTTAAAGGTGACACAAATATTTTCTGTACTAGTGATGATTTGCAGCGACTGATGGATATAGTCAGGTAAGTAAATTGAAATCATGGTTCAACAGAAACAAACTATCATTGAATGTGGAAAAAATAAAATTCATGTTACTTGGTAACCAGGTAAAGAATATAAAAGCTGAACTGATGATTGATAATGTAATGGTTGAGAGGGTGTTTCCTGGGTGTTATACTTGACCATAAACTTTGTTGGAAAAGTCACATCACATAGTTATTAGTTCCAAACTGGCAAGAACTGTTGGAATAATGGATCGGGTCAAGCACATGTTAAATGAGAGAGCGTCACCTTTCCTGCATTGTTCACTGGTGCTACCATATTTAATGTATTGTCTGGAGGTGTGGGGAAACACCTACAAAAGCACCCTACAGAAGATATGCACACTACAAAAAAAGCAACAAGAATCATGCACAAAGTGAGTTACAATGATCACACCAATCAGCTTTTTTTAAAGTCAAATATGTTAAAATTTATGGATCTAGTAAAACTAAAAACCATACGGATTGTTTATAAAGCTAAACATAAATTACTTCCTGGTAACTTAAATAAATGGTTCATGGAAAGGGAGGGAGGGTATGAATTAAGGGGGGAGGGGTACAATTTTAAGTAACTGCTTGTCCGTACTACCCTAAGAAGTATGTGCATTTCTGTCTTTGGGGTGAAATTGTGGAATGGTCTGGATGAACAAACAAAAATGAGTAAAAAGGTCCATCAACTTAAGACAATATATAGAAAAGCTATTATTGAAAGGTGTAGAATTATGGAAACAGAGTCAAGTAATTTTTAAAGGCTGTCGATTAATCTTTAAGTGAACGGCTTATTCTTGTCATAACTGTTAAACTATGCATAATACAGGCAAGTTTGTGTATTTGTATATTTGTATGTATGTGTCTATGTATATGGGTATAATATGTGAATGAAGACGGGTATATGTGCTTATGAAAGTGATTTGTTTTGGAAGTGGAACTTCTAATAACCAGTCAGCATATACTCCACACCTGTTTACAAACAAACAGCTCATCTGTGGATGGTTGCTATTCTTATTGAAGCAGCTAGCCCTCTCCGTGTTCATGCTACTTTGCTGTCTGGGGCCTTCATATGCTTCTTTGCCGACCATGCAGGTTTTGTTGATCCAGCAGCTGGTCGGGTGTGAAACCTTCGCATGTGAATCCTCTCAGCATCTGTAGGCTCGGAGCAACATCCAGACCCATAAAAGCTCTGCAGCAGACACCAGGTCCACAGGTCAACATGGGTTGTGTAGGCCCTCTTCTTACAGTTTTTCATGGTTCTTAACACACAACAGTCGATAACTTGGCAGTTTGCAAAACCCTCACTTCAAGTACCAATTGCTCGGCCCAATTTGTCACATCTAAACACTCCCTTATCTGCATTAGACTCTGACTTTCCTTCTTTACACTCTGATGTCAATTACACATCACCTTGTTGTCAAAGCTGCACACACAATGGTCAGTTGTTGAACACACACCCCAATTGAAATCTCAAAGCATCAACCCACAACACACAACTATGCAAATCTCTAAACATCCAGGTCTGGTGAGCAATGTTCTATCAGGAGAACTGCAGCATAGAAGGGCCTTGAGCCTCTGCTTTGTTTGGTGAGCACTGAACAATGGACAACGACAACCAGAGAAGGAGAGGGGTAAGAGTAAGAGGACCTTTTGACTTTTTTGATGTACATTTTCTTTAGAAATGTGTGTGCACTGAAACACTGTAAATAAAACAATGATTTGCTGCATAATTGTGTGATATTTTATGTTTGAAGAAGTGGACCTACACAGACATTCTCCAAAAGGAAAAATGGGTAATTCTTATGAGTCATTGCCGTTCACATTGTGTGTAGCATTTCTATAACTGGGTTTTCAATTTTTCACTTCAGTGTTCTGTGAATGCTGGGTAGTGTGCAGCAAATGCTGAGCTATGTGTATCAATTGACTGGCATGTGTGTGTCATTGGAGAATGTGGCTGTGTGTATCAAATGAGAACACGAGTTCCATTTTGTGAACAGTTACGAGAGTTGATGGCAAAGAGTCATCTTGAAAAGGGAGTGTCAGGTTTAGCATTTTGTGTTTGATGTTTTCAGGTTTGTGTGTATAATTTGAAGGAATCCGTTCGTGTTTTGAGAAACGTGTGTTAAGAACTGTGAAAAACTGTAAAACATAAAATATCACACAAGTATGCAGCAAATTGTTGTTTTATTTACAGTGTTTCAGTACACACGCATTTCGAAAGAAAATTTACGTAAACCAAAAAACAAAAAAAAAGTCAAAATGTCCTGTCACTCTTACCCCTCTCCTTCTCTGGTTGTCGTTGTCCATTGTTCAATGCTCACCAAACAAAGCAGAGGCTCAAGGCCCTTCTATGCTGCAGTTCTCCTGATAGAACATTGCTCGCCAGACCTAGGTGTTTAGAGATTTGCATAGTTGTGTGTTGTGAGTTGATGCTTTGAGATTTCAACTGGGGTGTGTGTTCAACAACTGACCATTGTGTGTGCAGCTTTGACAACAAGGTGATGTGTAATTGACATCAGAGTGTAAAGAAGGAAAGTCAGAGTCTAATGCAGATAAGGGAGTGTTTAGATGTGGCAAATTGGGCCCAGCAATTGGTACTTGAAGTGAGGGCTTTGCAAACTGTGCTAAATTATCGATTGTTGTGTATTAAAAACTGTGAAAAACTGTAAGACAACAGGTTTAGTAAAAACCATAGTGAAATGGCCTCCCTAAAGTCATGCTTTAGAACAGTGGGGGTACTTTGGCTGGTTTGTGAGAGCCCTCGACTGTCATGGTGGAGGCCTGAGATGCTCTGGTGCTCGTCCAGTCCATGCTCCGTCTGGACGCTCGCCCCAAAACCTCCAGACCCAGAAGGGCAGAGTGGCGCAAAGATGAATCCACGTAGGCTTGACTTTCCATGAACAAGCCAAACCAGAACCAGATGAGCTTCACCTGACAGGAGGACAGAGGAGAGAAGCTCAGTCTTTATCAATGATCTGATAGTCCAGTTACAAGTTCAGAAATCACTGAGCACTTTGTGTCAGACATTGTTCTTCTGTGAGAACAAGAACATGGTGGGTGTTCTACAGGAGAACAGGTTATTTGAAACTGGTGAGCATCAGGACTGGGGAAAAAAGAAGCAACTCTGAAAGGCTTAGCTGATCACAAGGATGGACAAGATTGAACAAAAGTCCAAGAGTTAAAGAACCACGTTTTTCATTGTACAATTGCAAGAAGTTTTTGGATTTCATCATCTGCCGTCCATAATATCATCAAAAGATTCAGAGAATCAGAGGAAACTCGGCACATAAGCATGTTGTGCTTTATGACCAATGGACAGCTATTCACTGTGTCACTTGATAATACTGATTATCAGAAATAGTTATACACATTAAGAAATGTGATTTAATTTGCAGTAAATCTACCTCGGGGTACCTCCCATAAAGGGAAATGATAGTAAAATTATTAATTCAGTCTCATGAAGGTTACTGACTTTCAATTTGGAACCATGATTTATTGTTAACTTAATGAAGCGAAGCCTGCAAGCTAGTTCAGGCAGACAACTTGAGCTGCTCTGCTATGCCCGTCACACGCCACACTCCTCTCATCCATCCTCCAATTAAACTCTGCACCTCTCAATTTGGTGGTACATTTAAACTGGGAATTTACCCATCTCTCCCTTGCCAGGCAAACATCTACGCTGCCAGACGCTGATTTGTTGCTTGTTCTTTCACCTACTTTCTAATGCGACTGTCATCATACCTTTTGCTCCCGTGGTCGTGATGTCTCTCGTTGTCTCTGGTTCAGTGAGTGAGTCTCAGCTGTCAAGGGAGGACGCTGGGCTTAATTCTGAAACCCAGATTCAGTCCTTGATGTCTTTTTTGTGAATGAATCCTGCTTCGTCCTCGCCAGATCTCCTGCATCACCTGCAAACAGCTCTCTGGATGGCCCTTGCACCGCATCCTGGAAGAGTTCTACGCCTGTAACATTACTGCGCTGGCCGGCCTCAGCCATCAAGAGATTTTGATTATGTGATGGTCCAGCAGAACTCCAGATTCCCAGAGTCAGTTGCCAGAGCCACTACATCCAGCAGTCCTCCGGGGGGAGGGGGAAGGTAAAGCGCCAGCTAAAGCGCACTGCCATTGTCCCTCCTCCTGACCTGGAGCCTGCAGATGCCTCCAAAGTGAAGCAGCCAGATTCCGGCTTCTCCACAGACGCGTCCATCCTGTCTTCACTTCTCGAAGTTAAATTGGCGCTGAACACCCTTACCTGGAAAACAACGACATGCCATGTGAGCAACCCGGGTCCACTCCCGCGTCCCTAGATACGCCGGTTGACATCCTCCCGGTTGACGTCATGCCGCAAAGACCCTGGGATCTGCAGTCACAGTTCCTGCCATGGGTTCTCGGTTTCTGCTGCCTGCTGCTGTCATCCCTGCTCTCTAAGGAATCAAAACTTATCAGGTAATCTTATTTCCGTAATCTTTAACATCTGACACAATGATTGAATTATAAGTCTGCTTCCGGGCTTGTTATATCATCAGTATGTGTCATTACCTATTTATTTTGATCATATTTTATTTTATCTCTTTTATTCATTTGTCTGAGAAGTTATGGGGAATCATCATAGACTTAATTACAGAATTATTTAAAGTAATTTTATTATATGCAAACTTTGCTCTTATCTCAATAGGCCATAAAATTAATCTGGTGAAGATTCTGATGTGTGGTTCTGAATTTTCATACAAAAGATATGAGGTTGTGGAGACTTTTGAGTAGTTCTCAATCAGAATCAGATATCAGAATTAGAAGTACTGCTCTTGTGGCTCATGGCAACACGTAAATCAAAAGCATACCAAATGGCCCAGCACTCAACCAGACATGGGTCACTGTATGTTTTCCCTCTGGCCCATTTCTTGGCCACACTCCATATGCTCATCTGGCCCACAGACGGAATGAAATAGTGGCACTTGGGCGGTCCACTCTTTACCAAGCACTCAACCAGAATTGGGCCATTATACATTTGTATTCTGGCCCACACGATGTATCTGGTCCCCATACCACATGGAATAATGGCACTCGCCTAGCCATAATGCTACATGTCGACAGCTGGCCAACTCATCCAAATTAGAGACACAGTTAGCATTTAGTTTCAGCCTTAACTGGAACACATTCTATGGCCTTGTCTAGCCTGCACACCTCATGAGTCACAACTAAACCATTACAATGTTCTATGTCAAATATAAAAAAAATAGAATAAATCAGAACTGGTATGAATTTGAGGTCATATGCCATTAAATTGCCTTCAGACAGAGTGTGAATGAAAGCATGTCAGTGGTTGCATCTTGTTGGGACACACCTGGGGGTCTAAGAAAGCAATGCTGCATCAATGACGAAAAAACCTACTGAAGAACTGAAGAAATTCTCAAACTCAAGAAAAAACTGGTGACAGTAGGGGACTATTTTTTTTTTAAATTTCTTTTTACCCTAACAAAGTAAAACACAATCAAAACAAAATCAGAGGAGTGAACTGAAAAAAAAGTGAACTGGAAAAGCACTGAGCGAGCACAAACCTTCGCCAAGCAGCTCACTTAAATTGCGATTTCCACCCAACATTATAGCCCTTTATTTTTTAACACAATGCTAAATATCAATCTGCATGAATTGAGATTATTGTGCACACCGTGGTGCTTCCAGTGGGCAATGTGTCCAGCCTGAAGGAACTTGGAGTGAGCAGAGCTGCCCCCATGCTTCTATAATGTTAATGGGCTCACAGTGATGCTCTGGCTGTGAGTTGTGGAGGACTGGGATGTTTCTGACAATTTTAGGAGAGTCTGCTTAGAAACCAAGGGTCCAGTAACAGTGCCACGCATTTTGCATCAGCAAATCAGTTCCTTCTTTCCTCTGTGTGAGCAGAGGTCCAGCTTTAGCTGCTGATTAGCTGATGTGCCATGCCTCTGTGTGTTACCACAACGTGTAACCAATGGGATGGTGCTGTGGGCGGGACAAAAAACGGCCCATTCTAACATCCGCAAAGGCAGATCAGGCTGTTATTTACTAAAAATAATGCTGTATCTAGATGACAATCTGGATCATTCCCAAGACCTAGTCATTTGTTCCTTTTACCAATTTGGACATTTCCTGAAAATTTTATCCAAATCATCCATAATTTTTTGACTTATCTTGCTAAACTAATAAACAAACACATAATCAGATGCAGGCAAAAACATAACCTCCTTGGTGGAGGTAATAAGATAAAATAGCAGTACAGTTCAAGCTAAAAAATGTTGAAGGGAAAAAGTCACTTCTCATCTGGCTTGTCTTCTCTTGGCCCTGTCCTTTGGAGAGATGAGACAAAACTTGAGCTTTTTGGCAAGACACATCAGCTCTATGTTCACAGAAAAAAAAATTAAGCACACAAAGAAAAGAACATTGTAGCAACTGTGAAACATGGAGGAGGCTCAGTTACAGTTGTGTTCAAAATTATTCAACCCCCACTGCAGTAAAGGGTTTTAGCAAGTTTGAAATTTATTTTTTATCTTGTTTGTAATCAGATCAAATAAGGACATGTAAAACAGAAAAATTCAACTTAAATCACAACAATATGTTTTGTAATATACCAACAAATGTCCTTTTTGTGATTTCTTCATTGACAAAATTATTCAACCCTCAGTCACATACACAAATAATACTTGATGCAGCACTCTTTGGCAACAACAACATCCTTCAAACGTGAAACATAGCTTGACGCAAGTTTTTTGCAGCAATCTACAGGTATCTTACCCCATTCCTCATGGGCAAAGGCCTCCAGTTCTTTGACATTTTTGGGCTTGTGTGCTGCAACTGCCTTCTTCAAGTCCCACCAGAGATTTTCAATGGTATTTAAGTCTGTGGATTGCGATGACCACTCTAGAATCTTCCAGCCCATCTTCTGCAACCAAGCTCTGGTAGATTTAGAGGTATGCTTGGGATCGATGTCTTGTAGGAAGGTCCAACATCTCCCAAGCTTCAGCTTTGTCACTGACTGTATGACATGTACACCCAAGACTTCCTGCTACATGATTGAATTCATGATACCTTGCACACGCTGGAGATTCCCTGGACCTGAAGAAGCATAACAGCCCCAGAACATGACTGACCCTCGGCCATGATTCATTGTAGGCAAGGTGTTCTTTTCATTATAGACCTTGTTCTTTCTCCTCCAAACGTATCATTGATCCATAGGCCCAAAGAGTTCCAATTTTGTCTCGTCACTTCAGAGAACAGTATCCAAAAACCTCTTTGTCCAAGTGGTTTTTGGCATACTGGAGTCAACTTTTCTTGTGTTTTGGAGTCAGCAAGGAGGTGCACCTGGGAGTCCTGGCATGGAGGCCTTCAACTCGCAGTGTGCGCCTTATTGTCTGGGCTGAAACCTGAGTACCTCCCTCTGACAAGTCCTGTCGCAGTTCCTCAGCTGTCACCTGGGGATTTTTTTCATCCTTCCACTTCAGGTACTGGACAGCAGTCGCCGAAGGCATCCTCTTTCTGCTGCACCCCGGTAGCGTTTCCACTGTGCCTTTAGTTTTAAACTTGCAAATTATGTTTCCAATTGTGTCTCTTGAAATGTTTAATGTCTTTGCTATTGTTTTATATCCATTTATTATATGAAGAGAAATAGCCTCCTCTCTCGATCTTTTTGACCATTCCCTGGACTTCACCATGTTGCAAAGACACCATTAACTGTCTAGAAGGAGCTGAGTATCGCAGTTCTTTTAAATATGCTTAATTGTTGCTCATTGTGGTTCTGTTCACATCTACAGGTGTTTTCAACACCTGATTGAAAACATTTGATTGTAATCTCTATTCCTAAGAGTGGAATTCATGAAGGGGTTGAATAATTTTCTCAGTGAGGACATCAGAAAAAGGACATTTGTTAGTGTATTACACAAAAAGTTGTAATTTAGGTTGCATTTGTTTATTTAACAAGTCTTTATTTGATCTGATTACAAACATGAAAAAATAAATACATTTTAAACATCCTAAAACAAATTTACTGCTGTGGGGGTTGAAGATTTTTGAACACAACTGTATGTTCTGGGGCTGCTTTGCTGCATCTGATAGAGGGTGTCTTGAATCTGTTCAGGGTTCAATGAAATCTCAAGACTATCAAGGCATTCTGGAGACAAATGTGCTACCCAGTGTCAGAAAGCTTGGTTTCAGTCACAGGTCATGGCTCCCCCAACAGGATGATACAAGACACAGCCAAAAACACACAAGAATGGATCAGAAAAAAACACTACAATTCTGAAGTGACCTCTATGAGCGCTGATGTAAATCCTGTTGAACATTTGTGAAGGAGCTGAAACATGCAGTCTGGAGAAGACACCCTTCAAACCTGAGACAGCTGGAGCAGTTTGCTCATACTGGGCCTCATTCACTAACAGTGCGTACGCACAAATTTGTGTTTAAATCGTGCGTACGAACGTTTTAAACACAAATCTGGGATTCATCGAAATATTCTTACTTGAATTTATTCGTACACTACGAACAAAAATAGAACTACCTCAGACCATGCGTACGCACAAATGATGATGACAGACTTTCACAGAAAATAAAAATACATGCTCTTTTAAGTTAATGCACAACATATTTAAACCTCTCTCAGTAAAAGAAGAAAGTCTTCTATAGAATTCATCGATAAGAACTCTGAATTGACTAAATATATTAAATAACCATGAAATTGATGCATTTACACCCCTATCATAATTAAATATTGAATCTTAAATTAAATACTTAGTTTACAATTAAAAAGATGACAATTTACATATTAAAATGTCACATTTCAGATGTCAATTAAATCGTCGACCACACCGACCTAATACAGCATCTGTAATTGAGGTAAATTACAGCAAATTTTAAAATGCAAACTGAATGAAGACATGAAATAACTTTCTTCTCCTTGGAATTTCAAACATTTTCTGAACAAATGACACGCACAACTTCAATGTTCACTCATATTTTTTAATAAAAATGTTCAGAAAATCTTTTAATGTGTTGTTCAAATCCTGGATGCCCGTCGCGATATCCCTCACAGCACCCAGAAGAGCCAGCTGATTACTGATCACCTCATCAGTCAGCACATGGGCCTGTCGACGAGACTCCCGGTGAGGGGCGGCAAGAGTGGGCTGTGGGGCTGACGCTGGCAGCGCGGACGTAGACGTTGATGGCGCCTCCTCCTCCACCATAGCATCATCCAGGGCTACAAATTAAATTTATTCTTATTAATCAGCATTTTCATTTGAATAAAATAAAATAAAATGTTCTGATTGATTAGCACTCGTTAATTACAATAGCAGCCAACTGCAAATATCAATCATTAAATGACTTACCATTCGGCGAGGGCTGAACCCCATCGCTTTCACCCTCATTTCTGGAACATATTCCAGATATAGAGGTGTCTCCAATAATCGCTGCCATCCTAAGATCCTGAGCCAACAGATCAGGTAGTCCTCTCCCTCCTCCAGTTTCCTTCATTTTTTTCTGTTCCGAGTCTTTTCTT
This sequence comes from Scarus forsteni, assembly GCA_036419115.1. Taxonomy (NCBI): domain Eukaryota; kingdom Metazoa; phylum Chordata; class Actinopteri; order Labriformes; family Labridae; genus Scarus; species Scarus forsteni. The sequence goes on from JAZDUH010000459.1 coordinate 114,120, forward strand.
TGCATCCACTTTGATATCAAACCACTTCTTCTTTACCTGAGCCACGGTGCGCGCCTCCGGAGACACGGCATTGACAGCCTCAGTGATTAAGGCCCAGGCATCGTTCTTATTTTGCATCCTCACTCCTGCCGTAACACTTCTGAAAAGTATTGATTTTCTTTTTTCCACCTCCTAAATAATCACCTTGATTTCAGCCGAGGTGAAATTCTTCTGTTTTCTGCCTCTTGGAGCCATCTTCAGTAACTTTGTCCTTCAGCACTCTCATTTTGATGCACTGGACAGGTGTCCTTATATAGGTGAATTGGGGCGTGGTAGTATGCTGATTGAAGATTGCGGGCACGCGCTCGTCAATTTAGAATTATTCTGATTCACTAATATACGCAAGGTGATAAGAACAAAATGATCTGGTACGCACGTGTCATGAATCTGACGGTGATTTTGCGTATGTCCTGATTTTGTGCTCAGAGTAAGAACATTTCTACGCAAATATTAGTGAATGAGGCCCAAGGAGTGGGCCAAAATACCTGTGGACAGGTAAGTCTCACTGAGAGTTACTGAAATTGTCTGATTGCAGTGATTGACTCGAAAGGTTGTGCAACAAAATATGAAGGGTACTATCATTTTTGTCTAGGCCAGATTCATTATTTTGTTTTTTAAAATGACTCTGTTGAGCTGCAATTCAAAAGCAATGTCTGATTTTCATTATTTATTTGCAAAAAATTTTGTATTACATTTTTTATACATTTTCATATTTTTTTTTTTATCAATTTGTATTTATTATTACCTTTGTGAATTTCAAGTTATTTCAGTGACCATGTGGGTTTTTCTGTCTTAAACAGAAGGGTACCAATAATTTTGCCCATGTGTGTACTCAGACATATTTAACATTACACCTAAAGTCAATAAAACCTGAAATTTTTTATTTACTAACAGTTTTATGTGAGTGGCTCCGCATCAGCATTTACTTTATTCTACTGCACTACGCCATATCCTTCACTATGGCCTGGCTGATAGGGTGTAAGTTTAGCTTATCTTCTGTTGTTCCAAATTTAAATGGGAAAACAGATTGTCTGATCTACAGGGGTAGATGGTGATAAGTTTCTCATATTATGCCAAAGTAAGCACTAAACTCCATAAGAACACGGCCAAAGCTGTCAGTTGGAAGCAAATCCACCTTATGACATGAAGAGAGCAATTCACCTCCAATGTCACAAAAATATGGCCGAACTGGTACAGTTCTGTTCAGTTTTGTTTTATACTGTCTTACTTTCTTTGCTCTTTACTTTGAATGTTGAATGGTTAATGTTCAATGAAGGCATGAAATACCAATACAACAATTGTGTGGTCTTAGGTTAAACATATTGGGCTCTAAATTCAGCCAGGCACAAATCCAGCGCAAATCAGGTCCACCGCACTGAGTGTGCATTTTACGCCCATTCTGCAAATTGGTGAGCTGTGCAGTGGGGCACAACTACCCCTCCTTCCCATCACAGTCCTTCCCACTAGTGCAAACAGCAAAGAGGGAGGGGAGAGCCGTGGAGTAAGTTTAACCACAGTCGAGTCCAGCAAGACCAGAGGATGTCCTAAAATGTACACCATTCAGCTGATTCTGCTTACATCTTCTGTGCAGCCACACACATCTGAGCATAAGTCAGTGCACCTCGTTCTACCAATTTACCAAACTGCCTGCTTGTGGGGCTGCGCCTCACTTTATTAACACTGCACAGGCTGCGCTGCACCTCACCGGCGGCAAGTTATGAATTTAGAGCCCATTGCGAGTGTCTATAAGTATGAAGAAGATTACATCATATCATATCAACATTTAATGCAGACAACTAGGAAATTCCAAATGGGTCACATACTCGTCTTGGCACTGTATATTGCAAAACAGGCTTCATAGCTGACTTATGTATGTGTTGCAAGGCCAGCTTTTTCTCCTCCCTATCTCTCCTTCCACCATCTCTGTCTCCAGAAAGATGGAGCCATCTCTTTATATACCTCCACCTCCTGGTCTGCTGCACTGGCAGTAAGCCGATTGTTTCTAACAGTTCCTAAAATGGGGAAAATATGTACGCTTTTTGTAGAACAAAAATGACAAACAGTAGTGAAAACTAATGAGAAAAGCTGCATGACTTGCTACCAGATTGACCCTTACATATAACAAGAATTTCTGTTGCTTGTTAAATCTGAAAAATTAAGGCCATTTTGTAGTCAAGGTCTATATTCAGTGTTCCTCACTGGAGTGTCCCACCCAGGTAAACCATTTCATTTGTCACATAGTAGACGACAAAACCTCCACTTAAAACTTACCAGTTAGTACATTTTTAAGATGCAGTCTGTGGAAAGCAGTTTTTCCATTGATCCCACACCAGTTCAACTGCTTTGCCAGCGAGTTTGTGAAGAACTGCTTCATCACTCACCACACTGTGTCTTTAGTGTCAATGCCACCAATGACACTCAAAGTAGTGATCTAGGGGTGAAAAAAAATACATTATTTATATGTACAGCAGTAGCTTTACCACAGTTTAATCTATTCAGCCCTGGCCCCTTATAAGCCTTTCTGCTCGAAAATGACATACCCATAAAGAAAAGAGTGTATCTCTGCAACCACAAGGTCTATTTGAATAATTTTGGTTTCATTATAAAAGAGATTTGTCCTGATGTGTAATTATCAGTCTATGTGTTCCTAGGACAGAGTGAATGAAGATATAAGTCAAAATAATCTGAAAATATCATTGTTGCCTAAAACAAAAAACAATTCGTTTATTGTAACAACATCTCCTAGAAATGATGCTGGAGTGGCTACAAAACTGTAAAAATGAATAAGAAATAGGGGTGGGCGATATGGCACAAATTTCATATCACGATTTTTTAAAAACAAAATCACGATCACGATTTCATCATAAATTTTTTACACATTTATTTTTCTAGACTAATTTGCAAGTTTGACCATGTTTTCCCTATGCTTAATAGAAAACCATGTAAAATGTATGTTAACATAGGGAAAACGCTAAAAAGGAATAAACAAAGAATTTAATTAAAATAAACAGGTTTTAGTGTAAATAATGCAGTTTTTATCAAAATGTGCAATGAAAGTAAACATAAAAGGTAATGAACAACCAAAAAGTGCACTTTTGTAACATAAAAACTAAACACACCAAGTGTCCAATATAACATTTTTTTCTTACTGACCCCATGTGTAATTTTACTGGCCCAGCCATGAAAAATGAAAATAACTATTTAAAAGAAAAAAACATTTATTTAAATAATTTAATTTTTTACAGAACAGTAAGAACAAAATAGGTTTGTATGTTTCAGTGAGAGTCTGATTTAATCTCACTGCATAGCCCTTCCACGGCTCATCATGTATCACAACTCCAAATCTTTTTATATTATACTCCATCATACACTGGTGGAAGTTTGTCGCTTAGAGTCTCCATACACTGAAGACATTTTTGACACATTTTCACCTGATTTATACACCATCCACTGAAAACAGCTAACACTTATGGGCCTCCACCCACAGGTTGAGAACCACTGCACTAGTAGACTATATTTGAAGTTTATTCCTTCAAAGATCATTCCTATAAGATGGAGATTTATTGATCCAGGATACCCCAGGATTTTATTTATCATTCAAAAAAGTGGGTGAGTGAAAACGAGCTGGACTGCTGAAGTATATGGAGTTTAAATTCATTAAATGGCTGACTCAGCATTATTTAAGTCTTTGTGGTCATGTAAACAGTGAACATATGCTACCAAGACACCGTCTGAGTAATAAAATCAGACAAAGTGACCAATGACCCCTCTCAGTCCCCTGAGATGTACGTTTGTCTGTCTTAGACAAGACACTGAGGGCCCTAATTTCATGGCGCAGCACAGGGGGCGCAGAGCCGGTGCATCCCGCGCAGTCTTAATTTCGCAGTGCGCTACCAATTTGACAATTTGGTAGACTTTCTGAGCAGAGATGGGTGTGACGGCGCACCAGGGGGAGGTGAAGGCGCACCCGGGGGACAGATTCAGGTTGTCGCAGTGACAATTTCGTGCCAAAAAACTGTGCGGGAGATGCGCTGAAAGCTCGCCAGCTCCAACCTGGTTTATTCCCGGCGCAGGCAAAGGGCACCCTCCGCAGCTGTAATTTGGTGACAGGTGCACATGTGCACACACATCACCAAACCCTCAGAGGCAGATTTCCAGAGTGTTAGGCACATTTTAATGCAATAACTAAAGCAATCACTATTTTATGTAACAGTCTGAACCAGCATATCCATTTGTATCTATATTAATTGTCCCATCACATCTGATGTCGGATTAAAGTTGTTTGTCATAATGGAAACTTAACCTGACGGCAGCTGGAAGTTTGATGCACATCTTACAAGTTAACAATAAACAGCCTTAACATCTGATACAGAGTATATATCTGGCTTCTCTCATTTCAAGAAATTCAAAGGAAAGAGAGAGAAAAAAGAGAGAAAATAAATGTATGTCACTAAGGATTTACCACATTCCTCTGCTTTAGTATTTATTTTTAACGTGATCTAAAAAGATGGAGTAGGCTACATTATTGCAAGGAGGATGAGGAAGAGATACCGGGAGAATATATAGCATATCAACAAAGGCTCTGCTATTTGGCGATGACAAACCAGGAGTGCAGGTGGATCACAAGCATGTAAATGGATAAGCCAGATGCTGTGTAATTGTCTCTTAATTTTTTACTCCTATTAATGACAAAGGATTAGATTACATCTGTCCCCGGGGCTGGCCCACACAGTGATGCGCTTCGTGGCCTCCAATGCGCGCTCTGATGGCCAGTCTGTTCTCCCAGTTGCTGAAGGGACAGCGGCTCTGACCGTCTCCACTACCAGGTCTTTCCAGCACACTGTTTCCGCGGTGGCGGGGGTCATTCAGACCAATCAGACGCTGCGCCTCAGCCACAGCTCATTTAAAGGCAAGGAGAGGCGTTCATTTGATTGGTGAAGACAGCACTCGGCTGTGTTAAACCCACTCACGCCTTTTCTCCTCCCTCTCTGGCACTTGTGTGGAGGGGCAGGGACGGAGGTGTGGATGCGCCTCTCTGCGCCTGAAGTGGGCCTCTCTTCCCACTGCCGTAAACTTGCAAAGTGCGCTTGACGCACCCTCTCGGCGAGGTGCAGATGGGGCGGAAGGCAGGTGCGCCGCGTCTGCGCCTGGTCTACGCAATTAGAGCCCAGAGTGTGCATGCAAAGACGCTGCGCTATTTAAGGAGTTATTTCGATTAAATGTTCACATGTACATCTTCTGCAGTGCAAAATGACATAACTACTTGATGTACAAAATCTTCCATGGCCAAGCACCACCTCCACTACAAGAATTTGTGAAAAAAAACTCATACAGATCAACCAGAGTTGGTTCCAGAGGTGGCTGTGTTGTTCCTTTTAGAAAAAGTGCCTATAGTCAAGCCACTTTTTCTACCCGCGCAACTCACACCTGAAACTCAGTTCCAAGCACAATACCCAAACTCCCAACCCTGACCTCTATTACCAAACAGCTTAAAGCTTAGCTACTGGAAAACCAACACTGTTGCCATAACCAGGCCTAAACGTGTGTATTTGTCCTATGTATCTATTTTGTCAGGGACTCCATCTCCAATTTTTACTGAGCAATGTACAATGCAACTAGTACTTTATATTCCTAGGTACTCTAGGTATCACAAATTACCATCACTGGTATTAGATTATTGTAATATGCAATTGAGCATTAGGCAATCAAAATAGCACTTTATATTTTTTGGGCAATTTGCAATACAACAGCCTCCACCAGCCCCACCAAAGTATCCAGGCCCGCCATCGGCTCCACCTTCCCCCGGGCCCCCATCACAGGCCTTGGACTCATCTGTGAAGGCCCTAGCAGAATTTTCAGACCCAGCAGCACCCCTATCACCTCCTCTACCCACAGACCAGCCCTGGGACCCCCCTGCTACATCTACCCCCTCTAGAGACTTGTCCCTTTCCTTTTCATCCCCACCTTCCCCCATGGGCCTTCCCAACCATCTTGAAGGCCTGATCAAATCAGGGATCAAGATGGTTCCCCTCACCCCTGATATAGCAAGGTCAAGACTGTCACTAACTATTCGAGACTCTTCTCCTTGTAAAACTGTGCCTCTGTCGAAGTTCCTACACAGGAACTTTGACTTCCCCTCACAAACACAAGCCCCCCAGCCCCTCCCCCTCGGCTCTCATCTGGTGCATCACCCAAACTCCTCCCTGTTCGTCCTCCCCTGCCTGCCCCCAGAGCTGGTATCCCTAAGCGCTAGGATGAACAGGGCCTCTGCTGTCCCAGGACTTACAGTCATGATAAAGGTAATATCAAGCTGGGGCCCTGTGAGACATCATTTTCCCCTAGTGCCATATCTACAGTCACACCACATAGACTAGATTATAGAAGGACAGTTAGATTGTCCAATCAGAGAAATTTAATCCATATCCCTTGTAAGAAGATAATATCCTGTCCTAATGCAACTAATCTGAAACTTGCTGTGCGCAATGTTAAATCCTTGTCCAACAAATCATTTTTAATTAATAATTTGATCACCTCTTATAAACTTGATTTTATGTTTTTAACTGAAACATGGCTTGACAAAAACACAGGTAATGCAGTTTTAATGGAATCAACTCCACCCAACTTCAAATTTGAATCCGAAACTCGAGAAAACAAAAAGGGTGGAGGTGTCTGTGCAGTATTTAGAGATCATATGGTTACGCACAGGTTGTCATTTGGGGTGTTTTCATCATATGAGTATGTGTCCTTTAGAATGGAGATAAGACCATCCCCGTCCATACTCTATATAGTTCTATACAAGCCCCCGCAACACTATAAAAGTTTTATTGATGATTTTACCGGAATGCTTTCAGTTGTATGCACAGATTTTGATAGTTTGGTCATAACAGGTGATTTTAATATACATGTGGATAATGTCTGTGACAGAAATGCTAAAGAGCTCAGTGCTGTCCTTGAAACCTTTGGCCTGACTCAGCATGTGTGTGATCCCAACCATAGCAGAGCACAGCACACTCTGGACCTGCTCATTACAAAAGGGGTTAATATTTCAAATGTCAATGTGGTTGATGTTGCCCTGTCTGATCATTTCTGTCTTCTTTGACCTGTCTGTTTCTCCCACACCACCGGCTGGTCCTGCTGTAGTACAGAGGAGACACATAAATAACAGCACAGGTGCTCTGTTCCTGGAAATGATTAACTTTGAAAATGTCTCATTTTCTAATGTTGATGATTTGTTGAGCTCTGTTACTTCAAGTGTTTTGAATGTTCTGGACACCATTGCCCCTGTGAAAGTTAAAATGGTTAAAAATAAGCAGAAGTCGCCATGGAGGAATGACGACTCGGTCAGGGCTCAGAAAAGGGAGTGCCGGAGGGCCGAGCGGAAATGGCGAAAGTCAAAACTCCATGTTCATTTTGAAATTTATAAAGAAAAGTTGTACATGTTCAATCAGATCTTACGGAGAACAAGGGAGATGTACTTTTCTGAAATTATTGGAAACTGCAGTAACAACTCGCGTGTCTTGTGAACAGATTAACAAACCCTCCAGCTCAACTGCCATTAGAATTAATCTCCACATCTAAGTGTAATGAGTTTGCAGTCTTCTTTTGCAACAAGGTTCAGACTATTAAAAATTCCATCAATTCCACAGCACCAATAACAACCCTGCAGCCACCTAAACACTTCGAGCTGACTCATTTTGCACCTGTAACTGACAAAACTGTCCAAGAGATTATCACAAGTCTGAGTTCATCCACATGCTGCCTCGATGTGTTACCCACTAGATTTCTGAAGTCTGTGCTGAGCAGTTTGTTACCACCACTCGCTCAGATAGTTAACATGTCACTACAATCTGGAACATTCCCAAAGGCCTTGAAAACTGCGGTCATAAAGCCTCTCCTAGAGAAGAGCAGTCTTGGTGACAGTACTGAACAACTACCGGCCCATCTCAAATCTGCCGTTCTTAGGCAAAGTCCTTGAAAAAGCTGTTTATCAACAGCTCACTGACTTTCTCCTAAGAACAACTCATTCGAAGTTTTCCAGTCAGGTTTTAGACCACATCACAGCACTGAGACCACTCTTATCAAGGTGACAAATGTCATCCGCCTGAACACTGACGCAGGCAAAGTCTCCGTCTTAGTCCTACTAGATCTGAGCGCTGCTTTTGACACTGTCGATCATGAGATCCTTTTACAGAGACTAAAGGACTGGGTGGGCATCTCGGGGACTGCCCTACATTGGTTGAAGTCCTATCTATAAGACAGGAAGTACTTTGTAGAAATTGGTAACTGTGTCTCAGACCACATGGCCTTGACTTGTGGGGTGCCCCAGGGGTCAATCCTGGGACCCCTCCTGTTCAATCTCTACATGCTGCCTTCAGGCCAGTTAATACAAAGTACTAATGTGTCCTACCACAATTATGCAGATGACACTCAGATCTATGTCTCACTGACAGCAGGTGAATATGGACCAGTGGATTCACTCTGTCACTGCATCCAACAGGTCAGTGTGTGGATGCAGAACAACTTTCTCCAGCTAAATTCAGAGAAGACTGAAGTCATCGTGTTTGGTCCACAGAAACAAAGAGAAAGTGTCAGCAGTCACCTCCAGTCTCTCTCTCTAAAACCTACAAATCAGGTTAGAAATCTCGGGGTAATAATGGACTCAGACTTGAACTTTGGCAGCCATATAAAATCAATAACATCAGCAGCCTTTTACCATCTAAAAAACATCGCCAAAATCAGAGGTATAGTGTCTAAACCTGACCTAGAGATACTTATCCATGCATTTGTCTCTAGTAGGTTAGATTACTGTAACGGTCTGCTCACCGGCCTCTCCAAACGAGCCATAACACAGCTGCAGTCCTGACCAGAACCAGGAAGTACGAACACATTAGTCCTGTGCTTAGGTCCCTACACTGGCTTCCTGTGTCTCAGAGAATAGACTTTAAAGCAACTCTGCTTGTGTACAAATCTCTCCATGGACTAGCACCAAAATACATCTCTGACATGTTAGTGCCATATGAACCATCTCAGACTCTGAGGACCTCAGGGGCCGGCCTTCTGCTGGTACCTAGAGTCAGGACTAAACATGGAGAATCAGGGTTTCAGTTTTATGCAGCTAAAATCTGGAACAGTCTTTCTGAAGATGTCAGACAGGCCTCTACTCTGACAATGTTCAAATCTAGGCTTAAAACAGCCCTGTTTAACAATGCATATGACTGAAAGTATCTTATCTGCACTCTTCTTTTTAAATTTATTTTATAATGATTAATGTTGATTCTATTTTGTATTGTGATTTTTAAAGTCATTTTATAATGATTAATGTTGATTCTATTTTGTATTGTGATTTTAATGCATTTTTCTTGTTCTGTAAAGCACTTTGAATTGCCTTGTGTATGAATTGTGCTCTACAAATAAACTTGCCTTGCCTTGCCTTACAATAATGCACTTTACACTTTAGCACTCTGCACTTTAACCAGTCCCTTGGCTTAAATGTGTTTTTTGTTAGTTTTTTTTCATGATCAACTGTTTGTTTGTTTTGTATTGTTTGTTTAGCTTTGTCTTTGTTTTGTCTTGTTTTGTTTATATTGTGTATAAATGTTTTGTACAACACCAACCTGCCAATGGGACTAGAGATGGACATTAGCCATTTGGCTATTATCTCACATGTTTACATTTATATGTTCATTAAAGAGACTGTGAGGAGTTTTTAAGTAATTACAAAAAAGTCTCACTTTTAGATATATGCCTGATCGAAATACACACTTATCGATGAGTTTTATAGCATCTAAATAGGTTATCTATAAATGCTATTCTTTAGCCTCCTGGTCGGGTCGTACAGGGCTGGACTGGCGTGGATACTCAACTTTGGGAAACCAGACAATTAAAACTAGAGCAAATATATATTATTTTAGTATTTATATTACACGTCTGAGAGCGCCGGCTTGTAAGTAGTGATATTTAGCCGTCTACAACTACGATAATAACTTTTCCCCGCATTGCTTATCGTCACACATCAAAAACTACCGCTACGCAACTAGAAAGAGATACATTACCTCGTCGCTTTGCATCCTGTAAGTTGTTGAAAAAGAAGTTGTAAAGCAATGCAGAGTTCCGAGAAAGATCCATGCTGCATTCATTAGCATCACAAACAAACACATTTGGCTTCATGTCTCCGGTGCGTTCAAGTTATAGTCAGAAGTAGGAATTTCTGGGTTCCGAGTGGCAAACTAAAACTGGAACGTCCCCCGAAGTCTGAATTTCCTACTGGGAACTCAGTGAAACCTCGCCACCCCGAGGTGTCAATCGAAGATGGATGCCCCCAGTGTGAACAGTTATTTAGCTCCTGTAATAATCCATTTATTTGCACTTCTGACTGGGGTGTGTCGCTCTTGATCAGCTGTATACATAGAATTGCTAGATTTATATTTACAAAAATGCTGCCATAGTGATAATCACATTCTTCATACAACAATGCAGGGCGTGCTAACAACAGCTAACAATAGCCTGGTAGATCGGCATGTTTTTTTCTGACTTCAACTGGAATGCCGATAAGTCAGAGATGATGTCACTCCCATTTCCGAGGTTACTGGAACGCAGCATTACGCCGGCGATAAATTCTCCTCATAGCAGCTTTAACATGTATTGTCCCATCTTTTAAAATAAACAAATCTACAAACAACTGACAAACAGTGGTAACAGGCATTAAGTCCAGCGTGTGTTTTCGGTGAAGTCAGTGTCTTTAAAAATGTTCCACTGCCGTCAGCCAAACATCCTCTCTACTAGAATATAGGCAAATAGAGTTAAATAAATCACAAAGCTGTATGGTTGGGACCAGCAAAGAGACCTTAGATAAATGGGGTGAGGTATTATTTACTTCTTTTCTCAGTCTATAACTTTTTTCATACAGTGTGACATCGCTATTCGCATGAGAGCCTGTGGCTCTCTGGGGATCAGAGAGGTTTATAACAATATGGTCAGGCCAGGACTTTAAAAAACAATGTATATAGAGCAAAGGTTAAAAATATGTGTATATTGTCAAATAAAAGCCAAATTTAATAAATGATGTATTTAAAATGCATATTTTTGTGCTGTTGTGTCGAAGATCTTTTCTCCTGAGCCCCAGCATACCCAAATTTGGACCCTGTGGGGCTACAGAGGTTAAAGACTAAATAAATCCATGATATTCAATAAGTCACTTCTTTGCTGTTCCCCAAAGTAAATAATGTAAAATAGCCCCTCCTCTAATAAAAAATCTAGCTTAACCACTGATATACTTGCAATATTGCTCGAGTGCGCAATACAATACCATTTTCTTTTTAAGGTCTGGCTCCTCCCTGAGATGCTTTTCCACAGCCAGAAGAGATGCCACATCTTTCAGTGGGAGCATGTCTTGCTCAAAGGCCTCCTGATCACCACTAAGTTCTCCTTGTTGTTTCTGCATGGTCATTTGAAGAACCTTCAGCTGATCCATAATCATCTTCTGATTTGTGAGGAGCCTATGCAGAAGAGCTAAAAATATTTACATAAAATTATAAAAAGCACTGTAAGGTGATTCTTATTGTACATAGGGATGGAAAAAAAGACGGGAAGAGCTGCAACGTACGTTAGTCTGCAAATATGATCGCTTATGAGCCAAGTTTGGGGCACCTCTGGTTGCAGATCTTCTGGATTCGACTGGAGTTGAATTTACAGGACTGGTCAGAGGGGGTCTCGGCTTAGGGCTCATTACTCGCTGCTGTAGTTCTGTACTCACCAGCGGATGTCTGGAGGCATGATTTGAGGCCTGTCGCTCTATTGCTGAGTTTCTATCGAAGCCTGGCCCTGGGATCTCTGGGGCTGGAGGCAACCTTCCAGAATAGTTGACGGATGTTCATTGCTGTCACTTTCAAATCGGATGTTTGGTCTATGTATGTTGGGGAGGGGGAGAGAAAAAATTTGAAATAATTGTGAGAGACAAATGAGTATTAAGCATTGTTCATCAGCTGCACTAAACAAAATGTAGTAGTTCCTGAAAATATAGGACACATCATCTTCTTAGCCCTATACTGACTCTGTTATGGTGGTACTGTAGGCAAAGAAATTTGTCTGCAGTTAACAATAACTTGGAGTGATTATTGCAATGAATGAATAACAAACTAACAAGTTTGTAATTCATGTATGCATCCTGCATGTTCATATGGATTCAGGGCCAAATAATTGAGTAAGAACTTTTAACTTGGGTGTAAGAAAAAACTTTTACATTGAACATGATCTTAAAGGGACTGGATTTAGCCAACAGAGATTTTTCATATCCAGTGTACCACGATTTAATTGGAAACTGCATCCCCTCCCAGCTGTCCTAGTAGTGCATTCACGTTGTGCATACCCATGTACATGTATAGATGCATGGATAGATTTACAGTAAGTTCTTAAATATAATTCACACACAATTATAACACACCCTTTTTTTCAGGCTTTTTCCAGGAAAAATGCTGTGCTTAAATATGACGCGCACCCAAATTTTGCCTAAACCTTATGCTCTCATGGCAATGTCTTTGACCAACCAGAGCACAGCTATTTTGTTCCCCTCGCTTACAAGATGATACCACTCTGTATTTACACTGAGCAGTAGTGAAACACAGAGAATTCCATGATCATTACACAAAGGTAAACTAATTAAGACCCAAAATATTGGATTAGAACAGCTCAATCCTCAGTTTTATAAGAATTACAAAAGTTTGGTGGTAATGTGTCACAGAGAAAGAATATTTCGCCTTTTTGTATCAGATATGTTGTAACTGTGATGTTGGTGACACGAAATATTTTACATATCTAATTTTGCTTGTGTATAATATCCACCCAACAATTATACCTTATTTAAGAGCAAAAACATGAGTGTTATATATGAGAAATTACAGTACTAACTTTTTCATGTTTTGCTTGTCAATACGTACATATTACTAACTATGTCAAAGGACTGGCATGGACTTCAATTGGTAAAAATGAACTTATCAAATACATTGTACAAAACCCAAAACCATTGAAGTTGGCACGTTGTGTAAATTGTAAACAAAAACAGAATACAATGATTTGCAAATCTTTTTTAACCTATATTTGTGAGGATTCACCCTCGTTCTCCAGTGCTCCTCCCCTCTCGGGCTCTCCTCTCTCCGAGTGCTGCAGCAGGGGCCTGTCCAGGTAGCAGATCTGCACTGGAGCCTCACCTGTTTCCTGCTGCCCTGATTATCTGCACTTTTTAAGCCAGAAGCTTCAGTCTGCTGACTGCCGGCTGATTGCACTTCTTTGTGTGGTTCGTCTTAACCTCAAGTCTTCCTCTAGTGCTGGCCTTAAACTCTGACTCCACTATTCGGAGCTCATTTTTTCTCTTTGATGGTTTTTTTGCTCATGCTCTCCTCACCAAAGGACTCACCTATCTTCTCTTTGTCTTTCAGGTCTCCACGAGCTCCTGCCACCGCCATCACCACCTTTGTACATAGTCACCTGTTTGATTTTTTTATTTTTGGACTGTTTCAAAGGAGAACAATAAATCCTAAGTTAACCCTTTCTGATCGTCTGCCTCTGCTCTGGGTCCAACCTTTGAATACCTAGTCATATCATAACAATATTCAATTGAATAAACTGCAAAGACAAGATATTTAATGTTCAAACTGAGAAACTTTATTCTTTAGCAAATAATCATCAACTTAGAATTTAATGGCAGCAACACGTTGCAAAAAAGTTGGTACAGGGGCATTTTTACCACTGTGTTACATCGCCTTTCCTTTTAACAACACTCAGTAAATGTTTGGGAACTGAGGAGACCAATTTTTTAAAGCTTTTTGGGTGGAATTCTTTCCCATTCTTGGGGTCTCGGTTGTTGTGTTTTTTTACGCTTCATAATGTGCTGTGGCCAGTGTTGCAAATGCTTAAAATGGATCAGCATGAATAAGAGACACAACAACAAATCCTGCTTCTTTAGGTAATCGAACACACCTCTGTAGTTTGGAGTCCAACCTCAAGTGTAGGGCTGGGTACTGATTCAGATTTTCTTGGTCGATTCGATTTGATATTACAAGGTCTCAAATCGATTCGATTCACGATTCAATTCGATATTCATTCAGTCTGGGATATCTTAGTTAAAATAGTGCTGTAAATTTAAAAAGTGACCTTTTGACCTGGTACATTATTAAAAACCCTAAACCCAAAGCAGTTACATTAATCAATTTTTAATGACATGCATTGATGCATATTCTGCATATTACTTGTTTTTTGTCCAACTCGTATTTTCCTTTGTACTTGTTAAATCTAAAATACTGTACATCCAAACATCAGCTTTTAAACTTGCCAGTGGTGCCCATATAGTACTTCCACCATGTTTGTTTGCAGTAACATCTCATGAGATCTTGTTCAGTAGAAAGCAACGCTTAACGCTGATCACACGAGACGAGCAGGGTTGATACCACAGGCTGCTTCTCTGCACATCCAAAGAAGAAAAAACTACCCAAGTTAAAAGATTGATCTTTGGATTTTATGGATCTATTATGAACCAGTTTAAGGAAAATCGATTTAAATCGATTAAATCGAGTTTTCAAACCCAGCCCTACTCAAGTGTAATAGGTGTGATGAATAATCGGACACAATACAAATTCCCAAATTAGTAGGGTCAATGGGATAGTCAAAAAAGTTTGCAATCTGCCTGTATTCCTTGCAGACTATGTATTCCTGACCCTCAAAAACAAGTATGTTCTTGACTAGAAGTATCTAGCCATCCATTTTGATGCAATTGTCCCTCTCTGAAGAATTAATGACAAATTCATCTAATTCGAGTTGTTTGAATTGGGAGACAGTTCCCACAAAGTCTTGTGGGACAGGTCCATCTGAATGCAACATTTTGAGTTTTTTTGCCATTTTTCAGTGTTTCTTCTTGTTAACTTGTTGAGTCAAGTTCTGAAATCCGGCATGTAACCTGTTGCAGTGGTGAACTAGGCTTTCTAACCATGCCTTTGAGCTTTTTTAGATACAGTAGCTCTCAAATGGACATCCAGATATTAGGTCTAAATTCCCATGTGCCTTTACATTACATTACCATTACCAGTTACATAAATTTCTGTGTTGATGTTGTTGTTAAAACAAAAGCTGTCAGGATTTATCCAAACAACAAACCTTGGGTGAACAAAAGATTTAAACATATTCTTAATCAAAAGAAATTGACATTCAGGGAGGGAGACCGACAAAAAGTAAAGGAATTAGGAAAAGAACTAAGGTGCATGACTAGGAAGGCAAAAATGGATTACAAGGACAGAGTGGAGGGGGAATTGAGGAATGGGAATATAAGGGATGCTTGGAGGGGGCTGAACTCAATGATGGGAAGGGAACAAAGAGCATCTTCCCACCAATGTGATGATCCTGTCCAATTGTCAAATGAGTTGAATGTTTTTTACTCTAGATTTGACAAACACAATTACAGTGCTGAATGTGATGCTGTTTGCACAGGGATGACACCTGCCCCCATCACATTAAAGGAACAGGATGTGGTCACAATCCTCCAGCAGGTCAAACATCACAAAGCCCCTGGGCCAGATAGGCTCAAGGGAATGGTTCTGAAAGAATGTGCTATCCAGTTAGGACCAGTATTCACCCAATTGTTTCAGATGTTCCTCAAGAATTTCCCCCAAGCCTGGAAATTGGCAACTATTGTACCTGTGCCCAAAACTGCCTATGCACAATCACTCAATGATTTCAGACCTATTGCCCTCACTTCCTTATTAGGCAAATGTATGGAGCGTCTAGTGAGCAGGGAACTCACACTGCAAACAGCAGAGCACATAGATCCCATGCAGTTTGCCTATAGAGCCAGTCGAGGTGTGGTTGATGCCACTCTAACCCTCCTGGATAAAGTATTTTACCATCTAGACAGTCCCACTAAAACATATGTCTGCTTACTTTTTATGGATTTTTCCTCCGCTTTTAATACGGTTCAGCCCCACATTCTCCTGAGACGCTTATGTGACCTGAATGTCAGCAGCAACCTCATTTTGTGGATCAGGGAGTTTTTGAGAGAGAGACCCCAACGCGTGTGTGTTAATATCACCCTCTCTGACTGTCTTGTCTTAAACACCGGTGTTCCCCAGGGTTGCGTATTATCGCCCCTCCTATTCTCCCTGTACACAAATGAGCTGCAACATAACAGCAAAAACCTCTCCCTCATTAAATATGCGGATGATATGGTCCTGATTGCCGGCCTGCATGATGCTTGCTGCCCCTCTTACTCTCAGTACATCAACCAAATCACCACCTGGTTTGAGGAGAGTTTCCTCGACCTTAATACTCCCAAAACAAAGGAGATGTGTTTGGAAGGGAGGATTGAAGCAGAAGGCACGGGGTCCATCTTCAGGCCTGTAAGCATAAGAGGGGACGAGGTGGCGCAGGTCGCTGAGTTTAAATATCTTGGCACAATCATAGATAATAACCTCACTTTCCAGGAAAATGCAGATAGCATTTACAAAAAAGCAAGACAGCGACTCCATCTCCTCAGGCAACTGAAGAGCTTTAATGCCAGAAAGCAAACCCTGGCCATGGTCTACCGGTCACTCACTGAGAGTGTTATCTCCTTTAACATTATTTCTTGGAATGGGAACCCCTCAGTCGGACACAAGAACAAGCTGACCTGGGTAGTTAACCAAGCCAGTAAAATAAAAGGGGATAAGCAGATGCAGCTTCAGGAAATATATAACCATTCAATAGCAAAAAAAGCTCTCCTGATCTACAGCGACACCACCCACCCTCTCAATCCTGCGTTTGTTTTGTTGCCATCAGGTAGGAAGCTTAGAGTTCTTCTAGTTAGGAGAGGGCTTACAAAAGGTCATTTGTGCCCTCTGCAGTGAACATTTTAAACCAAACAATCTTGCATGAACTATGAGCTGTGTCTCAGGTAATCTATGTGCATAGTGGAATTGTAATGGATTATTTATTTATTTATGTATTTATGGACTTGTTGTGTCTTTTTATTGTTGTGAGCTTTACTGTTGTGTTTTTTACTGTTGTGGCTGGCGATCATGATGCCAAAGGCAATTTTCCACTGTGTTTTAAACCAATGGACAATAAAGTCTTCTATTCTATTCTATTCTATTCTACATCATCACAGAGGTGAATCAAGCCATGTATATTGTACACTATAAATTCCTTGCCATAGAGTTCCCCAAAATGTTTGACAAATGCTCTGAGGAGACTGTTTGAAAAATCATTTAGCATCAAACAATAGGTTGGACTCGCCAGAATGTAAATGCTCACAGATAACAGCATAAAGTTTTGATAAACCTCAGGAGCCAGAACATCCTTAAAATCAACTGGGCCAGTGGAAAGCAGAAACTGTTCTGTTGCCTTCCATCTTAACCTTTCATCAAGCCCCCTTGGTCTTCGTGCAAATTCTGAGGGTATGTACATTTTGGGACCAAGTAACTTGGCTGAAATTTGACAGACCTGCATGAATGAAATGCGCATTTTCAACTTCCCACCCCATAAATCAAGCAGGCGACACATGACACCTAAGCAAACTAAATGCATATGATCATGTGGGAAGCCACTGACCATAGGGACAGATGTTTCACAAAATGGTGAAGGTCTGATGTGGTGCTCTTCATCCTCTGTGTTTGAAAAAGATTTATCAGTTCTTGCTCTAGCATTTGCCTCTGGGAATGTGATTATTCATATATACGCCAGGCTGTACACATTTGTCACAGCCACTGTAGCCATTGTGTGGCTTCACCTTTAATGAAGGCTCTTGCAGGAGCATCACATATTACTGAGCACACAGTGAGGAAAAAAGTTTTGCTGTTCAAAATAAATCCATTGCTTGAGTATTTCAGCTCACAAACAAGATCCTTCAGATAGTGACAATGATTGAGGTTTTGAATTCCCACAGAAAATAGCAATAAGCACCGGTTTGTAATGCTCAGACTATGTCCACCGCGTACCAAACTCAAGGGGGGAAACTCTATGGGATAAAGTTAATTGTTGGGTAAATACCACAAAAAAAAAAAAAGAAAGAAAAATGCTCTAATTAAACGCTGAAATATCCTGAACAAAGCTCAACTCAAATGAAACAATTATGCTTAGTTTATGGGTGCGATCTTTAATATTCTTATTCTGACGTGCAAAAATAAATGAAAAAACACAAAATATCACCCAAAACAGCATCTTTGTCATTTCTAATAAATGTTCCCTCTAATGACAACCATCATATCAGCCAAAACTGTCCATGATAAGGAGTCTTTTCACCGAGATCTTCCGCTAAATAGTCCCATTAAATCCAGCAAGTAAACCCCAAAAAATAGTCCAAAAGGAGAAAAAAAGATCGATTATCAAAAAAACACCGGTATACCAGAAAAATGTAAAGAAAAAAAACAATCTCACTGGGATCAAGCGAGGCAGGGAAAGTAGGGAAGGCAGCTCTTTGTTACCCTCCACAGTGGCAGGAGCACCGGCTGTCCAGCCCAAAACCACAGCGTACTTTGGCTTGTAGTTTTCTTTATCTTTTCGATTTTCTTTCAGTGCTGTTTGTGAACCTGTCCAGAGTCCATGGCATGAGTTCCATATTTTTCCCTCCACATTCAGATGTTCCTCCTGGTCAGTGAAATCAGTGAAATCCCAAATTGTGTGGCCCAGTCTCTCAAACGACTTATTAAGTCCCCTGTGTCATCATCGACATAATTCCTCTCATCATCATCACCAATAATTGATCCACCATATCCGTTGTCTGTGTCAAAATTTGGTGGATCAGCAATTACTTCAGAGGTTGAAGCTTCATCCAGAGCACTGTACTCTTCTTCATAGTCAACCTCAAGCTCATGCACTGAAGACATTTTTACCACATTTTTACCTTATTTATACACCATCCACTGAAAACAGCTCTGAGACCTACTTATGGGCCTCCACCCATAGGTTGAGAACCGCTGCACTAGTCGACTGTATTTGGAGTTTGGTCCTTCTAAGATTGTTCTTATATCGTGGAGAATAAGTGGTGGAGGATACCTTAGGATAAATTTGTCATTTAGACAAAGAGTGAGTGAGAGAAACAGAGCTTGATTGATGAAAAATGTTGAGTTTTGATTCATCAAAAGGCTTACTCCTTTCTGAATTCTTGGTGTAAACTTAAACAGTGCATGAGTTATCAAGACACCATTTGAATTATAATATCACACTGGTTCAGGAGGGATTTAGATCATATGTTCATGGACATTGACTGAATTGCAAAAGAACACAACTGACAGACAGCAGAGGTGCAGCTGTATCTCTGCGGGAACGTGTGTGGTGTCAGAATACTGGTCTTTTTACTCTCCTGACTCTGACTGACTTGGTGCTTTGAGAGCATTGGTCCTCAAATGGTGTGCCGAGGCACACTGGTGTGCTGTGAGGCAAGTGCAGGTGTGCGTTGGGATTTTGTGACAAACATACATTATTTCTTGCAATACACAATTACAAAAAAACTAATTATTTTTTGATTTACTATATTACTACTTTATGCACTCATTTCATAATACAGAGGAACTCGACCTAAAAACAATTCTTCAAAAAAAAATTAAAAACCTTAAAGAGAACTCTATATTTTGCTGATCACGCAGTTTTGCAGGTAGGAATTATATGACTGTGAAACATCCAAAGTTAAAACAGGGAAACATAACGAGAGGGGAAATGGAGCACTTACTTGTGAAGAGCAAACCACAAACGAACTCTGTGCCTAATTTTGTGACCTGTCTGGTTCAAACAGGTGTGTTGCTGCGTTGATGAAGCCTAAATTTGATGAAGTTTCAAATAAATTTTTGAAATATTTGTTAACAAATATTTCATGAGTAATGAAGTTGTCTTTGTCACATATTTTATTTGGCATTTGTACATAATTATTCAAATATGTCATAAAGGTTATCTGACACAATAGGTGTGCCTTGAGATTTTTACTTGTCCTTTGGTGTGCCCTGGGCACAAAAATTTTGGGAGCCACAGTCTTAGAGAATGCCTTTCCTTGCACAAAAAGGGGTCCACCATGGATCAGGTGCCTTAAGCACAGCACGTGTTTTGCTTATAGGGAGGGGCGGCTTTGTGTCCATGTAAAGACGATGGGCTCTAATTTCGTAGACTAGGCGCAAGCGCAGGCACACCTGCCTGCGCCGGCCTTCGCCGCACGGACTGGGTGTGACCTGCGCACTTTGCAAGTTTCCTGCAGTGCCAAGAGAGGCGCACTCATGGCGCACAGGGGCGCAGAGGTTGCGCGTCCACGCCCACGCCTCTGCCTCTCCGCGCAAATGTCAGAATAGGAGGAGAATAGACGTGAGTGGGATTAGCACAGCCAATCACAGTCTTCACCAATCAAATGAGCGCCTCTCCTCGCCTTTAAATGCGCTGCGGCTGAGGCGCAGCGTCTGATTGGTCTGAATTATCCCCGCCACCGCGGAAACAGTGTGCTGGAAAAACCCAGCAGTGGAGACGCTGTCCCTTCAACATGAGAATGGACAGCGGGGCGCGTCACCGTGTGGGTCAGCTCCCGGTACAGATGTAATCTGTTCCTTTGTCATTAATAGGAGTAAAAAAAAAAAAAGAGACAGTTACACCACAGCTGGCTTGTCCATTCATAATGCTTGTGATCCACCTGCACTCCTGGTTTGTCATCGCCAAATAGCAGAGCCTTTAGTGATAAACTGTATACTCTCCCGGTGTCTCCGCCTCATCCTCCTTACAATGATGCTCTCCATCTTTTTAGAGCACATTAAAAATAAAGACTAAAATAGAGGAATATGGGAAATAACAGGTAAATCCTGAGTGACATACATTTATTTTATCTCTTTTTTCTTTATCTTTTTTCTCCCTCTTTTCTTTGAATTTAATGAAATGAGAGAAGACAGATATTTACTCAGTATCAGATGTTAAGGCTGTTTATTGTTGACTTGTAAGATGTGCATCAAACTTCCAGCTGCCCTCAGGTTAAGTTTCCATTATGACAAACAGCTTTAATCCGACATCAGATGTGACGGGACAATTAATACAGATACAAATGTATATGCTGGTTCAGACGGTTACATTGAATAGTGATTGCTGTGATTGTTTATTGCATTAAAATGTGCCTGACACTTTGGAAACCTACTTCTGAGGCGTGCGCACATGTGCGCTTGTCACCAAATTACAGCTTCGGAGGGTGCGCTCCGCCCTGCGCCGAGGTTAGACCAGGTTGCAGCAGGCGAGCTTTCAGCGCACTTTCTGCACTGTTTTTGGCACGAAATTGTCACTGCGCCAGCATGAATCTGCCGACACCTCCCCCTGGTGCGCCATCGCCTCCCCTTGGAGGTCACACCCACCTCTGCGCAGACAGTCTACCAAATTGGCAGCGCACGGCGGTGCGCCGGATGAAATTAACACTGCGCGGGGTGCGCCAGGCTTGTGCCCCCGGCGCTGCGCCACGAAATTAGAGCCCGATGTCTTTCTCACCAATCAAGAAAGCAAAACTATACCCAGAATGTTCACAACACTTAACCATGATGTAGACCCATGTATTAGCTTGCTAGCACAGTTTTCCAACACTTCCATATCTCTATTGTCCTGTTAACGGACACCAAGATCACGCAGCGCGCCTTCTGTTCCCTTTCATCAGTTTGAAAAAGCTGCATTCAAAAGTCTCTGTAATATGGGAAACTCCAACTTAAAACGACAAAAACCCATCAATAGTAAAGACATGACGGCAAATATAGTTAAACTCCTAGCTATCCGATCCCGCCGGCGGGATCAAAAACCACTTATTTTAAATGACTGGCATTTGCAAACCATTTGTCCTTTCCAGAAACATACAACTGGCGTAATTGTTTGATTTTCAAGTTTCCGAGGGTTCCTGAATGCATCACAAGTTATGTCGCCAAAAAATGTAATACGATTTCATCAACATCACTATAATTCTCATATCTTCTTTGAAAGTTTGCAGAAAATTTACCGTTTGCTTTGGCTAAATTCTATTGAAAAAAAAAATCTATGCTTCTCAACGCATTTAACAAGACCATGGCCGTAACCAGCTATGAGGTCACCGAGGTCGGGACCTCGGTAAAAATTTCCAAGAAAAAAAAACATAAAACGAGCCCCAATCGGCGCATCAAACATATAAACACACCGGACAGCTTTTATTTTGAAACCGCGGCATGCAGGAAGTTATCTGACGAAGCCTGTAATCGCAGTGACTTTGAACGCGCTTGACAGGAAGCAGAGAACGACACCGTGAGGTGAGTGACAGATTCTTTATTATTTTACGAACAAGCAGCCCGCTGTAAATGAAGCCAGACCTTCGGGTGTTTTTGACCAACATGATCTGACAGTGTCTTGTAAACCTTCACGCAGACAGGTCCGTTATTTTTGGTCTGTGCTGACACAGCAGTATATCACTCTTTAGAAAGAGGAGGAGGAAGCCGGGGGTTTGATCCGAGGTCCAAACCCGCGGAATATTTCAGCAGGATTTAATTCATTTCATTTTATCCCATGGTCTGTGTGAATACTGATTCAGACTGGGTTTAAACCTACTTTAAACGGGTAAAAGACGTTCCGGTTAAATGGCCTGATGACAGTTCCCCCCGATGCCAGTTTAAAGTGCTGGACTGTCACAACCGTTAGGTAACCATGGCAACATACTCAAAGCATACAGTTCAAAAAGTTAAAGCTCACTAGTTAAAACACAGTTATTTTTTTATTGATATGTTGACAACAACGATTTAGTTTGCATTTCCATTTTTTCTATCAAATGTGGAATTTTCTGTGCTGCTTTTATGACAAGAACTGACTGTCTCAGTTTTTTAAAACAGATTGTTTTGTTTACAAAACATGTAAAAAAGGTGAGAGAATCTGCCAAGAGTTTCTGGCTTTAAAACAACCAATAATGCTCTACATAAAAGAATCAGTGGATGTCATTGACTGGTCTGTACCAATATAACACCAAACTTTACATTTGTTTTTTTTTTTCTAAAAAATGTATAGTTTATTTATATATTTACTTTGATGGGTTAAATTTGCATCTATTACATTTACAGATCATATCACAGCAAAGTAATGTGGGCCTTTACTTTTTTTAAGTATGTATATGTATCTATATAGATAGATAGATAGATAGATAGATAGATAGATAGATAGATAGATAGATAGATAGATAGATAGATAGATAGATAGATATGTAAGTTGCAAAAAAAATCGAATCCTTCTTTCGAAATGATCCTAAAATGACTGAACGGAGAAGCAGAGAGAAGCACATTGTTGACTGCCTGTCTGCCTGACTATAACTAAAACACACATTAGCCAAATAAAACATTTTTTTTGCTAATATGTCCCTCTGAGTGTTTTTAAATGTGTGTACATTCCACTTGGCAGTGTGTCTGTTATTTTAGGTGACATTTTGGTGTGAATTGTGCAAAAACTGATAAAAAGGGATTTTTTCCCCTCTCATCTCAATGTCTCAATGAGAATAGGTTTCTAAAGTCTTAACAACAGAAAATCTCTCTCTTCCTCTTTTGCTCAAATGTCCATTACTGTTACGCTAACAACCCAAGTAAACTTCCATCATTTCACACTGTATGATTATATGCAGTCTAATATAAAGGAACTTTTAGCTACAACTGGTCAAAACTGATTTTATAACACGAGTTTGTGCGCGTGGGTTAGGGTGTGGGTGTGGGTTGGGGGGTCAAGGTCTGGACCTCAATAATTTTGAAACCCTGGTTACGGCCCTGAACAAGACCTGAATGATCACATACTTCGTGAATTCGCTGTTCAAAAAATCATCCAATTTCCATACAGTGGCAGTGTTTTGCAGGCTCATATTCCTGCCCAGAGCCGTTTAGCACTAATAAGTGCTGAGCTGGACACCTGCTGTCAATGCCTTAAAGAGCTGTTACAGGGCAAACTTATACCAGCGAACTGTTTACAAAGGAAAGAGTGCTTTGCAGATTACCTATGCACTGTAGGCTGTGAATTAATAATATTAGCATAATAAATATTAATTAAAAGAGTTGGGGTGTTTGTCTCTGTCTGTATGTCCTTCACAATAGCTGCAGCAGCTGTTGATGCTCTTGGAAGGCACTGTCTTCTCTCAATCTGAGGTTTCACGAGTGCATTACCAAGCTGCTCCAGGAAAATCCTCCTTCAACTCAGTTTTCCCCTGTTGCAGTCCTTGTTTATTTCACACCATATCACAAACGCATTGTATGCACTCACATCAATGATGTGGAAGAAGATAACAAGGGGCCAACGGGCAGTCATGCGTCGACAGCTGTATGTAGCTGTGACCTTGTCCAGGTTGTCCACCCCTCCCTTTGTCTCATTGTAGTCCAGTACCATTTGTGTCTTTTTGTCTTCTCTGCTGCTCAGGGCAGCATCTTTGTGCGTGGTGCTGAGCAGCAGGACATTTTCCCTTTCTTGGGGCAATAAGAGACCACAGTTGCTTTATCAGTGAATGCAAACACTGAAGATGTTACCTTCCTGTTCTTAACAGCAAGAAGTTCAGAGGAAAGCTCTGGTTTATTCTTTCTCTCTGTCCCCAATATCGTAACCTTCCTTTTGAGCAGTTCCTCACCCAGGGCATAAGATGTGAAAAAATTATCACATGTAATATTATGTCCATGCAGTCCGTCAGCCATATCAAGCACAACCCTTGTGCCCTGATTTTTTTTCCGGTGCTTCGCCATGAGATCTGCCTGTGTAAACCTGCATATTCCAGGCAAAGCTGGACTGTGCATCACATGCTGCCCATATTTTGATGCCATATTTGGCAGGTTTGCTTGGCATATATTGTCGGAATGGACAGCGCCCATGAAATGCAACCAAGCACTCATCAACAGTCACATGGGGGCCTGGATTGTAAAGCATGGGTAAACGCTGCACCCACTTCTCCCACACATCCCTTATTGCCGCAAGTTTGTCACGTTCTCGTCGGCCCTGCCTTGTTTGTTTGTCATCAAAGCGTATGACACGGGATAAAACTTTGGATGTCTTCAGAGACATGGTGGCTGGAAATATTGCCCTTCCAGTCTCAGCGTTCAAAAGGCTTGCTGTTGCTTCACCTTTTGATTTGTACACTCCTGCCAAAATGAGCAAGCCAATGTAGGCTTCCAAGTCAACTACATCTAAGTCTTTCCAACTGTCCCCATACACACGCTTCCCCTCTAAATTTGTCATCACAAGAACAATATGTTCAATTGATGGTGTTATTATGAGCTTGAATGATGACTTGATGTCTTCAACGTGGCTGATTGCATATCTGGTGGGGCCTGGAACCATTCTGATAATGTTAGCAACACCAAGTCTACCCTGCTGTTGAAGAGGGGAAAGAGACCATATTATTTTCTCATTTTTGGAACAGATCGTATCTGCTGGTGGTTGAGTGACAACAGGTGGGTCACTCAGCTCCACTGCAGCGCCTGCAGTGGAGTTCGCCTGATGGACCAGAATAGGAGTGAAGTGCTCCGCAGTATGTTTCAAGGGCGCCGCACTGTGCAGCTCTGTGTCGGTGGAGCTCCAATCAATCAATCAATCAATCAATCAATCAATCAATCTTTATTTGTATAGCGCCAATTCATAACAAGTGTTATCTCAAGACACTTTACAATAGAGCATAAAGCTCTTCATTTTATGGATACACATATATGCATAGATACATATATACATATAAAATACACATATACATATATATACAAATATATACATCCAACACCCAACCTGAATCCAAATAGCCAATCATGGACCCCTCCATCATGGCGGCAAGAAAAAACCTTCTGTTAAGCAGCAGGAAATCTTGGCGCCAAGGCGCTGGAGATTTTCTGCATGGTCGCTTCCAAACCTCGTAAATTCACTGTCGTTAAGAAAGCCCCAGACAGGAAGTCAACGTGTGAAGTATTAGGAAGTTTCAAAATAAAACACAATGCACGGACTCTCGAACGTAAATTTCCTCAATTCGTTGTCACCATGTCAAAACCGGAGGCACAAGCATCTGGTCAGCAGTCCGTCAGAGGGTCCCAGAGACAACACGGTGTAGAGGTACAGAAATATACTACATTTTATACATGACACCAAACAAGGATACGAGGATATAGGATATAGGTGGATAGAAGTTGAATAAATCACCAAGCTGGTGGTTGAGAACAGCAAAAGGACCTTAGAGAAGCGAAGTGAGGTGTTGTCTTTCCTCAGTCCATAACATGCTTTATGAGCGTGTGACATCGCTCATCTCATGAGAGCCTGTGGCTCTCTGGGGATCAGCCCTCCCCCTATGGGGCTGAGCGCAGGGGTGCTCCTCGACAGTCCGCTTGGCGCTTCCACGTGCCATGGAATATGGGGGTTAGACAGGCCGGATAACAGCTGCCTGACATCGGTGCAAAGTAACGCGCCACATTTTACTGTCAGTAGTGGTAACAGCGTTGTAACACATGAAAAAGTAATTAATTAGATTACCCGTAAATCCAAAGACCAAGGAAATACTTCAAATAATGAAATAAATTGTTATGCATCATAACAATTAGTGCGTATTAGGGCTGTAAAGTTCAAGTCGACTGGTCGACTTATTGGTCGATGCGTGCTCAGTCGACCAAAATTCTGATTGGTCGACCAAATGTATCAATTTATATTTTCCCCTGCAGTATATGGTTCATTTCATCAGGAGAAATGTATCAAGTGAACCGTTTCACAGGTAACAGCCTGTCTTTTAATGTATTTATCATTCATTTCAATATCAATATTATATTAAGAAATTTTCAATATTCTAGTCTAACAATCCTTTATTCGTTTTATAGCTGCATGCCGCTGCTGCATGCGCTCTGCCCACTGCAGCGGCGGCAACCCTCACCCAGTCCGCGCTGGAGTGTATGCCTCATATAAATATCCAAATGCAAAAACGACATCACAGATGGAATTGTTAATTTTATTTCTGAGGGTATGAGGCCCATTGGTGTCATGGAAGGCCAAGAAAAACATTGGAACCTGGATATTCAGTGCCAGCGCGCCACACAATTACGCACGCACATACAGCCAAATACGAGGGAGTAAAAAAGAGAAAGTTTCTGAGTTAATACATAAAGATAACAGATGTGGACGTCTCTTCGAATGGAGTCCTATATGACAGTGACTGCCCACTGCATTGATGAAAACTGGAAAGCAAAGAGTCTTCTGCTTGAGAGAGGTAAAAAAGGAGAGGCGGACACGGGAAGAAAAATCGCTGTGGATTATATGAACTTGCCTACCTAAAAGGTCGAGCAGAAAAAAAAGTGTCTGTTGTAGTGAACAACGTGGCTAATATGGAACTCTGTATGGAAACACTTAAGGAGTCCCATGAATGGTTTAAAGGAATATTACACCCAAAGAATGATATGCCTTAATTTTCTACTCACCCTCATGCTGAGCAACACTCTGGAGCACTTTTTTGATGTCTCAAATGCAGCTGGAGGTTCGGGGTGATTTTCGCTGTCAACAAACGTCCATCTAACAGGGGACGACGGAGCCCGAAGAAAAAGGTCCATAAAAGTCCGCAAAAACGTGCTTATTTTCCTTCATACTGCTCGTCCGCTGTAATCCAAGTGTCCTGAGCGGGTAACGTCCATAATTAATTCGAAACGAGGTCATTTAGTACATTTTTGAAGTTTAAACAGTGTTATATCAGATTTCTGCAGTGCATTTCTCGCCGCGCCCTGCACTACGAAGCCGCCTGGATTGGTCTGCCGCGCATCACTGTTTAGGCTAGGATCGCATCTATTGTTTTAATCATCATTTTAATATCTTTAAAAAGTGTTGTATCCAGCCTGTAGGTTTTAGTGACCACTCTTTGGTATCCTGCTCTGTTTTTATTCAAAATATTCGTTTAAAAAGTGCTTATTGGCATTTTAACACATCTCTTTTAAACAACCAGGCTTTTAGAAATGCTTTTAAATTTTTTTGGGTGACCCACAGAGAGAGAGCAGGCCTACCTTTGCCAACATTCAACAGTGGTGGGATTTTGGAAAGGCTCAGATTAAAGAGCTATGTCAACAGTTCACTCGCGGTGTCACTGGGGAGTTAACTCGATCTTTAAAAAATCTGGAGTTAGAGGCGGAAGAGCTGCAGTCTTTAGCAGAGTCCTCAGGAAATCGAGGGCTTTTAGACTCCCTCAAAAAGAAAAAGGCGGCCATAGCCAACCTGCTCGGGGTGTCAGCACAGGGGGCTCTGGTCAGGTCCAGGTTTATGAACGTCTCACAGATGGACGCCCCATCCAAGTTCTTCTTTGGGCTGGAGAGTAAAAATGGACAAAGGATGATCATTCACTCTTTACGTACGGGTGGTGGCTCCAACATCTCAGACTCATCTGAGATTAGGAAGTTTGCTGCTGGTTTCTACAGAAACCTCTATAAGAGTGATTGGTCACATGATCCAGATGTGCTCAGCAGTTTTCTTGCAGGTCTCCCCCAAGTCAGCTCAGAGGAAAACTCGGAGCTGGAGGCTGAGGTGACCCTGGAAGAGCTGCACAGAGCCATGATGACTCTGCAGAGCGGCAGGGCACCTGGCATGGATGGCCTTCCTGTTGACTTCTACAAGTCGTTCTGGTCCATCATAGGACAAGACCTGGCAGATGTGGTGACGGACAGTCTGCAGACAGGAAGGCTCCCTCTGAGCTGCAGGAGGGCTGTCATCACCCTCCTGCCTAAGAAAGGAGACCTGCAGCAGATCAAGAACTGGAGACCAGTGTCCCTGCTGAGCACGGATTATAAAATCCTGTCCAAAGCTCTGGCCCTCAGACTGAGGGAGGTGATGACGTCCATAATCCACCCTGACCAGACCTACTGTGTCCCTGGCAGGCTCATAAGTGACAATGTCACTTTGATTCGGGACGTTCTGGCTGTTTCCAGTGAATTGGGCATAGAGACTGGTCTTATTTCCATAGACCAGGAAAAGGCTTTTGACCGGGTTGAACACCAGTACCTGTGGCAGACCTTAGCCGGGTTTGGGTTCAGCCCTGGTTTCACAGCCAAGATCAGGACTCTCTACAGTGGCATCGAGAGCATTCTGAAGATTAACGGGGGGCTGAGTGCACCTTTTAGCATTGGGAGGGGGGTGAGGCAGGGTTGCTCTCTCTCAGGCATGTTGTACTCTGTTGCCATAGAACCTCTTCTCCATCAGCTAAGGCAGAAACTTAAAGGTGATTCTTTCCCCAGTTGTCCTTTGCCTTTTAAGATTTCTGCATATGCTGATGATCTCATTGTGTTTTTAGACTCACAGAGAGACCTGGAGATTTTAACTAACACTGTTCATTTATTTGGTTCTATCTCTTCTGCAAAGGTCAACTGGGGAAAGAGCGAGACCGTGATGGTGGGAGAGGGGCTGGAGGACCGGCTCAGGCTGCCAGCCGAGCTCACCTGGCAAGAGGCGGCCTGAAATACCTGGGAGTCTTCTTGGGGGACGAGACCATGGAAAAGAAAAACTGGGACGACCTTATTCACAAGGTCAAAGGTCGGCTTAATAAATGGAAATGGCTCCTCCCAAAAATGTCTTACAGGGGGAGGAGCCTAATCGTAAACAACCTGGTCTCGTCCTCCTTGTGGCATAAACTGTCCTGTGTGGATCCTCCAGCCTCTCTCCTGTCTCAGGTACAGCGTCTTTTAGTGGATTTTATGTGGGATAAAATGCACTGGGTTCCACAGAGTGTCCTCTTCCTTCCTAAAGACGAGGGTGGACAGGGTCTGGTCCATTTAGCCAGCAGGGGTGCAGCTTTTCGCCTGTCCTTCATACAAAGATTGTTAACTGGCCCAAGAGACACTCTGTGGAAGACGCTGTCGTGCTGCATTTTAAAAGGTTTTAAAAATCTGAGTTTGGATTTTAGCCTTTTTTTAATGGACAGCACTTTTTTACACAAGTCCTCTCTGCCCAGTTTTTATAGAAGTGTTTTTAATGTGTGGGACCTGGTTAAAAAAGAACGACCAGAACAAGCAGAGTCCCTCTACTGGCTGCTGCAAGAGCCCATTCTCCATGGGACAAAACTGAACTGTCCGGGGTGGGTGGGTCCTGCTCTGTTCTCTCGTTTCCAGGGTGCAGGGGTCACCTCTCTGGGCCAGGTGCTGGAGCTAGCTGGACCTCAGCTGCAGGACTCTGCTGGTCTGGCTGCTGGTCTGGGGATGAGGTCAAGCAGAGTTGCTCGGCTGCTGTTGGACCACTGGAGGATAAAACTGAGCAGGCGTGAACTCCAAATGTTGCAAGGGTTCTTCAATGGTGAAACCTCGGCCAGCCCACAGGACCCCTTCCCCTCCATCCGGCTGACAGCAGACATAAAAGACTGTGAAGGCCCTCTGTTGGCTCAGTGTCCTCGAGTGTCGCTTCAGGAAGCCTCGGGAAAGACCTTTTACCAGATCATGGTAAAAACACTTAACAGGAAGAAACTGGACGGACGCGCTGACACCCCGTGGAGGAGTCACCTTGACATGGGGGTGTCAAAACCAGCCTGGAGGTCTCTCTACAAACCTCCACTGACGAAGAGACATGCGGACCTTCAGTGGAGGATCCTCCACGGGGCAGTAGCAGTGAACTCTCTGATCTCTGTCCTCAACCCTGAAGTGGAGGACAAGTGTCCCTTCTGCTCAGAGAGAGAGACAATTTTTCACTGTTTTTATGAATGTGCCCGTCTGTCTGAACTGTTCCTGTTTTTAAAACGTGTTTTTACTGCTTTTAATGAGGCTTTTACCAAAGAGGTTTTTATTTGTGCTTTTAAAAACACTCGAAGGACCAAGGACAAGAGCCAACTTTTGAACTTTGTACTAGGTCAGGCCAAGATGGCCGTGTATGTAAGCCGGAGGAGGAGAGTGGAGGGTGGAGAGTCCATGTCCCTTGTCCCTGTGTGTGTAGGCCTAATCAGGTCCAGGATCCACCTGGACTTCACTTTTTATAAAAACTCTGAAGACCTGGATACTTTCAGAAAGACATGGTGTTGCCAGACTGTTTTGTGTAAAATAGTGGATCAAAGCCTGTGTTTCAGCGATTTATTGAAAATGTGATACGCATATATCTATTTATTTATTTATTTGTTTGTTTGTTTTTGTCTTATTATTATTGTTGTTAAAAGTGTAAAGTGATTATCTGTTAAAATTCTTTAAGAATGACCAAATAAAGTTGGTTTGAAAAATCAAATCTCTCTCTCTCTCTCTCTCTCTCTCTCTCTCTCTCTCTCTCTCTCTCTCTCTCACTCTCTCTCTCTCTCTCTCTCTCTCTCTCTCTCTCTCCCTCTCTCTCTCTCTCTCTCTCTCTCTCTCCCTCTCTCTCTCCCTCTCTCTCTCCCTCCATCTCTCTATCTCTCTGACTCTCTCCCTCTTTCTCTCCCTCTCTCTCCCTCTTTCTCTCTCTCTCTCTCTCTCTCTCTCTCTCTCTCTCTCTCTCTCTCTCTCTGTCAGCATCTGCTTTTGCCCCGTTTGTTTGCTCATGTACTCGTCTCTGGCTCTTGTCTTGTAGGTGGCCTGGGATCCTTGGTGGAGACTGCCTGCTGCTGTGGAGTCATGAAGCCTCAAAACTAGTTATAAACATGACACATAGTTGGACATTTTATTCGGAACACTCCATTCCCATTATCATTATAGCTGTTCATGTAGTTATTAGCATGATCTCCATATCCATGATCGTTACACCTACAGTATCTATTTTTTATTACCACATAGTCATGAAGTCCCTCTTGAAAATGGGATGTCACATCTCAAGAGGCCTTTAACACATTTATATTTAATGGAGACAAATATGGTTGGGGCACCCATGAGTTCATCACTACCATAAATTCTTATTTTCAGTAAGAATATCTAAGATTATACTTCTAGAAAATGATCACCACAACCATTCAGACATGAGGACCCTCTTGAAAATGAGATGTAGCATCTCAAGAGGCTACCCTCTAATAAATCAGACGACAGGTTGATGGTACATGAACCTGTCCCTAACTTTACTTACTATTCTAGTCCACTTGTCTCCTCTTACCTTCCTTCTTTTGCCCTCACACCCGACACAGCATGGTGTGGATTTGCTGTTCATCATGAGACTGGGATCCACATTCAAGATTTCTTGCTGCTTAACAGAAGGTTTTTTCTTGCCGCCATGATGGAGGGATCCATGATTGGCTATATCAATTCATGTTGGGTGTTGGATGTATATATTTGTATATATATGTATATATGTATTTTATATGTATATATGTATCCATGCATATATGTGTATCCATAAAATGAAGAGCTTTATGCTCTATTGTAAAGTGTCTTGAGATAACACTTGTTATGAATTGGCGCTATACAAATAAAGATTGATTGATTGATTGATTGATTGATTGATAAACATATTTATAACATGAACTAATCCATAAGTGGCTTCAATCCATGGAACAAAGTGATTTAATATCATTAAAACAGTTGAAATTACCCTTTATGGCTCTGACACACTATCTGGGCCGCCTATCTGAGCTGCATTAGCTTTTAGCTTGGCGATTAGCATGCTAGCACTCATCATAACAATAGGACAGCATACCCTGAACACTGATAACGTGTTAGCGTTAGCATCCCGTGCTAACGATTAGCATTAAACATTGCATTCTCGATCTTTTTAAACTATTAAAACAATACAACAGTGGACAATAAAGTGTAGTATTGACATTGTAACACCCTTCAATAACACCGGTTGGTCTAAGAGCAACATCATTTGTTCATAAATAGCTTATATAGACCATCTTCTCACAATAGTTAGCAACACAACAGACGAGCATTCATCATGGAGGTTAACTCACCGGAGTTTCTCTGTCATAAATAACTCGACAGAATTTATCTCCTTGTGGTTCACAGCTCGTTTTCTGATAAGAGAACAACTTATTAACGTCAACTTCAAAGATTTTAAATGAAATGTGCAAGGGATATGAATTATTTATGGGTTCTTATACCAGTTATGTTCATCGCTAAAGGTGGAACGTCTGCAGCGCGAAGATACAGGAAGTGACATCATAGTAACATAGAGGCTGCAGGTATTTCTTTCTTTAACCCTTTAAGACCCACCATTATGCAAGTCCGCCTGGACATATTTTTACATTTTTACATGCTGTAGTGTCATTTTTTGGAATATTTTTATTTATCTTACATCAATATGACCCTAATATCCCAAATTTTAATAATATGTATTGATTTTTGTCTTCACTACTACAATAAATAACTTAAATTAATGAAAACTCTTAAAAAAATGAAAATCGTTCTTGTTATTTTCTTATATATTTCAAAATACAGAAACTGCATAGCTTTATCCCTCAAAATTTTAAATGTAAAAAACTTGCACAATATTTTCATGAACCACAGGAAATTTATTTGGAGTCTGTATATCACTTGCATTTTCAGATATAGTCAATTTTGTAACCTGTAAAAAATCGAATATCAACAACAGTGCACAGTTGGGAAAGAGACAACTTCAAAACAAACATTAGTAAAATCTCATTTCTGAGTGCCATACATTTATGAACACATATATTTTATGTAATAAACCATTTTCATTCATAAAAAGTGCATTTGAAAATAAAATAAAATAAAGTTTAATTTAGGATAGAGGAACACATTAATTCAATTTACTATCAAACAACATATGTGATTAGACAAAAATATATTGACACAAGGCAAAGTTTGTATAAAGACAAGATAAGTATCAAAACAAACATTAGTAAAATCTAATTTCTGAGTGTCATATGTTTATGAACACATTTATTTTATGTAACAAACCATTTTCATTTATAAAAAGTGCATTTATAAATAAAATAAAGTTTTAACCTTAGAATAGAGGAACACATTCGGCCCAAATTTCTTTCAAACAACATATGCAATTAGACAAAAATATATTGACAAAGGGAAAAATTTGTATAAAGACAAGATAAACATCAAAACAAACATTAGGAAAATCAAATTTCTATATGGGAAAGATATTTATGAACACATATTTTATATACAAGATCATTTTCATTCATAAAAGGTGCATTTGAAAATACAATAAAGTTTTAACTTTAGAATAGAGGTACACATTCATTCAAATTTCTTTCAAACAACATATGTGATTAAAAAACATATATTGACACAAGGTAAAATTTGTATAAAGAAAATATGAACATCTTGTCTTTATACAAGATATTCATAAAGACATGATGTCTTGGCGACTTCCTCTCCTGTTGATCATTCTCTCCTTCTCATCCTCTGTTCTCTCCTCTTCATCCTCTATGCTCTCCTCATCCTTTTTTCTCTCCTCCTCATCCTCTGTTCTCTCCTCCTCATCCTCTTCCACAACACTGTCAACACTGCACACAGAAAAAGTTACAGTACACGTCAGATATGTGTAGCACATAACTTGTAAGAATGATGCGTATTTGACGCAGAATACTCTCGGCGGCGTTACATAAATATTTTCTTTACTTTTCTCAAACTTTGAACACAACTTTTCACAAATACAAACTGTCATTGGAGTTATCAATTCCTTCGATGAGGTAGGCTTCATCCCCGCTGGTGGCAGAATCTGGGTCCAGATGAGCTCTCAGATTCTTTATCCGGCGCTGTTATAAGATCAGTAAGCGCAACCTACAGTTTCTGGCGACCAGATTTTTGCGGCTCCATCACTGTGTATGTGTGGAAGTGTGTCACAGTGTGTGTGATGGATGTCTGGGGTGTGTGTGTGTCTGTGGGTGAGTTTGGGTTACGTGTCTGAATGTTTTGAAAAAGTACAAAAGGCAGAAGTGAATACTCGCAGAGTCCGAGGAAAGAACCAATCAATACGTTCTGTTGTTGGGGGCAGGAGTGAGCATGGAGAGGGAGGTGGGGGGATAGGGTAATACTTGGGGTTGAGTGATACGTAAGGATCATAGAGGGAGCTGATTTGACAGGTCATTACCTCAACGTGATGACGTTTATTTCAATGTAGGAAGTGCTGAAAATACTCGCAGTCTCGGTCAGAAGCGCTCGTAACGAGCAACAGAGCGCTCGTTACCAGCGCTTTATTGCATATTTTTACAAACCCATCACTTAAAATAAAATGCGCCCTGAGACATGATGAATGTATTACATGTTAGTGTAATTTCTCAGATTTAAAATGCAAAAAGAATGATCGGTCTATCTTATCTGGTTTTAAATCTATAGCCAATCAAAAATGGGTGTGCAAAACGTAGCGCCGACGCTACGCTGGGTTTTAAGGGGTTAAATGCATTATGCTTTGCTAGAGCGATATCTAGTGGGGAAAAGACAAAACTGCCTGTTTAGATGGCATATATGGGTTTAGTAGCCATATATTTTGTATGGGCACACCACCATCATTTTTGTCCAAGCCAGTTCAGTATTTTGTTGTCTTAAAATTATTCTGTTGAACCACAATTCAAAAGCTATGTCTGATTCTCTTCTTTTATCATTACTTTTGTCAGTTTCAAGATATTTCAGTGACCATGTAGGTTTTTTTTCTTTGACGGAAGGAAACCAAAAGTTTTTTCCATATCTGTTTTTCAGCCATAACTGGCCCAGTTTAACAAAGGTGGGCCACATGTGCTACCTTATACATGGGCCACTATAGGCTAACATCCAGAGACCTGGTGTAAAGTGCCATGTTTCAGCCAAAACTAGCCCAGATATGTTTAACGAAGGTGGGCCACATGTGCTACCATGAACGTGGGCCACTTTAGGCGAACATCTAGATGACCTGGTGTAAAGTTTGCCATATTTCAGCCAAAACTAGCCCAGATATGTTTAATGAAGGTGGGCCACATGTGCTACCATAAACGTGGGCCACTTTAGGCGAACATCTAGATGACCTGGTGTAAAGTTTGCCATATTTCAGCCAAAGGTGGGCCACATGTGCGACTATAAACGTGGGCCACTTTAGGCGAACATCCAGATGACCTGGTGTAAAGTTTGCCATATTTCAACAAAAAGTGGGCCGTATCTGTTTTGTGGTATTTGGGCCGAATGTAGCATTTAGCACATGGGCTGGCTTAGGTCCACATCTGTTACATTCGGGCCAGAAAAATGGCTACAGTGCCTGACTGTTGCCGAAGTGGCCCACATCTGTCTGCCATTTGGGGTATAAGGAGGCTCCATCCTGCAACTCGAATGAACGTGCCAGCTCTTTCCAAAGCTCTTTCTAATAACCTCAGTCGATGCTTTGTGAATTATGTCATCACTAGTCTAGTCCAAGGTTTGCTAACAGGCCTGTGCTGGCTCCATAGAAAGAAAGAAAGAAAGAAAGAAAACAAAATAAAAATAAATTACAAATAAAAAATAAAATAAAATAAATTAAATAAAAATAAATAACCCAGGTCTGCAAAAATCTAATAATAAAAATAAATAAATAAATAAATAAATAAAATTCATTAATAATAAAATAAATAAATGAAGACAAATACTTTTAATTCAAATAATAATAATAATAAATATAAATAAGTAAATTATTAAAATTCTTAAAGACACGGTGGTTATAGATGGCGACTGTTGTACAGATCTGCAGTTTGGTCTTAGCTCTGCGATGAATGAAATAGCATTTCTTTCTTTACTTTGACTTTGTTGAGTCTTCAGATTCTCTCCAGTTTTATACTGATGCTTCTCCATCTGTCAGTTTTGGGGGGTTCTACAATAACAAGTGG
The DNA here is from genome assembly GCA_036419115.1 of Scarus forsteni. NCBI lineage: Eukaryota > Metazoa > Chordata > Actinopteri > Labriformes > Labridae > Scarus > Scarus forsteni. The sequence goes on from JAZDUH010000459.1 coordinate 150,772, forward strand.
TTCGTAGATGTCTGGCCAACCGAAATACAGACCCTCGAGGATCCTAAATCCACCGCCCTCTATGAGCTTTACCCAGTAGTGTTGCTTGCTCATGACCAGGTCTCTCTTTTAATCCACTGCATGATCTCACCTTTTCTGATTTGAAAGTAGAAAAGCACATGTATGCCTTATCCTTGAGGCACTCAAATCTGACAGATCTAGCCAAGGCACTCATATCAAATTGCAAAAACTAAAAACTTTTTTTATTGTCCTTTCTCTTCTATGATGAATTATCTGCATCATTGTTCCCCTTCTCAACAATTATCCCCTGGTTCATCAACGGTCACAAACCTATGACAAGATCCTGGTTCTCTTCAAATCTGTGAGTTTTCTGCTCGAGCTGTGGCCTGCCGGACTCTATTCCCCTCACTCCCTGAGAATTGGTGTAGCCATGATGGCATCACTTCATCTGCCTTCCTCAACACTGGAATCCCTGGGTTGCTGGTCTTTTTCTGCATATCAACACTAAGGAGACTTCACAAGAAGGACATCCTGTCTGCTCAAAGTTCTTGCATTTAATATTTAACTAAAGATTACATCCACTTGCTGCATAACAATGTATTGCATATCAGGTGGTGTGCTGGGGTGAGTATGTACCAATTCATCATGCTTACATCTGCATTCACTAGGTAGTATATTCCTCTAACAGCAGGCGCTGGGGGGAATGGCCACACATAGTACATCTCATCAGGAGCGCCAGGCTCCAATGGGTTATGTTTTTGGGGGTGTTCATATGTTTTTCTCATCACTCCTCCATGCCTTCATGTAAACCTTTCTGCAAGGAGTGATGAAACTGGAGCCCAGGTGCCAAACCTATAACATGTATATGCAGCTGCAATAAAACAATTAAACGTGAGTTGACTGACTGAAATGAAGCGAAGCCTGTGAGCCAGTTCGGGCAGAGAGCTCGAGCTGCTCTGCTATGCACATGCACGTCATGTCACACGTCACATTCCTCTCATCCATCCTCCAATCACACTCTCCAACTCTCAATTTGGTGGTATATTAAAACTGTGAATTTACCCATCTCTCCCTCTGCCTGGCAAACCATTATGCTGCCGGATGATTTGCTGCGTGTTCTTTCACCCCCACCTCCAACCCCAGCATCCACCTGCAGGTTCCAGGGGCATTCATATGTTTTGTTCATCACTCCTTCATGCCTTCATGTACATCTTTCTGCAAGGAGTGATGAAACTGGAGCCTGGACGCCAAACCTATAACATGTATTTCAACTACAATAAAGCAATTAAACGTGAGTTGACTGACTGAATTAAAGTTAACTAAGTTACCTAATGAATTGTCAAAGTTGAAGGATTTGGAGTTCTGCAGAGAAGAGGTTGGCAAGATTCATTCTTATGCAACTGTAACCCAGGGTTATTTTATTGTTAAACTACCATTGTATTTTTATTTACCAGGCAATGTGAGCTTTTATGTCTATTGCTATTTTTTTTTTTTGTCCTATGTACTATGAATGCACCGCAGTGCTACACGTTGGAGTTTCTCGATAAATGTTGTATTTTCCTATGTACCTTGAATGCACCGCAGCACAGAGACAGCAGCTCACGTTAGCGGGAGAAAACTTCTTTTTTATCTTTTATCTTAAAGCTGGGGTTGGCGATCTGATTTAGATACACTTTTTGTAATACTGTTTAAAATGGTCTTTATGACCTGATGGTAATCAACTCATTATGTGTTCTTAAAACAGAGCGAAAAATATCCGCTATCTACAGCAGGAGTAAAACAGGGAAAACCCCAACCAATAATCTTGCAGGGATACCTTCTTTTACACCAATCAAATCCCGTCGCCATTCTGTGTGCCTGCTGCGCGTGCATTTTCCCGGCGTGCACCGACAGTGCGTGTAGCATGTAGCATGTAGCGTGTAGGGAACAGACTCTGCTGGAGAATGCTTACCTTTCAAGTTTTGTCTTTGAAAATAAGGGAAGTCCGCTGTGAGCTGTCCCACAACACCAACCAAGCTCCAGTATCCCTCACATTTAAGACAGATGTACAAGAAATCTAAAATAAACTCTGTTTTTCTAAGTTTGTTCCGCTGTTGGCATCCATCATTTTGGAGCATTACCGCCCCCTTCAGGCTAGAGACAGACAGCTAGTTCTCCAAAATCGCCAACCCCAGCTTTAAGTTTTAAGCCAAGGAGTGACAAACATTGTGAAGAATATCCTGGTGAGTGATGATGAATGCATGCATTTAGCAACGTGTTCTCGGATGTATTAAACAGAGTGAATTGGTATGCACTTTAAACTATAAAACCAGTCAGGATATGTTTTTTTTGAGAAATGTGATTATTGTTAGCAGCTGATAAGATGTTAGCTGTGTTTGGCCTGTGAAAAGTTGAGCTAGCACACGTGGTGTGTGTGTGTGTTTTTTGCAGGTGCATTGTGTGTGAATTAAAGCTATGGTCTACGATTTGGAAGCTTTGTACATATTAATAACACCGTTTATAAGGCTGTTATGGTCCTATGGTCCTATCTACACAGCATAAAGACCAAAAAGAACGAAAAAAATCCATTCAGTATATCCGCTGAAAAGCTGCATACTAGCTGACCAATCAAACCTAAGAACCTGCGACTATTAATTGGTCCGTGAGTTGGTCTGTGAGTCCATCCAATCCTCGTATCCCTCGCTACGCAGTGTCATGCCCATGGTCCCGCCTCCTCCCCTCTACCTCCGGTTAGCAGCTAGCAGCGTTAGCTACTGAACTATCATGGAGCCGGAAAAGCCTAGCGCCGAGACCAAAGCCGCCTCCCTCTCCCGCGGGGCCCAACGGAGCTCTGCCTGCGGGTTGAGGCCTGTTAGCGGGCTAACGGCTAACGGCTAACGAATAGCCTCAGCCGGCCGTCAGACCTTCAGCATCGACCGTTTCGCCCCTGGTTGATCAGGTAATGGCTTTGTTTACTACAGTGGGAGATGTCTGCTGAATAACTCTGGTTAGTTTGTGCCTGCACGGGCTAATAACTTGTAGGGGAGCGGGTTAGCCTGTTAGCCGCTAATCGTTAGCACTGTAAGCTGAGCTGGGGAGGACAGGCTGAGAAAGATAAATCCTCCCCCACACTCGGCTCCGCTCTGGCGGCGCCAGACCCCCATTGCCGCCCGTCCAGCTGCAATGGCTACTGCTGTGTGTTACAAGGGGGATGTCTGTCGTGTTTGATACTTTCAGTTGAGCTGAGCTGTTTTTGATTGAGTTTGCTGCTGATATATTGTGCTAGTCGCTCGTAGCTCTGTCCGAGGGGGCTTTATGAGGCGCCACGAGCTGGGGGCGGGGTCTTGGAACACGGAGGGCAGAGACGGAGGGGAGAGGTGAGGGAAGAGGGGGCAGGCTGCGGTTTCAAATCGTAGACCACAGCTTTAAGCTAACATGTGCATGGTGATGCTGTGGACCTGATATGTTCAATTTTTTCTCTCATTTGTTGCACTGCTAATTTGTTGTGGTATTTCGTTTTATGTAAAAAATGTACATATTGGCCAGTAATTTGGACATTTGAAATAAGACAAGATTGTTGATTTAAAGATATTATTTGTGTTTTAGAATACAAGTGAAATGCAGGTCATTCATTTTAGGTGGATTATAATTTTATTTTGCACATTGAGTAATTGCCCTGCATGTTTTGTGCAGGCTGTTTTTTTTGTTGATGGAATCGTTTAAAGAGCGGAGCTGTAGGATCCATGGACTGAATGCCACCTGAGGGGTTTGCGAAGGACGCTTCGGATCTGATGGCCACCTATTTCCCAGGAGGGTGGTAGGACGACAAAACCTGTTTCTTTCTGAGGATTTTCATTTTTTTTTTCTTTCTGAGATCTCAGACTTTTTTTCTTTTTTTTTTGACACTTTCCTTTCCAGGCCTGATTCTAAAAGAACTGACTTTAAACTGACTAAAAAAAAAAAACTGGAAAAGTGCACTTAAACCTAAAACTAAATGGTATTGAGACTAGAGACTGATAAGCAGAAGAGTTTAATGTAGCTGGTCACACTGATTTATTTTATTGTTTTTTTTCCTGTTTATGTGTTCTTGTTTATGTCCATGTTTTGGGATAACTCCATTGTCCGGTTATAGGTAACGTCCATGCCTACGCTGCGTTTCGCACTCCGCTACAAGCCGCGCAGACCAATCCAGACGGCTTACGAGCAGGGAGCGCTGTGAGATCGCACTGCGGAAGTAATGATATAGCACTATAGCAAAATGTACTAAATAACTTCGCTTTGGAATTAATTATGGACGCTACCCGCTCAGGACACTTGATTACAGCGACTTGTTGTGCATGAAGGAAAATAAGCACGCTTTTTGTGGACTTTGCGGACCTTTTTTCGCTCCGCTTCGCCCCTGTTAGATGGACGCTTGTTGACAGCGAAATCACCTCTCGACCTCCAGCTGCATTTGAGACATCAAAAGTGCTCCAGGAGTGAGGATAAAATCTTGACAATACACTCAATGCTTTTTCCTACTAAATTTTTGTCAGTGTCTTTTACTACGGTCAGGGGTTTCATTATGCTCTAAATAGAGTTGCCATAGCCAATCTCCTTACGAATCCTAGTTAAATGGAACCCTAAACTGTGTAGATTTAGATAGGCTGTACTCCGTCAATTCAACTAAGATTTTCTTGGATACACAGAGAAGCAAAGGGTGGTACACAACATTAACAGGCCAGCAACCGACTTTGTGTTCAAAATAATTTATTGACAAAGCAAACATGAAAATATATGGTATCTAACCTGACAAAGTCCTATGTACAAGTGTGTGTGCATGTATGTGTGTCACAAAGGCAAGACTGAACAGTCCTGTGTTTAGCTGTACTATGCTAAACTCTGTAAGGCCTTGGATTTCAGGGCGGTCTGGCCCTTTAGCTTCTGGCTCTGAAGACCTCTGGTTGCTCCTTTGTTCCTTGAGTTAGCAGCTTGATGCTAACTTGGTTGTGTTGGTTCTTGTTGTTTGGACATGAACTCTTGTTCCTTAAGCAGACTCTTGCAGTTATGTGGTGCTACATTCTGTGTTGAGAAGGACTGTGGAAGAAGTCTTGAGGTTGTATTCCTGAGAACAGACTGGAGAGGTTCAGTGTCTCTTTCTACAGGCTGAGAAAGAGCTGAGAGACAGAAGTTGTGTCCCTTTCATTCCATGGTTCAGAAAGAAAAAGACTGCATTGCAGAGCGGAGTCTTATTGTCCTTATCACAGGGTTCACACCAATGTGTGAAACCTGGACAGGTGAGATAGTCAGTCAACTGTGAGTCGGGCTTCTGCATGACCCCACCATCCCCCCTTTGGCCTCAGGATTGCGCCTGATGTGTGATCCTGAGGGCAGTTAAGTCCATGGGTCGTCCACAAAGGGAAAGAGTTCATTTTCAGTTCATTTGAATATGTAACATCTAGGCAGTTTATAATTTTCTATCTTGACTAAGCAAGGACAGTCGATCAGATATGCAACAAAATTTAAATGAACAAAAATGCTATGATGTGTAAAAGCTAACCAGTGTTTCTCAACTTTGTCAGAGTGAGTGAGTAAAGGAAGGTTGGTGTTGTAAATATGTTGATAAGTACTGGAGAACATGGCACCTAAATTAACTAGCATTGCTGGAGTCTTGCACCAATGAAGACTTTTGCTATGGCTATCTTTGAGTTTTCTGCTGTTACTGACAAATTCAAGTTGCTTATTTAACTACCAGGGCAGTGAGAAAAAAATGGGGCTCCTGCCTTAGGTTTCTCCTAACTTGTGGCTCTGAGCTTTAACACTGCAAGTCACTGTAGGATGAGAAATATTCAGATGCACTGTCACTGTCTGATGGACTATGGCAATAATCTAAACTGTAATCAGGGATGAGGTTATCATCCTCTGATATAAGGTTTCAAGTCATGATTCTGGCCAGAATTTCCGCTTTTGGCTTCCTACAGCTTCTGTTTTGTGAGTGCCTATCTCTATGCAGTTGGTGGACATGGCGGCTGCACCCAGTGTCCCTCTGTGGCCTCTTATCACCCCCCTTTGCTTTGTTCTGAAGGTGATCTTTTGTGCTTGGAAGTCCTATTAACTCTTCCTTTGAGGTAGCATTGGCACAGTTCTTCTTGCTCTTGGTCAGACAACAGCTTCCTAAACTACTGGTGTCCTCTTCTTCATCTCATGCATTGAAGGTTTCTCTTGGTGTGCCGGAATTTTAACCTGATAATGAATGCAGGGATGAAGGTTGTGCAAGAACCATGACTTGAAAGAAGAGCTTCTTCCACGCCTGGTGCATTTCTGCTGTGGAAATATGCATGTCTCAAATGCCAGAAATAATCTCTAGGATGTTCCTGGTGAGAGTGTTTAATTTGGAGGGCTGCAACCATTGCTGTAGATTCATCAGCAGTAGAAGAGATTTCTTCTATCAATGCCTGACGTTGCTTGTTGTAGTCATCTCTGACACTAGGAGGAAGTGATGCTAAAAACCTGTGGACAGATTTAGAGCAGGTTGTCCTGTCATGGTTCTTGTGGTTCTGTTTAAATTTTGTACCATGTTTCTAATTTGGACTTCCTGTTTCCTTTTTTCCTCATCATCCTGTTTTCTGGTCGTTGTTAAATTACCTGTTTTGTGTCTTGTATCCCTTGTCTCTCATGTTTCCTGTTTTATTTTGAAATCCCTGTGTTCCTCATGATGTTTTCCTGCCTTCCCTTCTGTGTCTCCCTGATGATGCTTCCCTCCACCTGTGTGACTGTTTCACCTGTGCTTAATGTTTACCCAGTGTACTAAGGCCCCATCCACACGAAGCCAAACCGAGGTCTAAACGCATACGTTTTTTGCCGAATCTGCGTATCATCCATACGAAGACGGCATTTTGGGGGTCTGTAAATGATCATTTTTGAAACCAGGTTCCAGAGCGGCAAGATTTTGAAATACCATATACGCAGCTCCGTGATCACTGGCTTTCCGCAAGTTTTCAGACATGCTCACGTAATAGTTTCATATCTTCATTGACACGCATGTGCCACACGCGGCAACGATAATGCGGCGTACGTGAAGCATATGTGCTGATGAAGCTAGTGACCCTACTATCCCTGTTGCAGCAAAATCTCCTTCTTCTCAATCACCACCGAGTTGAACAAACAATTATCAAGGACACATTACGGCACTTTATGATCACTTTACCACAATCTCTGTTTACAACTTTTGCCGCAAGTGCGCATGCCCACTGTTTTTTCATCTGTTTCCACTTATTTTCGTCATATTGCTACAGCGGCCCTGGAGGTCTGGCATGTGTTCTACAGCGTTTTGATGCGTTTCGAGTGCATTCATACAGACGCACACATTTTCTGAGACGCCTTCATCTTTATGACGATCGTTTTGGAAACTGCTAAGCGTTTTGTTTTCATGTGGATGGGGCCTCAGTCTCTGTGTTCCCTGTCTTCAGTGTTGAATCATTTGCCTTCCTTGGCACATGTCTTCAGTATCTAAGTGTTCTATCCACTTGTTAAGTCCTACATCATCCGTGACATTTCACCCACTTCAGGGTCCAAACCGGTCAGTCTCTTTACAATTACTTCTATTTTCGCTGATTCGTCGATTAGGGTCAAAAAGGGCTGAACTCTTTTAACTCCCTGAGGAATGATTAAGGGTAGCGTTCAAGCTTCAATGAAGAAGAGAGAGTACAAAGTTGAGGTGAGTTAGGTGTTAGCAAGTAAGCTAAGTTTCTTGAATGAAGCTAAAATCTGTATATTCATATACAAAAGGTGTCTGTAAAAACTTATTTGAGGATGAACGAAGTCATTAAGAATTGCTACCAAGCTTTCATATTATGCGTTTACTGGCTTAGGTGCAGGCTCGTAGGTTGTAGGTACTTTAATATAATGACGGCCACCAATACTGACGTGATGTAACTTCTCCGCTTCAGTTAAAGTCAACAAACTTACGGTTAAAGATGCCAGTATGTTGTTTCAACACCTTTTGAGCTTTTGAGTAAATGATATTACCATTTGCTCAGCGTAGTCTCTTGCCTAACACTGCTCTGATCTTTGTGAGGTGTCGTTTACAAATGCGTAACCCACTGCTGTCTTTGGCCTTCTTAATTTAGAACAATGTTGAATACTCCATTCCTTAATTCTTTTGCAACATTTGGGAAAATATGCAAATTGAAACAACCCATACGCTTCTCAGTGAATTGTGTCGTGGAAGTTTTTCCTGTTTCTGGTGGAAAATGAAATAGAGACTTCTGCCGGCAGACAAGAGTTTTATTTCCAGTGCACGGGAAAGGCCAGTTTGACGCATGAGTGATTCGTATGCCAAAAGGACCCCGAATTAAGATCAAGGAGCCCTTAAGTAATGGGCAAATACACAAAAAAGACTCAGGCGGGACTTCCGTCTAGACAGGGAAAACACGCTAAACAGGCAGGCAAGGTAAGCAGATGAGGAAATACAATTAACATGGAGATGTCACTGATGGGTGTTTGGGGTCAGTCTGAGGGGGAAAAACAAAAAATGGCTTGGTGTGGGGGAACAAAAGGAGAGGTCTGGCAGGATGTATGGTGGGGTGTCTGCAAGCAAAAGGTGACGGGTTTCCGGTGAAGGAGGTGTGAGGACATTGACAGGCAGTGTGTATTGGTGACAGACAGGGGACCCTGCTGGGCCTGAAGCTGGATGTCTTATAATAAAAAATCTCCATCACAATTGCCAAATTAAATACTTGTTTTTAGAGGTGTATAATTTCTTATAAATCCTAAAGTTACCTATCCATGGGGTTAACATCTGATCTGCTGCCCCTGACTTGTTACAGAAATATTAATAAGCTGATATCAGCACACAGAAAATGTCATTTAAGGTTGTTAGGATGAGGGCAAATCTTTTGAGTGCAGGTGCATGTAGAGAATCAGCAGGTGAGGTTCAGCAGTTGTGAGAGCCCAATTGGAAGGGACAAGTGCCATCATATGGCCACTTTGCTGATCTGGGTGAAAAAGAATGTATCCTGAACAGATGTTGAATGCAAATGGAGACGAGCAAAGACACCAAAAACGGACAACATCACCGACAAGAGAGTGTCTGAGATGGCTCCATTCCCCAACACAAGGTAAGTTTTTAATCAAATCTGCTGTCATTTTTTTCATGATGTTTTTTGTGAATTGCACTTAATTTGTGTTACAAATTAATTGCCACAGGGGTTACAAGTGGAGAGCAGGTGTGTGGGCATGAGTGTGTGTGAGTGTGCACGCATGAGTGTGAGTGTGTATGAGGGGCCGTACAGGACTAAATTCATTCTCGTCCTCTCACATGCATATATTTTCTCTCATACTCACGTACATTCTCCTTTCACACACATACATTCTCCTTTTACATACATATATTCTCCTTTCACACACATATATTTTCCTTTCACACACATACATTCTCCTTTCACACACATACATTCTCCTTTTACATACATATATTCTCCTTTCACACACATATATTCTCCTTTCACACACATATATTCTCCTTTCACATACATACATTCTCCTTTCACACACATACATTCTCCTTTCACACACATATATTCTCCTTTCACACACATATATTCTCCTTTCACATACATACATTCTCCTTTCACACACTTATATTTTCCTTTCACACACATACATTCTCCTTTCACACACATATAATCTCCTTTCACACACATACATTCTCCTTTCACACACATATATTCTCCTTTCACACACATATATTCTCCTTTCACATACATACATTCTCCTTTCACACACTTATATTTTCCTTTCACACACATTCATTCTCCTTTCACACACATACATTCTCCTTTCACACACATACATTCTCCTTTCACATACATACATTTTCCTTTCACTAACATACATTCTCCTTTCACATACATACATACATTCTCCTTTCACACACATACATTCTCCTTTCACACACATATATTCTCCTTTCACACACATATATTCTCCTTTCACATACATACATTCTCCTTTCACACACATATATTCTCCTTTCACATACATACATTCTCCTTTCACACACTTATATTTTCCTTTCACACACATACATTCTCCTTTCACACACATACATTCTCCTTTCACACACATATATTCTCCTTTCACACACATATATTCTCCTTTCACATACATACATTCTCCTTTCACACACATATTCTCCTTTCACATACATACATTCTCCTTTCACACACTTATATTTTCCTTTCACACACATACATTCTCCTTTCACACACATATATTCTCCTTTCACACACATATATTCTCCTTTCACATACATACATTCTCCTTTCACACACATATTCTCCTTTCACATACATACATTCTCCTTTCACACACTTATATTTTCCTTTCACACACATACATTCTCCTTTCACACACATATAATCTCCTTTCACACACATACATTCTCCTTTCACATACATAAATTCTTTCACACACTTATATTTTCCTTTCACACACATACATTCTCCTTTCACACACATATATTCTCCTTTCACACACATATATTCTCCTTTCACATACATACATTCTCCTTTCACACACATATATTCTCCTTTCACACACATATATTCTCCTTTCACATACATACATTCTCCTTTCACACACATATATTCTCCTTTCACATACATACATTCTCCTTTCACACACTTATATTTTCCTTTCACACACATACATTCTCCTTTCACACACATACATTCTCCTTTCACACACATATATTCTCCTTTCACACACATATAATCTCCTTTCACACACATACATTCTCCTTTCACATACATACATTCTCCTTTCACACACTTATATATGGGAGGCCCCTTGAGAAATAAATCATACTTGCTTTTACATTCACCATCAAACTCTCACACATACACTGGTATAGTCTCTTACATTTACCATCAAACTCTCTTACACTCACTATCAAACTCTTACAGTCACTATCAAACTCAACCTCTCTTACATTTACTGTCATACTCTCACAAACACTTGTATACTCTGTCACATTCACAATCAAACTCTCTTACATTTACTATTAAACCCTCTTACATTTTCTATCAAACCCTCTTACATTTACTATTCAACCCTCTTACATTTACTACCAAACTCTCTTACATTTACTATTAAACTCTCTTACATTTACTGTCATACTCTCACACACACACTAGTATACTCTGTCACATTCACAATCAAACTCTCTTACATTTACTATTAAACCCTCTTACATTTACTATCAAACCCTCTTACATTTACTATTAAACCCTCTTACATTTACTATCAAACCCTCTTACATTTACTATTAAACCCTCTTACATTTACTACCAAACTCTCTTACATTTACTATTAAACCCTCTTACATTAACTATCAAACCCTCTTACATTTACTATTAAACTCTCTTACATTTACTATCAAACTCTCTTACATTTACTATCAAACCCTCTTACATTAACTATCAAACTCTCACACACACACTAGTATACTCTTTTACATTTACTATCAAACTCTCTCACACACACTAGTATACTCTCTTACATTTACTATCAAACTCTCACACATTTACTATTAAACTCTCTTACATTTACTATCAAACTCACACACACACTAGTATACTCTCTTACATTTACTATCAAACTCTCTCACACACACTAGTATACTCTCTTACATTTACTATCAAACTCTCACACATTTACTATTAAACTCTCTTACATTTACTATCAAACTCTCACACACACACTAGTGTAATCTCTTACATTTACTATCAAGTCAGACAGAATAATAGTATGTGTGAATGAGAATATATGTGTGTGTAAGAGAGTATATATGCGCGTGTAAGAGAGTATATATGTGTGTGTAAGAGAGTATATATGTGTGTGTAAGAGAGTTTGCTTGAAACGGAAATGAGTTTGATTGAAACGGAAGTACCGTTAAGATCTCCCCTCCCGATTGGTTATCTTTTTTGATATACATGGGGGAGGCGCAATTTAACCTGCATGATCATGATAGAAATGACAGTATGGTGGACAGAGAGCAACTCAATGAAGCCATCGGCCTCCTTAGTAACATTTTAAATTCTTCATCCGTCACAGCAGTGTCAGACACGGTACAACAACGGCAACAGCCGTCCACAGTCACATCCAATACGGCCGCAGAAGAGGAAATGTGTGATGTTACGAGTGTAGTAACCGAAGAACTACATTACCCAGCATGCAATACGAGTTGGGAGCATGCGTGGGTACCTAGGGGTACGTCCCGGTAGATATCGCATGCAGGTAGCCGGAGACTGAGGTTTATAGAATGTTGTCAATAAAACAAGCAACGTAAACCAACACAGACGCCTCGTCTGCTGATTATAAGCCACAACACAAAATGCGGCGGCTTTTCAGAAACGGGAGCCAACAGGGCACCTCTCCTTCTCTTGGAGCTAAAGCCAGCGTCAGCATGAACCAAGTCATGCGACTGAGATATCAGACCCAACGGTATTACGGAGGATGGGCTTCGAAGTCTAAAGAGAGGTGAGTTAGTACAGTAATTCCCCCAGAATAGTGTTTAAGCCAGGTGGCATGCACAGGATTTGGTGAGTGCACAAGTGTGTGTTCTTTTATGGAGAGCCAGCAGCCAACTGTGTTATTGAGGCGCTAACGCACATTAAATCAGTGCTAAACTGATTTGGCTTAAACACTATTCTGGGGGAATTTACTGTACTAACTCACCTCTTTTTAGACTTTGAAGCCCATCCTCCGAAATACTGTTGGGTCTGATATCGAGGTCGCATGACTTGGTTCACGCTGACGCTGGCATTAGCTCCAGGCGCAGTAGAGGTGCCCCGTTTGCTCCCGTTTCTGAAAAGCCGCCGCATTTCCTCTTCTGCGGCCGTATTGGATGTGACTGTGGACGGCTGTTGCCGTTGTTGTACCGTGTCTGACACTGCTGTGACGGTTGAAGAATTTAAAATGTTACTAAGGAGGCCGATGGCTTCATTGAGTTGCTCTCTGTCCACCATACTGTCATTTCTATCATGATCATGCAGGTTAAATTGCGCCTCCCCCATGTATATCAAAAAAGATAACCAATCGGGAGGGGAGATCTTAACGGTACTTCCGTTTCAATCAAACTCATTTCCGTTTCAAGCAAACTCTCTTACACACACATATATACTCTCTTACACACACATATATACTCTCTTACACACGCATATATACTCTCTTACACACACATATATTCTCATTCACACATACTATTATTCTGTCTGACTTGATAGTAAATGTAAGAGATTATACTAGTGTGTGTGTGAGAGTTTGATAGTAAATGTAAGAGGGTTTAATAGTAAATGTAAGAGAGTTTGATAGTAAATGTAAGAGGGTTTAATAGTAAATGTAAGAGGGTTTAATAGTAAATGTAAGAGAGTTTGATAGTAAATGTAAGAGAGTTTGATAGTAAATGTAAGAGAGTTTGATAGTGAATGTGAGAGAGCTTGATGGTAAATGTAAGAGACTATACCAGTGTATGTGTGAGAGTTTGATGGTGAATGTAAAAGGAAGTATGATTTATTTCTCAAGGGGCCTCCCATACTTATATTTTCCTTTCACACACATACATTCTCCTTTCACACACATATAATCTCCTTTCACACACATACATTCTCCTTTCACATACATACATTTTCCTTTCACACACATACATTCTCCTTTCACATACATACATTCTCCTTTCACATACATTAGTATTTTTACTCTCACGTACATACCTACATTCTCCTTTCACATACATATATTTTCCCTCTCTAACACACCACACTTACATACTCATTTTCCAGGGACACAGGAAGTCCCTCCTTAAGAAGGAAGCCCACCTCTAAACAGGAAGTGACTCTCAAACCTGGAAATACATGTGCATGCTTGGCTCGTCCTTACCAGATATCAAACACCGAAACTAGACAATGATGCGATTCAAAGTTATCCTATTTTGCCTGTTTTACATTTTGGGAGTGAGTATCGATGAAAATGACCTCAGATTTTTTTTCAACAGTGTCTTACAATGTATTGAACGACTGCATGGAGAAGCTACAGATTGTTATGTTCATGAGAGACTACATGGTGAACTTCGTCAGCACATTCAAACTTTATCTGGTTTTCTCTCAATCCCAAGATTTGTTAACCTTGCATTGCAGATGGGCCTGCCTGATTTAGTTCCTGAAATCCTGCAGATCCCCATCTTGAAGCGCACCGTAGACCAATGGATTCACTCGGCTAAAATTTTAACGGCCCAATCAGGGCAAAGAGGCGGGAGCTGCGGGAAGAGCGGAAGTGACGAAAAGGCGTGACGTCAGCAGACGGCTACCCAATTTGTACTGTCCATGCGCGAAAACTGCATCACTTCCTATCGAGCCGTGATGTGTATAAAAAAAAGATGTAGATATATACGCGACGGATTCAGACATAGAAATACATACGGATCGGGTAGTGACTCCTGTCATAGATACTTAGTAAAACTTAGTATTTTATACTATAGGATAGTATAAGGCCGTTAGCTGTTACCAGCTAAGTTAGCGGCTAACGGCTAACTTTAGCCGCTACGCACATAAGCTACATCATACCGGGGCTTGATGTGGATTGGCCTGTGGTGAGTGTGTCAATCAGAACGGTCGTCCAATTTTCTTCTTCTTTGGTTCGAACGGTCGTCCAATCGCCAGCTACTGATTGTTTTGAAGGTCCCGCCTCTGAAAGCTAATCAGAAGAGCAGCTACCCAGATGGACTTGTGAAATATTTCCGTGGCGGACATATGGAACTATCCATCTGGCGTGTCAGGTTAAAGATTTGTGGAAGATCCAAGAAATAGAGAAGCTGTCAATACATTACAGTGCTTGAGTGGATTCCTTAATTTTTTTCTGACTGCTTCTGAAACCAGACAAAGAACCAGGTCTGAGAACAGTAATGTCCTGTTGCCACCATCTCTCCTGAGCGGACATCAAGGCAGACCTCGATACAGCATTTCAAGAGAGCAGATCTCTCATTTAGTGTCCCTTGGAATGAACTGGCAAAGCATTGCTACATGCTTGGGAGTAAGCTGTCGGACTCTCTACAGGCATAGACAGCGGCTTGGCATTCAGCCTTTGACATATGCAGCACTATCAAATGACAACCTAACAAGAGTTGTTGGTGAAATTCTTCAGTCTACCACAAATGCAGGTGAACGATATGTACATGGGAGCTTGAGGTCACGTGGGCTGCGTATTCAAAGATGGCGTGTTAGACAGAGTCTACGAGAAATCGACCCTATTGGAAGGGCCCTCAGAAGACGCCACACAATTCATCGACGGATTTACAGTGTTCCAACCCCAAATCAATTATGGTGAGCAAATTCCCAACATAACATGTATTGAGATAGTCTGTTATGGTCCACTTAGAAATGGTGGGAAAATTACTAAAGAAAAGAGTAGACAAACACCTGATATCGAGTTTAAGTCCAGAAATCACAATTTTTAGTCTGCAGCAAAATCAACTGAGCATGAATGCAAAAGAGCTCGATATTGAGAATGTTTTTGTGTGTGTGTGTGTGTGTGTGTGTGTGTGTGTGTGTGTGTGTGTGTTACCTGATTATGGAGAAGTGAGAGTGCCAAATTACAAAAATAAATGTATAAAAGAAAAAGCAAATAAAAAGGAAAAATAAATGAATCCATAAAAGAAGAGGATAATCTAGAGAAAATGTATTAAAATAATTTAAAAAAGAAAAAATGTGCTAGTAAGTAAAATAAAACAATACTGTGACTATACAAAAGCAGTATTAATCGAAATATAAATCTATAAAAGAAAAGGCTAATAAGAGCAGAAATATAAAGACAAAAAATAAAAATGTGCTTTAATAAAGCACATTGATTTAACAATATTATCAGTACATTGCCATTGCTTTTGAGATTCACTTTATTGTTGCTTTTACTCTGCACATTTAATGTCACATTGTCATTGCTTTAACCAAAGACAATAACCTTAATTATGTCTGTGGCTTGAACTGCTTACTTTTTCTTTTTTGTCTTTTTAATTCTGTTTTTGTTATCCTTGTCTTATATGGTTTCATTTTTTGATTAATATTGCTTTATGTAGAAACATTATTTTTTTAGTTTAAAAATTCATCTTTCTATTTCCACTTGTTTTATCTTTGATACCTTTTTTTTATTTTGGCACTCTCACTACTCCATACATTTAGCTACATTCATTTATTATTTTATTAATAAGCACATTTCATCCTATTTTCAAATGTCTTAAAATACTACCTTTCTTTGCCTTGTCTTTTCTGGATTTTTTAAAAATTAATATTGCTTATTTAGCCATATTATTTATCTATTTACTTTATTTATAAGCACATTCCTTATTTTTAAAATTATTTTATTAATTTGTGTTTATATTTCAACTTTTAGCATCCCTTTACATTATTTTTGATCAATATTGCTTTAAGTAGCAACATAATTTTATATATTCATCTTTATATTTCCACTTTTGTTTTTTCTTTGATACATTTATTTTTGTAATTTGACACTCTCACTACTCCATCGCTTATTAGTGCTAAATCTTGGACTTGTGACATTGTTCCCACACATAATTTACTGTGATTTCAATTTCTGATAGGCACATTGATGGAAACCCCAAGCTTGTGAGATGGAGGATGGTGTTCCATGGCTGTGTTGATGGTTACAGCCAAACAATCATCTACCTCGCTTGTCGAGACAACAACAGAGCTTCTAGCGTTTTGTCACTATTCATTGCTGGTGTTCAGAACTTTGGATTACCGTCCAGCGTGAGATGTGATCATGGACTGGAAAACACTGGTGTTGCCCGTTTCATGCTTTACAGGAGGGGAATAAACAGACATAGTGTGATAACTGGAAGGTCAGTTCATAATCAAAGAATCGAGAGATTATGGGCAGAGCCAGGGGCGGACTGGTCATCTGGACGTTCTGGAGAATACCAGAACGGCCGGTACTGCCGGCCCACCGGCGTCAGTGGCCGTTCAGCAGCCGGCCGGCCGCTGCGCCCCCGTCATGTTTTTTTCTCTCTCTTGCTTTAGGCCTACGCTACGGCTGTTCCAGGGGTGGCAGCAATGCGCTGCAAGCTGACTCGCTACTTAAATATGTTGTGTGCAAGTGGAGATGGGAGAAATACACTAGCAGGGCTTGGCAACTAATGGCCTGCGGGCCAAAACTGGCCCATCTCCAATACTATCTGGCCCGCCAGATGAAATTGAAAACTGATATAAAAGGGGCAGAGGCGTGCTGGCTATCAGGGAAAAACCGGGAAAGCTCAAAAACGGTTGGCACACCTAGACGGCCAGTGGCCACAGCGCGCACCACTGAAAATATCAGGTAACAGCAGCCGCCCCCAGCCAGACGAACACAAGCCACCTCGATCACGAACATCACGGCCGCGCAGATGACAAAATTATACGGCTGGCGGCCGCAGCGCGATGGCTTGTGTTCGTCAGTCTGGAAGTGCGGTTGTGTGCCTCCTAAAATCAATCATTATGCTCCCCTGCCCCGCTGACCCTCTGCTCCAGGCGCGCTCTGCAGCACTCGGCTGCGCGCTGCTCAACGGCGTGCTCCGTAACTGCACGCTCCTCGGCTGCTGTGTGCTACTCGGCTGCACGCTCACCTGCAGCGCAGGTGAATGGAGTTTGTGAAATCAGCAGCGTGTGCCGAGTTCTAGAGACAATAGATGCCGAGTATCAGTCATTTGGCTTGTGAGGAGCAAAGCAGAGGACGAAAAAGTTTGGAAGCGTATGGAAAGAGGACGTTTCAAACCATAAGAAGCCATCTCTCTGGTTTCTCTGCTGAAAAGGGAACTTTTGTGTTGGATTTCTGGCATTGGGTTTTGTGATCTCGATGTGTTTTTTAGAAGATTAAAGTTTGGTTTCTTCTGAGTTAATCAAATTTAAAAAAGTATTGATTTAAAATATCAAATTTTGCTTTATTTAAATGCAATTCAAAATATTCAATGTACAAAAATAGTTTCTGTTAAATAGAAGTATTAAA
The DNA here is from genome assembly GCA_036419115.1 of Scarus forsteni. Classification (NCBI taxonomy): domain Eukaryota; kingdom Metazoa; phylum Chordata; class Actinopteri; order Labriformes; family Labridae; genus Scarus; species Scarus forsteni. The sequence goes on from JAZDUH010000459.1 coordinate 168,781, forward strand.
ACCTATTAAACCTGGTTTAATAACTTGATGTCTTGGTACTTAAAAATTATTTCATGTTAGTTAAAAAATTGTTTATTGTTAAAAGCTTTAAATAAGGTTAATGTTTTAAGTTTAAAATCAGTGTAAAATCCTGCCAAAAATAAAAAGTTCATGTTTTTTCAAACAAATGGTTCAAAAATGAACAATATTTAATAATTTGTAAAGCAAATGTTTAATTAAATGTTCTTCTGCTTGTTTAAAAAATTGCTGAAATATTAAACATTGATTTGTTTTGTAATTGTAGGTTTTTCACCTGCTTGATTCCTGATGAAAAATAAAAATCAGATTGAGTGAAAACCTGAAATCTGGTTCAGTCCTTGCTTTATCAAGTGTGGGAAGCCATGTCCCAGTAAAAACACTTGACAATCATAGCCCAATCCTGAAAATCTTTTTTTTTTTTTTTTAAATCTTTGTTAAAAATGCGTAAACTGGGCTAAAAGAAGTGCTTATTTTCATAATGGAATTACTCACATTTTTATTAAATGTGTGGGGGAAAAAATATAGTTAGCTATGGCACATTTACAATGACTTTAAAGACAGTCTCGGTAACGAGTCACTGATTAAAGACAGCAGCTTTATCATCACCAAGTTACTATTATAAGCAGTTTTATAGCGCAGCCACAGTGGAGCTTAAGCAGTAATAACACACTAATAGTCTGAGAAATAAAGTTACTTTATTAAAAACAAACACTTCCTTAAATAAGACTACATTTTGTATTCTCACGATATACAGGTAGCCTATAGATAAGGGGAAAACTTTTTTTTTTTTGAAAAGGAGAGAGAGAGAGAGAGAGAGAGAGAGAGAGAAAGAAAACTTGTTTCTGGTTGATGTGATGTTTTGGCCCACCATTCAGTTGCCCAGAAAAATTTTGGCCCCAGGCCAAACTTACTTGCCGACCCCTGCCCTAGGGGTACACGTACCCCTGGTTGGGAATCATTGTTCTGTACTATGCTCTTAACACCACTTTTAATCAACTACAGTGATAATGCTTTAATTTTGAAGGTAAAATATCATTGGTTAAAAATGTATTTTGAGATCTGTGTCTCTGGCTGATGATCTTTTGAGCACCCGTTGTTGTGGGCTGGGCCGAGTCAAAGTCCAGGGCTGTTTTTCAGTCCCAGTCCGCCACTGGGCAGAGCTAAATCGAGCAGTGTCATTTCATTTTGTTAATCTTTTCAACTTCATGGAGGAGCATGGTGTATTAGATTCACTTAATGAGCTCCATTTATTTTGTCTTCATTATATTTATTTGCTGCGAATTCAAAGGGCTGCCACTGAATTTCAGAACCAGTGGAATAACCATGGCCTTTCAACACAAGGGGGGAAAACTCCTCTACAGATGTGGCAAAGGGGCACACTCAACAATACAGGAACACATAACCCAACAATGAATGGTATTTGTGATGTAGACAGTGACTTTCGAATTGATGGCAACATACCACACTCAGAGTTACTGACAATGTTGTTGTAGTTCCATCAATTAATATTACCTTGAGTGACACAACAATGGTAACACTTCAGCAGACTTTTGATCCATTTGAAGATGATGGAAATTATGGTATAGATTTGTTTTGCAATCTTGTGCATTTTCTGGAGAGGCAATCCTAAGAGCATAGCCCCAGAGTAAAAAAAAGGGAACCCCTCTCAAAATATATTTTGTGATTTGACAAAAACTAAAAGTATATTTACAACAACAGAAAAGACACACACCGGACATTTACTCATTGTAGTTGTGTAATGCAAAGTAAAATGAAAAACTTGCTTCCTAATAGTATAGCATTTCACATATTTAGTTTTAATTTATGGTTGCTGTTTTTTTTTTTCATTTTATGGATCTATGCTGAAAATGGGCTGTTGAGACAGTTATCAGTGTAACCTCACATGGTCATGTTTTAAATGTTCACTTTAAATGTTCAAACAAAGTGTTACCATAAAATGGTGAAACACATAAAATGCATTTTATTGAAGTTTTCAGCAGTGGAGACCTTAATAAATTGACTGAACTATTACTTACTTTAACCAGCGTTGTTTTTTGTTAAACTGGATGACAACATCAATATAACATCAGTGGATCTGGGAATATAGGTCTGATGCGAGAGCAAAACCTCATACAAGAGAGCAGAGGAAAGATGGAAGTTCACATTGCACATACAGTACATTGAGTCACTTGAAAACACAACACTTCACAAAAAGTGAATGTTAAAACAGATAACTGTAAAGACAATTTAACATCCTGTCTTCAAAATCAAGTTTAATATATCAATTCAGAAGAATATAAACCACCCGCACCTTGTTAAACCAAGAACCTTTCTCTTACTTTGACTAAGTGTTATAAGTGTAGCAAATTTAATGGCAATCAGCTCAGTGGCAATGAAACACCTTGGCCTGACGTAACAGTGCACAGATTCTTCAAAATAAAACGTTATGTCCTCAAAGAGGAAATAAAATCAATCATTAACAGCTCCATCAAAGTATTGATATGAGTCTTTTTGCTAATCATAGCACTTATCAATTCCTTCCACTGACAGGGTTCAGAAGCATCAGAATTGTGGCTTAATTTTTTTTTCAAAAGGCACCTACTGCACAACCTTAAGTGAGTGGAAACACCAACAACTTGCAGAAGCAGTTATCTATGCTGTGATGAGTGTTTAACATTGTTGCCTCTGAAAATCTAAAGGCCAACATTTGGCCACATGGAAAATCTGCAGGAATCAATAAGGGACTCGCTGAAAAATTATCGATAAGTGGGATCATTAACAGCACTGGTGTCAATAAAATCTTATCAATTCCCATCCCTAATCAAAACAGTGTGTAATTATATCCAAACCAAAAGCATGTGTCAAGAAATGTTTTGTGTTTTGGGATTATTTAAGTGCTGACTCACATTTTTGTGCTTGAGTAGGAATATAGAATACTGAGGAGGCAACCCACGTACAAATTAAGCTATGCCAAAACCATGGGTGTTGCCCAAAGTAAAGTCCATGTTTTCCTGAAAGTCCTTGTAAGAGGTGTGTGGTGGTAACTTCAAGCAATTGATGCAGGTGTTTGCAATGGGCAGTTTGGGGGTGGTTCCTGCATCATACTCTTGGTGAAGAAATTCAATGGAAGGTTGTGGAGAGAAGCCAATTGGAGGAACACTATCAGCTCCAGTGGCAAAGGCGAGAATTGTCCTCAGCTTCTGAGCCCCTTCTTGATCTAGAGAAAAAGCAAGACATTAGAAATTAGATTCAAGTAAGACGATATTTCAATTCAAACAAGAAATACTTAAAGCTATATTAACCTTCTGCATCTGTTAGGTAGTCTCTCCAGAAAGGAACCACAACCTCTTCAGCATGCCTCCTATTGCTGCCAACTGGAGATAGGTGGATGGTGAAGAGGCTTTTGACCACATCAGCTGTTAGGGTTTTGGGTAACCAGCATAACAGAGGGTAAAAACTCTCTGGATGAGCTTGGATTTTGTCCAACACACCAAGTGTTCTTAGTCCATCTCGAAATCTGAGTGAAATTTACAAGATTGGTTAATTAAATTATAACAAAAAAAGTTTGCAATCATAAATCTGGTAATATATATGTATAGACAGAGAGGTAGACAGAGAATTAAAATGTACCTCTCAAAAGGACCACGGACTCTATGTATCACTTGGAACATCAGGATGTCGTCTACAAGCAGATTCTTGTCTTCAAGCCTTCGCAGTGGCCTCAGGCAGCCAGCATTGGCCAAGTACTCCTCCAGTGGTTCTGTTGTGGCTAGCAGATCTTCAAATGATTTACACTCTGTGACCTTATGATAGAGTAAACAAAAAAAATGTATGCTGTAAGAAAATCTTCCTCCCTTTTGCTACTCACTAGTTTATAAACAGATGCACATACACCACAACATATTCTAAAACTGAGAAAAAATGGTTACCCTTTCAATTTTTTCATGGAAGTCGTTATCTGCAACATCTTTCAAAACTGGCCTAGCCAACTCTGGGCCATCAACAAGGCAAGAGAAGACAGTTGGAGATAGGAAGCCTGCTGGAGAACCACCGTGTACCAGGCTTACAGCTATGGCTCTGCCTGCAATGAAGTACCTGTCCTCTCTCATGGCTACAGAAAACAAAGTTATTAGACACTGACAGTGCATATAGCCGAAGACTGCACCATTTATAAACATGTAATGATACAAATGTAATAAATGATTATCATTACTGCAAAGTACTGTCAAGGGCCATGTTCATTTTGCCTTCTTCTCCCTCAAACATTGAAGACTGGGGTAAAGCTTCCATTAGAAGTCTTTGAAATTCTCTTCTTGGTCCACCCAAGTCTAGGGTGGACCTCAGGTACTCCCATATCATCAGAAAACCTGACTGAAATAGTGTTGCATGGATCATATGTCCCTCGTTTAAAACCTCTGATGGCTCCATCCAGGACTGTGGATCGGTTGATGTTGAACTTGCATTTCTTCTGGTGGTTTATTTTTGTTGAAAGAGCTTGCAAGATATCTCTCACTGGTACTGAAGATTCTGTGGTCCTTCTGAAACAAACAAGATAAATCTACATAAAAATGTGCACACGGTAGTCTTGAGTAGAGCATATCATGTGGTTTTTTTTGTGATTGACAGTTCTGAACTTCAATACATAACTGCCATATACAACATATGTGAAACAAAAAAATTAAGAAATCTGTATGCACGTGAGCTGGCATGACACCCCTCACTATATCTGAGGCTAGTCCACCAATGAAAATGATCAGGTTATAACTCTAAAATCTAAATTAAGAATTCAGCAATTACACAGCAAAACTACTTTTGTACTCACCTTTCACTCTGCAGGCTTGCGAGGATAGCCTGGTTCAATTCTTCATCATCAGAAGACATGTCTGAAAGTGCAGCCATTACTGACAAATAGTTGTCATAGTTTGACAGCTGATCATGTGTTGAGGTAGAGGGTAATGCAGAAGAATGACTAGCTGGAGTGCCGCTTCTGTAGTGTGAGCTTGAGCTATTTTGGCTAGTCAGGACCAGAGTTGGATCATCTGAAGTTGATGAGGTAGAAAGCTGACTGGTGGAAGGGCAGCTTTCCAGAGAGCTTACTGGCAACTGACGAGAAGAACTGCTTACTGAAGTGCTGCTGTGGTTGAGGGACATACTGCTTTGGTAGGTGAGGACAGGAGTTTCAACTGCAGATGTACATTTTGGGGAGGCAGTCGTTGGACTGGTGAAACTGTCTGAAGATGCATACAAGTGTTCATCTTGTCTTAGTGATGAGCGCAGCTGTCTTGCTGGACCAGTGTTTTCCTCACCATTGTTGTCTTCACTGCTGTAGCCTGTGATATCATCCTTGGAAAGAAGAAAAAAGATAAAAACAAAGAAAGACAAAGAATTACTGCCCATGCTTTAGAAGTGAAATCTCCCATACAGTACCAGCATCCCCTCCTAATTTTAGCTCTCAGTTAGACAATGGGGGGAGAAAGTATTGAGATGCTCAGGTAAAATTGCTGCCATCACACTTCAAAAAAAAAACATCAACTCTGTTACAAGTAAAATCCTGCATTAAAAATACAGCTTCAGTAAAACTTTGTAAATATACACAGTAAAATGAACTTAAAAATGTTCAAAGTGAAACTACTTGTTAGGGTAAAGTATCACCTGTGACAGTTGTCCTATGCAATATGAGATGACTGTGCATTAATGTCAACCCAGGATTTTACTGTTGTAGTTGGTTGAGCTGTAGCTTTTAAACTATTAACAAATAATTATTTTCATTATAGATTAATTTGCTTTCCATTTCCTCCAATAACTGATTGTTTGGATTATTGTGCCCACACTTCTCCCTAGTCTTAGAATTTTATCAACAACTAAATTGATGTGTCATTCCAGCCCCAATCTCTATTCCAACTTCGCCTGATATTTTGTTATCTAGTACCCATCCATTTGTTTATCAGGATGAGTGTGTCCTCTATTTTGTCACAAATCATATTTCATAGGCGTTTTATATGTTTTGTGTACCAAAACTACAAGATAGTAACTAACGCTGTCATATAAATATATTCAAGTATGAAGTACCATATTTCTCTTTAAAATATGGTACAATACATGTAGAAAGAGGTATGACAAGAAAATACTCCAGTCAAGAATAAGTTCCCCACAGAAGTACTTTAGAACTTTTGTCAGGTAAATGTACTTTGTTACATTACATTCTTCCACTGCAGTTAGTCCAACTACGCAGCTACACTTCAAGCAGGCATTCTAACTCTGCACTACTCTGTACTTTAAAAAAATACGTAATTCCAAAAAACATTCATAGTTACAATGCTGAAATGAAACCTAAAGAAAAACAGAGGTTACAAAGGCCAGAGGTTACGAACAATGATTAATCTTAATGCATGCATGTTTACGCACCAATCATGGGATACAATTATTGTTTTATTTTTATTACTACAAGAGTATCACAATGCTTGGCAGGTTATTTAAAATGTGATGTAACATACTAAAATTGGCTTTGATGGCCTGATGTAAAGAGCTTTTGATTTATAAACTTTAAGGATGAGAACTGCATCCAGCTCCTGTCCAGCACGGAGTTTGTCTCCTGTCTCACAGACCTCCACTTCACCTTTACTATCGACCTATGATACTGTATTTAATTGCTCTCCGGTCTCCTCCCAGCTGTTTTTCAATTTGAATTTTGTCCCGGTGTCCAGGCGAAATAACATCATATAGATGTTTGTAATATCTCACTAACTAGCAGAGTTTGTCTATGTGCAGAAACTTCCCCATGATTATTCCTACTTCGCCTCTCACTAGAGCTAAATAATGGGTAGTATCAACAACACTGCCCCCACGGTTTCCAGTGGTAGTGCTCCATTTGGCCCGTACCCGTCAGCTTAATGGAAACGTGCAGAAATAAGGACGAAATGAACGCTGAGCACAGACGGAAGGCTCCATCCGTATGCAGATGGATACAGATTTAATGTTGAACATAAATTGGCCTGTAACAAGTCTCTCCTGCAGTACATTGTTCAAGCACCCACCTGTGGAGTCCTTCCCCCAGCTCTGGCCGTCTTGTTTTCAGCCCGCGATTAACTTTAATTTTATTCATCGGAGTAAGAGTAACCTCTGTTTTTCACCAGTCCCTCACAAGTTTCTCACTCACTCCAAATTTTATTTCTGCTCAATTACCGCTGAATATTTTACCACCTACCTGCAGTATGTTGGGGCATTTTGTCTGACCCAGCCTATAGCGCCCTCCCATGGCTGCAGACGTTAATGTTTACTCCTTCGTTTATCCCCGTCAGTATGGTAAATGATGTGGGGGCTAATGCGAATATCTTGATATATAAGTCGCAGGACCAGCCAAACTATGAAAAAGTGCAACTTATAGTCCGGAAAGTATACTCACCTTTTTCTTGAACGGGAGTTCCAGTTGCCGAAGTGTGTCCGTGTCTGATATCGCAAAGACTGCCGTAATCCTCCAGTTTGGCCTTGTGTAGCGTTAGCGTAAGTGTTAGCTGCTTGTCCCGCTGAAGCGACTTGGAAGTTTGCAAGTCTGAAAAGTTGTCTCATCTCACTTTCCACAGCGCTGTGAGTAAAGTTTGGTGCAGATAAACCTGTCGCCTGCCGCTCAAGCGAAGAAGATAAGCTTGAGACCGTTTCTGGTGATGACAGAATATTTCTTAAAACTCCAATGGCTTGTTGAAACGCTCGGGACTCCTCTCCACCTTCCATGGCAACCTGGCTGACCCGCCCACTTGAGCTTTTCAGCCAATCACAACGCAAAAAACGATGAACTTCCTTTTCACATGCATATATTCTCCTCTTACATACATACATTCTCCTCTTACATACATACATACATTCTTCTCTTACATGCATTTATTCTCCTCTTACATACATATATTCTTCTCTTACATGAATATATTTTCTTTGTACATATACATATATGTCTATTTATTTAGGAGAATGTATGAATGTGAAAGGAGAATGTGTGTGCGTGCAATTGTGACAATATGCATGTGAGAGGAATATGTATGTGTGTGCATGAGTAAAAAAATATGTATTTGAAAGGAATATGTATGTGTGTGCAGGAGTGAAAATATATGAATGTGAAAGAAGAATGTGTGTGCTTAGTGAAAATATATGTATGTGAAGGAAGAATGTATGTGTGTAAAAGGAGTATGTATGTGTGTGCTTAGTGAAAATATATGTATGTGAAGGAAGAATGTATGTGTGTAAAAGGAGTATGTATGTGTGTGAGAGTGAAAATATGTGTGTGAAAGGAGAATTTATGTATGTGAAAGGAGAATATATGTGTGTGAAAGGAGAATGTATGTATGTGAAAGGAGAATATATGTGTGTGAAAGGAGAATGTATGTGTGTGAAAGGAGAATGTATGTGTGTGCATAAGTGAAAATATATGTATGTGAAGGAAGAATGTATGTGTGTAAAAGGAGTATGTATGTGTGTGAGAGTGAAAATATGTGTGTGAAAGGAGAATGTATGTATGTGAAAGGAGAATGTATGTATGTGAAAGGAGAATGTATGTGTGTGAAAGGAGAATGTATGTGTGTGAAAGGAGAATGTATGTGTGTGCATAAGTGAAAATATATGTATGTGAAGGAAGAATGTATGTGTGTAAAAGGAGTATGTATGTGTGTGAGAGTGAAAATATGTGTGTGAAAGGAGAATGTATGTGTGTGAAAGGAGAATGTATGTATGTGAAAGGAGAATGTATGTGTGTGAAAGGAGAATGTATGTGTGTGAAAGGAGAATGTATGTGTGTGAAAGGAGAATGTATGTGTGTGAAAGGAGAATGTATGTGTGTGAAAGGAGAATGTATGTGTGTGAAAGGAGAATGTATGTGTGTGAAAGGAGAATGTATGTGTGTGAAAGGAGAATGTATGTGTGTGAAAGGAGAATATACTGTATGTGTGTGAAAGGAGAATGTATGTGTGTGACAGAAGAATGTATGTATGTGAAAGGAGAATGTATGTATGTGAAAGCAGAATGTACTGTATGTGTGTGAAAGGAGATTATATGTGTGTGAAAGGAGAATGTATGTATGTGAAAGGAGAATATACTGTTTGTGTGTGAAAGGAGAATGTATGTGTGTGACAGGAGAATTTATGTATGTGAAAGGAGAATGTATGTGTGTGAAAGTAGAATGTGTGTGTGAAAGGTAAATGTATGTTTGTGAAAGGAGAATGTATGTATGTGAAAGGAGAATGTACTGTATGTGAAAGGAGAATATATGTGTGTGAAAGGAGAATGTATGTATGTGAAAGGAGAATGTATGTATGTGAAAGGAGAATGTACTATATGTGTGTGAAAGGAGAATGTATGTGTGTGAAGGGAGAATGTATGTATGTGAAAGGAGAATATATGTGTGTGAAAGGAAAATGTATGTATGTGAAAGGAGAATATATGTGTGTGAAAGGAGAATGTATGTATGTGAAAGGAGAATGTATGTATGTGAAAGGAGAATATACTGTATGTGTGTGAAAGGAGAATGTATGTGTGTGAAAGGAGAATATATGTGTGTGAAAGGAAAATGTATGTATGTGAAAGGAGAATATATGTGTGTGAAAGGAGAATGTATGTATGTGAAAGGAGAATGTACTGTATGTGTGTGAAAGGAGAATGTATGTGTGTGAAAGGAGAATATATGTGTGTGAAAGGAGAATGTATGTATGTGAAAGGAGAATATACTGTATGTGTGTGAAAGGCGAATGTATGTATGTGAAAGGAGAATATACTGTATGTGTGTGAAAGGAGAATGTATGTGTGTGAAAGGAGAATGTATGTGAGTGTGAGAGAAAATATATGCATTTGAGAGGACGAGAATGAATTAAGTCCTGTACGGCCCCTCATAAGTGTGCGCACGTGTGTCTATTTCCCCCTAAACACCATTCTCAGGCTGCGGGGCACGGGTGTCATTAGACCACAAGTGTGTGTAGTTGGGGAGGCCTTTTTCTCACATTTTGGATTTCAGGAGAGAGCAGACCCGGAGAAGCAGGTGGTGAGAGCAGCTGCTTTGGACGGAGCAGTTATACGGGAGGAAAAGAAAAAGAAACTGCTAGAGGAAGGCTGGTCGTGGTTTGCGGCTGGAGAAGCTCAGTTGGACGGCTGTTACAGCGGGACGGCAACTGATACGGGTGCAGGGCGCAGTGAACGGTTTCAGACCATGGGCGAATCTACCTGCTTCGTCAACGGGGAAGGCAGCAGCTGCTCACGGAAACGGGTCACCACACACACACACAAGGGAAACGATAGGGACGCACGGTGTGAGAGGGGGAAGCCTTGGATGAAAGTGGAGGGGTGGGGACGCGTTCCACCCTTCCTCCAGATAAGTGCCCTTCCACTCTCACTACAATATATATATTCCAGACGTCTTGTGATTTTTGTACATTATTGTAAATTACATTTAAGGAGAACAAATTAGCCCCCTTGCCATCAGTAACCACAGGGACAATTGTATTCTTGGCCTGGGTGTATAGTTTAATTGTGGATTTAACTATTTCTGATTTTGCTTATTTGATTTGGCGTTATTGCGTTGAATTCCTATTATGTTGTGTTTCATTTTGCTTTTCACCCACAAGAATTAGTTGTTTTGTATTCACCAAATATCCTCTAAGTGTTGGACACTGATTGGTGGGTGGTTATCCTGATGGATATTTTGTTGTTCTTTTTAAAGTGATTGGCTGCCGTCATCCGGAGAAGGAACCTGGGGACCCAAGGACAATTGTTGGACTCTTTCTTTTACATATGACTTCTTGGAGTATCTTTTATTGGTTTTAGACTTTGTAATAAAGAAATAATTTTTATATTTGGAATTCTCTCTGGTTATTGTCTGTCTGGTGGTCTTGCTCCTAAACAGAAATAGTGGTTTTACACTGTAGAGGTCATTTAACCAGGTGACATAATAGTGCTATAAGAATCTTACATTTTATGATCATTTAAAATAGCATTATTTTAATGATTTCACAACTGTTACTTCAGCTGGAATCAAAAGACTGGACACACAGGAGGATAAGGAATGGACCATGGCATCATTGGCAAACCTTGGCCGTTTTACAGGGATGGGTTGGATCCTCAGCCCTGAAAAACCTCAGGCACAGCTGAACTGTTTTTCTTTGAACACCACAAGCATACAATACAAAATCATGTAACAATAAAGATTGGTAATCTTCAGTGTCAAAGTTTTTCAATATACTTCAGCAAACATTTCCATCATTTCCCTAACTCTTAATTAGGGGAGTCAAACTGGTGATATAGTTTAACAGCAGTCTGACATTGTGTGTGTATCTTTGTATACAGACTCTCCATATCAAAACTTTTGATGGACTGGTTGCCTCTCCAGAGTTTGACCGAGCAGAGGATGAGGTCAGCTATGTGCTTGGCTCACTTTCTGTTTCTGAACAGGAGAAACAGCAGATTGAGAGAGCCACGGTTGGACAGACAAAAAATCCATTATGGTAAGAGAGTGACCAAGGTGATTCATAACAGGTTAACTGAAAAAAAGGTTTATTTTGACTTAGAAGTGATAAAAAATCAGACAGGGTCTCATTTTGAGTTGTTTTTACAGGTCAGCCTATCGGAAGAACCGCATCACAGCCAGCAAGTACGGTGCAGTCTTGGCAGCAGTTAGGCGAAAGTCGGCCCCTCCTTCCCTGTTTAAAACCCTGCTTGGCCACCATACCCTGAATGAAGGGTCTAAAGTAAGAGTACAGTACTTTAGACCCTAAAGTACAGTTCATTTTGTCTGGTACCTGCCTGTTGGGGGCTGCACCACCAACATGACTACAATGTGGCATTTTTATATGTTAATATTTATTTATTTCCTTTCCCCCAAATAACTTATTATTTATTGATATATTTTAAATTATCAATTAAAAATATCAATAACTAAATACATCAATAAATACTCACATATAACTTATACTCAATCTCTTGATCTCTCTTTAAGGCTTGTGAGTGGGGAATACTTCATGAAGTTAAAGCGAAGCAGGAATTCATGGAGCAAACAGGTGTCTTCATCCAAGACAATGGGGTGTTTTTGTCAGACAGCGGCCTGCTTGGTGGATCTCCCAGTGGAATGACTGTATTGTGGAGGTAAAATGTCCATGGTCAGCCATATCTGGGACCATCTTGGAGGCAGCAGAAAATAGAGACTTCTTTCATCAGAAGGATGAGGGCACTGGCTCCCTCAGTCTGAAGCAGACACACAACTACTGGCACCAAATACAGGGCAACCTTTACCTTACTGGTGCTCAAAGCTGCCACCTGCTGGTCTGGACCCCCTTTGACCTGGTCATCCTGGCTGTGGAGAAAGACCCAGCATGGGCCAGCAACATTGGCACAGTTGAAACTTTTTATGGAGACAGCTTACACACATTTTGAATCTGTAAATAGTCGACTACCAATTGTTCATGTGTCCATTTTAATCAGTTAAAGGGATGTTTTAACATTCATTACCTTGAATACTTTTACTTGAAGCATGTTTTTCATCCATGTTGTGCCAGTTCATACTGTTTATTTTTCATGTCTATTTCTTCAAATACTGTTATTTAAAACCTGAAAATCTTAATCCTTGCTGTGCTACTTAATAGTGTGAATGTTCAAGTTTTTTTCTGTCTTGTTCAGTCATATCTGTTAGCGCTGTCTAGCAATTTACATTTTATTTACATGTTTAATTGCTGCTAAACAGCAGTTAATGTGCACAGTTCTCCCTTAATATTTATCTATGTGATTACAGTTTATATATGAAATTTAATAAATTATTTGCCCATAAAGAACAATTTTACATGGTTCAATTTGTATAAAGTTATTGAAATGCCTCAATTTTATCTTATCCTCTTTACATTTTAAGTAAACAAATACCTAAAACATATCATGACGAAACTTTAAGTTCATCTACATATAAGGGTTGACACCAAACTGTTTTTTTTTTTTTGTGAAGTTTTTACCTTGTCAATGCATACATATTGGTTCACAACACCACAGTTTAGTCTTTATGACACAAGTGTCACAAACTCATAAATTATAATAAATTGCATATTGTGATACAGCCCTTTCAACATAAACAGTATCAAGTCATGAAGTGCTGCCATTTTTTGGTGTATTGATATTTTATTACACTGTGAATAATCAATCAATAATCAATAATCACTCGCATGAACAGACTGGTACAACAACAAACTTGATTGGTCAGAGGTATGACACTTCCTTCCTGCTAGAGTCAGAGAAACTCTGCTGCTCATTTTTGAAGCTGAGAACAGACATGTAGGTTATGCACACATTTGTTAACCCATTTGCATTCACTGTCAATAAAGAGAGAAATAGTGGGAGGATAAACAATACTGAAGGAAAAATGAAGCACTTACAGGACATTTAACCTTTTCTCTCATTTTCCATGACTGGAAGATTGGTCAATCATTTGCCAGGTCTTTCACAACTCATGGGAAACCTGAACTTATTCACAAATGAAATATTTATAACTATTTACAAACATTGACAAGTAGCAGATACCGAAGGGGCTGTGAGGTTCTAATTGATAAATATTTCATATAATTTCCCTGAGAATGGGGGTTTGCAGATTTGTAAGACACAGACTTTAAAAATTTTGTTTGCATTTTTTCTGTATTGATAGGGGATATGATGCAGAATGTTATACAATTTAATCCTCTGGATGGAACGCTCAACATGGATTCTGGCACTTGAACAGTCCATTGACAAGAAAAGAGGGGATGTTTAATGATACTCCTTCTGGCAAGATATCGAATTGTGAAGCCCTTGTCTGCCATCACCATATCACCTGGCTGTAGATGTCGGAGGATTCCCGAGTAAGCTGTAATGGCTTTGTCAGAGGTGCTCCCACCATACAGGTCACTGCTGAAGGTTATATCCCCATTTGGAGCAACACCAATGAGCGCCTTCATTGTGGTCCGTCCTTTGTATTAGCTGCATAGGTGGCTCTGGGTGTCCAGTCTCTCGGTGTTGGAGACAGCAACCTCTGTGCAGTCCAGTACTATTCTGCAGTTTGGGAAGGGCTTGAAGCAGTCTGGCAGGGACTCTTGGTTCTTGGCTGTGGAGGGGATGTTGTTCTCTAGCATGCCAATGTAGCAAAGTGATGTTTTGGTGTACGAATAGAAATTACCAACAACATCCCCCAGGGACTTAAGCCCCTGGAGATGAATAGACCAAGTCTGAACCAACCCAAAATCAAGGGCACACAGGTATATATTGAGGAGGCAGGAGACGTGGTTCCAAAAATATAATACTTTTATTTTATGTGATCAGAGAAAAAAACTGAAGCTGAAAAGGAAAAAAAAGAATCGTTAAAGCAATGAAAACAACCCAACCAAGAAGTGAATTAAAATGATTCTTTATTACATTACTATTTTTTAAAAAGGCCTAGTAAAAAGGGGTAAAAACAAACTAAAATTTGACTGCTAACTTAAAGGTGCTATGAGGAGAATTTATCGCCGGCGTAATGCTGCGTTCCTGTAACCTCGGAAATGGGAGTGACATCATCTCCGACTTATCGGCGTTCCAGTTGAAGTCAGAACAAAACATGCCGATCTACTAGGCTATTGTTAGCTGTTGTCAGCACGCCCTGCGTTGTTGTATGAAGAATGTGATTATCACTATGGCAGCATTTTTGTAAATATAAATCTAACAATACTATGTATACAGCTGATCTAGAGCGACACACCCCAGTGTGGATAAATGGATTATTACAGGAGCTAAATAACTGTTCACACTGGGGGCATCTATCTTCGATTGACACCTCGGGGTGGCGAGGTTTCACCGAGTTCCCAGTAGGAAATTCAGACTTCGGGGGACGTTCCAGTTTTAGTTTCCCACTCAGAGCTCAGAATTCCTACTTCTGACTACAACTTGAACGCACCGGAGACGTGAAGCCAAATGTGTTTGTTTGTTGTGGTAAATGCAGCATGGATCTTTGTCGGAACTCTGCATTGCTTTACAACTTCTTTTTCAACAACTTACAGGATGCAAAGCCACGAGGTAATGTATCTCTTTCTAGTTACGTAGTGGTACTGTTTGATGTGTGACGACAAGCAATGCGGGAAAAGTTATTATCGTAGTTGTAGACGGCTATATATCGCTACTTACAGCCCGGCGCTCTCAGACGTGTAATATAAATAATAAAATAATATAAATTTGCTCTAGTTTTAATTGTCTTGTTCCTGAAGTTGAGTATCCAGGCCAGTCCAGCCCTGTACGACCCGACCAGGAGGCTAAAGAATAGCATTTATAGATAACCTATTTTGATGCTATAAAACTCATCGATAAGTGCGTATTTCGATCAGGCATATATCTAAAAGTGAGACTTTTTTGTAATTACTTAAAAACTCCTCACAGTCTCTTTAAAGAAAACTGAACCCAAATGTGGAGTGGACACCCCTAGCTGAGAGGCAAACTACACTAAGGAAGGTGTGGGGGTGCTACCCATCTACTCATCCTTAAGTGAAACACACACAGCAATCCTCAAACAAACAGGTGTAGTCTACGTGTGACCATGTGTCTAAAACTCGCATGCATTAGGTGGAGGGCCCTCACCCGGGGTGCCTAGCCTCCCAGCTAAGGATGTCAACCCTAAAAGAACGAAACAGAATTAATTGCGAAACAATTGAAACCCAGTCAGGCCTGGATCAAGAAGACAGGGGCGCCTGGGCACAAATTCTTGGAGCCCCCCCCCCGCACACACAGAGACCTCTATCAGCTCTGTCTCACCTCCTCAGCTCTGACCCTCCCCACCCCAGTCCGATGGGGTGGGGAGGGTGACCCGGGAAGTCATTGACAGAGAGGCCCACTTCATGCGTGGTGTGCGAAGCAACCAAACGGCGACACAATTTTCCCATACCATGAGGGAAAAAAGACTAATCTGACATTGTTTTGGACCATAATAATATAGTAATCATTAACCTGAACCCTTAAGTAGTCTACAATAAAATAACTACAGCAATGAAGTGATTTTAAAGCATGGAGTGATTTTAATGCAAAAACAACTAGAGGGCAACATAAATGCAATAATAAGCCCGCAATAACAATAAAAATATTTTCAAAAATAGATAAACAACAATGCTAACCACATAGTTTTTAGCTTGAACTTTAACTGACTGCAAAATATAAAAATGAGAATTAAATTGAAAGTAGCCCACTGACTAAAAACTTGAATGCGGATCCAATAAAAAATAAACAGTAAACAAATGTAAAGAAGAATCTTTACTGTTTTTGGATTGATGAAGACACAGTCCTGGCAGGGCTGCCAACTTTTCAAAAAACCTTGGAGTCAGATTTGGTGAAGGCAATCAAAATTTTGCCCGCATACACGGCGACATTTAACACAAAATACCTAATTTTGTGCAGGTTTAATCAGACTAGCACTCAGAAGTAACAAAAAGGTGCATGTGCAATCAACTTAGGTTAAAGGTTAAAAAATAAAATTAAAACAAATGCTATATTCTGCTGTGTCTGATATGTCAAGCTCTTTAGACCTACATAGTGATATAAACAATAACTATAATGTCATTGTTCCTCATAAGTCTATTTCCTACCTGTCTACAGGTTTGTGCACAACCAGTAGTTCCAAGACCAGGGTTTACTCACCAAAAACACTGGTCTGATCACCACTACAGCAGCTTTACAAGAATTAAAAGCTCAAAACAATATATAAATCTATATGACATTTTTTATGAAAAGCTGAACTAAATCAAACTACAATTTGATTTTATTCTTTTATCAAACTGTCAACAAGCAGCAACAAAACAAAATCTGAATATATCACATAACTTAACAATACACAAACCTTTACATAATTAACCAATTAAAGCCTGTTGTATCATATTTGATACATATGTATTTGATACCTTTATCAAATCAATATGACCTACAAATACAAAAGAAACATCTTATTCAGATAAATGGTAAAAAGTGTCTTTAAATGGATTATCAGTTGCCAACAACTAATTCTATCATATGAGATACCAAAAATATATGTGTTAGATTTTATATTCTTTTTTTCTTTGATTTTAGTTGAAAGTAGGATTAACATTTCAGCTCCCAAAAAGTAGAATTTTCTGTCTATTATTTGTGCATTCATTTTTTAAAGGGTTAAATTATGTAATGCAATAAAATATACAATTAGCCTAGATTTAATTTTCTTTTAGTAAATGAACAAAGTTTTGGTATCAATTTGTAGGCTATAAGTTCACATTACTATGAACTATCTATTAAATAAAACTTTGAAAATATATGTAGTAATTTTAATTGGAGGACAATAAGGAGTGAAAATTAAGAGTCAGAATTTAATTAGAAACTTGATCTGTTCAAGATAACATCTTATATTTGTGTCATAAATGAGAGGATGAGGATGTCACAGCCAGGCAGAGGGGAGTGGGAGTTGGGGTTAAAATCTTTCAGGAGTTTAAATTTTCAACTAAAATGTTTATAAGACTTGACTTGTATTGTACAGTCAGAAAACATAACCATACAATTGGAAAACCTTTATTTGTGTTTACAATGGGGATTTTTGGGGGACAGCTTTATAGAAGGAGGGGACACGACCAGATGTTTAATTTTTGTTTTATTCTAGTGGATAAACTCTGACATACTCTGTTGTCCTTTTAGGCCCCCACTCACTAAAGACATTTTTACCTCATTTAGGCACTGTCCACTAAAGGCTCATTTATGCTCATCATACGCATGAAAAAGTACACGTCCGTTTCAAATGGTGGTTCCGTCACTGCGCACATACTCCCATGCGTCTTTTACTTTGGCAATGGATGTTGACCATTGCATCCACCAGGGGGCACAAATGTGTCTCTCACCGACCTCCACTTCTCCTTTACATCCAACGAGCTAACATTTGGCTCCTTCCCGATCTCCTCCCAGCTGTTTTGGAGTTTGATTTTGTCATGATGTCCCGGACAAGTAACATCATATATATGTTTGTGATTTCGCATTAGCTCACACAAATTTTCTTTGAAGAGCCCCGCCATATTCTTCTTCATTTCTCTTCAGAGATGAGTATCAGAGTGACAGTAGCAACACTACCCCCATGGTTTCCGGTGGTACTGCTCCGTCTGGTCCGTATCCGTAAGCTTCAAGGATACGTGCAGAAATACGGACGAAAAGAACGCTAAGCAAGGACAGAGAGCTCTGTCCGTATCCGGATTCGTACTTAACGTTGAGCATAAATGAGCCTTAATAATGGCCCTGAGACCCACTTATGGGCCTCCAGCCACAGGTTGAGAACCACTGCACTAGTAGATTGTATTTGAAGCTTGATCCTCAAAAGATTGCTCACAGCATGAAGAATATGTTATCCAGGAAACCTCAGGATGAATGTATCATTTAAAAAACAGTGAGTGAGTGAAAACAGCAGCTCAGATGGGCTGATGAACAATGTTGCATTTTGATTCATCAAAAGGTTGACTCGTCTTTTTTTAAGACTTTGTGTTCATTTAAAATGTGCTCATGAGCAATCAAGACACAGTTCGAAATATAAAATCACATATGGTGACTTACGATCTCTCACTGTCTGCTGGGATGCGCGTCTATCTGCGCCTTTACGCACACCGGCACAAAGAGGAGCGCACGTACACGGAAAGTGAAAGTTAAAGTCACACAACAATCCTATAAGTATGTTTTATA
This sequence comes from Scarus forsteni, assembly GCA_036419115.1. Classification (NCBI taxonomy): domain Eukaryota; kingdom Metazoa; phylum Chordata; class Actinopteri; order Labriformes; family Labridae; genus Scarus; species Scarus forsteni. Next base: position 187,477 of record JAZDUH010000459.1, read on the forward strand.
GTGGTTATATGGTATTTCTTGGTGTTTTCTAGTGGGTACAGGGTGCATACCTGCATATCTTGTACATTACACCACGCTGTAATAAATTACCAGCATTTCACAATAATTTACAGTATTATTTTATAGTAACTTGTTGTAATTAAGTTTCCCTGTAATATCCCAATGAATACCTGTAAAAACTACATTATTCTTGGATTTTACAGCTTTTCACTGTTATTTTACAGTAATATCCTGCAATCAAAAAAACCCTGTTATATCACAACAGGGTCTGTAATATTACAGCAACACAGTAAAAAAATGCAAGGACTTCACAGCATTCAATAGTAATATTACAGTGAAACATTGTATTCAAATATTCCTTGGTAAGTCATGACGTAATCGAACTGTAAAGCTATGGTCAGTAATCCTGTTCAGAAACACTTTTTGTCATACTGGGTGAAATGGTCCTTCCATCCTGAGAGTATTCAATTATGTATTCAGAAAAAAGGAACGAAAAGAGTCAGATCTCTGTAAATACTCCAGTAAATACTTTGATCAATCACTGCCTTTCGGTCCAAGTGGAACTGCTGGTTTTAGTGATGTGTCTAAAGATTTGGGAGCCGATGCTTTTTAGTGAGCCAAAAGAGCCGGCTCCCTGAAATGATCTGAGCTTCCCATGACGAGCGTGTTTCCTGCTTACAGACGTTTAACGTCATGACAGTCTGAGTTGCACTGCGGTCTAAATTGGAAGAAAATCAGGCGTTTTCTGGTAGCGCCATGTCCTCCTGAAAGCTTTTAACCAACAGCCGAAGTCACGGAGCGTTTGGACCAATAGCGCGGCACGTTGCTGAGCTGTGCAGACCGCCTGCTTCCGTCGGGAGTCTGTCCTCATGGGGTGCATCTCAAAGCTCCAAAATTCCATCCTCGCCTCCTCCGCTTGCCTCCTCCACTTGCGTCTTAGTCCCGCCTACCAGAGATGCATGCCAGAGACGCGAGGAAACGAAGAGAGGAGAGAGGAGACGAGGAGGTTCATTTTATGAGCATTGAGATGTCCTCTCCTCCGGAGCGTCACATGAAGCGACGTCTTTTAGTGATGACGGCGTCACAGCTGAATAAACCGGTCTGAGTGCACGGGAGAAACTGAATTAAGGAAAATAATGTAAACTCCAGGGCGCTCGACCGCGGTACATTCATATTCACTTTTAGATCAGTTTAACATGAATATGTTCATGAATGAAAAAGAAAAATGTCACGTTTTTCCAGGCCCAGAATGATAGGAATTTTTGATTGTTATATTGCAGCCACTTTGTGTTCATAAATAATGTTTTTATTCTGCACTAAGCACTTAAACCCCCCTCCGTGCGCATTTATATAGAAAAAATGTAAAGGCCTGAGATAACAGTGTACAATTCACTGTCCTTATTTATGCTTGGTTATATCAGGAACTACATAAAACATGCTTTTCGTTAATGTGCATTATAATCTGCCTGACCATGGGGTATATTGAGCTTGTCAATAAGCATCTCTTTTTTTATTATTTATTATTGTCCATGTTTGCTGTTTGTAAATGTTTGTTTGGTCTGGGTAGACTGCAAAAACTGAATTGGCCTTTGGGATAAATAAAGACGTCTAATGTAAAATGTGTTTTCCTGAACAGACCTGTCTGCTGTAGCAGCCTTACAGTTACAGACACAAACACAAACAACACAGATAAATCAGGGCAGACAACAGATGGAAAACCTGGAAGAACTGCCCCATGACAGTGTTCAATATTTTCTGTGATATCAATATGTTCATCTTAAAATACTTTTAAATGATGAGTCAAATATTTCTTTGCACAGTGAGGAAAATAAAAAAGTGATAAAAGAGACATTGAAATAGTAACTGCTCACATTTTGAGGGAACATTAGACTTACACATCGACTGCTTTGTGTGAAATGTGGATATACTTATCACAATGACTCCCTAGAAGTTGCTAATTACACTTTAAGACTTTCTTTTGCGCCAGGATGTTTATGTTTCACTCATGTGGGCAGCTGACGCTTTGCAGCTGGCTGCTGATACGTCACAAGGGGGCGTGTCTGTCAGTGAAAAGACTTCCGCGAAGCCTGCACTTGTGTTTCCTCGATTATGCCTCCTCCAGATCAGTCTCCTCTCTCCTCTCTCCTCTCTCCTCTCTCCTCCGAGCGCATTTGGCACTGTGGACTGTCCTTCAATATGGCTGCTCACAAAGTACTTCCGGTGTCGCGGAGGAGAGAGGAGAGAGGAGACTGCATTTTGGCACATTGGGAAGCACCCATGGTGACCTAACGGACAGAGGTTTGAACTCGCGCCAGCGCCATTCAAGTGGCTCATACTACAGCATCTTCGGACTTCTTCGACACCCTGACTGCTTTAAATTAATTATTGAGGTGAGTACATTCGAAAAAATGTTTTCAACTTTGACCTAAAAAGTAATTTGGAGCTTGGTCTCAGTTATTTCAGACGTTGTTTACTTCTATTGCCATTTTCTATGCCATTACCCAGGACTGATTCTGAAATTTGGCCTTCTGGTAAGGCTTTGGACAATGCTCTATGAAAGTAAGCAGTTATTCAAAAGGACGTATGAGATATGTCAGCCATATATCAGCAAAATACACAAATATTATGTATTGATACACCTTCTCATAACTGCATTGGTATGTTCAAAAATCAAGGGTTTCATATTTGCAGGTGTTAAATGCATTTTTTTAACATCGGTTCCTCGAAAACATGCTGTAATACTGAAAGAAACATATTATTTATTCTTTTATTATGAGCAATGAGCTGAGTGTTTTGTTCTTTCCCTTTTCAAGGCCTGAATTGAACTGCACCTTAGGGAAACAATAAAAAAGCCCTTTGACTCTTTGATAATGGTAAGAGTTCAAGTTTTTAAAAAGCACTTTTTCTTAGTTTTTTAAACAATATTCTAAAGGTTTTTTTCTCTATCTGTTTACAGTACTGGAAACAGCATCAGAGGGGACAAACCAGTGTCAAGAAGATGACAGCAAAAACATGCCGAAGATGGAATGAAACCTTGGCTGGAAACTTTTGGTATGTGTTATAATATTTTGGCCACTTAGATGGACTAGCTTTTAATGTTATTAAATGGAACTTAAGTCATGTGATTGTAATATGCAATCTGATCATTTTAAGCAGTGTTCTGCCTGAAGCTGCTTTGCACATTTAGTTAAAATTCAAAGCATGTGCAAAGTAGAACTCTTTTTTCTTAGAAAAGGAGGGATATTTTATCTACATTTATGCCATCACTGGTCTAGCTTGGCTATTTGCCTCCAAGAGTCCCTCAAAAATCTGAAATTTGTTGAAAAACCTGTCATTTATAAGAAGATTTTAATAAGAAAACATTTAGTTTATTAAATTTTCTTTCATTTTTTGTTGTTTTGACGAGGATGCTTATTATAGGTCCCTCTGCCTAAGTCATCCCCTATTCTCAAACTTCCAAGCTACTTCATTTGTACTAGTGGGTAGATTTTTTTAACCTTTTAGACACTTGATTTACTATTCAGAAGTATCTTTCCTTGTTGAATTGTTGAAAAACATAAAAAAAATGCAGCTAGAATCATCATGAAGAACCTATTAATGACTGGTAAAATAATACATATATATATATGTATATATACATATATATATATATACATATATATATATACACATATATATATATATACATATATATATAAACCTCACACTAACTCTCACAATATATATATATATACACATATATACACATATAAATATACATATAAATATACATATATATATACATACATATAGTAGGCCATAAGTATAAAGCTTTCAATAAGTTTCAGAATAATAACTTCTTAAATGTCAGTGTATGCAATGACATCAGTAATTTATGGAAAACAAAAAAAAAGCAATAATATTTGTGATAAAATTGAAATAATTGCAATGTATTGAAAACAAATTTCAATGATAATCTGTATATATATGTATATGTATATATATATATATGTATATATATATATATATATTTTTTTTTTTTTAGAAATTGAACATATCATATACACTGCATTTAAAGGGCTTAAGTTTCTGAAAATTATTATAAGCTTTTTGCTTATGATCAGGACTGAAGTGGATTCAAATGTTAGTGGAAAAAGTTGCTAATAATATAAGCTTTGAAATTAAGGAGTCCCTTTTTTCACGCTGGCATAGCAGGGAAACTACAGATCCAAATAACAGTGTTGTTACTTATAAATGGCCTGTCCAAGAATGTCATTATCCCCACTAGAAAGCTCCACTTTGAAATCAGTAAATTAAAAATATTTTAGTTCTATTGTGTTTTTCACGAGATTGGTGACATCATCACCAATCAGGTATGGGGGTTAGCCATGCACATGGTTTGAATCTTGATCTTGTACCAGAAAAAAAATAAAAACATTTAAGTAGTTTGGAAAAATCAGCCAAAAGCAAACAATTACAAATCATCACACCATTGTATAATGCTTGCTTAGCATATTAATTATCAGATACTTGAGATAATCTTAGCCTACAGCTGAACTGTCAATAGAAGTTTCCAGTTTTACACAGACTACTGTGAACTGTGATGTTGCAGGAGAGTGTGGGAAACAACACAAACCCACCCTGTGCAGTATGAGGAAACTTGTTTTGCAGTTATCTTGTTGTTGTAATTTCTTTACTCATTATTGTCAAAGTTGATAAATATATTTATCGGTGTATTTCCTTTTTGTTGTGTTTTCTTTCAAAATGCAGAAGGGATCAAGTCATTCCAAAGTGAAACCTACATTGTCAACCATTGAGTCCTCAAGTAGAGATGATGGGATCTTTTATGTCTGAATGAGACTCTCTCCTGTCTTCAGTCAAGTCTTCACCGTAGATTCAGTAAGAGGTAAGCAGTGATTTTGTTCACTTCAGCAAAAGACAAATGAAATGAAAACGCAAACCTTAATCTGTCTCAGGTTCATTTTTCATGTGAGCAGATTAATTCATAAATAATAATAATAATAATATAGATTTAATTCCAGGAACTAGATGTTTTTTATCACAATCAGTCATTAACTTCAGGTTCCATGATAAATTAATAGTAAACTTTGATACTCTGTTTTTTTAAACAATAATTAAAGTATTTGGGTTGTTTTGAGTCTCTGTTTCGATTTTATGTGAATTGAATTAAGACCTGCAAACTTAACACTTACGAAGTCATTGATCGTGGCAGCTTATTTCTAACATCAGGTTTTGTTGATCTCTGGACATGTTTGGCAAACATTGCACTGATCAGAATTTTGAAACTTTGTGTCCATTTTTTGCTGCAGAGAGGATCCTGCTAGTCCGAAGCGAACACCTGATGGACAACAGCTTGAGTCCTCCAGCAGAGCTTGTACCTACATCACCATGTGCATTTGAAACTCCACTCCATGTTTAAGTGCTTTCTTCTACCAAGTCTGGACTGAGTGACTCGTTACTCTAGATCAGTCAGGGGCAAGTGACTGTTTCATGTTTATTCATTCCACCTTGGATTACCAGTCATATATGTGGGCATGCTGTGCTCTCAATACCTACACTCATTTGTAAGTATACAGACAATAGGATCTGTTCCGTTTTTTTCAAAGATGTTAAGTAACATTTTCTTGCTAATTATCTGTAATGGCGTTTTTTTCTTGCCGCCATGATGGAGGGATCCATGATTGGCTATATGGATTCATGTTGGGTGTTGGATGTATATATTTGTATATATATGTATATGTGCATTTTATATGTATATATGTATCAATGCATATATGTGTATCCATAAAATGAAGAGCTTTATGCTCTATTGTAATGTGTCTTGAGATAACACTTGTTATGAATTGGCGCTATACAAATAAAGATTGATTGATTGATTGTAATGATCTGTACCTGGGTTAAAATTTGGACCACCTTAAACAAATAGATTTAGTAGTTGCTAATGTAAAATCTATGCCATACCAATTATGTTTCTCATGTATTGTGCTGTTTTTTTAACAGTAAAATACCGGCAGCTGTGGTTGCCAGGAATTTACCGTGAAAGTTAACTGGTCAAAATAAAATGTTATACAATTTTACTGTGTTTTTTATTGACATAGACTGTAATCAGGTTTACCATATTTCTGTTGTTTATAAAGTTATTTAACGTAACAGGGTTTATCATATTTCTGTTAAATTAACATCAAATCACCGTAAAAACGACTATATTATAACCGCTGTTTTTGCATCAACATACTGTAAATATCAATGGAAAATATTGTTTTTTTACAGAAAATTACCATATAATGGTTTACAATATTTGTGTTTTATACAGTGATTTTCTGTGAAAAAATATGTTAATTTCAGTAAAATTTAAGGTTACCCAACTAACATACTGTATTGTCTTGTACAGATTCCCCATATTTTTTACGGTACATTCCTGGCAGCCACAGCTGCCGGTATTTTACCGTAAATTTAACATTTTTTTTTAGAGTTGAATGTGTATTCCTGCTATGGCATTTTGTGGATGTTGCCTTTCTTACATATTAAAGTAAATTAGATGAAAAAAATAACATGTCTGTTTATGTTACTCTGACACAGCTGGGTGATTGAATCGCAGGTTTCGGCACACATGATGACTTTGCTAAGTTGATGACTAGGAGGTTGAATTTCTTGATTTCTTGAATTTCTTGGCAGTTATGCTGAATGGCCTTTTTTCTAAATATATATGCCACAGGGCTAACAATGACTTTACTTCAGAGTGTGGTGGCTGTGGGGGGTTTGATTTTAATTGTACAGTGATTATAAATTTACAGTAAATGTATGCTTCATCTGCATTACTTTCACAGCACACACTGTAAAAGTACAGGGCCCTGTTGTAATGATGTGCAGCAAAAGGTTGTAATTCCCTAGTAGTGTACTGTAATATCACAGTAATTGCTTTGTCATTGAAACTGTGAAGTTACAGTATACAGTTGTGCTTTTACAACAATGCATTGTAATATCACAGGTGTGAAATTACAGTAAATTGTTGTACATTTCACAGTATAATGCTGTAATCCTTGGTGTGAAAGTAATGCAAAACTTATCCAATAACTTTTTGTGAATTCACAGCGAAAAATTTTACAGTGCACACGACCTCTGCGTTCTCTCTGCACTTTTGTGCCTCTGACTTGAGCGTGAGAAATCGGACGTGCGGCGTGAGTGCGTGTGAAACCAACCAAATGCATGAGTCTCACAGGCAATGCGTGACAGTTGGCAGCCCTGTATATATACATCCATGACTGTCCCCCGTTCGAGCAGCGTGATTGACAGGCGACTCTGCCACAGCCTGATCCGCCCCACCCCCTCTCTCGGCCGCGGCCCACCGGCCCACCGGCCCATCGGCCCATCGGCCCACTGGGGAAATCCCCGGTATCCCCGTACGCCAGTCCACCCTTGTCAATGTCAGTGATGCAGACGGATAAGGACCGAATAAGTTCAGTAGAAGAGAAACACATTTCACTACCGCTGTGCTGACTGCAGTGACCGCTTGTTTCAAATATAGCGGGTATGACCAGCGGTGCTGCTGTCTGGTTGGGCCCCAGATGCCCGTGGACCCCTGGGCCTGTGCCCATAAGGCCCATTGGCTAATCCGGCCTTGAACCCAGTCAAATAAAATAATTTAAGGAATATAACTAATGAGACCAAAGGAAACTAAAATGAACTAAGAGTACTAAGGGAAGCAAAAACAGCAGCCATATTCTGTAAATAAATGAAATGAAAGTCAATTAAAAAAAAGAATTTCACACTTGCGTCTTAGTCCCACCCACCAGAGATGGGGAGACGAGGAGATTCATTTTAAGAGCATTGAGACGTCTCTTAACGAAAACATGCTTTTCGTTAATATGCATTATAATCTGCCTGACCCCAGGGTCTATCGGGTGCTGATATTTGTCAATGAGCATCTCTTTTTTTATTATATGTTACTGTTCATGTTTTCTGTTTGTAATTTTATATGGTCTGGGTAGACTGCAAAAACTGAATTGCCCTTTGGAAAAAATAAAGTTGTCTAATCCAATCTAATGTAAAATGTGTTTTCCTGAACAGACCTGTCTACTGTAGCAGCCTTACAGTTACAGACATAAACACAAACAACACAGATAAATCAGGACAGACAACAGATGGAAAACCTGGAAGAACTGCCCCATGACAGTGTTCAATATTTTCTGTGATATCAATATGTTCATCTTAGAATTCTTTTAAATGATGAGTCAAATATTTCTTTGCACAGTGAAGAAAATAAAAAAAGAAATAAAAGAGACACTGAAATTTAGTAACTGCTCACATTTTGAGGGAACATTAGACTTACAAATTGGCGGCTTTGTGTGAAATGTGGATATACTCATTCACTCCCAAAAGTACTCAATGACTACCAAAAGTTGCCAATTTTACTTTCACACTTTCTTTTGCGCCATGGTGTTTTCATTTCACTCATGTGGGCAGCTGACGCTTTACAGCCGGCTGATACGTCACATGGGGGCGTGTCTGACAGTGAAAAGACTTCCACGAAGCCTGCACTTGTGTTTCCTCGATTATACCTCCTCCAGATTAGTCTCCTCTCTCCTCTCTCCTCCGAGCGCATTTGGCGTAGAGAATATCATACAGCGCACAGGTTATGGTGGTGAATATGTTTGTCACCGTGGCTGTGTTACAGTTAAATTGGGTGGCAAGATCTACATGGCCGCAATTTAGTTTTAATTTCATCAATGTCATAAACAACTGATCAACAAGAGGCAAAATTTGGGCAGTCCAATCAGAGTGATACTGTAGCTCAAATTTGGAAAGAAGTGATTCCAAAAATAGGAAAGGGGCAGCATCCGGCAATCCAGTGTAATACTGAACTTTTTCAGGATTGGAAGAAATTTGGTCAAGGTTTGTTTCTGTTTTTCTAATTGTTTCTTTAGTTTCTCATTTTCATCTCTTAGCATATCATTTTCAATCTGCAGAATCTCAGCTGTTTTTCCCAGTGCCTCAGCAGCACTGTGAACTGCTGTCTTCTTTTTCTTCGCCTTTTGAGTTCCATCCTCAGGGAACTCAAAAGCCTTTCCCTCATTCCAGGCAAACCTTGATGGTCCTGCACAGCGCAAAAAATCGCTGTTTTTGCCCTTTTTCCTTTGCAGCAGGACCTGCAGAGACCCCTGGCTCGTACAGCCATAGACATAATAAAGAGTAGACGCCTCACTGGCAGGCGGGGCACAAGAAATACAGCTGCCATCTTGGTCTGGTCAGCTGCATTCAGTGTAATGTATTTGCCAGGCACAATGAAATGCCAGCGCATTTAATCAATCATAACTCCATGAAAACAAATTGATTTCACAAGTGTTTTCTTTCTGCACATGTCATACATGTAGGTATGATATTGGACTCATGGTTTGGCATAACTTTAGTGAGCTTGATGGTAATAGAACTTTCTGATGTGTGGCGTATCTGTATGACAGGTATTTTACAAACCACACACACCTGTATATAAATATATAAATACATATGTGTTTGTACATATGCCAAATATATATATATCCTATACATAGCTAGATAGATACAGAATTTCCTTTTTTTATAATGTATGACTTCTACCTATTGCTTAATATCTTTTATATAGCCAATCTTATATGAATATGAAGTATTCATCTATTGTTTCTTCATTTTCATCTATTGTTTCTTTCTTTTTCATCTTATTAAATTGAGAAGTACACATTCTGCTTCCTCTTCTGTTTCATGTATTAGTATATTTATATGTGTGTACATTTACATGTAAGTGTGTGAGAGATACCCTTTCATATATGTATATATATATACATATATATATGATATATATATGATATATATATTGTAGCGATTAGAAATTTGGCAGCGTTAAATCTGAAAGATTTAGTTGTTAAATTATGAATTATTATCAATTAACAATTCACTGTATTGTTCTCGTTGGGGGCACCAGCCTTTTATAAGGCAAACTTTAATTTAATTAATTAATTACCCATTTAATCCCTTTAAATAGAGTAAACTAATCAAATCAAGTTTTATCAATCTCAAAATCTTAAGGCAGAATTCTCGCTTCAGGGACACTGAATTCTGAAGAACACTAACAGACAGTGAGTTTAAAATCAATAATCACAAATTTATTAAAATGAAAATGGTTACAATGCATGAAAATAAATGGTAGATTATAGATGAAATAAGAATAAACAATAAATTGAATGGAAACCAGGAAACATAAAACGATGGTGAGTGAGTGTATATGCCTAAAGAATATATGACCTATACGAAAATCTGTGAAGAATTTCGGAGAGAATTTGGATTTAATCAATCTAAATGTCAGAACACTTTTTAGTTTAAGAGCGCATCAAGCCTCCTTTTAAGTACAAAGTAACTGGACGTTTGCCTACTTGGTCGTAGAAGACTCGTGGTTCTCTCTGAGGTTCGGAAGGTCCAGGCTACGGGTGGCTCACGCCAGACCGCTAGGATCAAGTTGATTCGGGTTGGTTCAGCTTGGGAAGCGAGCGGCAGGTCTGTGGTCCGAGCCCAACCAGCTCCCACGGATCCTTCTGCAGTTCGATCAGAGGCCTCTGGCAAGCGTAGACTTTGAGGACTTTGAAGTGGGCCGCGACTCAAAAACTCTCAAAAAAGGTTTTGACGAGAAGATGAAAAATCTGATCCGCAGAAGTATCTTTAAACACCGTCACTGGCCAGGTTAACGATGTCTCACAGACGACTATGCGAGATCAAAAAGATCAAAATCAAAATAATGCTGTGCAGGCTTTTGAGGATTTAGATATTCAGACTTTCAAAATCAAATCTGAATATAAAAATTGTTAATCTGCGAATCAAAGTTGCTCTCTAAACAAAAATGGATAAAAGTATGCGCGTTCAGGATAAGAAAAGAAACTACATGTGCCTGTAAGACAGAGGCCTAACAGTGTAGTCAAAACGAAGTAACGAGGAAGAAAGTAACGGAAGGAAAGAGTGATTACAGCGATGAGGACAGCGGAAACGAGAGAGCTGAAAAACGAGAGAGAGAGAGAGGATCGCGCTCTCAGTTATAAGGCCCCCACGGAGTGGGCGGGTGGTGACATCATATGCCGATTCTCGTCTATAACTATTATTATTAAGTAATAATTAAGTTTGCCGACGAATTACTCATATCACTCAACTCACCATAAGTATTAGGTCTCAAACCACATGCACAAATGACAAGATGGTGACATCAAACAATTCTAATGCATTTAAAGAAAAACACACACAAAAGTAACTATAACTCGGTTATTGTCAGGCTTGCTGTGAATCACGAACATAGGGTTGTGTATAACTGCGGACAAACTAATATTACGTGATAGGCACTGTTAAAAATACATAGTAACACATATTGATTACATTATCTCTAGATTCTGCATTCAGTGGAACGCACGTGTCTTATCAAGAAAAGTCACTAGGTGGAGCTGTTGGTCTTTTAAGAAAATTCACAGATCCACGAAGATTTATGATGCAGATATTAGACATCTTATCTTTATAACCAAATATGGTAGCAGTTCATTCAAAGTACACTGAAATGTACATCACACCCTGAGTACACATTTTAGGTTTTAGAACTCTGATATCAGTTCCATAAGGTCGATTCTGCAATCAGAGGTTATCTGAAGGGTTTAGGGAGCCAACAGGAGATTCAGGTCTCAGGAGATCAATTGAAGATATTTACGACCTGCAGCTGTTAAGCCAGGCCGCCTTTCGAGGAGATAGGGGGATCAGGATTGTTTACCCATGTTCCTGAAGTGTGACAAGTCCTGTAAATAAGAACCAGGTGAGAAACAGTTCAGAGGGAAAACCTCAGGGACAGGCTGATGCCAGTCGGGGTCTCGGCGAATCACATACTTCTTGATTTCCCCCCAACGTGTCGGAGGTTATCCTAAATCAGATAGAGCTTTGTCATAGCAAATGCAGATGGCGGGTCGCTTGGTGGTCATGAAAACAGGAATCAGACCTCAATTTACGACGTGGAGGTGTTATTCTCACAGAGCAGGGGACCAAGGAAGAGGCCCAGGGGTATGAAAGCTCCAACTCTCCTTTGAATCTTAATGTTCCCTGATGCTACTATATATATATATATATATATATATATATATATATATATATATATATACAGATATATATATATATATATGTGTGTGTGTGTGTCTTATTATATTTATATATGTATATATACATATATACATAAATATATTTATACACCTGTCATAGATATCGACATACATCAGAAAGTTCTATCTAAAAAAAAGTGAAAATCATTTTACCATTCATGGAATTATGATGGATTAAATGCACTGACAGTTCATTGTGCCAGGCAAATACATTACACTGAATGGAGCAGCAGACTGGACCAAGATGGCGGCCCGACAGCTCGCCAGCACCAATAGGTCACAGCAGTCGATGCAGCGTCTGCTCTTTATTATGTCTATGTGTACAGCAGCAGTTCTAGTGTGTGGTGTAGCTATTAGAAATTTGGCAGCGTTAAATCTGAAAGATTTGTTGTTAAATTATTAATTATTACCAATTAACAATTCACTGTATTGTTCTCGTTGGGGCACCAGCCTTTTAATAAGGCAAACCTTAATTTAATTAATTCATTACCTATTTAATTCCCTTAAATAAAGTAAATTAATCAAATCAAGTTTTATCAATCTCAAAATCTTAAGACAGAATTCTCGCTTCAGGGACACTGAATTCTAAAGAACACTAACAGACAGTGAGTTTAAAATCAATAATCACAAATTTATTAAAATGAAAATGGTTACAATACATGAAAATAAATGGCAGATTATAGAGGAAATAAGAATAAACAATAAATTGAATGGAAATCAGAAACTTAAGATGATGGTGAGAGAGTGTATGCCTGAGGGATAACTATGACCTATACGAAAATCTGTGAAGAATTTCGGAGAGAATTTGGATTGAATCAATCTAAATGTCAGAACACTTTTTAAGTTTAAGAGCGCATCAAGCCTCCTTTTAAGTACAAAGTAACTGGACGTTTGCCTACTTGGTCGTAGAAGACTCGTGGTTCTCTCTGAGGTTCGGAAGGTCCAGGCTATGGGTGGCTCACATCAGACCGTTGTGGATCAAGTTGTTTCAAGTTGATTCAGCTTGGGAAGCCGAACGGCAGATCTGTGGTCCAAGCCTCACCAGCGCCCCGCGGATCCTTCTGCAGTTCGATCAGAGGCCTCTGGCAAGCGTAGACTTTGAAGACTTTGAAGTGGGCTGCGGCTCAAAAACTCTCAAAAAGGTTTTGACGAGAAGATGAAAAATCTGATCCACAGAAGTATCTTTAAACACCGTCACTGGCCAGGTTAACGATGTCTCACAGACGACTATGCGAGATCAAAAAGATCAAAATCAAACTAATGCTGTGCAGGCTTTTGATGAGGATTTAGATATTCAGACTTTCAAAATTAAATCTGAATATAAAAATTGTTAATATGCGAATCAAAGTTGCTCTCTAAACAAAAATGGATAAACGTGCCTGTAAGACAGAGGCCTAACGGTGTAGTCAAAAACGAAGTAACGGGGAAGAAAGTAACGGAAGGAAGAGAGTGATTACAGTGATGAAGGCAGCGGAAACGAGAGAGAGAACGAGGGTCGGCACTCTGAATTATAAAGGCCCATCGAGTGGGCGGTTGATGACATCATATGCCGATTCTCGTCTATAACTATTATTAATTAATAATTAAGTTTTAACTCTACCAACGAATTACTCATATCACTCAACTCACCATAAGTATTAGGTCTCAAACCACATGCACAAATGACAAGATGGTGATATCAAACAATTCTAACGCATTTAAAGAAAAACACACACACAGTAACAAATGCGGTGCCTTTTGGATCATAGAAATGGTAAAAAAAAAAAAAAAATCTTTTTTATTTTATTTTGATGTTTTTTCTTAAAAACATGACTCTAAGCTTTATGAAAAGCATAAAGGTCAATCTCAATCTGCTAAATTTAATATATTTTTTAAAGTTTTAAAATTATATGTCACAATGAATGTGTCCACTGTGTTATCCACATAAACTTACCATTCTAAATATACTAAAGTTGTAGAAACATTTTAAAAACATATTTTTGACAAAAGTGCATGTCTCTCACCTCAATTTAATATGTTTATTTGCAATTTTGTAATTTCATATATAATTTTAATAACAAAAACTAGTGCATCTAGCCATCAGACACAATCTGCTTGTTATTTTTTTGAGTGAAATAGTCATTTTTTAATTTAAAAAAAATACATTAAATGTCTCCTGTGTGACCAGACACCTCTATTTAATTATTTCAATAACCAAACATGGATGTTATATGTTCATTTAATAAGAATACAACAAAAGAACACAAGTTTAACATTGTTATGATAGGATAACACGGTGGACAGTACTAACAAAACTGATTAAAACACAGGTAACAGAATTAACAAAAAGGCAGTTAAGAACAAAATCTTTGTATATTTTTTTCTTCTTGTGTGTTGTCTTATTTAGCATAAATAGGCTATGGCAAATAAATACTTGAATAAATTATTCCATAATGGATTAATCATTCTTGTGTCCAAAATAAGGATAACACGGTGGACATTTTACAACAAAAATAGCTTTTAGCCTAGCTTCATTAGCATTTAAGCTAACAGGATTTTGGATAGCTGACAAGAATTCAACTTTTTTACCTAGGAACCTTTTAAAATTATGATATTTGATAATTTTCTTCATCAAACTGGGATAACACGGTGGACATTTTATGATTGACCACATTAGATCTTCATCATAAAAGAGTAACTATAATAAAATTAACAAAAGAAAAGTGAGTAATCTTACCACTGTTGAATTTCCCTGCTTTGGAATGACATTACATCAAAAGACTGCGTCATGCTGATGTGGGTGGAGCCTTCTTAACGGTACAGTAACTTAGGATAACACGGTGGACACTAAATCCAGGGACAAATATTAAACTGCAATTTTAGACAAAAATAGAATTTCTTGCTGATGAAATTATCAAATATGTAAAGAACCCCTTATAGCTGGATAAAAATATCCAGAAATATTTTGGAGAAAAAAACAACAACAACATAATTTTCTTGAAGGAAACAGTGGGAAGGGCACTGGGGACATGGCAAAATAGCACATTTTTAATTTTTTAAATGGTATTTTAAAAAACTGTTTAAGTTTTATGAGTTATATCCTTGTGTTTTTAGCAGATAATTAGTGAAATTTCACTAAAATAAAAATATTTTTTTTTTAATTCTATTATTTTCAGAAAATACAGCTGGATTTAGGCTGGGGACGCAAAAGGCACCGCATTTAAAGAATGACCCGGTTATTGTCAGGCTTGCTGTGAATCAAGAACACAGGGTTGTGTATAACTGTGGACAAACTAATATTACGTGATAGGCACTGTTAAAAATACATAGCAACACATATTGATTACATTATCCCTAGATTCTGCAATCAGTGCAGCGCACGTGTCCATGATTGTGTCTTACCAAGAAAAGTCACTAGGTGGAGCTGTTGGTGTTCTAAAGAATTCACAGATCAACCACGGTTGATAAGATATAAAACTAGACATCTTATCTTTATCACACAAGATGGTAGACAGTTCATTCAAAGTACAATGGAATGTACATCACACCCTGAGTACACATTTTAGGATTTGGGACTTTGATATCAGTCCCATAAAGTCAATTCTGCAATCAGAAGTTACCTGGAGGGTTTAGGAATGCAAGAGGAGATCCAAGTCTCAGGGGCCAAATGAAGGTATTTACGACCCATCTGTGGAACACATCGACATTCTCGGAGGTGGGGAGGATTACGAGTGTTTAATGATGTTTCACCAAGTGTGACGCTTCCTGTCAATCTGAAAGAAGTGAGGAATAGTTCAGAGGAAAATCTCAGGGACTGACTGACGCCAGTCGGGGTCTCACATACTGCTTGATCCCCCCCCCAACGTGTCGGAGGTTATCCTAAATCAAATAGAGTTTGGTCCTGGCGAATGCAGATGGTGGGTCACTTGGTGGTCACGAAAACAGGAATCAGACCAATTTACGACATTGAGGTGTTAGTGTCACAGAGCAGGGGAACAAGGAAGAGGCCCGGGGGGGCCATTTGGGATTCAGCATGAAAGCTCCAACTCTCCTTTGAATCTTAATGTTCCCTGACGCTACAGCGGGGTTGGGGCAGTGGCAGCAGTAGTGGCAGCATCGTGTGCTCGTTTCGCAGCAGCTCTTGTCAACGGGCAGACAGCTGGTGGTTGAGGTGGAGCTTGTTGTAGCAGAGCTACAGTGGATAGAGTAGGAATGTGGCAAGAGTGGGGGAATGACATGCAGGAAACAGGCCACAGGCAGGATTCAAACCTAGGCCACCTGCTCGAGGGCAAACCTCATGGGGCATGACCTAGACCATTCAGCCAGTTACCTCACATGTTTTGAGAAAAATAAGTACACATATCTACAATAACAAATGGATAAATGACAGGTGGACATTTTTGTCCACGAAGGGTCATGGATGGGATAAAAAGGCATTTCAGGGTCAAATGATGGATTTGGATGCTGAAACGTACGGTCCTCAAATTGTACCCAAAATGAGCCCCTCTTGCCAGAAATCACGCCCCTGTGACCTTTTTTTAGACACTATCTAGAAAGTGGACATGGATGGGAGAAAAGTCCATTACACCGTCAAATGATGGATTTTCACACTGAAACTTGGCATCCTCAAATTTAACCCCAAATTACCCTTGCCTGCCAAAAATTACACCCCTGTGACCTTTTACTGGACACTTTCTAGAAAATGGGAAAAAAAGTCCACTTGAAGGGTCATGCGTGTAACTTTTTTGAAGGGTTAGTCAAGGGTTAAGTTTATATTGGGTCTCCACCTTTGTTTTTTGTTTTTGGGTTTCAAAAACCTCAACACTTCCACACAAGTTTAACTTTCTCCCTTTGGGTTGCATGGGGCAAGTCAATTAACTGATGGTCTACTTGGTCAAAATAATTTTCAACATGATGATCACAGATGTCTGGATCAAAATGTTCAATGTCTTTGGTCACAGTGTCAAGCTCCTCAAGCCACAGGCTCTGAAGAGTCCTTTCTGGTGGGGGCCAGGCTAAGCTACCTACACAATGGGCATGTGCATCACTTGTGACACATCAGACTGCTTGGGAGACATGGTCTGAACAGCTCTCATTTCTCTGGCTGTAGTGTGAAGGATAATATAGACAGTATTGACATGTGCACGTCCTCCCTTTGGAATAATAAGCACGTGTGAAGCTGTCATGCATCACAGACTGAGAAGAGCAGGATGCAGCATCTTCTCCTGAAGACAAATTCTGTGTATCATCAACTTCTGTTTTAGAAAGATGAGAAGGCAGGACATAGATAATTCTGACTCTCAGTGGGGCTGTTGACCTTCCATTAATTGGACGAGTGTGAATCGGAATAACCAGGATCACTTGGTGTCGGGGGGCAGAACATTCTGACCAAAGCCTTAACAATTCCTTGTAATTCCTTGCACTCACTGAAGTTCAACTTGCTTGTGAATTCAGAGTAGACAGTTTTCAGCTTTAGTGCTAACGCAGCAACAAATTGCTGTACACAGGGGTTCTCCATTGTTGTGTTGGAATTGAGAAGTAGGATTTAGTCAGTTGTTGGGTGCATAGCAGCAACAACAACAATGTGGTTGCTACGGTGTAGCTTGGGCAACATTTTGTGTACTAACTGAGATTCAGGCCATACCAGTAAGAAGATGGTTTCTAAAAGTTGATTCAGGCTGGAACATTGGACAGTGACGGCAAAGCACTTTTCAGAGGGCTGGTAGCACATTGTGGCTCTATCTGAAGCAGGGCCGGCCCTAGCTCAGCAGGCGCCCTAGGCAAAAGACAAAAACGCGCCACCCCCCGCCCTCCACCCTCCACGGCAAACACACGCAAACATTGAGGTTGATGGCGAGGTGTCTTCAGACTGGTGGACTACAACACTGATTGTGCTGGTGCTGGGTCCTTCTTCTGTAAGAGAATCAAACAAACGCAACCACTTATGAAGGCATCTACGTTAGGCATCAACTATAACAGTTTTACTTCAATCACAAGGCACAACTTTTTTTTTTAAATAAGGTTCAAATGCTCATTATTTATCTATGATGATCTATTAAATGGATGACTATGCAGGGTAACTGTAACAAACTGCTCACACAGGCACACTAGCTTGATTCATGACATTAAATAACAAATAAGATGACCAAACAAATGCATCTTATTTACATACCCCAATAATGTGGAAACTGCCAATAAGCAGCATCAAAATGTGTATGAGCATTTAATAATATTTATGCCAAAATTAGTTTGTTGTGTAAAACAAAAAAACACTTCCTACTTTAGGAATGAGAATGTCATCAGTATTGTCCCTTTTGTGTGTTATTTATTTTGTGTATATCTACTGTGTGAATATAAAATAAATTGTAGCAAAATCAGTATAGCTCGTATTGCTTCTATTCCAATTGTACTTATTATACTACAATGCTAATACTAAAGGTAGGTACAGTAATACTCACCTGGATCTACATTTTGAAGCTGAAGTGTTTGTTGTGGTGTGTTGCAGCTTGCTGCTTGACTAGCTGCTGCTGTTAAGTAAAACACACATCACAATCAATGCATTACATAATTTAGGTAAAGAATAAAATGGCGGGTCAAATAATTTTATTGAATTTTTGAAATATTCTGTTGGCTATTTACTGTCTTACTCCATATAAGATACACAGCTTGTGGCATAAGTAACCCTTTGTCCTTTTTGATGGATAAAAATAATTCAGTTACAGACACCTGTCTTAGTCGAATACACTTACATTCTTCCTCACTGTCACAGAGAGCCCCTGGTACAGAAGAGAGCGAGCCTGAGGCCTCCTCTGTCGCAGCTTCTAGAGGTTCCTGACGTGGCTGCAAGTATTTTCTTAGTGCATCTGGACAATATATATACACGCATTTAATTATAGCAATAATAGTAGCACTACGTGACAATGACACATTGTGCAATGTATTTCAATTTACTTTACACGATTGAAGTTACTACACAAACTTAATTCTGGCAAGCATTCTGTAATGCATATATTGCACAAAATACATGGTGTTACGAGCGAAATTATTTTATTTTTAAAGTAGCATTAGCTAACGTTGCTTTGCCTTGTCTTACGAGATGTCCGAACGAAAAGTCTTTATGCACGTTCATACACATACCTCTACTTTGGGCCCGTTTGTCCTCCTCTTCTTCTTTTCGATTTTTGTAAGCTGCGCCAGACAGCTTAGAGTGCCTTTTCATGGCAAAAGTTTAACAAATAGCCTAAGTTGTTGACACTGAAACACGACGTCATTAATGATAACCGCTGGGATGCGCTATGCCGCTACCCTTCCCCCACTGATGTCACCTGCACAGCGGCCGGCGGCAGCAGCAGGTCAGGGGGCGCAAGGAGGTTAAACCAACACTATGTAGCTTTTCAAACATATTGTAATCCTTCGATATCCATTGTGATGGTCCACCACTTTACAATGAGTTCAATGAAACCTCTGTTGTGGTCTGGAGTGGTCTGTATACAGACTGTATCCCTTTAACTGGCGCTATGTAATGGAACTTCGAGGTGGATGGTGGGAACCCTGCCACACTAAAAACTACACGTTTGGACTGCTTTACGGCATACGTCACTTCTCCGATTCCCGATTCGTTTACAACACGGAAGTCTCAGCGAAAGCCAATCGTGGAGCTTTAACCATGGCGGAGGCTGGCGAAGGCAACAACGCAAGGAAGAGAAAAGTTTTGTCGGAGGATACAAAACAAAGAAAGCGAGAGAAAAACAAGCTGAATGCTTGGACCAGAATAAACATGGGTTCAGCGTTCACTCGCTGGTGTGAAATAAAAGACGAGGAGGGATGTCCGACTACTATCAGGTATGTTGGGCGACTAATTTATGACGAAGTTCCTCAAAAAACTTGACAGGAAAAAAGTACAGCACAACAAATCCAGAACGTACCAGTATGTAGTTTGGTTTAGATCTATTTCAAGTGTGTGATATCACCAGCTCGTTGTTGTCTTTACTTTTATTCACTTTATTGTTTCAACAGGACGGGGCCGACCTCACGGTAATAAAACCAAGTTGAGCTTAGCGATTTTTAACATCGTCATTTAGTCAAAAATAAATACATTACCTCGTCGCTATCCATCCTGCAAACAGCAGCTGAAGACAGAAGAACACTTTTGAGCGAAGTCCTAGCTTCTGTGATTCGTATACAAAATAAATGCAAGCGACCGGCAGATCTGTATCCTTACGACAGTATGTGCGCCACTGACTGGTGTGACCTACATTGCAAGCTTCCAGTGAAGAAAGCACTCATGGCGCACAGGTTGCGGGGTTCACGCCCCATCTCTGCCTCTACTCTATATCCAGAGAGGGAGAAGAATAGACGGGGAAGTGGATAACACAGCCGACGCCGCCTTCCACAATCAAATGAGCGCGCCCTCTCTCGCTTTAAAGCGCCGCTCCTGCGCAGCGAATGATCCCCGCTGCTGGAGACGGTCAGAGCTGCTGTCATTCAGCAGGAATGGACAGAAGGGCGCGTCACCGTGTGTGCCAGCTCCCGGGACAGATGTAATCTGTTCCTTTGTCATTAATAGGAGTAAAAAAATAAGAGACAGTTTCACACCCGCTGGCTTATCCATTTATAATACTTGTGATCCACCTGCACTCCTGGTTTGTCATCGCCAAATAGCAGAGCCTTTAGTGATATACTGTATACTCTCCCGGTGTCTCCGCCTCATCCTCCTTGCAATGATGTACTCCATCTTTTTAGATCACGTTAAAAATAAAGACTAAAATAGAGGAATATGGGAAATCACGGGTAAATCCTGAGTGACATACATTTATTTTATCTCCTTTTTCTTCGTCTTTTTTCTCCCTCTTTTCTTTAAATTTAATGAAATGAGAGAAGCCAGATATTTACTCTGTATCAGATGTTAAGGCTGTTTATTGTTGACTTGTAAGATGTGCATCACTTTCAGCTGCCGTCAGGTTAAATTTCCATGATGACAAACGGCTTTAATCCAACATCAGATGTGACGGGAAGGTTGATATAGATACAAATGTATATGCTGGTTTAGACGGGGACATTAAATAGTGATTGCTGTGATTGTTTATTGCATTAAAATGTGCCTGACACTCTGGAAACCTGCCTCTGAGGCGTGCGCACATGTGCGCTTGTCACCAAATTACAGCTGCGGAGGGTGCGCTCTGCCCTGCGCCGAGGTTAGACCAGGTTGAAGCTGGCGAGCTTTCAGCGCACTTTCTGCACTGTTTTTGGCACGAAATTGTCGTTGCGCCAACATGAATCTGCTGACACCTCCCCCTGGTGCGCCATCACCTCCCCTTGGTGCGCCGTCACACCCACCTCTGCGCAGACGGTCTACCAAATTGTCAAACTGGCAGCGCACGGCGCACCGGACGAAATTAACACTGCGTGGGGTGTGCCAGGCTTGCGCCCCCTGCGCTGCGCCACGAAATTAGAGCCCATAGACTGTAAAAAACATGGACGCCATGATGCTAGGCTAAAATTGAAGCCGCCACGAAAACTGCTCCCCCTGGTGACTGGCTGCAGTATAGGTCAAATCCCCATCTCCACCATTCATCTGAACGGGCCGTAGTGAAACTTCAAAAAATTAATACACCTCATAGAAATATTTCTCCCATCTGTATGCTGTGGTGATATGAAAGTATTATTGGGCTGCGTGTTTTCCAATTCTTTTTTTTTCTTAAAAGTTTCTTTTTTATAAGTTATTAGAGTTTAAAAATAACCGTCATTTACAGCAGTTTCACAATGATTGTGTACAGCGTATGCTGCCGAGTGTTGCGACCGTTTACGACAGCTGCGTCCGGATTATGGCTCAAATTCTCTACTGGCTGCACAATGGCAGTGCCCTGACGGGGGATATTCTGGCTTCAAATCCGTTACATGGTGGAAGGCGGAGCCACGCTATCCAGTTCTTATAATACATCCATGCTTTAACATGACAGAATATATTATTTTAAATACCCTTTTTTTTTTTTTACTTTTTTTTTATTTATTATACAAGAAAGAACACATGGCGTATCAAGTAAGCGTATATTTTTTAAGTTTAACAAAAAAAAAAAAAAAATGACTGCAATGTGGCGCCCCCACCAGCAGATGGCACCCTGGGCGGCCACCTAGGTCGCCTATGCCAAGGGCCGGCCCTGATCTGAAGCTCTATGTCTCAATTAAGGAGAAATGCATGTCACTTCTAACAGCTTTCCTTGTATATGTGGTATTCAAATGTTATTCCAAGCTTCTTACAGTTCCTAAAGAATAGGTCTAACTGGAGTGGAAAACAGCAGCAGCAAATTTCAGGTAATACCGAGGCTAATGTTTCACATTTGTTTGGTACTGGTTAAAGTTAATATTGCACAATTAGGAAAAATTGCCAACATTACACAGCCTCACACCGGGCAACAATTATGTTGTGCTTACTGATCAGTGGACAACTATTCACTGTGTCACTCAATAATATTGATTATCAGAAATAGTTATATATGGGATTTAATTTGCATTAAATCTACCTCAGGGCACCTCCCATAAAGGGAAATGATAGCAAAAGGAGATGTGATGGAGCAAAGCAGCAAACAGCTGTCCCAGCTCTTATGTGTCACAGGAGTCAAATTCAAAGTAAGTGAATTTTTGAAAAAAGTAAAATCAAAGTGGGGGCGCGGTGGCGCAGTGGCGCAGCAGGTAGTGCACGTGCCTCACAGCAAGAAGGTTCTCAGTTGAATTTCCGGATCGGACAGGAGCCTTTCTGTGTGAAGTTTGCATGTTCTTCCCGTGCATGTGTGGGTTCTCTCCGGGCACTCCAGCTTCCTCCCACAGACCAAAAACATGCTCATTAGGTTAATTGGTCACTCTAAATTGCCAGTAGTTATGAGTGTGAGTGTGAATGGTTGTCTGTCTCTCAATTTGGCCCTGCAATCGACTGTCAACCGGTACCCTGCCTGTCGCCCAATGACAGCTGGGATAGGCTCCAGCCCCCCCACCCCCCCACCCCTTCCCGACCCTGAAAGGGATAAAGGGATATAGAAAATGAATGAATGAATGAAAAATCAAAATCTGAACATGAAATGTCTCATTCATTGCAGAGGTGTTGGTGCTTCAGATGCAGAACTTGACAATATCTAACCTTGACTTCCTTTCTAGTAATAAATGCTAAAAGGGACTCCATATTGATTATAATTTAATTAGACATAACAGGTGATGGATGCTGAGAGACCAAGGACCCGCCCACAGGTATACAGCAAACAATGGCTGGACCCCTATAGTGCTCTAAAGGCCCCTGTGGCTTTGGTCTGTAACAGCATTTTTGTGCCCTTACATTACTTTTACTTGTATTTTTTATGTAGTTTTGAAACCAGACCTTTTATACTTTTACCTGAGGAAAATGACTCAGTTGATACTTCAACTTCTGCAAAGTCTATTTAAACCCTAGTATCTATACTTCTACTTGAGTAATTAATATGAATACTGTTGACACCTCTGTAACTTTGTGTTTTTGTCTGTCCAAAACCCAGATCACTGATGTTCAGAACTTTTAACGTACAACTCAGTGACGTCACAGCTGCCGTAGCACACTGCTGCTGAGTGCTCACAGAGCGCATGCGTGAGGATAAGCCTGCCTACCAGGTATGGCTTTGGCTGGTGGCTCTGCTCCGTGTCAGTGTGTGAGGTCGGTCAGCTGGCAGACCTGCAGGACTCACGGACGGCTCAGCGAGGCCTTTCCTCATATTACCATCATCAGCCTGCTCACCTGTCGGAGCCTTGTGATGCACTTTTCAAACAACAATACCGGAAATCCTGTGACTTAAGCCACGCCCCGTCAACCAAACAGTTAAAGGATGTTGTGCCGATTTCCCATCATGTAGTTTTTGTTCTCAAGGGATTTAGCTGACAGGACAGCCATCTCCATGAACCAGGAGCATCATATATGAGAATATTTACCCAGGCTCTGACAAAAACAAGTGGATATGAGTGACTCAATTTTTACCATAGGATCTGACTCTTTCCTTTGTCTCTTTACTTATTTGATTTAATGAATGAAAATCACAAGACAGACGATAATAGCTGGACAACAGAACAGATGATAACAGCTGGACCACAGGACAGATGATAATAGATGGACCACAGGATAGATGATAACAGCTGGACAACAGAACAGATGATAACAGCTGGACAGCAGAACAGATGATAACAGCTGGACCATAGGATAGATGATAACAGCTGACAGGACAGACGGTAAGAGCTGTGGACCATGCTCAAGTTTGACTCATTCATTTAAACCAGACTCTGGTTCAAAGTCCATCAGGCTCAGCAGTGCTGGTCCACAGCGGTGCTGCTCCACAGTGGTGCTGGTCCACAGCGGTGCTGGACAGTTTGATATTGGCTGTCGCCTCTTGGGTGATGATCCTGTATTTTTGACGCCACTCTGCCAGGACTCTTTCTGCCTCCACGTCAGCTCTGTCTCCTGCAGGGAGTGGCAGTGGTTTTGGTCAAATATTGATCGAATGGAGTGTGTGCCATGGAAACAGGATGTGTTCAACCTTTAAACAAGTGCTGTAATCAGAAAGTAACTTCGCTTAGACCTCTTTCTGTAGAAATGTCTCCCTTGTATTACATTTTTTAACTGTTATTATATTATCTGTTATTATCATCATTATATACAGACCTGATCAAAATCTTAAGACCAGTTGAAAAATTGCTAGAATATGCATTTTGCACATTTGGACCTTGATGAGGTTTTAAATAGAGCTACAACATGCAAAAGCAAGAAGGGGGAGTGTGAACAAAAGCACTTTAAAAAAGTAGTTTATTGAAAACAACAAGTAAACTGAAGGAGACAAGGTCTTTGAATTACTTTTTTGTTTTCGAAACCCTTTTCCCGCAGATGCTGTCTGATGGTTATTGCGCTGCAGTCGGCAGCAGTAAGGACCTTAATTTGGGTCAGGGACTGCCCTGTGTCTTGACGGACAGCCAATCGGATCCTCCAGCTCAGCGCAGGTGTAATTTTTTTGGGTCTACCACCACTTCAAAGCTTCTTAGCTTTATCCATCAGGAGGGCATGACCATGTGAATTCCTGACAGAAAATGGAAATTTTGGGCAGATTTTGGCTTTGATAGCCTGTGGTTTTAAACTTCTGATCAGGTGATAAAAAACCTATTTCAGGCTGTTGTTTTTTTTAATTACAAGTTCCAAATGTTTTCGTCGCACTCCCCTTTCTTGCTTTTGCATATTGTAGCTCTATTTAAAACCTCATAAAGGTCCAAATGTGCAAAATGCATATTCTAGCAATTTTTCAACTGGTCTTAAGATTTTGATCAGGTCTGTATATATATATATATATATATATATATATATATATATATATATATATACATGTATATATATATATATATATATATATATATATATATATATATATATATATATATATATATATATATATATATATATGTTCTCGTTATTTTCATCACTATTTACATTGTAGATTCTCACTGCAGATATCCAAACTATGACTGAACATGTGTGGAATTATGTACTTAACAAAAAGTGTGAAATAAATGAAAACATGTCCTT
Organism: Scarus forsteni; assembly: GCA_036419115.1. NCBI lineage: Eukaryota > Metazoa > Chordata > Actinopteri > Labriformes > Labridae > Scarus > Scarus forsteni. Next base: position 213,184 of record JAZDUH010000459.1, read on the forward strand.
TATTCTAGTGTCTTCAAAGTAACCACTCTTTGCTCTGATTACTGCTTTGCAGACTTTTGGCATTCCCTTTATGAACTTCAACAGGTAAAACGGTTTTCACTTCTCAGGTGTGCCTTGCCAGGGTTAATCAATGGAATTTTTTGCCTTATAAATGGGGTTGGGACCATCAGTTATGTTGTGCAGTAGGCTGATGCACAGTCGACAGCCCTTTTAGACAACTGTTAGAATTAATATTATGGCAAAAACTAATCAGCTAAGTTAAGAGAAAAGAGTGGCCATCATTAACCTAAGAAATTAAGGTCAGTCAATCCGAAAAATTGCAGAAACTTTGAATGTGTCCCCAAGGGCAGTCAAAAAAACCATCAAGGGCGACAACGAAACTGGCTCACATGAGGACCGCTCGAGGAAAGTAAGACAAAGGGCTCTAATTTTGTAGACCAGGCGCAAGCGCAGGAGCACCTGCCCTGGGCAGGACAGGGTGTGACCTGCGCACTTTGCAAGTTTCCTGCAGTGCCAAGAGAGGCGCACTCATGGCGCACAGGGGCGCAGAGGTTGCGCGTCCACGCCCACGTCTCTGCCTCTCTACGCATATCCAGAGAGGGAGAAGAATAGACGTGAGTGGGTTTAACACAGCCAAGTGTTGTCTCCACCAATTAAATTAGCGCCTCTCCTCGCCTTTAAATGCGCTGCAGCCAAGGCGCAGCGCCTGATTGGTCTGAATGATCCCCGCTGCTCTGACCGTCTCCGCTGGAGAATGATCTCCAGAGGAGACGGTCAGAGCTGCTGTCACTTCAGCAGCTGGGAGAACGGACTGGCCGGGGCGCGCATCTGAGGCCACGAAGTGCGTCACCGTGTGGGCCAGCTCCCGGGACAGATGTAATCTGTTCCTTTGTCATTATAGGAGTACAAAATTAAGAGACAGTTACACAGCAGCTGGCTTATCCATTCAGAATACTTTTGATCCACCTGCACTCGTGGTTTGTCATTGCCAAATAGCAGAGCCTTTAGTGATATATTGTATATTCTCCCGGTGTCTCCTCCTCATCCTCCTTACAATAATGTACTCCATCTTTTTAGATCACGTTAAAAATAAAGACTAAAATAGAGGAATATGGGAAATCACGGGTAAATGCTGAGTGACATACATTTATTTTATCTCTTTTTTCTTCGTCTATTTTCTCCTTCTTTTCCTTGAATTTCATGAAATGAGAGAAGCCAGATATATACTCAGTATCAGATGTTAAGGCTGTTTATTGTTGACTTGTATGATGTGCATCAAACTTCCAGCTGCCTTCAGGTTAATTTTCCATTATGAGAAACGGCTTTAATCCGACATCTGATGTGACGGGACAATTAATAGAGCTACAAATGTATATACTGGTTCAGACAGTTACATTAAATAGTGATTTCTGTGATTGTTTATTGCATTAAAATGTGCCTGACACTCTGGAAACCTGCCTCTGAGGCTTTGTTGACGTGTGCGCACATGTGCGCCTGTCACCAAATTACAGCTGCGGAGGGTGCGCTCCGCTTTGCGCCGAGAATAGACCAGGTTGGGGCTGGCGAGCTTTCAGCGCACCTTCTGCACAGTTTTTTGGCATGAAATTGTCACTGCGCCAACCTGAAGTTGGCACCTCCCCCAGTGCGCTGTCGACTCCCCCTGGTGCGCTGTCACACCCATCTCTGCACAGACGGTCTACCAAATTGTCGAATTGGCAGCGCATGGCGATGCGCCGGACAAAATTAACACTGCGCGGGGTGCGCCACGAAATTAGAGCCCCAAGAGTCACCTCTGCTGCTGAAAAAGAGTTCATCTGAGTCACCAGCCTCAAAAATCGCAAGTTAACAGCAGCTCAGATTAGAGACCAGACGAATACCACACAGAGCCCCAGCAGCAGACACATCTCTCCAACAACTGTTAAGAGGAGACTGCGTGAATCAGGCCTTCATGGTCAAATAGTTGCTAGGAAACCACTGCTGAGGAGAGGCAACAAGCATGAGAGATGTGTTTGGGTCAAGAAACACAAGGAATGGACAATAGACCAGTGGAAATCTGTGCTTTGGTCTGATGAGTCCAAATTTGAGATCTTTGGTTCCAACCGCCGTGTATTTGTGCCATGCATAAAAGGTGAACAGATGGATTTTGCAAGCCTGGTTCCAATTGTGAAGCATGGAGTCTATGGTGTGATGGTGTGGGGCTGCTTTGCTGGTGATACTGTTGGGGATTTATTCAAAATTGAAGGCATACTGGACCAGCACGGCTACCACAGCAGCCTGCAGCGACATGCTGTCCCATCTGGTTTGCATGTAGTTGGACCATCATTTGTTTTTCAACAGGACAATGACCCCAAACACACCTCCAGGTTGTGTATAGGCTATTTGACCAAAAAGGAGTGTGATGGAGTGCTACTCCAGATGACTGGTCTCCACAGTCACCGGACCTGAGCCCAATCAAGATGGTTTGGGGTGAGCTGGACCGCAGAGTGAAGGAAAAAGGGCCAACAAGTGCTCAGCATCTCTGGGAACTCCTTTAAGACTGTTGGAAACCAATTAAGGTGACTACCTGTTGAAGCTCATCAAAAGAATGCCAAGAGTTTGCAAAGCAGTAATCAGAGCAAAGGGTGGTTACTTTGAAGAAACTAGAATATAAGACATGTTTTCATTTATTTCACACTATTTTGTTAAGTACATAATTCTACATGTGTTCATTCATAGTTTTGATACCTTCAGTGAAAATCTACAATGTAAACAGTGATGAAAATAAAGAAAAAACATTGAATGAGAAGGTGTGTCCAAATTTTTGGCCTGTATATATGTATATATATATATATACATATATATATATATATATATATATATATATATATATATATATATATATATATATATATATATATATATATATATATATATATATATATATATATATATATATATATATATATATATATATATGTATATATATATATATACATATATATATATATATATATATACACACACATATACAGACCTGATCAAAATCGAGCTACTGTAACAACATGGTGACAGACAGTGAGCTCTGAGGTGCAAAAACATATAGTGCTACATTTTATTCATGACGCATATTTTTTCTGATGGAAAAATGTAGTAATCTTAACTGGCCAACAGATTGCAGCGTGTTTCCATGGATTAATACTAACAAATTGTTTGAAAAATCACAAAAAACACAAGTTGTGAAAACTTAAACTAGCTAGCCCAGACCTAAAACTTAAGGCTGTTATAGTATAAGGAATGAGGATCTTATGGAAAAAGGAATGGTCCATTGGGTTTTTTGTGAATAGCACTTTTACAACCCTGAAACGAAGAAAGTGAGCCACTTAAAGAATTATAACACTGAATTTAATTAACAACTTGAAATTCAGACTTTACCTTTCTTAGGCAAAATAGAGATGACTTCAGCTGACTGATAGGCATGTCTTAATCTAACTTTTTAGGAGCAATGGAAGGTTTTGCTTTTCCAAGATTATCATTTCTGCTTTTCCACAATCGACAATTCCTTTTTCATCGATCACATTGGAGCAAAGCTAAATGGCTGCTCGCTGTCAACACTTTTGCTGGGGGCACACAGGTACTTGTGTGGTGCACGAGCAAGCACAGGGAAACAGGCCTGGTTGGTTTTCCAGTAGTCCATTGGACTGTTGCTCCTGGACACTGGGGCCTCAGCCAGGTATGTGCTAATCTGCACAGTAATAGAGCACAGAAATGCTATATTAAAGATTTTTTAACCAGTACACTTCCTGTTTTTTTTTAAATCCACACACTATGGTGGTTCCATATTTGTAATGATTAAAAAAGCTATCATGAGAAACACTACAGGCTTTTCCCCAGACACTCAGTTTCAAAAACGGCAACAGCTGTCCATTGTGAATAATAATCTGGACAGTGCAGTCCAAAAATATTAAATACAAAATAAAGGTCTCTCACGAACAATCCTTGACAGTGTGATTTACTTTTATGGCTTTCCATAAAAGAAAATCATAATGTCATACTCTTTGTAACGGACATCGAGCATGGCATGGCAGCAATGAAAAAAGGGGGCTCATGTAAGTGCCACCACCGTAGGGATCACATCAGCAGTGGAGGCGTCTAAAGAACTTATCTCTCTGCTCAGTTGCTCAAAAGATGCCAGAAGTGTGATCTTATTTTACAAAATCAACCACTGGTTTGCAGTCTAAGTTGCCAGCGTCTCATAATCAGCAGCATATTTTCCTAATGCTTAACCAGGCTTTGCATCATATAAGAGGTGGAATTCAATCTTGTTGCAATATCCTGATGAAGCCGTTTTACCGGCATCCTGACCTCCTTTCATACATCTTGCAGACGGCTACTTGCAACTTCAAAATGTTTGAAATGTCCGACAATTTTCTTTCCCACGACTATGACATATGTGATGCTGGGACAGATGGGACCCGACCCTTTCAATATTATGCCACTGCTGCATGGTCCCTAAGACAAAACACAAGCATGTTGACTTTCCCATCAACCATAGCAGCCATCTGCTGCACTGCCTTTCCCCCAGCCACCAGCCACATTATGTTACACAAAGCCCCACCTATAACCTAATACAACTCGTCGATTGGCTATACTATTGTGAGACTGGCTGTCCCTGCTGCCCCTCCATCTGGTACCAGTAGACACGAGAAGAGGCCACTAGCTTGTAAAATGCGCCTGGACTGTTGTGGTCGCTGGTTGGCCAGGAGCTCCTTTTGTCGCTGTAGGCTGTTAACATGTTTGCCATTTCTTTGTGTCTATTTGTTTGGGCATTTTCTTTCTTATCAATTCTGCTTGGGTCACGCAACATCATCTTGACAGTGGTTTCATTTACATTAACATTTTAATCTGAATGTACGTGTGTGTATGTGTTTAGAACAGAAAAGTAAACTGGACATAAGAGACTTCTGTAGAAGTCAAATTGGAAGTCACTCAAAGGGTATCTTATATTAGAACTAAGATCAACGCTTATATTTAATGCCAAAGAGATACACGTTTTGGATATTTATATATATATATATATATATTTATATATATGTAAGATGCTGATGATGTAAAAGCATACATGGAACGCCATAACCAAGTAGCCGGTATAGTGTACAGGAACAGATGTGCAGAGTACAAACTGGAGACTCCGAGGTCAAAATGGGAAGCACCTCCCAAGGTGAAGGAGAATGACCAAGCCAAGATCAGTCTGTGGGGACAGATGTGTCCTTCACACAGATGTGTTCCTCAGTCTGTTAAGCGAGATAGATACAGATATGTGGACATGTCTTCTATCAGGCCCTGGACTGGTCCTGAGAGGTCAAATGTCCCTCCTCTGTCCTTCAATCTTTACAGACAGCTGTCTTTTTGACAGCAGTCCTTATCTCTTCACTTTTTCTGTAGATTTTAGCAGTAGCATTTTGGTAATACTCGTGACCTCCCGAAATATCCTCTGACCTTCTGATCCATATGGCTCTCACAGCAGGTTGCAACCTGTAGTCTGTTGTCAGTCATGTGGGTGGAAAATCCTCTCCTGAGCCAACTCAAGTCAATATCAGTGTTTTTGTGCAGGTGTGAATGTGGTTAAAGTTTCCGAGTCCTTGTAATTATGATCTGCTCTCACACCATTCAGGCTACAGCTGCAGTGAAGGCGTGATCGGGAGCTTTCTGAAGCTGCACTGTTGAATAGACAGCTGAGCAGCTCTTGACACGGTAAAGGTGAGGGTCATTTCTATGAGCTGTTAGGGAAAGACCACCAGGAGATGTGTCTCCAGTCAAATAATCATTTATTTCTCTGCACCATTTTCACAGTGTCTTCCTTTCAAGAAGCCACAGTTTGTTATTTTACCATTATCCACAGCAGATAAAAACAGCAAAGAGTCGAGCAGGTCTGTTGTTTTTAGTGAGTCCCTTACTTAATTTCTCTTGTTTTGTCTCGCTTGAGAGTGCGGTCTTCTCCCTCAAGGTATCCGTGTAGTCCTCCCCTCACTCACTCATGTCCACTGACACTGTCATTTTACACCAGCTTCTGTGTGAATATTACATTCTTGTTCCTTTAAATTTAATCGTAAACATATGTACAATAGGGCCACCATCTGACGGTTGAACAGCAGCTAAAACTTTAGTCCGTCATTGACAGGGAGGCCCACTTCATGCGCGGTGTGCGAAGCAACCAAACGGCGACACAATTTTCCCATACCATGAGGCAAAAAAGACTAATTTAACATTGTTTTGGACCATAATAATACAGCAGGGCTGCCAACTTTCAAAAAAAAAAAAAACCTTGATTTGTGAAGGCAATCAAAATTTTGCCCGTGACACACACAGTAATAACACAAAATACCTAATTTTTGCAGGTTTAATTTTTAATCAGACTAGCACTCAGAAGTAACAAAAAGGTGCATGTGCAATCAACTTAGGTTAAAGGTAAAAAATAAAATTAAAACAAATGCTATATTCTGCTGTGTCTGATACGTCAAGCTCTTTAGACCTACATAGTGATATAAACAATAACTATAATGCCATTGTTCCTCATAAGTCTATGTCCTACCTGTCTACAGGTTTGTGTTCATGCACAACCAGTAGTTCCAAGACCAGGGTTTACTCACCAAAAACACTGGTCTGATCACCACCACAGCAGCTTTACAAGAATTAAAAGCTCAAAAGAATATATCAATCTAAATGACATTTTTTACGAAAAGCTGAACTAAATCAAACTACACTTTGATTTTATTTTTTTATCAAACTATCAACAAGCAGCAACAAAACAAAATCTGAATATATCACATAACTTAACAATACACAAACCTTTACATAATTAACCAATTAAAGCCTGTTGTATCATATTTGATACATATGTATTTGATACCTTTATCAAATCAATATGACCTACAAATACAAAAGAAACATCTTAGTCAGATAAATGGTAAAAAGTGTCTTTAAATGGATTATCAGTTGCCAACAACTAATTCTATCAAATGAGATACCAAAAATATATGTGTTAAATTTTATTGAATTTTTTCTTTTTTTCTTTGATTTTAGTTGAAAGTAAGATTAACATTTCAGCTCCCAAAAAGTAGAATTTTCTGTCTATTATTTGTGCATTCATTTTTTAAAGGGTTAAATTATGTAATGCAATTAAATATACAATTAGCCTAGATTTAATTTTCCTTTAGTAAATGGACAAAGTTTTGGTATCAATTTGAAGGCTATAAGTCCACAATACTATGAACTATCTATTAAATAAAACTTTGAAAATATATGTAGTAATTTTAATTGGAGGACAATAAGGAGTGAAAATTAAGAGTCAGAATTTAATTAGAAACTTGATCTGTTCAAGCTAACATCTAATATTAGTGTCATAAATGAGAGGATGAGGATGTCACAGCCAGGCAGAGGGGAGTGGGAGTTGGGGTTAAAATCTTTCAGGAGTTTAAATTTTCAACTAAAATGTTTATAAGACTTGACTTGTATTGTACAGTCAGAAAACATAACCATACAATTGGAAAACCTTTATTTGTGTTTACAATGGGGATTTTTGGGGGACAGCTTTATAGAAGGAGGGGACACCACCAGTTGTTTAATTTTTGTTATATTCTAGTGGATAAACTCTGACATACTCTGTTTGTCCTTTTAGGCCCCCACACACTAAAGACATTTTTACCTCATTTATGCACCGTCCACTAATAATGGCCCTGAGACCCACTTATGGGCCTCCAGCCACAGGTTGAGAACCACTGCACTAGTAGATTGTATTTGAAGCTTGATCCTTAAAAGATTGCTCACATCATGAAGAATATGTGATCCAGGGAACCTCAGGATGAATGTATCATTTAGAAAACAGTGAGTGAGTGAAAACAGCAGCTCAGATGGACTGATGAACAATGTTGCATTTTGATTCATCAAAAGGTTGACTCGTCTTTTTTTAAGTCTTTGTGTTCATTGAAATATGCTCATGAGCTATCAAGACACAGTTCGAAATATTAAATCACACATAGTGACTGATGATCTCTCACTGTCTGCTGGGATGCGCGTCTCTCTGCGCCTTTACGCACACCGGCACAAAGAGGAGCGCGCGTACACGGAAAGTGAAAGTTAAAGTCACACAACCATCCTATAAGTATGTTTTATAGTGGTTATATGATATTTCTTGGCATTTTCTAGTGGGTACAGGGTACATACCTGCATATCTTGTAAATTATACCACACGACCTCTGCGTTCTCTGCGCTTTTGTGCCTCTGACTTGAGCGTGAGAAATCGGATGTGTGGCGTGAGTGCGTGCGAAAACCAACCAAATGCGCGAGTCTCACGGCTAATGCGTGAAAGTTGGCAGCCCTGTTATACATCCATGACTGTCCCCAAGCAGCGTGATTGACAGGCGACTCTGACACAGCCTGATCTGCCCTGCCCCCTCTCTCTCATGTTGCGGCCGCGGCCCACCGCCCTTGGCCAGACACTAGAGAAACGGTAAACCAGCGGTGGAGTCCTTTTTTTTTCCTCAGTCTTGGCCGTACCGGCCCACTGAGGCAGTGGCCCACCGGGAAACCTCCCGGTGCTCCCGATGGCCAGTCTGCCCTTGCCCAACATCCAACATGAATCCATAGAGCCAATCATGATTCCCTCCATAATTGCTCAAGAAAAAACTTTCTGTTAAGCCGCAGGAAATCTTGAATGTGGATCCCAGTCTCATGATGAACAGCAAATCCACACGATGCTGTGTTGGGTGTGAGGGTGAAGGACGGGAGGCAATAGGAGACAAGTGGACTTAGGTAAGAACTAAAGTTAGTGACAGATTCATGAACCATAGACCTTATCTTGTGTGTCATCCATTTGCACCCCCCACCCCCACCTTCCACTATGTTGGTAATTTTCCCATCCAAGTGAGTTGAGTGGTCAGACAAAATAAGGGCAAACTGGACGAGTGGGTAGACTGTGAGCCTCCATTTTGCTACTGATGTTTGACTCACAGTTTCCTCACTTTGACGAACGTTAGTGTCAGACCTTCCTTCAGACAGCTGGGCTTTCAGTCCGGATCTGAAGAGCAGACTCTACCATTGTGTTAGGTTAACCTGTCCTAAACCGATCATCTCTACCTCATCTTTAGTCTTTTCCTGTGTGGACAGACAATGACGTTGAGCATCTGATCATGATGACATGTGACCCCTCACATGCCTGTAAGGGAGCAGTCAGTCCAGGACACGGCAGGTTTGCTGAGCAAACAAACAGAATAATTATTAAGAGAACATTGTGAGTTATTATTCTAATATGCAAATTTCCCAGGTCAACCGCACTGCAGATATTTAGAATGAGGGAGAGGCTGCTGCATGTCTCTGACGTTTGCAGGTGGTGGAGCATCAGCCTATAAAGACCGATGGTCCAGGTGAGCCTGTCACTGAGCATCTGTCCTCTGGTTCAACATGGGGACAACTAAGGTCCGGATCACGTTATGGCTTCTGGTCCTGCTCGGCCTCACGCTCACTACCGCACAAGAGATAGATGATGATGACGAAAGTAACGAAACAGCAAATGCAAGCAATGACAACGATGATGATGATGACAATGACAACAATGATGATGATGACAATGATGACAATGGTGACAATGGTGACAATGATGACGATGATGGCGATGATGGCAATGACGACGATGAAGATGAAGGACATGATGGTAAGACACCAAAAACTAATTTCGTTGTTGCAATAACCCTGTTGGCCTGATCATGGCTTGTTGGTGTTCCTGTCATTCAGACATTTGAAATCATCAGATGAATCCTCTCCCATCAGCTACGGTGTTTAAGATTATTGGCTGATTCTTATTGGTTCATAGTGTGTCTCTTATTTGGAAAGTTGACCAAAAGGTTTCTTGAACGATGAAAGCTGATGACAGCACACTTCATGTTAAAGCTAATCTCATCATAGCCATGTGTCTGTACATGTGTGCTGTTCCCCCTGACTCTCTGTGGGGCAGCATATCCCAAGCCTGCTGCATTGTATTCTGGTTTTCTCTAAAAAAAAAAAAAACATTTTCATCTGAAGTCTCACACTGCTAAGTTGAAAAATGGGCACAAACCACTTTCTCAAACAGAGCCCATGGCATTTGGAAACCAAGGTGTTATGGCAGGAGTGGCTGGTGGAGCAGATGGAGTCATTTTATAGACCAAACTGACTCTTCAGATGTTTGAAATTCGTCAAAAGGATGAAACGAGTTGAGGGATAAATTATGGCAAAAAAGACTCAGGAGAGATTATTGAAGGGACAATCAAATGATTCAGCTCTTCTTCTGTTGTTACAATGTAGATAATCATCTGCATCAGCTGTGCACAACTTGGGGTGATTTCCACTTCAAGACCATGGATGGAGTTTTCTATCGACTTCCATCCCACTGCCAGTATGTCCTGGTGTCAAACTGCAAAGACACCTTCCAGCAGTTCTACATCCGGATGATGCGCGAAACAATCAACGAAGACACCACCATCAGCTACATTGAGATGAATCTGGGCGGGTGCATTGTTGTTCTGACCAATGGCTCTGTAGCCATCAATGGCAAAATGCAAGTTTTCACTCAGACACACACACACACACACACACACACACACACACACACACACACACACACACACACACACACACACACACACACAAACACACTTTGCCCCTCTAATGAACTTGCTCTGGTTTATTTCCAGGCACATCCTTGTCTTAAAGGAGACATATCATGCTGATGCATGATTTAATACTTACATATAATATAATAAATTTGAAAACAAGACCTTACACCCCCTTAATTTTCAAAAAATTAGATATTGCATTTTTTCTGATATCATAGAACGAGATTTGATGCCTCTGAAAATAGGTCACCGCGAGATGTCCGCGAGATTTCAAACGTTGTGACGTCATGAGGTACCTTTCTTTTTATTGGAGTAATCTGATAAAACACTTCCTCCTCTGTGATGTCCGTTAGCCACAAAACCCTCACCGAGGAACACATCCGTCCAGCAGGGGTTTATAGTTCCCTAGCTCACCCTCACTCATTACCTGCTCTGGCCTGTAGGGGGACTCAATACGCGGTCGCTGCTTTGAGCCTGCTGGAAAATACAGTAGAAGAAGAAGGACAGGCTGGCTCTACCCCCGATAGAACTGACCAATCAGAGCACAAAGGGCTGTGATGTTGCGAGGTAACTTTAGGTCATCCTCAGATCCAAGCACTTCAACGAGACCTTGTTAACGGCCTAAAATGAGGATATTGAGAACGCTATTATGGGGCAATGAAGGAACTAAATGACTTGTGCTGAGGGAAAAAATGCTTTACAGGCATCCTAGTCTGACATAGTGAAAAGGAGAAACAAGCATGATATGTCCCCTTTAAGCAAACTTGCTGTAAGTCAACAAGGGTTGATGCTGCTCAAGGTTGTAGGAGGTCCTCTGCCTCACTGTGTCCCCTGCAGGGCCTGTAGAAGCAATTCAGGGGCTGAATCTTGTCCTTGTCCTTCTCAGACTAGTCTTCCCAGCTGGGGACTAGAAGCAGGGATACATGTCAGTTGTGTGCTACCAATGTGAGAAACATGTCTGGAGCTAACTTTGTCCCATGTGTGAACGTCTGGATGAGTTCATCATTTTCATCCCTTGCCTTGTTTGAAGTCCTCCTGGGTGTCAGTAATGGGAAATGTTTTGTGGCAGTACTAAAAGAAAATTCGCATCCTATTTCAAACAACAAAAGGACACACTCTCACTTGTATTGTTTGGGAAGACCAAATAACTTATACACATGCACAGCATTTGAAGCACTAAGAATACTTTATAATAATTATAACAAAAAGCTTTAGCAGCGGTGTTGAATTTGAATGCCATCATTTACACTGCGAGAAGCTTAACCCCTGATGAAAGTTTGTGCTGATTGTTTGGTTGCTTTTTCACATTAAATGTTATTTTTTTGTAAATTCAGAAGTTTAGTGAAGGTGGATTGTACTTGGCCTTTAGAAGGGGATGAGTAAGACAACACATAGATGATTAGGTACTTCTAATGGGAGAGGATCAGAACCACACTTTTTTCCACAAATGCTCCATATTTTCTTGAAACTTATGAGCTTTGGGTTATTCACTTATTAGAATAGGTGCTCTATATCCCAGGCACAGAACAGGTACTAGCAGGCTAGAGGACCCACTCTGCCCATCTCTGTGGCATGAAGGTCTAAAACATCAGGACCTCCTGTTATTGTACACCTTGATGATTGTCTGTCTGTGTTCTGCAGTGCCGATCTGCCATATAAACACTTGACTTTGGAAGTCCAGAAAACAGACTCCAACATCATCGTGTACAACGAGGACAGCGGAACCAAGCTGCTGGCCTGGTGGAACAAAGACGACTCCTTCAATGTATGGAACACACACACTCACACAATCTGAGGTTTATGAATATGAATGTCTGTGAATTTGGTAAACAAGACTGCAGAGGCTCATTTAGAGCCATTTCACTCAGTCTCTTCAGGTGAAAACATGGATGTATTATTTGAACTGGATGCCGGACGGAAACATGGCGCCCGTTCATTTCTATGGGAGTTGCTCACCCAGCGCATACGCCGAAAAAGTTTCTGGCTTCCGGGTTACTTCCACGTTATTGGGCCCATAGAGCAGGCGCAGTAGAGTTATCTCCCATGATGCTTCACGTCAACTCCCATGATGCATCACGTCAATGGGAACGAGCGAGGCGCGGTCTTAATGAAGTGACGCACGGCCACGACAAAAATCTACAGCGGATGAAATTTACAGTATGAGAGGTGCACAAACTCAAATAATGTATTTTAGGGCACATGATACGACTCCGATGTGATATAATGACATTATATACGTAAGAAGTCTTTATAATAAGAGTTTAAGACGAGTGATTTTTATTTGGTGACTTTCTATAGCTGACAGTATTCTAAAATGATTACACACAACAGAAAAACTGTCGTGGACCGTAGAAGTCCATCAGCCAAATAAATCAGAGTTATTTGTTCATTTAATTCATCCCATATGTGAGAGATGACTGCTTATCAGATCAAGTTTCAATGATGATTCAAAGGTAGCTTTTTTCGTTGACATATTATTGAGGCACGCTTTCGCTGTAAATGTTATACAGCTCTAAACAATGCATAAAGTCCTGTGTTACCCATTCATTTTCTCTTTTTATTTTTCTGATAGGCAGTCTGATAGTCTTAGATGAACCATGGATGGAACCCGGGGATGAGACCCAGATTAAGACTGGCTTCTCTAATAATGTTTTGTTCCTTTATAGGTTTTATCTACTTTGTTAACCCTTGAGGCAAAGTTCAAGTCATCAGAGGTCAAACTGGCTCCGTCTCTGTGTTTTCTTGATCATCAGAGAGCTTGTGGCAAAAAAAAAAACATTAAATACAGAAAAAATATTTAAAAACTATATATCTGTGGTTAATTAGGAAGATGTGGAAAAGATTTTAAGCAGTAAAAGTAAAAAGAAATATTAAGATTTATCATTTTTATTAAACTTTTATGAGAAGAATCAAATTGGTACACAAGAGGTTTTTCTTTTAATTTCCTGAATAAACAAATTGCTTGTTCTAATGAATACTGTACGTGGGTCACAACTATATTTATGTATTTAGTTGTGTATTTTTATTAGGCCATATTGTCCTGGTGTCTGTTTTCTGTCTGTGATTCAAAATAGTTTTGTAGGCTATTGAACCACTGTCACTGTCATGAAACACTCAGAAAATATGTAGACGACAGCGCATGTCAATAAAACTGTCAATGATAGTGATGTTTCAGGGATATCATTCATATTTTATCTGAACAAATGAAAATGCTAAATTTGTAATAAAAGTTTTAATAAAATGTACTTTATTCAAACACAGACAGCGTTGGGAGTGAACAGTGTGATGGAACTACTGAACTAAAAGTGAACTAATGTGAACTAAAATATATAGGCTACGAAATAAACAAATACAACAAAACAAACACAAAAAGTAACATTAAAAAAATAAAAATCGCATGTTCATAGTAAAAGTTGGAGCTTGCATTATGTAGCACAAGTCGTCATGTGGACATATTTATCATTAATAACATTAGGAGTAAATTGTCCAAGACCTCTAAGCCACACTCACATAAATGGTTAGTTTTGTTTGATTTGTCCGTTTCTGATGACAACTTCAGTTAAGACGTTCACTTATAGGTGGTTAAATACTCATGTTAAATGAAAGCCTGTTTCATATATTCCAAGCCTTAAATTTTTAAGATAGAATGTTATCTGAAACAGTTATATTTTATATATAATGTTATGGGGTAAGGTTTATATTTGTTATATTTTATTTTCTATAAAATATGAATGACATAAAAAATGTAAGAAATCCAAATAAAACATAAAATAATAAAATGTTCCAAAAAAGGTATGTTTTTTGAGACTTACTTAAAAAAATGTTATTGACCTTAATTATTAATTATTCTCACAAAAAAACTGCCAATGTTCTAGGTAGGCCAAAAAAGTTTGTATTTTATTCAGAAGTTCAGGTGATTGACCAGAGTGAATAGTATAATACATGAGTGATACATAAAATATGACAAATACATTAGATAAATCAGAATGACACCATACTGTCATTAATGAAACTTGTTTAACCATCCTCCGAAGCTGCATGACACATTCAGATTGGACGGCTGGACCAGTTCACTCTTTTCCCTGGAGTGATGCCCCTCTACCTCCGGTCTCTGTTGAGAGAAAAATCTTACTTATTTTAACTGGAACATGACAAATGTGTTGTTATTGATCTTTATTGTACTTTATCAATTTATTCAAGTAAAGTTTACTTGTTTTATTAAGTCTCGCTTTTTTTATTATTCTTACAGTCTAAAACTTACATTATCTGAATGTATTATCAACAAAACAATTAATACATTTACATATATTCCGAATAAAGATCCACCTAGCACAACTCCGTGATCCCCTGACACATATTCTACACATGAGCTAAAGTTATTCAGGCACATTTTTTAAAACTTTCTTTAAATCGAATATACTTGGAATGTAGGACCATCGTGTTAGTAAAAATGTATCTTACTTAAAGCTGTGGTCTACGATTTGAAACCGCAGCCTGCCCCTCCTTCCCTCACCTCTCCCCTCCGTGTTCCAAGATCCCGCCCCCAGCTCGTGTCGCCTCATATAAGCCCCCTCCGGCAGAGCTACGAGCGACTAGCACAATATATCAGCAGCAAGCTCAATCAAAAACAGTGATATATATAAATATATAATAAAAAAATATAAATATCCTCTCAACTGAAAGTATCAAACACGACAGACATCTCCCTTATAACACACAGCAGTAGCCATTTCAACTGGACCGGCGGCAATGCGGGTTTGGCGCCGCCAGAGCGGAGCCGAGTGTGGGGGAGGATTAATCTTTCTCAGCCTGTCCTCCCCAGCTCAGCTTACAGCGCTAACGATTAGCGGCTAACAGGCTAACCCGCTCCCCTACAAGTTATTAGCCCGTGCAGGCACAAACTAACCAGAGTTATTCAGCAGACATCTCCCACTGTAGTAAACAAAGCCATTACCTGATCAACCAGGGGCGAAACGGTCGATGCTGAAGGTCTGACGGCCGGCTGAGGCTATTCGTTAGCCGTTAGCCCGCTAACAGGCCTCAACCCGCGGGCAGAGCTCCGTTGGGCCCGCGGGAGAGGGAGGCGGATTCCCGGGTTCGGCGCTAGGCTTTTCCGGCTCCATGATAGTTCAGTAGCTAACACTGCTAGCTGCTCACCGGAGGTAGAGGGGAGGAGGCGGGACCATGGGCAAGATGCTGCGTACTGCGTAGTGAGGGAGACGAGGATTGGATGGACTCATGGACTAACTCACGGACCAATTAATAGTTGCAGGTTCTTAGGCTTGATCGGTCAGCTAATATGCAGCTTTTAAGCGGATATACTGAATGGATTTTTTTCGTTCTTTTTGGTCTTTATACTGTGTAGATAGGACCATAGGACCATAACAGCCTTATAAACGGTGTTATTAATATGTACAAAGCTTCCAAATCGTAGACCATAGCTTTAATTCTTTATTTCATTGTATATTATCCCATACACAGCAGTCTAATGTAAGTACAGTCAAGATACGTGGATTTAATTGAAATATAAAGTCTAAATACGTTTACAAACCTGAACTGTCAAGCGTGTAATAGCTAACACTGAGAAAATATATGTATTAAGTCACTCTATGTCAAAAAGAAACTCACCGTTTAGTCGTTTTCTCAACTTTCAGAACAATTTTAGACCAAAGAGCCTGAAAGAAGTTAATGGGCATCCTCGCTCCCGAGACACAGCATGACCGCGCTTTGACAGTGTGTGTGTGCAGCTGTGACGTCATCAGAGAGATAGTGACTTTCCTCCGGGTTTTCTGGCCTTTTGAACACTTTTTGACCGATAAAAAGTCCAAGACTAAAAAATATAAAATACAAAGATCAGTATTTGACCGTGTTTACGGCTGGAGATGTACTGTCAACAGTTTTACAGCCGTCTCTTTTACTATTTCCTGCCAATGGGAAAAATGCTGTTTTGGGCCCAATGGGATTTTTCGTTGCAATACCACGAGTGGCCACCGGGAAAAATCGGCGTGCCGCCAGAGGGGCGGTCTGGTATCCAGTTCTTATAATACATCCATGGGTGAAAATGTAAGTTGTGTGGGTATGGAAGACCGAATTTTTGTCACATAAAATAAAATAAACCACATCTTTCATCCTAAATGCAGTTTTTGAGCTTGTATCCCATCTTACAACCTAGGCAGTAGGGCAGTGGTTTGCTCTGTCTCCTCACATGAAGAAGGTTCTGGTTTAAAGCCCATTGTGGATTTGACATTTTCCTCCATGCAGCAGCCTCATTATTTGTTTTACACAAAACAATCCTGGCAGTGGAAGAGAGTTTGAGTATGGAGCTTGTTTGGCTAATGTTCACTTAGCTAAAGTCCCAGCAGTTTAAAGGGCTGATTTCCAGTTTGATTAGTGTTAGGTTAGCCAGCATTAAAGGTTGATATCCAGTTTGTTATTGTGCTGAGGATGCTCTCCTACCTAAAAGAAAACTGTCAACTGTCTGCTGTGAAATTTTTGAACATCAAGACAAATCAAGCTTACTCATTTATGTCCTCACAACTTATCATTTGCTCCAATAATGTTATGTTTGTTGGGATGTGTTCACAGATCAAGGTGGAGGAAAAATTCATGAACAAGACCTGTGGCCTGTGTGGAGACTTTAACGGGTTACCCGATGACCTTGAGCAACAGGGTAAGGATATTTTGGCACAACTGAAACCTGGTCCAAGGTTCCATTCAAAAATGACATTCACCTAAAATGAAACTATGACAGTATGCTGCATGTCACTTGGTCCTCACATTGGGTGGAATTCTAATCTGAAACTGTGATCCAGTCTTGGGTTAAAAACTGTTGGGCCTTGGCAGATGTACAAGGATCCAGAAAGGGGTGCTGCTACACAGTCTGTATGTTAGATAAATGCAGAGGAGGGAGCTCCAACCTCCCGCTGCCTCTGGAAGAAGGATGGTTGTTTATGACCCAAAGCCTGAACTACACTGCTTCATCAGAAAAGACACAAAACATATTAATAATAAGTGGGAAAAAAAAAACACCACATAGTTATCAGACTGATGGACCTACCAACATAACAGCACTGACCACATAGTCTAAACACATCTACCAAGACCACAGTACTGAATAAAACCTGAAAGTCCATTCATGGTACAAGACTGCAGCCTCATATTTTCTCAATCATACAACAGACACTGTAAGAGCAGATCAAAACCCTATCCCAAAAACAATTTTACAAAGTGCAGGCAGCAAAGCAGAAAAGTTAATTTCTCCCCACTGTTGGACGGTGAGCTCAAGGACCATGTACTTAGAAGTTTGATTTTTCTGTAGGTTCTGAGCTGCCTGCTGAAATATTTGCTGAGGACCACAGAATAGGTTCCTGTCAGATACCGGACCCAACTACACCCGAAAAGTGTGGCACAAAGGTCAGTACACACTCCAATCATCTTCATGATCATCATTAGTTCAGTCAAAATGATCATGGCAACATTCATAAAAATTGTAAAAATCATAATAATAGAGACAATCATGACAATAATTATAATAGGATATATGTTTTTATTAGTAGTAGTATTATAGTAACTAGGGCTGAGAGAAGCTCTGACTGGTCCTCGCACTCGCATGGACCTCTGGATTGTCCTTCATCAGCAAACGCAACAAAACTGCGTCCCCATCGTATTATTTTTGGTGACAACAAAACAAAACAATTCAACAGCCCAAGCCCATCTTTATTGTGTTCTGATTCCCATCACAGGTCATCATTGCAAAGTTTAAAATTCCTAACATTCACTAAGGGATCCTGTACAGAGATTGGGACAGTAACTTATTCTGATTGCTCAGATTATCAACAGCTTCTTAGAACTTGCTCCGACACTTCACTATGAAGTTTAATTATGTTGCACCTGTACATGATATCAGGACTTCATAAAGACACATAAAAGCAGCCGCTGTGACAAATCAAAAGGCTTTAACGTCTTGAGAAGATGCTTTGCTTTCAAATGTCATTTTCACCAAGGCACATTTGAAGGCTGATCAGACAACTGCTTGTTCTCCTTCTCCTCTGTGCCTGCGAGCAGAATTCCACATGCACAGCTTTTACTGCTAGTTGGCTGATTGCCATGCTGCGGCTCTGCAGGTTACCAGACAACCTTTCGGATGGTGCAGTGGGTGGGACAAAAGGCCGCGCAGTGTCAAGAAATGAGACTTCATCATAAGCTTAAATCTTTTTTTGGAATGTCAGTCTGGATCAGATTAACACCTAAATGAATTGCCGTCATCCTTGGACCAAACCCCACCTCTGGTTAACTTGTCATGTAAATAACCCAGTAGTTTAAGAGTAATCTTGCGAACAGACAAACAGACATAAAAAGAACAACCAAACTTGGACGAAAACATTACCTCATCAGTGGAGATAATAACTAACAGTATCATTACTTTCATAACACAGAACTAGGGCAAAAGGGCTCATTGAAAATTGTCCAGCACCAAGGAAGCACAAACCAATGACAAAATGTTTTTCTAATAGAGACCCTAAAATCACGCATGGACACCTCTCAATCAGACAGCTGGAAATTTGCCTTTCAGAATAAAAATTTTGTTCAACAACAAAATGTATCTCCTCCTAGGCCATAAATGGTATCAGCTTGCTGAAAAACAAGGCCTCAAAGTTGCTGAACCCCAAAGAAGCCCTCTCCGCTTCTCCCATTCAAATGAAAGTTGTGAAGTAGACACAACTCCAAACAACCTGTGGCAGTTAGGCCTCTACACTAAAAACCAAAGGTGCTACAGCTTTAACAATTATATGGATGGATTCCTGAAAAAAAATTACTATCCAAATGTGAAAGTGTGGAGAGACTAAGTCAAATTGTGGATCTGTGATGACATGTTTAAATGGTTTTGGTTGCTCTGCTGCTCGGCTGCTGGAGTGTTGTAACTCACTGAGTGACAGCTCAGTGCAGCTGGTCGTGTGACTCACTGAAGGCAGGAACTGTAATACACATCCATTATAAAGTCTGAGGCTTCTGACACAACTGCAGTAACACACATCAGTCTAACTTAGAGCAGGTGAAAGGGATGAAACCATCAGAATGGAGAACATAGTGCATCTGGAACATACAACAGAGCGAGAACCCGATCACTACTACTTGCAGCTTTAATTGAAGTTGTTTGAATAAGTTAATGGGCTTGGTTGATTTGTATTCTTTGTTTGTTTTTTTTTTAAATTAAAAAAAAAAAAAAAAAAACAGCATTAGATGTACCAATCAACTCTGCTATGTTTGTTGAGGTAACAACGCTGTAGGGAAGGAAATAAATGTATACATTCAAACCTGGGAATGTTGGATGTGCATTGATATTTGTCTTTTTTCGGGGTTTTTTTAGAGAGAATGCAGGAAACTGTTTAAGGCAAAGGCATTTAAGAAATGCAAAAATCTCCTGGATCTGGACAGTTTTATCGATATCTGTAGAGCTGATTTATGCCACACCGATAACAGCTCGCTCTGCAAAACACTGGCTGAATACTCCAGACAGTGCATCCATGCAGGTGGAATGCCCAAAAACTGGAGAAGCCCATCTTTTTGCCGTAAGATCCCTTGAAATGACTTATTTTCTAACCAGCCTCTTATATTGTAAGAGCCTCAGCAAGAGCACTTTGCAGCCACAGTAACATTTTTGTATTCACAGACATTGAGTGTCCAAACAATATGGTGTATGAGGAGTGCACCAGTCCATGTCCAGACACCTGCTCCACACCTACAGCCAGTGAACACTGTAAACTCCGCTGCCTCGGTGGCTGCAGCTGTCCTTCAGGTGCGTACAAGTGATTAACCCTTCAGTGACATGCTCTCACCGCAGCTCATGTGGACACCTAACGAAGTGTGACTCCCCTTCCCCAGGTATGGTCATTGATGACATTGGTAAAAGTGGTTGCATTTCAAAGCGTGACTGTCCATGTTGGCACAACTACAAGATCTACCAGTCGGGAGAATCCTTCCATCACAGCTGCAGGTCCTGGTAAGGTTGGACAACCACACTGGACCATCAGAGATGATTAATCTGAATGCTCTAACTCCAAACCTGCCCTCGGTTTGTGAAGATTCATCAAGAACCTACATGATTTAAAACAGCCAGAGCAGCTGAAAAGGGCCTTTTCACTCTTGTTTGGTACAATAAAAGTACAACCCCCACTGCGTCAGCTCCCACGTTAAGAACATTTTTCAGTGCTTGAGCGAGCTTCAAGTGTTTTTGTGTCATGCACAATCAGAAAATTGTTGAGATCTCTCACTCCTCTTACTGTCTTCATAGACAACAACACTTTCCAGAAACTTCACATTTCTCTGATCATTTTAACTTGTCACAAGCTCGATGTCTGTGTGTCACAGTTCATGATACACCCAGACAGTGCAGTGGAGACTACGTCTCGCTTTGGGCTACATTTGATGCCATTTAGGGGCTAATGAAATGCCTAATGCCACTAAAGCTAAGTGAAGAAGTAGGGCTGCAGATTTACATGCTGTTACCCTGCAGACATATGACCAGATTGATTTTTGCAGAGTTTTAATGTATCCGTTTTTTAGGCTGCTGAGAAACTGGATGTACATTGGGTGGGCTTTAGACAACCATTTATGACATTATATATAACTGGACGAATGAGAAAACTTGAGTGCTTTGCTCAGCCTTTCCCAGTCTGCCTCTCCAAGGTGATAGGGAGCACACATTCCTGAGGAATCACCTTTGATCTGAAATAAGCCGTTTTTGAACAAGGCTCACCGGAACTGTCAGGTGGCTTCCTTCTCTCAAATTATCAAGGATGCTTGGTGACATTGGACCAAGATATTTTATATGCAAAGTCCTGTTCTCTGAGCTTCCTCCATCTCCTGAAAACACAGAAACACCGCTGCTCATCTCTGGCAGATAATTTAAGAAACAGAAGTCCTCTGGTGACCATGTGCAGAGAGCTAAAAACACTCCATTATAAAGCATTGGAGGGAACACCCTCTATTTTACCTGCTGCTGTGACTGCAACATACATCAGCCAAAAGTCATCAGTTAGCATGCTCGCTCATTTGACCATATCACTGAAACAGTGACAATGGTTCATGGAGAAGGATCTCAAAGAAATGGAGCGCAGACCAAGCTGATACTGATGGTGCTAACAGATGTTTGATGTTGATGATGATGTGTTCACATTTTTTTGTCTTTTAATCTCAGATTTCCTAAATGTTTGTGGTTTACTTCTAGCACAGGAAGTTACTCGAGGAGGGCCAATAACGACTCCTATCAGTCGAGATTCTTACTCTCTCAGATCATGAGTCATCATCTAAAGAGGCATTTGTCCATCTGTTTGAGCCCCGAGCACACTGTTGTCAGGGGCAGACTTACCATTAGGCAAGCACAGGCAATTGCCTGGGGCCCCAAGATGTCCGGGGGCCCCCCAAACATCTCACAAAAATGTGTTATTAAAGTTTTCTTTGATTCAGCGCGATTATTAATATTTTAGTCTTCATTCACATGCCGTAGTATGAAGTACAGGAGATATTCATATTTTATAATCATTTTGTCAGTAGACCTCATACATTTGATGTCATTGGCTTTATTTTCAGTCCTAACATCCTGTAAAATACTTTAATTCATAACTTTTCAAACTATATGACACTTAGTATAAAAAGCTTAAGGCCCATGCACTGGATAATTTAGCATGTGCATGATAAGCTTCTTATTTATTTTTGCTGATGTCCCTTCAGGGGCTCCGTAATCATAAACATTTAGATTCAAAATCATTTTTTTGGTCATAAATATTATTCCATGAATGTGGAGGACATATAAACATAGGTATGTAACTTGTAACTTAAGCTGTCAGATAACTGTAACAGATTTCAAAAGCAGGACTAATTAACACACTCGCCTGAGTCGAACTTAAACTAAATTACAGAATTTTAGGAAATTCATTTCGTTTCGTTGTTCACCTGGTATAAGATTAAAATAATAAAAATGTATCAGCATGCTGAAAACCAATGAAATACTGAGTTATTAACCCTGTTTACTTTTCATATTGTTATTCAAGCTAATATAATTTTACCTATTTTTTATATTTATTACTACCCTCCCTTTCTTCTTCTTACCCCCCTTTTTTCCCCTCTTCTTGTCAATACTTCTTACAATTGTCTGTCCATCTATTTTGTCTCTTGTGGTGTGAATGAGTGAGACTGAATGAGTTATCTAAGTAGGGAATGGGAACTTTCTCTCAAACATACTGTTTTTTAAGGAGACATTATTTTTCACTGTTAAGGTTATTACAGTCTGGAGACGACCCTTGTTTGATATCTGTAATTTCCTTGTTTTCTTTTTCTCTGCATCCATCCCATAAGTTGGAAAAATAAAAAAAATAATTTAAAAAACGTATCAGCACAGTACAGGGGTATGAAGGGCCCCAATGGCTGGGTTTGCCTTTGGCCCCCATTTGACTAAATTCGCCCCTGCTTGTAGTTCATAGTTGTAATTAGGTGCAGTCTGGTACAAGCCGTGCATGCTGCTGCCATTAGTCTTTCTCTATCAGACTGTTACAGCGAATGGCTGCTTTCACTGATGAAGCTGTTTATTTTAGGTGAAAAACAAGTGTGGTTCCTGAACCTCTCCTGATCAGATGTTGTTTGTTTTTGCTGACAGCACTTGTAAAAAGGGTAGGTGGAAGTGTAAAGAGGCCAACTGTACATCAACCTGCTCTGTGACTGGCGGATCTCACGTTGTCAGCTTTGATGGAAAGGCGTTCACCTTCCATGGAAGCTGCCTCTACGTTCTTGTTGAGGTGAGGCACGTCGTAAGGGTGGTGCATGATGGGAGCATGTTGTCAGACCATTGTGGAATCAGAGTGGTTGTGTTTGTGATTTCCAAACCATTTGGCTGTAACCACTGATGAGGTTCTTTTGTTGTTCTGCAGGAACCTTCGTTCATTGTGCAAGGGACTCTGGAGCCGTGCGGAAATAACAGAAGACAAACCTGCCTTAAGTCTGTGATTCTGAAGCTTAAGAGCAACAACAAGGTGAGATGCACATCAACATGTGAACCTTAAGTTTGTCAAACCACATTCATATGCCATTGTTGGCATGACTTTGGTCACTCATGGACCATCAGAGGCGTGTCCACCTCAGATTAAAATGCTAAGCTAAATATCTTGTCCATTGAAACATCTGCATAGGAAATATGGCTTTAGGGTTATGATATAAATGAAAAATATAAACATGACAATAGGTCTAACTTTGTCGTTCAAAAAGCACAAACAAATCAGTGTTAAACCTTTAAAACACATTTGTGTTGGAAGATACCACCCAAAGTTTCTGTGTCTTCATTAAAATATGTAAGTGTTTACCTCAAAATTTAAGGTACTGTTCAACCCCGCTGTGATGACATATTCAGCAGTTGCTGTACAAACTAATCCTGTTTCTCCTCAAACCTGCTCCTCCCATAGCTTCACCCGACCTAACATAACTCTACTTCAGCTGCTCATCCCTATCCAACCCCCCAACCCAACCCCCCTCCCACCTAAGCCCCACCTCATGATACCAGCCCACCAGTTACAAACAGTTACTAATTTACAGCCCAAAACTTCCCAGTGCACATGCTCACCTGAGCCATAAAAGCCTGGGCACGCCTCTGACACCAACATGGGAGCAAACAGGTCAAATATTTGAATCTTTGATATTTATTTCGGAAATGCCTTAATAATGCTGGAAATGTGTCTCTGGTTGAAAACAGATCTTTGAAGTCACTGATGCAGGACAGGTGAAGGTGGATAAGGCCCTAATGCTGGAAAATTACTTCTGGTCTTGTAAGTAACTTCAGTGAATATACATCTTTGTCTCTGATGGACTAGCCCAAAAATTTGCCAAATTATTGAACCAAATGTTTTTTCTGATATCCAAGCTCATCACTGACCATTTGCAAGTGACGTCACTCTCTGTTCTGCTTTGGCTGGATGGCAATCATGTAACTGAGTGAACTTTAATGCTAAATAAACAAAAATGCCCCCTTGGAGAACTTTGACCCACATATCTTCCATAATTATCTCCTGTTGTGTAGTGGACCATTCAAACAAGGATTTAAATGTCAATTCATATCTGACCGTCATTTCATGGAGCTTAAACCATCATTTGCAATGGACACTTTATAGGCTAATCTTAGTGCTAGCAATCATCAAGTGAACTTATCATTTAAAACATGACTTTGTCTTTGGCTTTGGTTGAAAATGCTGACTTGGAGCTGTTCAAGTATAAATGTTAATTACAGCTTGAGAATCTGTAAGGCTGCAGATTTACTCACATCAGCCACTGATGTCTTCTGATCAAAAAGATCCTGAATTGTTTTTACCAAGCCACTGTGACATTCCACCAGATTTCACAACATAAGCCCAAAATGTAAAAACTTGCATCCACAGGTAACCTGGGTGTTCCCATGTCCTTCCTATCGCATTTACAATTCAAATGATTATGAGTCTTTCTGTGTGTCCTCTGTGCTGATAAAGTGTTCTTATGTACCCACAAAAAGGCACCATAACCCCTGGTCACATTATCTCTCTGCAGTGGTTGCTTTTCCTCTTCTGAGTCTCCCTGTGAACAGACTGCTGTGCTCTGCTGTTTCACTGTGAGTCTTCTAAAGTGAACCAGATCACCTGACAGGCCTGAAAGGAGAAATTACACTTTCTTCACCTTTAGTGGCTCACAAATGAATGTCACTAGTTATTGTCTTAAAATGGGATATAATCCAATGACAACAGCGCTGCTTTAGCAGTCCTCAGGACTGAGCATTCATGCTCATCACATTTCTGCAAAATGGTCAGTATCTCAGTGTGGCTGTGTTTTCCACACTTTTGTGAATGTAATGACCAGAGCTTATGAAAGCAGTTTTACCCACGGTGCATTTTCTGTGACAGTTGAAAAGTCAAAATTTACAGATAAGGTCCATGTGGCTGAAACAGATTAAAGAGCCTTAATGTGGACCAGCAGGAGGTGTTCGGCTCCTCAGTAGACCTGATACTGTTTTTGGAGCTAGTGCAACAGGCCATGACAGCCAGAACATGCAGCAAACATCCTTTTTCATGCTCTGCTTGTTCTCCTGCAGATCCTGAGATCAGAGTTCGCAGAGAGTCATCCTTCTACACGTTCATGACGAGCCAGGTTGGCATCGACATTGTGGTGCAGCTGCAACCAGTAATGCAGGTCTTCATCATAGCTAAACCTAACCTGAAAAACAGACTTTCTGGTGCGTCACCTCTTCTTTCTGTGTGAAAAAATGAAGTCGTAGATGAGGCTTTTGGCTTTTCCCCGTGTACTTTTAATACATGGCAGCTGTTTCTGACAGGTTTGTGTGGAAACTACAACGACAATCAGGGAGATGACTTCAAAGGGCTCTCGGGTCTGATTGAAGGCAATGCTGCATCTTTTATTAACCTATGGAAAGACGTTGGCTGTCCTGACATCTCTTTGGATTACACAGATCCCTGTGACATAGGCATTTATAGAGGTACTGCTTATCTGTACTCTGTACTCTCCTCAGTCAAAATGTTATTTTATTTTATTTAACCTTTATTTAACCAGATAAATCCCAATTAGATTTATCTGGTACAATTGTGCCACACAGCTTGTGATCTACTGATTTATGTTTCTCAGAAAACTATGCACGTGCATGGTGCGAAAGGCTACAGGACCCACGTGGAGTATTTGCACCATGTCATCACTTTGTGGATCCTACCACTCACATTGGCGTGAGTCTACATAAACAAGGCCATGGTATCAAATGAGCTGGCTCACAGTGCTCTGAGAACATATGTCTGCTGTGTCTCCCCACAGTTCTGCAAGTATGACACCTGTAACTTTGAAAGCAGCGACGAAAGGATGTGTGCCGCTGTGTCTGCATACATCAATCGTTGTGCAGAGAAACAAATCCTAATCCATGGCTGGCGGGACCAAATGTGTGGTGAGCAAAATGACCAACAATTTTCTTCTTGACAGTTTTGACATAAATGTTGGCTTGGTAGAAAGGAACAGATACAGTTCACCATGATAATCTAGGGCAACAAACTCAAAATGATGTATGCAATAACTGGACCAACCAATCAAATCAGCACACACTTTATTTAACCTTGTCATCACTTGGTCTCTGTCATGATGGACAGAAAGTGTCTCAGGTTAAATATCAGGCCTGTAAAGCCAAAGTTTTGCCTCAGCTCAAGGACTTCAGTTAGGACAGCTGTTAACCTCCAAAAAAATATCAGGAGAAGCAAAAAGCTTCCCTGAGGTCTGTTAGGGCTCATCTGTTTCCATACTGCAGGACTGTGTGTTTGCATTGTGAAGGGGATGAATCAGTGCTGACTACAATTTCTGGCTCTCCTCAGAAAAATACAAGACATGCGCCCCTTCAACCATCTACAGTTACAATATGACCAGCTGCCATCGAACATGCCAGTCCCTCAGCCAGACCGACCACTCCTGCCAGGTCGACTTCCCTGTTGTGGACGGCTGTGGCTGTGAGGAGGGAACCTACATGGATGATGAGGGCAGATGTGTGGACAGCCACAAATGCCCCTGCTATGACAAGGATGACATAATCAAAGCTGGGCACACCAAGATCAAAAACGGCAAAACCTGGTAAATACTTTCAAAAAAGGGGCCATGTCAACATTGAGTGTACCTCACCTCCAAGCTTTGTTTCTGAAATCTTTGTAAGATATATTTACCTGGATAACAACCTATGTAATATATGGTTATGTATATATACATAGATATACATAAATATATATTGTTTATTTCTGTAATTCATACCATCTTAATCTGGGAGGATTTTTTTTCCTGCCCAAATAAACCTGCGATCTGTTGAAGGGGGAAATAAGGACTTCTGTAAATAGAGACATTATTCAGATCATGGCAAAACACTAAAAACAGTGTCTCTCATCTGCTGTCTGGCTATCTCTGCCTACAACAATGAAGTCTGCCTGATGCTCTGTCTACAAAATTATCTGATTGGTTCATTTATTCATTTATCATGGTCTTCATCCTTAGGGCAAGGACCCAATTGTTTTTGGTCCATTTCTTTCTTTTTTATTATTATGATTCAGTCCATGCCTTAAACTTTAATTTGACCTGCCAAATCGTGCTCAAAAGCTCACCGAAATTATCTCACACCCCAAATCTGGCAAAAAAACAAAAGATAAATGAAAAGAATTCACACCGAACATGCTAAAATGAGCTTTCTAGTCTCCCACTTTACTGTCGCTAACGTAGTACGATTGTCATAGAGGGATCAAACAACTAAGAAACATTCGACTCTTTGAGACCCACAAATCCTGCACTGACATGCCTGACCCAGCAATTTACCTTTCAAAATAAAATTTTGAGTCTCCAATCAAAAGTTGTCCCCTGAGGCCGTAAATGATATCAACTTGAAATGCACAGAGATGACACACTGTGCTTTGGTGATCAAGAGTTCTGAAGGAACTTTTTGTTTCTCAAATGCTTTCTAAATAACAAGCCCTCAAAGTTGGTCAACGAAATCATTCCAGCTCCTTCCATTCTAATGAATGAGGGAAGAAAATACCGCTCTGGACAACCTGTGGAGGATAAACCTCTACACTAAAAACCAAAGGTGCTACAGCTTTCAAATTTACATGGATGGATTTCTGACAACATTTCCAACTAAATTATCTTACTTTTAGAGAGATTTGGTGAAAATTATGGCATCTGTGAGGCAGTGTTTTAAAAGTTTTAGTTTCTCTGCTCCTTATTTAACTGTTGCGACAATGTCACTCACTGATTGACAGGTCAGTACAGCTGGCCATGTGACTCACTGAAGAGGGGAAATGGAGTGTATTACACACCCATTATAAAGACTGAGGAGGAGAAACAATTTATCACTTAAACTGTGATATCTCTTAATGGGTCAAAAATCAATGACATTCAGAAAATGGAGGTCAAACAGGCATGAGGGATGTGCAACAGAGCAAGGACCTGACCAATGCTGCTTGCAGCTTTAATTCACATTGATTTACCATTAATATTAAGTTATTTAAGATGTAATATATATCTATGTATATCAGCCTGCAAAGGGCTTGATTAAAGTCAAACCCAGATGGCGTATTGAAGGGTGAAGAACAATGTTGATGACATTAACACCTTGTTGTCTGTCAATTATCTTACAGTACCTGCAGGCGTGGAGTTCTCAATTGCCCTGGAGCCCCAGAACCAGGTGAGATATCAGAAACATAAATACCCTGATGGGCCTGTTACTCAGTAGGATTGAAGGAGATGGTTACCATTCAGAGAATCCATCCACTGCTGTACCTCAAATCTTGAGTTGAATGTTTGACCTTATCCCAGCAATCCAGAAATCCTGGGACAGTGTTCTCCAAGTAATGAATATGTGTTGTCCCCTCTAGAACCAACAGTATGCATCCCCCCAATGGTCTACTTTAACTGCTCCCAGAGAGACCCCGGGACAAAGGGGGCAGAATGTAAGAGGAGCTGCAACAATCCTGATGGGACATGTGTAAGTGTGACACAACCTTCATATCCTCACAGCTGACCTACATTCTGAGTTTGACTGAAATCCTGTTTTTCGGCTGCAGGTCAGCACCAGCTGTCAGTCAGGGTGTGTGTGCCCCGGGGACCTGGTGGCAAATGGAGTGGGGGGCTGCACCAAATTGGAAGACTGTCCATGTATTCACAATGGACGATTCTTCCTGGCTGGAGAGACGCTGGTTGATGACTGCAACACCTGGTTAGTCAAACATTTCAAGCATAACATGCTCTCCTTCATATCCCAGGACAACATGATGACCCAGTCAGTATACTGTCGCCTCTTCCCCTCCCTCACTCGTCACAATGCTTCCACGCTGGTTCACAGTCTTGTCACTTCCCTGCTTGACTCAGCCATAAAACCCTCCCCCTAAGACCCTCCATATACTTGCACAAACCTGTCATAAGGACCCCCCCACCCATTACATGTCCGACCTCAATCAATCAATCAATCTTTATTTGTATAGCGCCAATTCATAACAAGCGTTATCTCAAGACACTTTACAATAGAGCATAAAGCTCCTCATTTTATGGAGACACATGTATGCTTGGATACATATATACATATAAAAATACACACATACATATATATACAAATATATCCATCCAACACCAAACATGAATTCATGTAGCCAATCATGAATCCCTCCATCATGGTGGCTAGAACCTCAACTGCATAGTGTTGCCATATGGCAACAATTACTTTATCTTCATTTTTCTAAAAAGCTGTGAAATAAAATGTATGTTTTTACATTTTGGTGTGAAAAGGAGGCTTTTAGTTTGAAGGACATAGAATTTATGGGGCCGCATGACCAGGGTATCTTGTTTGCCAATCCTTTTTGCTAATGGTCATTTGACATCCAAACTTAATTGTCTGGGGCTCTCCAAGATTTTCTTTTATTCAGAATTTTTGGAGTATTTCCACCAAATAAAAATTTAAATCACTATCTGGGGTAAGTAAACTTTTTTTTTTTTCACATTTAATTACATTTTGTTGTTATACATTTTTTGTAATATGCCGACACAGATTTGTTGCCATATGGCAACAATATGCAAATATGGAAAATTCCTAGTGTATAGAACCTAATGGAGCTCCATTCACTTACATAGCATGAAACTATCCTGAGACTGTTTACACCTTTTGCTTATGTTTTAAAAGTAATAACATTATATATTTTTTTATATTTTGAAATTTAAGGTATGTTGCTGGCTATCTTTAACATAGTGTCCAATTTCCTCCATACAAGATGCATCCCAGCTACTTCTATGGGAGAGGGAAAGAGAGCATAGTAGAAATAAACTGTCAAACTGGAAGAGAAATCAGATCAAAATCAACTGAAATGAGTTGAAATCAAATGAATCAAATGAAATAAAACAGAAAAAACAACTGAATGAAATGAAAAAAAAGAATGATAGATTGTACTTAATTGAAACGGGTTCAAGGTTTGGGGTTTCTATTAGCAGACGTTGAGACGAGCTGCTTTGTTGACTTTCACAAGGCATGAAATCAAATGAAATCAAATCAATGAAATCAGATCAAATCAGTTGAAATGAGTTGAAATCAAAGGAAATGAATCAGAAAAAAACAACTGAATGAAATGAAAAAAAATGAATGATAGGTCTTACTTTATTGGGCCAGGTTCAAGGTTTCGGGTTTTTATTACTAGATGATCTATTATTTAGGCCATTTTAAGTAATAAAAGCATTCAAAACATTTTTTACCATTTTAAAGTTATATTCCATGCAATAGAGGGTTAAGCAACAGGAAATCTTGAATGTGAATCCAAGTCTCATGATGAACAGCAAATCCACATGATGCTGTGTTGGGTGTGTGGGCGAAGGAAGGGAGGTAAGAGGAGACAAGTGGACTAAAGTAAGAACTAAAGTTAGTGTGTCCTTTTGTGAGCCTTCCCGTCGGTCACCTGCGTCTGACGTGTCCTACCTGGCTGCCGGTTGCAGCTGCCGTGTGTTTTGCCACATGTGCTGGACTTCTTCACCTGAGGGTTTCCTGCTGGATTAAGCTGCATGGACCTGTGCTCCAGAGAGATCGCCTTTTCATATGCCGCTATTCCTGATGTTTACCTGCGGTAGGATCTACTGATGTCTTTCCGCTGATGCTTGTGAGTAACCGGTGCTATTACACCCAACTCCCCTGGTCTGCTCCTCGGCGCCACCACTGCTCAGGGTTTGTTTCTGGGGAAACAGCCTGGCCTTGTTTGCATCTTGTACTTTAAATACATCGTCCTTCAGCACGCAGTGATGCGGTCTCTGAACGTGATTTTAGTGCTTATAGTGTTGCTCTCGTGGAACTTTCAGGAAACGGAGCCACACTCGGAGAGTGTAGCGGGGTTGCTGCGCTCTCCGTTGGCCATACCAAGTGCGCATACAAGCGCACTCCCTCACAGCACCAACAGTGGAGTGCCTTCTTGTCGGACTGCTTAAACACACTGATGCTGCCCCGTCTTTTGTGCACCATGGAGTGGAGAAGTTACTCTCGTGACGGCTCTGTTGTTGTCAGCTCATACATGCGTCATTCAAGGCATGCTAAGCCCGACAGGACAACTAGACGGAAAGTGCTGCTCATCCAGCCTAATCCTGGGCCCACTGACAGTTTACCTTGCAACACTGGATTTGATACCCCATCTGATTTTAAAACACGGACCGGGCTTGGTTTTATTCACTTCAATGCGCGCAGTTTAATATCTAAGCTTGGCATGCTGCGCATTTGGGCGCACTCGACGGACGCAGATGTTATTGCCATATCAGAACATTGGCTGAGTAAATTCATCTTGGACAATGACATCTGTATTGATGGCTACAAAGTTTACAGGACTGATCAACCCAGTAGGAGTGGGGGAATTGCCATTTTTGTGAAATCCAAATTTTGTGTCAAGGCTCTCTTGAGTGTATCTTTGAGCAAGCACTTTGAATTGTTGGCTGTTGACCTAGAGGTTTCTAAAAACTTGCACTTTACTGTGGTAGGTTGCTATAGACCCCCCTCAGCTGCTGGTGATGCACTACCCACTTTAATGAACCTTTTATCCGGATTAAAATATAGTGAAATTGTGGTTTTAGGTGATTTTAATTTGAACTGGTTGAATCAGGTATCTAGTGATTTTAAATCTCAGTGTGACTCATTGAGTCTTTTCCAGATTGTAGATAAACCAACTCGTCCTAATCTGAAATGTCCAGAGAAATCCACACCGATTGATCTTGTTTTGACTAATGTTCCTTATAAATTTTCTCCCGTATCTATATTTGCCAATGACATTAGTGATCACTGCGTTATTGCTACAGTAAGAAACACTAAGTTACCCAAAACAAAGCCTCAAATCATTGTTAAACGCAACATGAAGGGTTTTGTTGAACAAGGTTTCTTGCATGATCTCTTTTTTTTTAATTGGGAAAAAATGTATGTTATAGGGCTGTCACTTTGCATTAAATAGATTAATTAATTACAACACAAATTAATGCATTAAAAAAATGAATCGCGATTAATCATAGCACAAAAACATTTTGATATTGGCCATTATTGGAGGACCCGTACATGGCAGTGGCACGCCACTTCACACATGCGTCGCTAGTCAAACCAAACAAAGCCCAGGTGACAACAGGAACAGCCTATTTAAGACTGCTTTATTTTATTTTTGAATTAATTTATCTGTATTTGTACGACATTCTTTAATAATGCACCAGGCCTAATTGGTCTGCTGGATGTCCTCGACCTTTTTCTTATTTTGAATTTGATTTATGAAACACACTTAACGTGTGATTTGAGTTGCCTGATTGAGCTTAGAATTTTCTGGACAAGATGCCCTGACTTCGGATTTATTCAATCACCAATAAAAATGTCGATTTACAATCTTCTCTTCTTAGTGTATTCATTTGATTCGTCATGCACTACAATTTTGTGATATCCTAGAATTCAAATTCTTTATGTGGGGACTTTAAGCAGATATGAGATTAAAATGCAATTCATTAGATTAATTAATTACAAATCCTGTAATTAATTAGATTAATTTTTTTAATCGCCTGACAGCACTAGTATGTTATTGACAATGTGTAATATGCTTGGGAATATTTTAACAAAGGTCTTTTAAAAACATAATAAACAAGCACGCTCCTTATAAAAAAGTGAAGGGACTTGATAATCCGTGGTTTACACCAGTGCTCTCTAGCATGCTTCAGGAGCGTGATTACACATGGGCCAAAGCCAGGAAAACTGGACTTGACTCTGACTGGCTGAGGTTTAGACGGTTGAGAAACTCATGCACTGCAGCAGTAAAAAAGGCTAAAGCTGAGTGTTTCCTCAGTCAAACCTCTTAACTTAAATAACCCTAGATTGTTTTGGAGAACAATAAAATCTATATCTGGGACGAAGAAAGGTTTTGAGCTCCCCCCTTGCTTAGCTAAGACAGCACAAAACATTACAGACAAATCAGCTATGCTGAAATTATTTAATGAGCATTTTATTAGCTCCGGATCCCTGTTTGACACAGTAAACACTGTGTCAAATAAATCCTCAGTCTGTTCTGTTTTTAACATAACTGTGCCAGAGCTTTTTAACTTCAGGCCAGTCACTGTCAGTGAGGTGCACAATGCCCTTAAACTTTTAGATATCAAGAAAGCAGCAGGTCCCGATCTTTTAGAGCCTTATTTTTAAAATTATCTTCAGATTTTATCTCAACTCCTTTAACTTATCTTTTTAACCTGTCCTTGACCACCAGTGAGATTCCACTCATCTGGAAATCTGCATTTGTCCTCCCCCTGTTAAAAGGGGGTAACTCCACAATGCTCAGCAACTACAGACCTATTTCCAAATTGTGTGTTTCAGTAAAGATTTTAGAATCTCTTGTGGCTGATCAAGTTAAAGGTTTTTTAATATCTAATAAGATTTTAGCAGAGTATCAGTCAGGTTTCAGGAAAAATCACAGCACAACCACAGCTGCTCTTAAAGTAGTCAGTGATTTTATAAATTTTTTGGATCTTAAGGAACATTGTGCAGCTCTTTTTATTGATTTGTCCAAGGCCTTTGACACTGTTGACCATGTCATTTTAAAAAACGGACTCAAGGGTATTGGTCTGTCAGAGCATTCAGTCTCCTGGTTTGGCAATTATTTGTCTAACAGAACTCAGTGTGTGAAAGCTGATGGCTTAACCTCTGGTTATCTTCAGGTCCGAAATGGTGTTCCACAGGGCTCAGTCTTGGGACCACTTTTATTTACCCTGTATATAAACAGTATCTGTCAGAATGTCCCCAATGCTAATTTTCATTTATATGCAGACAATACTGTTATTTATTGCTCGGCTCCCACACAGAAACAAGCCCTTTGCTTTCTGCAGGCAGACTTTGATATTGTGCAAGAAAATCTGAGGGACTTAAAGTTGGTTTTGAATTCTTTAAAAACAAGGCTGATGACTTTCACAAACTCAAAACAGAAGTCCCAGAACCTGCCTTCTATTGTGACAGCTCAAGGTGATGTGATTGAGTCTGTATCTTCTTATGAATACCTTGAGTTTGTGATTGATGATTCTCTGACATTTAAGCTTCTTATTGAACAGC
This sequence comes from Scarus forsteni, assembly GCA_036419115.1. Taxonomy (NCBI): domain Eukaryota; kingdom Metazoa; phylum Chordata; class Actinopteri; order Labriformes; family Labridae; genus Scarus; species Scarus forsteni. The sequence goes on from JAZDUH010000459.1 coordinate 247,921, forward strand.
TTGTAAAGAAGCTAAGGCTGCGACTGGGCTTTTACTTCAGGAATATGTCTTGTTTTTCTTTTGCTGCAAAAAAGCATCTTGTTTCTGCTACTTTTATGCCTCTGGTTGATTATGGTGATGTTTTATACCAGCATGCTTCTTCTCAATGCCTTAAATCTTTGGATACTGTTTATCATGGAGCTCTAAGGTTCATAACAAATCTCAAGGTTCTAACGCATCATTGTACTCTGTATGAGCGAGTTGGATGGCCCTCTCTGACCATTCGTACACTGAATCATTGGCACATTCTGATTTACAAGGCTATTCTTGGCCTGCTCCCATCATACTTGAGTAATTATATTCATGTAAAAAGTTCTGGAAGCTACAGCCTTCGTTCTGTGATTCAGTCACAAAATCTACTCTTGCTGACAGTCCCCAAAGTTCGTCTTGAAATGGCTAAAAGAAGTTTCAGATATGCTGCTCCTGCAGACTGGAATCTGTTACAAGAAAAACTGTGTCTTGGAGAGCTGGTTTCTTTAAATTGTTTTAAATGCAGACGAAAGGCTTTAGAGGATGATGAAGCAGCTGTAAATGCTTTGACTGAAAACTTTCTGCTCTGTGACTCCGATTTAACTGACTGATCTGTTTGTAACTGTGTCTGAAATTGTTTTATGTTTGTGACTCTGTAAATGTGCTGCTGCCTGTCTTGGCCAGGACACTCTTGCAAATGAGATTTTTAATCTCAATTAGGTTCTTCTGGTTAAATAAAGGTTAAATAGAAAAATAAAATAGATCCATGAGCCATAGACCTGTTGTCTGATTTATTAGAGGTTGGCCTCTTGAGCTGCTACATCTGGTTTTCAGGAGGGTCCTCATGTCTGAATGGTTGTGGTGATAATTTTATAGAAGTATAATCGATGATATTCTTACTGGAAATAAGAATTTATGGTAGTCACGAACTCCCAGACCACAAGTGCATCCCTACCGTATTTGTCTCCGTTAAGTATAAATGTATTAAAGGCCTCTTTAGATGTGACATCCCATTTTCAAGAGGGATCTCATGCCTATGTGGTGATAAAAATAGTTTCTATAGATGTATTAACCAAGGAGAGAAAGATCATGCAAATATCTACATTAACAGTTATAATGATAATGAACTGAAATGAGCCTCATGAAATGGCCAAATATGTTTAATGTCTGTAATTGTAGTCATTGAGACTTTGTGACTCCACAGCAGTAGGCAGTCTCCACCAAGGATCCCAGACCACCTTCAAGACCAGAGCCAGAGATGAGTACAGGGGCAAACAAAAGGGGCAAAGGCAGATGTGGAGAGAGAGTGTGAGAGAGAGGGATAGAGCCGAACGTGCCAGATCCCTGCCAGTCTAGACCAATTGCATCTTAACTATGTGTTTGATTTATGGACTATGAACTGATCCCTATTTGAAAGCTTTATCAAAGAGCAATGTTTAAAGCCTAACCTTAAAAGTAGAGAGGGGGTCTGCCTCCTGACCAACCAGTCGGTAAGGGGTTCCAGTAATGAGGAGCCTGATAACTGAAGGCTCTACCACCCACATGCTCCTACTTTTGAAACTCAAACTCTAAACTCCCTTACTCTGGAATATCCCACTTGCTGCATATATGTGTATCCAAAAAATCTTAAATTGTTTCTCAAAACAACTCCTGCATTTTATTGCTTGTATTTTGATGTCTGTTGCTGTACCCTGTCTGTTTTGTCTACTGTGACGTGTGCTGCTGCCTCTCTTGTGAAAGAGGTCTCAACCTCAGTGGGTCTTTTACCTGGTTAAATAAAGGTTAAATGTCTGTCACCAGAAACGGTGCTCAGCTAAAAAGATAAGGACAGACAAGGAGAAAAAAATAAATACATTAATCAATAAAATAAAATAAAGGTTACATAAATAAAGTAACATCACATAATTATAACTGTTTTTCATGTAATGCACTGTTTGTTCTCTTTGTTGCTTGTTTTAATGCATTTCTATTTTGTGAGAAGAGCTTGAGTATCCTGAAATCAAACAAAAACTATCTTTATTATTCCCATTGTTATTGCAGCACATGCCAGAACAAGACGTTCATGTGTACTGAGAAGTTGTGTGACACTGTCTGTGAGGTTTTCGGCAATGGCCATTACAAGTCCTTCGATGGCAGACGCTATGATTTCAGTGGGAATTGTGAATACACGCTGGTACAGGTAAGATGGTGAATGACCACATCCACTTTAAAACCTTATCCTGATGATCTCCTTTTCATTATGGTGATGACATTTTCAAAGTGACTAATAACAAATCAACACAAAAATATTTTTATTTGAATCAATTTAATCTTCTTTATCCTGATTAAAGTCACAACCTCCTCATCTCATAACCCCCCTTCAGCCTTCTGTTCAAGAGCATTTGGCTTAAGTACTATTACTTGGATTAGCACCTGCTTTTCTGGGTAAATTTATTTGTCACTACACTCCAGCGAGATCTCTGACGTCATCCAACTAACTTCTTTTGGAAGTCCTGATATCAAATCATAAAACCAGAGAAGATCAAGCCTTTGCTGTGGCTGCCCACTCACGGATCACTTTACAGTCACTGCTAAAGACCCATCTCTTCTCAGTGGCTGTCAATACAAACTTATCCTGAGCACCTCTGTTTCCTCACATTTGAAATCTTTTTTTCATCACATTGGATGTTATAATTTGATTTTTGACTTTTAGTTAATTTTATGCCTTATGTTGTGCCAGATATTGTTTTTATCCCACAGTCGGTCTTGTTCCTTGTCTCTTTTGTGGTTGTCCAGCACTTTGGTCAACATATGATGTTCCTTGATGTGCTTTATGAGTAAATTTGGACATTGACTTGATGGTTATTCCCGTTTAATAGGATTCCTGTGGTGGGAATCTGGACGAAGGAACTTTCCAGATTGTCTCTGAGAATGTTGATTGTGGGAGTTTGGGAACAACCTGTTCAAAGAAGGTCCAAATCTTCTACAAGGTAAATACAGTTGTTTTGTTATTGTGTATGAGTGTGCCCTCAGGTGCAATCAATGCATCTGTATATCAGACAAAAAAACAAGGTAACACATTCAAAGCTGAGATATCTCAGACTTACTAGAACAACCAATAAGTGATTAAACTGCTTCTCTGTTGGACTAGTTCAAACACTCAGAAGCATCACTATATTTTATTCCTTTTCTCCTCGTGTTCACAGCTGCTGATTTTCATTTGGCACTGCTTTAATTAGAAGAGCTGCTTTTTGTCGCCACTAAATAAGGATTGACAAGCAACTACAGTGCAGAACAATGCAGCCTGCCTTGACTCATGCAGTCTCACTGTTTTCTTCTTTATGTGCTTATCTACAGGAAAGTGAATTCCTGCTCAGTGATGGGAATGTTAAGCTTACTAAAGGAACAAGTACCAACGTCCAAACATATACGAGGGGTCGTTATCGTATAGTGATGCTAGAAAATCAAGTGGAGGTGATGTGGGACCGCAGGACCAGCGTTTCCATTAAGCTCAGCCCTAAGTACCGGGTAAGAATTCAAGTCTGTCATTTGATTTGATTTATTTTGTATCCACCATTAGTTACAGCAAATATCATATTTGCTGTAACTATAGCTGTGGACCCAGCTATTCTTCCTGGGGTCCACATTTTACATTTTTAACATTTTTTTAACATTTTTTCCTTTCCCGGTATCCATACCATATCCCACAGCTTCTGAATCTTGTCATAAAAAAACAACTTAGTTAGATATCTCTACTGGTTTAGTGAGAATATTTCCATCAACTTCCAAAAAGACAGAGTTGTTAAATTTATTTTCCCCATTAATCCATTTAGCATAGTCCATATTTACTTACTGTCCATTCTTCCATCAATTATATTATTTTGATCGCACATCTTATTTTTTTGTTTAATTTTGTCACATTGTTCCTTAATTTCTAATAACCATTCCATTGTGAAACATCTGCAGATTTGATTGCCTCTACCTTAGTTTTATTCCTCTGCTCGATAAGCTCTTTAAAGGGACTGTGAGGAGAATCTATTACCAACGACACAAAGACTCTGCTACCCATGAGCACGTGCGGTGACTGTCGTAATGCTGCGCTCCAGTAACCTCAAAACTGGGAGTGACATTATCTTCGACTTATCAGCATTCCAGTTGAAGCCGGAAAAAACATGCCGATCTACCAGGCTATTGTTAGCTGTTGTTAGCACGCCCTGCGTTGTTGTTCACAAATATCACATGAAGAATGTGATTATCACTCTGGCAGCATTTTTATAAATATAAGTCTAACAATACTATGTATACAGCTGATCTAGAGCAACACACCCCAGTCAGAAGTGCAAATAAATTGATTATTACAGGAGCTAAATAACTGTTCACACGAGGGGCATCCATCTTCTATTGTCAACTCGGGGGTGGCGAGGTTTCACCAAGTTCCCAGTAGGAAATTCTGAATTCGGGGGATGTTCCAGCTGCAGTTTCCTACTCGGAACTCGGAAATTCCTTCTTCTGACTACAACTGGAATGCACCACAAGACATTACCGAAGGCAAAGCATGCGTTTGTTGTGTTGTAGCTCGGACCTTCCTCAGAACTCTGCATTGCTTTACAACTTCTTTTTTCAACAACTTGCAGGATGCAAAGCGACGAGGAAATGTACCTCTATCTAGTTACATAGCAGTACTTTTTGATGTGTGACAACAAACAATTTTTGGAAAACTTAGTATCGGAGTTTTGTATGTATCACTACTTACAGCCCGGTGCTCTAAGACGTGTCTGAATAATATAAAATTGCTCTAGTTTTAATTGTCTTGTTCCCGAAGTTGAGTATCCAGGCCAGTCCAGCCCTGTCCGACCCGACCGGAAGGCTAAGGAATAGCATTTATAGATATATAGATGTAGATCCTAACAAATCACAACACGCCTGCAATGCCTGATCTGGCTCTTCCTTGCTTAGAACTGCTGCACAATCAATATTTCTTATGCCATCATAATAGTTTGTTTTCTTAAGAATTTCAAACATTATTTTTAATATTATTTTCTGACCAATTTTTTAGAACTTTAATTTATCTCCCCATTTCCCCGAAGTTGTTATCACTGCAGCCCACTGGTACTGATATGGTTTTTGAGCACAGCTCAGCAGCATTTTTAAAAATTAAGTGTATGCAAGTTGCTGATTTTCATCATGATTTAATAAATGCAAGTATGCCAATAGCTGATATTTGTTATGATTCAGGATTTAACATTTCAAGGATGTCAAACTCTGAATTTGATAATGTACTTTTAATCCATCAGATCTCTCCAGCCCTGAGCTCAGGTACTATGGTGTGCTTTCTTTAACTGTCAGCCTGAACTCTTTTTGGCAAACATTACTGCAGGTGTCAAGCATCAGAGGGTTTTGCAGTTGTGTTCTACCTCATGTACATAGTTTGGAGTCCTGCGAGCAGGCATCCTGCTGCTCCTTGTCCTTATGTGTCACAGATTTCAGATGCTTCTGACTGTGCTGCCTAAATAAACGGAAATCACCCCTTGTTGCCCTGACTGCAGATGCCACAACCCTATGTTCCCTTTTTGTAGTTTATGAATTGACTGCAATTGATTGACAGAGGTCAGTATCAACCATCTGCCTTTTTAAAATTTTTAAATATGTATATTAAAAATCCCTCAGCCGCCACATCAGGCATTTCCTGTGCCTTCTGCCAACCTCAGCTCCTCTACCAGATGACTGCCAACTTTAGGGTTTAGCACAGTATCTTAGATGCTCCTGGGACTGCACCTGGGGTGGTGAACCAGTATGGTGTTCTCAGCCCCAGGTGCTCTGACAACTTTAAGGACCCCTGTAGTCTTCACTCCCCACAATTTCTCCAGTTCCTGTTTTGGCTTTTCGTATTTCTCAATTTCACATGCTCCTTTATCTAGACGATGCTGTCACCTGGGAGCTACATGTACCACCACTGCCATCTTCTGGTGTTTGCCATCACAATTTTATCTGATTTGCTGCTGTTACCTGTTTGTCAGTCTGTATCTGGAAGTCCCATGAGATCTAAGGAGATGCTCTGTCTCTGTGTATGATAAGCAGTGTTGGGAGTAACAGCGTTAGAAATAACGGCGCAACCAACACGTTATGTTTTCCCAGTAACGAGTTATATAATTAATTACTTTTTCATGCGTTACAACGCCATTACAGTTACTGACAGTGAAATGTGGCGCATGACTTTGCACTGATGTCAAGCAGCTGTTATCCGACCTGCCTCACCATCAAATTCCACGGCACGTGAATGCGCTGTGCCGGGGTTTTGCTCCGACAGACAAATCCCACTGAAAGCGGCGCATCGAGGAGCGGCCCATCGAGGAGTGTCACCGCGCGCAGCCCCGTAGGGGGAGGGCTGATCCCCAGAGAGCCACGGGCTCTCATCAGAATAGCGATGTCACACGCCCACAAAGCATGTTATGGACTGAGAAATGAATAAACAACACCTCACTTCGCTTCTCTGAGGTCTTTGCTGGTCCCAAACACACAGCTTCGTGATTTATTCAACTTCTATCCGCCGATATCCTTGTAGAAAAGATGTTTGGTGTCATGTACGCAATGTTATATATTTCTGTACCTCTACGATTCACTTTTCTTCGTCCATGGTGTTGTGTTGTCTCTGGGAACCTCTGACGGACTGCTGACCTGATGCTCGTGCCTCCGGTATACATAGTGACATAGTGACAAAGAATTAAGCAAATCTACGTTCGAGAGTCAGTGCATTGTGTTTTTTATTAAACTTCTGGATACTCCAGAGGTTGACTTCCGGTCTGGTGCTTTCTTAACGACAGTGAATTTACGAGGTTTGGAAGCGGCCGCGCAGAAAATCTCCAGCGCCGGCACTACACCAACGCAGCTCTGCGCGGCATCGTTGAAACGTACTGCAGAGCACTTCACTCCCATTCTAGTCCATCATGCAAATTCCACGTTGGAGAACTGATGATATCAGAGCTGCTGCAGCAGGCAGGAAACAGAGACACACAGTTCAAGCAGCAAAAAGCTTTTTCAAAAAAGTAACGCATCAATTACTTTACTTGGTAACTAATTACCTTTATGAAAGAGTAATTCCATTAGTAACTCAATTACTTTTTGGGGAAAGTAACTAGTAACTATAACTAATTACTTTTTTCAAGTAACGTGTCCAACACTGATGATAAGAGCCTTGTGACTCATTAACCTCAGACAGTTTAGCTTTTGTTCAGGCTTTTCTTCTCTATTTGATAAACAACTTAAACATGAACAATGCTCCTTTGTCCCTGTGTTACCTTTTCAACACTAAGCCTTCTTTGCTCTTCTCCATCTTAGGATAATGTCTGTGGTCTCTGTGGAAACAACGATGGCAACAGCCAAAATGACCACTTCAGTCCCCAAAGCGATGTAGTTGATGATCCCATTGACTTTGGCAACAGTTGGAAGGCCTCATCCAACTGCCCAGATGCTGGTGTGATCCCTCATCCCTGTGTCTCAAATCCGTACAGATCAGTCTGGGCCAAGAGGCAATGTAGCATACTCATCAGCAAGGCATTTGAGCTCTGCCATTCACAGGTAACCATTGTGATAGCAAGCACAGTGATGCTTTCTGCTTACTTTTAGCATTGTTGAAAAGTGTGACAAACATTGAACTTTACAGACTTACAGTTTGAAAGAAACACAAGGGTTCAAATGAAACCCAATCTTCATTAGGACACTTATTTGGATTTGATAACTTCGGACCTTTTGGCACAGTCGTCTCAACAGGCCTCGTTCACCAGTAACTATTTCTAATCTTTTAGTAAGGGCATGAGACTTCATAAAGGTGCCAATATACTTATGCCTGCTGTAAATATGAAATTAAAAGCATGATAAGAAGATCCAACTCCTCAAAGATGTTCTGGATCCATGCTGTCAGAGTCCTTTAACTAGCAATCTGAGTGACAACTGCAGAATCATAATTCCTTTGACACTGACTGTCACTAGCAGTAAGGCATGAAATGATGATTGGATGTGCAAATGAATGAATTAAGTCATAAGCAATTATTGTTTTTGATATTCAAAGTAGTTTAATATCAAAAGTTCACAGATGTGATGAAATGGTGAAATAATGGCTTAGCAGTTGCAATTTCCAACTTCTGAAGTGATCATGGTTGTGAAAGATGCATTTATTACTCATTTCACAACTTGAAAAGAACCAACATCTTGACTATTTTTGATATCACATATTGAAATGAAAAAAAATTGAATGCATTAATTGAATGCATTAATACTTGTATATTAGTATTATACCTATCACCTCCATTAATACTTGTAATATGTTGATTGTGACATAATGAATGATAATACATGTGTATTAAAAATATTTAATCATGTTTTCATGCATGAATAATTCTCCTTTGTGGACTCTTAACTGACTATCATTAAAGTCCTTCCTAACAAGGAGTCAGTGAATGAAGCCCCAAGTTTCCACTGTGTGCACCAAAACAAAGTCTGGCTGATGTTGGTTAATACCAAGGACCATTTGCAGGAGGGCATTACTGTAGCATCTAGAAATAATAAATAACGTTATGATTTAGCCTTGAAGAAATGGAGATTTATTGATTGCTTGACAGTGCTTACCTCTATCGTTTATAGAATGCTGATGCCCTGAACTCCTTTTTATGTTTAAGATTGATCCAGTCCCATATTACGATGCCTGTATAAAAGATTCTTGCGCATGTGACACTGGTGGAGACTGCGAGTGTTTCTGCACAGCTGTGGCAGCCTATGCCAAAGTTTGTAATAGAGTAGGGATCTGCGTGAAATGGAGAACCCCAACCATATGCCGTAAGTATGGATAATCTGCTCCAAGGAAGGAGAGGAGAGGTGCATTCCATTGCAAAAGAATTACGCTGAAAATAGTTGATTAAAAATAATTATAAAGTATCTTGTCATCTCTTCCAGCTATTTTCTGTGACTACTACAATAATGATGATGAATGTGAATGGCATTATAGACCATGTGGAGCTCCCTGCATGAAGACGTGTAAAAATCCATTAGGAACATGCTCCAACGCCACCAATGCATTGGAAGGTAAGCAGACAAATATGTTGACAGGACATTCAGAGACAATCTATGATAAAGATGTTCATGTTTAGTTTCATGATGTAGATGAGTATGATTAGTTTAATGATGTAGATGTGAACTGTTGCCTGAGTTATATTAGTGGTAAAGCTTTTATGCAGATTAAATTTATAAAATGGAGGTTTGTGTCAAGATTTAAATGTGGATCTGTATTGGTCAGACTTAGGTGCCGATGAGTTTGTGAAGTTTATTAGGCAGCTCTGTCTTTTCGAGTTGTTTGGAGGTGATTATGCTTTGGCTTGAGAAAGAAATGTGTATGGATTTAATTTTAAACTACTAACTGAAACACGTGAATGTGCTTATAAATGAATCTTTTCTGAGGTTTCTAAGATTTCCATAATGATTTTACAGGATGTTATCCACGGTGTCCATACACCCACCCATACTTTGATGAAGATTCCATGAAGTGTGTTGCTTGGATCCAATGTGGCTGCTACGATGACAAGGGAAACCGTTACTACGTTGGCGAACAAATTCAATCAAAGAACTGCGAGAGTTGGTATGCCCATTCCCAGGATTTGTTTTGAACTGAATGGTGTGACAGTAAGCTCTTAGGTCTCTACATCTGACAAGCACTCAGTCATGTTAGAACATTACCATCACCAATGCATTGACAAATAGCATACCAGCTAAAATCTCCAAAGAGCAGAAAAAACAATGACTTTCAAAACACAAAATGGCAAATTGACTTTTTAGGTTCTTTTCTAGGCTTTTTAATTACTGAAAGCATTTTTACACTGCAGGTCCCATCTAACCATTCACACTCAATCGCCTCATTCACATTTTCCCACTGATGTTTATTCAGTTTCTTTGTTAGTTGTCCACCAGTATCGGCTAACACATTCTCACCCTTCCACACCCATTGAAACAGCACGATTGAATGTGGTTAGATTAATGGTTTGGTTGTGTCACCATCATTGCCTTCTTCTGGTGTTTGACCATCACAGCTTTTGCTGGTCCAAATCTTAGAGTCTGAGTGGACCATGGTTTGGCCCGTGGCCAAAAGACTTGAAGGTGGTCTCTCGTGTTGACTTGGGAACTCTCAGTCCCTCTGCCGCATTTGATCATTCAGTTTATTTATCAAGACTTGCGCCTCCTTTAGTTGTTCAACTTCGACCTCCGATTTGCCTGTTGGATTCCCAGCCCAGGGACATGTAGGTGTCTGCATGTGCTATTAAAAATAAGATGAATTGGTAAAGATGTCTTTACAGTAAAGATTGTTGTTGTCCAATTTTGTCATCAATGAACTGTGTTGCTGTCTCCATCTTATGAGGCTCTTGAGGTGAATTTCTCTTGACTGCACATTTAAATACTGACCAATAACTCCTCTTGATGCAACCTTTGAGACACCAAGGTGAGGAGCAATAACTTTCTCCATTTCATTTTCTCCCAAAGTTTCTGCACAATCAGGGGCATCAGTTGCAGCTACGATGTGAATGGTGAGAACAAACACACAGAAACTTTGACTTTGCTGATTCATGTTTTTATTTACAACACAATCACACTGCATTTTACTTGCATCATTGGTTGTGGACTCTTTTGTATTCTAATACTGAAATTTGTAAAAACTGCAAAATGGAATGACTCGGAAATATGATACTCCCATTCTGCAGATTGCCAATGCATACACAAAGGACAGGTCTACCAATACAATGAAACCATCTACGACTTCCCTGATGGCTTCGGAAGCTGCTTAAAAGCTGTGTGTGGGGCCAACAATACAATACTACATTCCATATATCCATGCCTATCAACCACATCTATAGGGCCGACAACAACCCTCACTTCATTCAGCACGGTTACATCTACGACTACAGGTAATAATAATTATAGAAATCTACATCTCAGTTAAGCAGCACCAGTACAGGCCTGTTTCCACAACCACCAGAGCACTCTCAACCTTATTTGTCTGGGTGAAAAATATGACTGCGAGAAGTAGTGGGCTGTTTTAGAAAGGAAATGCTGGGACTGTGAGGCCAAAAGAGAGTTACGCTGTTTTTTCTCTCAATGTATTAGGCAAGAGATGTGCTGGACTGCAGGGCTGTAACATTGACTGGAAATGCAGGAAGTGCAAAATGGTGACTGTGGACAAAGGCTCGTACTTTAAACCTGTGATTTAATAATGTTCAATAATTCCACTATGTCGTAACACCCACAGAGACAACAGCCACAACCACGGAAACAAGTACAAGTACAACAGTCACAACCACAGAAACAAGTACAACAGTCACAACCACAGAAACAAGTCCAAGTACAACAGAGGAAACTACCACAGAAATAAGTTCAACAGAAGAAACAACCACAGAAACAAGTACAACAGTCACAACCACAGGAACAAGCACAACTGTCACAACCACAGAAACAAGTCCGATTACAACTGAGACTACTGAAACTACAGAAACGACACCAGTGGTTGAAACACAGTCAACAACTACACCGTCAACAACTACAATAGTAACAGGGCCCCAACTCAACAGAACAACATCTCCTCCACCACCTCCTCCTCCTACCACAACGCCCCCTCCACCACCTCCACCTCCAACCACAACTTCCCCCCCACCACCTCCACCTGCAACAACAACTTCCCCACCACCACCACCACCTCCTACCACAACATCCCCTCCACCACCTCCACCTCCAACCACAACTTCCCCTCCACCACCTCCACCTCCCACCACAACGTCCCCTCCACCACCTCCTACCACAACTTCTCCCCCACCACCTCCACCTCCCACAACAACGTCCCCTCCACCACCTCCACCTCTAACAACAACTTCCCCTGCACCACCTCCTCCTCCAACTACAACTTCCCCGCCACCACCTCCACCTCCTACCACAACTTCCCCCAACCACCTCCACCCCCAGACCACAACATCCCTCCACCACCTCCACCTCCTACTACAACTTCCCCTCCACCACCTACCACAACCTCCCCTCCACCACCTCCACCTCCTACCACAACTTCCCCTCCACCACCTCCACCTCCAACCACAACATCCCCTCCACCACCTCCACCTCCTACCACAACATCCCTCCACCACCTCCACCTCCAACCACAACTTCCTCCACCACCTCCACCTCCCACCACAACGTCCCCTCCACCACCTCCACCACCTCCTACCACAACTTCTCCCCCACCACCTCCACCTCCCACAACAACGTCCCCTCCACCACCTCCACCTCTAACAACAACATCCCCTGCACCAGCTCCTCCTCCAACTACAACTTCCCCGCCACCACCTCCACCTCCTACCACAACTTCCCCCCAACCACCTCCACCCCAGACCACAACATCCCCTCCACCACCTCCACCTCCTACTACAACTTCCCCTCCACCACCTACCACAACCTCCCCTCCACCACCTCCACCTCCTACCACAACTTCCCCTCCACCACCTCCACCTCCAACCACAACATCCCTCCACCACCTCCACCTCCCTACCACAACATCCCTCCACCACCTCCACCTCCAACCACAACTTCCCTCCACCACCTCCACCTCCCACCACAACTTCCCCCCCACCACCGCCACCTCAAACAACAACATCCCCTCCACCAACTCCACCGCCGACCACAACTTCTTCAACACCACCTCCACCTCACACCACAACATCCCCTCCACCACCTCCACCTCCAACAACTTCCCTCCACCACCTCCACCTCCTACCACAACTTCCCCTCCACCTCCACCTCCAGACCACAACATCCCTCCACCACCTCCACCTCCTACAACTTCCCTCCACCACCTCCACCTCCTACCACAACCTCCCCTCCACCACCTCCACCTCCAACCACAACATCCCTCCACCACCTCCACCTCCTACCACAACATCCCTCCACCACCTCCACCTCCAACCACAACTTCCCTCCACCACCTCCACCTCCCACCACAACGTCCCCTCCACCACCTCCACCACCTCCTACCACAACTTCTCCCCCACCACCTCCACCTCCCACAACAACGTCCTCCCACACCTCCACCTCCTAACAACAACTTCCCTGCACCACCTCCTCCTCCAACTACAACTTCCCGCCACCACCTCCACCTCCTACCACAACTTCCCCCACCACCTCCACCCCAGACCACAACATCCCCTCCACCACCTCCACCTCCTACTACAACTTCCCTCCACCACCTCCACCCACAACCTCCCCTCCACCACCTCCACCTCGTATCACAACTTCCCCTCCACCACCTCCACCTCCAACCACAACATCCCTCCACCACCTCCACCTCCTACCACAACATCCCTCCACCACCTCCACCTCCAACCACAACTTCCCTCCACCACCTCCACCTCCCACCACAACTTCCCCTCCACCACCTCCACCTCAAACAACAACATCCCTCCACCACCTCCCACCTCCAACCACAACTTCCCCTCCACCACCTCCACCTCCTACCACAACATCCCTCCACCACCTCCACCTCCGACCACAACTTCCCCTCCACCACCTCCACCTCCCACCACAACGTCCCCTCCACCACCTCCACCTCCGACCACAACATCCCCCCCACCACCTCCACCTCCTACCACAACTTCCCCTCCACCACCCCCACCTCCCACAACAACTTCCCCACCACCTCCACCTCAAACCACAACATCCCTCCACCACCTCCACCTCCAACCACAACAACTCCCCTCCACCACCTCCACCTCCTACCACAACATCCCCTCCACCACCTCCACCTCCAACCACAACTTCCCTCCACCACCTCCACCTCCCACCACAACATCCCTCCACCACCTCCACCTACCACAACATCCCCTCCACCACCTCCACCTCCTACCACAACTTCCCTCCACCACCCCCACCTCCCACAACAACTTCCCTCCACCACCTCCACCTCCTACCAACAACATCCCTCCACCACCCCCACCTCCTACCACAACATCCCCCCACCACCTCCACCTCAACCACAACTTCCCCCCCACCACCCCCACCTCCCACCACAACCTCACCTCCACCACCTCCACCTCCTACCACAACTTCCCCTCCACCACCTCCACCTCCCACAACAACGTCTCTTCCACCACCTCCACCTCCTACTACAACTTCCCCTCCACCACCTCCACCACCTACCACAACTTCCCCTCCACCACCTCAAACTACAACATCCCTCCACCTCCACCTCCAACCACAACATCCCTCCACCACCTCCACCTCCAACCACAACTTCCCCCCCACCACCTCCACCTCCTACCACAACTTCCCCTCCACCACCTCCACCTCAAACCACAACATCCCCTCCACCACCTCCACCTCCAACCACAACATCCCCTCCACCACCTCCACCTCCTACTACAACTTCCCCTCCACCACCTCCACCTCCAACCACAACTTCCCCTCCACCACCTCCACCTCCAACCACAACTTCCCTCCACCACCTCCACCTCCTACCACAACTTCCCTCCACCACCTCCACCTCCTACCACAACTTCCCTCCACCACCTCCACCCCAGACCACAACATCCCTCCACCACCTCCACCTCCTACAACAACGTCCCTCCACCACCTCCACCTCCTACCACAACTTCCCTCCACCACCTCCACCTCCAACCACAACTTCCCACCACCACCTCCACCTCAAACCACAACATCCCCTCCACCACCTCCACCTCCAACCACAACATCTCCTCCACCACCTCCACCTCCTACCACAACTTCCCCTCCACCACCTCCACCTCCCAGACCACAACATCACCTCCACCTCCTACAACAACGTCCCTCCACCACCTCCTCCACCTCCAACCACAACCTCCCAACCACCACCTCCACCTCCAACCACAACATCCCTCCACCACCTCCACCTCCTACCACAACATCCCCTCCACCACCTCCACCTCCAACCACAACATCCCTCCACCACCTCCACCTCCAACCACAACATCCCCTCCACCACCTCCACCTCCTACCACAACATCCCTCCACCACCTCCACCTCCAACCACAACGTCCCCTCCACCACCTCCACCTCCTAACCACAACTTCCCTCCACCACCTCCACCTCCTACAACAACTTCCCTCCACCTCCACCTCCACAACTCTCCTCCACCTCACTCCACCTCCCACCACAACTTCCCTCCACCACCTCCACCTCCTACCACAACTTCCCCCCCCACCACCCCCCACCACCTACAACAACCTCCACCTCCTACACACAACTTCCCTCCACCACCTCCACCTCCCACAACAACTCTCTTCCACCACCTCCACCTCCTACCACAACTTCCCTCCACCACCTCCACCTCCTACCACAACTTCCCTCCACCACCTCCACCTCCAAACCACATCATCCCCTCCACCACCTCCACCTCCAACCACAACTACCCCCCACCACCTCCACCTCCTACCACAACTTTGCCTCCACCACCTCCACCTCCTACCACAACTTCCCCCACCACCTCCACCTCCTACCACAACTTCCCTCCACCACCTCCACCTCCTACCACAACTTCCCTCCACCACCTCCACCTCCCACAACAACTTCCCTCCACCACCTCCACCTCCTACCACAACTTCCCCTCCACCACCTCACCACCTCCAGACCACAACTTCCCCTCCACCACCTCCACCTCCTACAACTTCCCCTCCACCACCTCCACCTCCAACCACAACATCCCTCCACCACCTCCACCTCCAACCACAACATCCCCTCCACCACCTCCACCTCCTACCACAACTTCCCTCCACCACCTCCACCTCCCAAACCACAACATCCCCTCCACCACCTCCACCTCCAACCACAACATCCCTCCACCACCTCCACCTCCTACTACAACTTCCCTCCACCACCTCCACCTCCAACCACAACATCCCTCCACCACCTCCACCTCCTACCACAACTTCCCTCCACCACCTCCACCTCCCACCACAACATCCCCTCCACCACCTCCACCTCCTACAACAACGTCCCTCCACCACCTCCACCTCCTACCACATCTTCCCCTCCACCACCTCCACCTCCAACCACAACATCCCACCACCACCTCCACCTCAAACCACAACATCCCTCCACCACCTCCACCTCCAACCACAACATCCCTCCACCACCTCCACCTCCCACCACAACATCCCCCCCACCACCTCCACCTCCTACCACAACTTCCCTCCACCACCTCCACCTCCCACACAACATCCCTCCACCACCTCCACCTCCTACCACAACTTCCCTCCACCACCTCCACCTCCCTACCACAACATCCCTCCACCACCTCCACCTCCTACCACAACTTCCCTCCACCACCTCCACCTCCTACCACAACATCCCTCCACCACCTCCACCTCCAACCACAACATCCCTCCACCACCTCCACCTCCCACCACAACTTCCCCTCCACCACCTCCACCTCCCACCACAACTTCCCTCCACCACCTCCACCTCCACCACAACTTCCCTCCACCACCTCCACCTCCCCACCACAACTTCCACCACCTCCACCTCCCACCACCTCCACCTCCACCACAACATCCCCTCCACCACCTCCACCTCCACACCCAACATCTCCCACCACCTCCACCTCCAACCACAACTTCCCTCCACCACCTCCACCTCCTACCACAACATCCCTCCACCACCTCCACCTCCTACCACAACTTCCCTCCACCACCTCCACCTCCCACAACAACTCTCTCCACCACCTCCACCTCCTACCACAACTACCCCTCCACCACCTCCACCTCCCACCACAACATCTCCTCCACCACCTCCAACCACAACTTCCCCCCCACCACCCCCACCTCCTACAACAACTACACCTCCACCACCTCCACCTCCTACCACAACTTCCCCTCCACCACCTCCAACCACAACATCAAGTCCACCGCCACCACCTCCAACCACAACTTCCCCTCCACCGCCTCCACCTCCTACCACAACTTCCCCTCCACCGCCTCCAACTACAACATCCCCCCCACCACCTCCACCTCAACCACAACATCCCTCCACCACCTCCACCTCCAACCACAACATCCCCCCACCACCTCCACCTCCTACCACAACTTCCCTCCACCACCTCCACCTCAAACCACAACATCCCTCCACCACCTCCACCTCCAACCACAACATCCCCTCCACCACCTCCACCTCCTACTACAACTTCCCTCCACCACCTCCACCTCAAACCACAACATCCCTCCACCACCTCCACCTCCAACCACAACATCCCCCCACCACCTCCCCCACCTCCCTACCACAACTTTCCCTCCACCACCTCCACCTCCTACCACAACTTCCCCTCCACCACCTCCACCCCAGACCACAACATCCCCCACCACCTCCACCTCCTACAACAACGTCCCCACCACCACCTCCACCTCAAACCACAACATCCCTCCACCACCTCCACCTCCAACCACAACATCCCCCCACCACCTCCACCTCCTACCCACAACTTTCCTCCACCTCCTACCACAACTTCCCTCCACCACCTCCACCCCAGACCACAACATCCCCCCCACCACCTCCACCTCAAACCACAACATCTTTGCCTCCACCACCTCCACCTCCAACCACAACATCCCCTCCACCACCTCCACCTCCTACCCCAACTTCCCCTCCACCACCTCCACCTCCTACAACTACATCCCCTCCACCACCTCCACCGCCGACCACAACTTCCCCTCCACCACCTCCACCTCCAACCACAACTTCCCCTCCACCACCTCCACCTCAAACCACAACATCCCCCACCACCACCCACCTCCTACCACAACTCCCTCCACCACCTCCACCTCCTACCACAACTTCCCTCCACCACCTCCACCTCCAGACCACAACATCCCCTCCACCACCTCCACCTCCTACAACAACTTCCCCTCCACCACCTCCACCTCCAACAACAACCCCCCCACCACCACCCGCACCACAAACCACAACATCACCTCCACCACCTCCACCTCCACCACCGACCACAACTTCCCTCCACCACCTCCACCTCCAACCACAACATCCCCTCCACCACCTCCACCTCCCAACCACAACATCCCCCCCCACCACCTCCACCTCCTACCACAACTTCCCTCCACCACCCCCAACTCCCACAACAACGTCCCCTCCACCACCCCCTCCTCCTACAACAACATTCCCTCCACCACCTCCACCTCCTACCACAACATCCCCCCCCACCACCTCCACCTCCGACCACAACTTCCCCCCCACCACCTCCACCTCCTACAACAACATCCCTCCACCACCCCCACCTCCTACCTCAACATCCCCACCACCACCTCCACCTCCCACCACAACTTCCCCCAGCCACCTCCACCTCCAACCACAACTTCCCTCCACCACCTCCACCTCCTACCACAACTTCCACCACCTCCACCTCCTACCACAACTTCCCCTCCACCACCTCCACCTCCCAGACCACAACATCCCTCCACCACCTCCACCTCCTACCACAACGTCCCCTCCACCACCTCCACCTCCTACCACAACTTCCCTCCACCACCTCCACCTCCTACCACAACTTCCCTCCACCACCTCCACCTCCAACCACAACCTCCCCCACCACCACCTCCACCTCAAACCACAACATCCCCTCCACCACCTCCACCTCCTGACCACAACATCCCCTCCACCACCTCCACCTCCTACCACAACTCCACCTCCTACCACAACATCCCCTCCACCACCTCCCCTCCTCCTACAACAACATCCCCTCCACCACCTCCACCTCCTACCACAACATCCCCCACCACCACCACCTCCAACCACAACATCCCCTCCCCCACCTCCACCTCCAACCACAACTTCCCCCCCCACCACCCCCCACCTCCCACAACAACTTCCCCTCCACCACCTCCACCTCCTACCTCAACATCCCCCACCACCTCCACCTCCAACAACAACGTCCCCTCCCCCACCCCCACCTCCAACCACCCTCCACCACCTCCACCTCCACCACAACTTCCCTCCACCACCTCCACCTCCAACCACAACATCCCCCACCACCACCTCCACCTCCGACCACAACTTCCCCCCCCACCACCTCCACCTCCAACCACACCTCCACCTCCAACCTGACTTCCCTCCACCACCTCCACCTCCCACCACAACTCTGCCAACCCCTCCTACCACAACTCCATGTGTTTGCATCTACAAAATGTGCACAGTTTATGCTCAAGGTGGGTCCTCATTTACAGTTTCCCTTTAATTGTCTGTTTTATTAATATGGTTCACGTGTGTTTTTTAGTTCAATCTTTAGTGTTGTAGCCAGTACATTTAAGTTTTTTTACCGTTTTTCTTAATTTCTGTACTTCATTTTCCTAGATATGCATGAGACTTTTTCACTTGCATTTGTTTTGGATCTTTTGATAAACATTTTCTTCCTCAGTGTTGATGTTCCAAAATTCCTACCCTTTAAGGTGAAATTTTCAGACAAACATATTAGTTTGCAAGCATATGTTACTGCATTTCCAAGATAATTCCCTTGCAAATCAGCGGGATGAGTTCTCCACACTATTCCTTCAGCTGTCTCTCGTTGTCCCCACCTACAGCACTGTCCGACATATTGGCTACATGGTTAAATGAGTTACCGCAGACATGCAGACCAACCAATGCACACTGAGAGCTGTGCCTGCACAGTTCTGCAACACAGACACACAGCAGACAGGAGGAAGTTTTGCCAAAAAAAAAAAAAGGCAGAAGCTGTTCTGCTGATAACTAATTCAATATGGAAATAGCCAGTCAAAGCAAGAAGTTTGTGTGTATATGAGCATTAAAAAACCTAAGCATGAATTCACAAGCCGCAATAACATGTAGCACACAGAAACTCAGGTTTTGCAGGCTGGTGACATCACCACGCAGAAGAGGGAAGCTTACTGTGGCCGCACTACACCACACATCTGTTTCAAACAACAGTAAATTGTTTCAGTCAATGGGGTTACACATGACCCAAAACTGACTAGGTCACTTTGCTGGATGATATTTATTTCCAGCAGTATTGACAATTTTGCAGATTTATATTTTGCTTTACACAATATTTATTTTACCTTTATTTAACCAGGAAGTCCCATTGAGATTAAAAATCTCTCTTACAAGAGAGACCTGGCCCAAAATAACTGCTACACACAGAATCATTAATTCATTAATTGTCCTGTCACATCGATGTCGGATTAAAGCTGTTTGTCATAATGGAAAACTTAACCTGAGGGCAGCTGGAAGTTTGATGCACATCTTACAAAGTCAACAATAAACAGTCTGAATATTAGCATACGAAACTGAGGAAGATTCGATCTGACTTCTCTCATTTCAAGAAATTCAAAGAAAAGTGAGAGAAAATGATGGAGAAATAAGAGAGACAATAAATGCATGTCACTAAGGATTTACCTGTGATTTCCCATACTTCTCTGTTTTAGTCTTCATTTTTAACATGATCTAAAAAGATGGAGTACATTATTGCAAGGAGAATGAGGCAGAGATACTGGGAAAGTATACAGTATATCAACAAAGGCTCTCTGCTATTTGGCGATGAAAAAGACCAGGAATGCAGGTGGATCACAAGCTTTATGAATGGATAAACCTGCTGCTGTGCCAACTGTCTCTTAATTTTGTACTCCATCTAATGACAAAGGAACAGACTTCATCTGTCGAGGGAGCTGTAGCCCTGCGGTGACGGCCAGTGGCCTCCGCTGCTTGGCGCCCGATGGCCAGTCAAACTCTCCCAGTTGCTGAAGGGACAGCAGCTCTGACCGTCTCCACTACAAGGGGATCTTGAGTCAGAATAATCAGTTGCTGTACCGCCACTCAATGCGCATTTAAAGGCAAGGAGAGGCATTGATTTTTTATTCTGGTGGGGCATTAACTCTCTGCTGTGTTGAACCCACTCTTTCACACCTGTTCTCCTCCCTCTCTGGCACTTGGGTGGAGGGGCAGGGACTTGGCGAGGGGAGCAGGGATGTGGGCGTAGAGTGCTCTCTGCACCTGCAGTGCACCTGTCTTTACGTACTGCATTTTGCTGAAACTTGCAAAGTGCAATGCTGGACACATCCGTCCTGACAGGTGAGAGTGCAAGACACACAGAACGCAGGTGCGGGCCAAGGCCTGCGCCTGGTCTCTTGGGGCACCAGAGCCCCTAAGTGCTTTTTCCAAGAGGATGTATCTGTCAGCCAGAGCTGGGCTCAAACCTGCAACCTCTCAATCGCTGACTTCCAGCGGACTATCTGACGCTGCACGCCAGTGGGCGTGTGTAGTTGGTTTATCTATAGCTGTCTGATACACTCTATTCAAAATGCAGGGGCCACATCAATCGGCGCTGGTTGTGTCTTAGGTAGATGCACGACCATCGATGGTGCTGCGATATAGCAAGCTTTTTATAAAAGAGCAATTCTAAATATGACCATCCAATGAAAATCTGGCTAGCTGTATTCCCTATCTGGGTTGTAGAAATACCCTCCTGTTGAATGATGCTCTGGAGCATAATAATTAGAAGCTGATTTGGAAACTCCTGTTATAAACTGAAACACAACCAACCAGGTGCAGAGTATGTTGTGTATGTATGTATGTTTGGTTGATGTTTTTTTTCCCGGTGCTATATAGATTACACAAATATAACTGAAATCCAAAATAAATAGCATTTCTTAATCCTAGGGTTGAGAAGATGAAATAATCTAACTGTTTTAGTGTGTAGAAGCTCTGAAAGCTACTAATATGGTGAAAAGATTCATAAGACAGTAACTTATGTATCCAAAAGTGGTGTTGTTATTGTACACAACTGTACACATTTGATAGAAATTAATGAAATAAGCTTATGTTATAAAAATACAGTTATTTTATTTATTTAAAGACACATCTCAACAGGAACTGGGTTGGAAAAAATTACGTGGAGTGTGGTGAAGTGTTTTTAGAGTGTGTGACCGAATTCTCTGACCTTATTACATATACAAATTGGTGGGTCAAGACGGAGACACCATAAGTCAGCTGTGACTGGACCTTAAGATTTGGACCTGTGCAGGCTGCAGTAAATGACATTGAGCTTTCACTTTGGTGACACCTGTCAGGCTGTCAGTGGCTGACTTTTTGTTCAAAGTTTGACTTTCTATGTGCAGAACATGGATCGCTTAAACATGTTAGATTTGTCAGGGCCACAAATGCAGAACCTGAATTAGCAGAAAATGACTAAAAGAAGGAACATTTTAAACATCAGTTTAATCAAGAACTCCTTTTATGCTTTTGAAATACTTTCATCTCACTATTCACTGATGTTGGTGTCCAGCATGTCCACTCACTCAATTCTTAGGGAAACCCCTGTGTGACTGGGAATGCAGACATTAACTTGAAACAACTTCTTCATAATGGGAACCAAAACTGTTTGTACAAATGGACCTTAATGACCTGTTGGTTGGAGCTTTTGAACCTGGAAAGATCTAACCAGGTAGTAATCTGTAATTTCCAGTGTCAATTATCACTATACATAAAAATATACATGTCAACAGGAAGTTTCATTCTTTCATTAAGGTTTCAGAAAGATTTCTCACGTTGTTCATGTATGTATTGCATGTTTGTCATAATGGAAACTTAACCTGAGGGCAGATGAAAGTTTGATGCACATCTTACAAGTCAACAGTAAACAGTCTTAACATAAGATACTGAGTATATATCTGACTTCTCTCATTTCAAGAAATTCAAAGAGAAGGGAGAGAAAAAGATGGAGAACAAAGAGAGACAATAAATGTATGTCACTAAGGATTTACCTGTGATTTCCCATATTTCTCTGTTTTAGTCTTTTTAACATGATCTAAAAAGATGGAGTACATTATTGCAAGGGGGATGAGGCGGAGATACTGGTAAAGTATAAAGTATATCAACAAAGGCTCTGGTATTTGGCGATGACACACCAGGAATGCAGGTCGATCACAAGCATTACGAATGGATAAGCCTGCTGCTGTGTAACTGTCTCTTAATTTTGTACTCCTATAAATGACAAAGGAATAGATTTCATCTGTCCCAGGAGCTGGCCCACACGGTGACATGCTTCGTGGCCTCAGATGCGCGCCCGGATGGCCAGTCCATTCTCCCAGTTGCTGAAGGGACAGCGGCTCTGACCGTCTCCGCTACAGGGGATCAGTCAGAATAATCAGTCGCTGCGCCTCGGCCGCAGGCCATTTAAAGGCAAGGAGAGGCGTTGATTTGATTGGTGAAGACAACACTCTGCTGTGCTAAACCCACTCACACCTTTTCTCCTCCCTCTCTGGCACTTGCACGGAGGGGCAGGGACGTGGGTGTGGGTGCGCCTCTCTGCGCCTGCAGTGCACCTGTGCGCACTGCTGGAAACTTGCAAAGTGCGCTAGACAAATCCCGTCCGCACAGGCGAGGCAAGGCACAGGGCAGGTGCGCCGCGCCTGTGCCTGGTCTACGAAATTAGAGCCCTAAGTGCTTTTCCCAAGGAAACATCTGTCAGCCAGAGCTGGGCTCAAACCTGCGTTTGTGAAATACCCCTCCTGTTGAATGATGCTCTGGCACACAGTAATTAGAAACTGATTGGAAACTCTATTATAAACTGAAACACAACCAACCAGGTGCAGAGTGTGTTGTGTATGTATGTATGTTTGGTTGATGTTTTTTTCCTTGGCATACGAATTACACAAATATAACCCAAATCCAACATAAATAGCATTTGTTAATCCTGCGGTTGAGAAGATGAAATAATCTAACTGTTTTAGTGTGTAGAAGCTCTAGCGCTAATATGGTGAAAGATTCATAAGACAGTAACTTATGTATCCAAAAAGTGGTGTTGTTATTGTACTGTACATTTAATAGGGTGTGAAATAAGCGTATGTTATAAAATACAGTTATTTATTTATTTAAGACACATCTCAACAGGAACTGGGTTGGAAAAAATTACATGGAGTGTGCTGAAGTGTTTTTAGAGTGTGTGACCAATTCTCTGACCTTATTACATATACAAATTGGTGGGTCAAGACAGACACCATAAGTCAGCTGTGACTGGACCTTAAGATTTGAACCTGTGAAGGCTGCAGTAAATGACATTGAGCTTTCACTTTGGTGACACCTGTCAGGCTGTCAGTGGGCTGACTTTTGTTCAAAGTTTGACTTTCAATGTGCAGAACATGGATAAACATGTTAGATTTGTCAGGGCCACAAATGCAGAACCTGAATTGAAAGTGACAAAGAGGAACATTTTTAAACATCAGTTTAATCAAGAACTCCTTTTATGTACAAATACTTTCATCTCACTATTCACTGATGTTGGTGTCAGCATGTCCACTCACCCTGTGAGAACCCTGTGTGACTGGGAATGCAGACATTAACATGAGACAACTTCTTCATAATGGGAACCAAAACTGTTTGTACAAATGGACCTTAATGACCTGTTGGTTGGAGCTTTGAACCTGGAAAGGTCTAACCAGGTAGTAATCTGTAATTTGTGTCAATTATCATTATACACATAAAAATACACGTCAACAGGAAGCCTATTCTTTCAATATGTTTGAAAGATTTCTTAATATGTTGTTCAGTATTATTGCATGTATGTAACCAGTGGGATTAATTGGTTTAAACCTTAAGGTGCGTTCACACCGCAAGCGACCCAGCTACCAATATCGCGTCGCCCACTGACGTATCGTCACGCGTCCATAAATACCTCATTTTGGTCCGTCGCTGGTCGCTCGGTGACGTCACATCCGAGTTTCACTGCGATCATATCATATATCACATAATAGGATGCGGAAATTGAGCGGACATTATTCCAGCTGTATCCTTTTCACACCCTTATCAAACACAAAGCACTGCAGCTGATGCCCTGCAGCAGCATTATCTGTGAGTTTATTGCGGTCCGTCTAGGCGGAACTAATGTCCTCACTGACATTAGTTCCGCCTAGACGGAACTCATCCGCCCTGTAGTCCGGATGAAAAACTGTCAGTCTAGGGTACCGTCACACGTACACACACCGCTGATTGGCTGATGCTGCACAGCCACACACGACATCGCCTGAATAGATCAACTTTTTTTTAACTTGGACATCGCGCGACAAGTGAAGTGATCGTCTTGTACGCGGCTGTCGCATCGCGAGAGGGTTAGCCCTGCCCCATCGCGGCTGTACATTGACTTTGAATGGAGAGTGATCGCAGAGGTAGTACAAGAAGCGTTGTTTAAACAGTTTCACAGTCTTGGCAAAGTGAAAGTTATTGGGGGCCAGGATTATTTTTACACTAGAATAACCATTGTGATTATCACTGGATAGTTTAGCATACATCACAGAAATGCTATCCCAGTGATGCTATCCTGACATCTACATAGTTCACTATGAACTTCCAAAACCACCAAACAAGTTAAATGTTTACATTGTAAGTACTGGATAACATTTAGAAGCGTCTGAATGCACCATGTGCACATCTTTCTTGTAAAGCTTCAGTCTGGCATCAGCTATGAATCCAGAATGCAGCAGCACATCCTGTCTTCATCTGGCCCACAACAGCACATCTCTCTGCTGCTGATCTCTCTTCACTGACTTCCAGTTGCAGCTTGAATCAAATGCAGAACTCTAATTCTGGCTTACAAAACAGGAACAAGAACAGCTCTTGTTTACCTGATATCCCTCATCTGGCCTCCACTCCCTCCCACCCTCTAACTCGGCCGGTGGCAGACGCCTGGTGCTCCCATGTCAGCATAGCTCAAAATCACCAGCTGAACTCTCCTTTGTTGTTCCACAGTGGTGGACTGAACTAACGCCTTCATGAAATCCACAAAGTCCAGATCTTATTTATGAGAAGACTCAGCTGTTTACAGCAGTAACAGCAGCAACAATAGTGAGTTCTATTGTGTTGCAATGATTTTGAAGTTTCAAAGGAACCATGCAGGACCAAGTGTTAAAACTTGGAAGGTTTACTGCACTGCCTACCTAGGACTGGATGCACTAACTAATAAAAAGTTTAAATTTTTCTGCTTCTCCTCTGAGTTGCTTTCGGGTTTAGACCCTATCATATCTGATGTCTGGGGCTCCTCTGTTCAACCTTGCACACCAGCTGGATCCTCCTGATTCATTGTCTGTACTCAGGAAGATCCATCTCCCCAAGCTCCAGTCTGAAACATCTGTGTTCTGTCCAAAGCAGCACGGCCCAATCAGCTTCCTTTAGCGCAAGAAGAGATGGAGTTATGAGTGAGAAAACAGGAGGCGACTGCTCATAAAGCGACTAGCATAGATGCTATCAGTTAAATCGGACCATGCCCACATTTAATTTCTTAAATGAAAAACAAATAACTCTACAACGATTTCTATAGTAAGGGTATTTAAGATCCACTTCAGACATTTTTTAAAAAGAGTTTGGTCTTGTTTTTGTTTTGCAGGTGAATATGTGTACAACCTCACTGATGGTCATAACGGCTGTTTCAGTGCACGCTGTAATGCATCCTGTATAATTGAGAGCTTTGTTGTGGATTGTCCCTCAACGACACCCAGCCCCTCTACAACTCCAACTACACCCCATGTGTGCATCTACCAGAATGAAACAAAACAGGTATGAGATATTATCCTTGTTAACTATCACCTGTTCGTACTTGATTGATGAATTAAAGTGAACACACACACACCTACACAGGCCAAGGTAACACACACATGCACAAGCAGGATCTTACAGTCATGCTGTAGGGCAGGGGGTTAGGTGTCGGGGGTTTCAGAGGCAGGGGGGAGACTTTCAGTATTAGTGTCTTTAATTATGCTGGAACAAGCTTCACTATACAAGCCAAGCTGCTGACTCGTTGGCAACTAATCGACAGGCTGCCTGTTAAACCGCAGCGCTGATCGCAACATCAGAACCCAGAAGTGGTTGCTGCCCATGTGAACACAGGCAGATTTTGCCCTGCCAACCGCAGTCCAGGGTGTTGAAATTTCTGGTGGCAGCCGCCTGGCAGCAGCCAATCACATCGACAGGTGGAGCGAACATGGACATAGCAGGCTTAACAGGTCAAAGCAGTGGAGGAGCTCTAATAAACAGCTCTACCTTCATATAAAGATAACCAGATGAAAAACTGGGCATGGGACAACATTTCTATAAAGTGTTTTTGGGGAGGGAGTGTTGTGAGGGAGTTTTGGGTGGCTCTGCTGTGATGTCAGCTGAATCACCTCTGTGTCACTGCATACGCTACACTTGTAACGCGGCTTTATCAGGTTTAATCACGTTATCAGGTTTTCAATTCTTTTCAATGGGTGGGCCTGAAAATGTTTTGTCTCCTAGAATGGGCGTGACAGATATTAATTGAGAACCAC
The DNA here is from genome assembly GCA_036419115.1 of Scarus forsteni. NCBI lineage: Eukaryota > Metazoa > Chordata > Actinopteri > Labriformes > Labridae > Scarus > Scarus forsteni. The sequence continues at coordinate 275,265 of JAZDUH010000459.1, forward strand.
TGCTCTAGGGTGGGTCTTGCACCTGAAGTAGCACCTCAGCAATTAAGCATTTGGTACTTTTCTCAATGCCCCTTAGTAGTGCTGAGAAAGTGAAATGGCATGTTTCCAGCTCCCAGGCCACTTTCCAGATTTTATCCAACTAGAGCATATTATTCTATCCTATAATTATTTTATATTATGTATCCTATTACCCTTCACCAGCTGACAGATTATGGAACGTCTATAAATCTGACACACACACACACTGAAGAGAGTTCTGCACACAGCAGGGTTTAACTCCAATGGCCACTGACCACATCAACATTTTTTCCCACACAACTTTCTTTGTCCCTCCTCTGTCCAGCCTGGAGAAGTGTGGGTGGTTAACAACTGCCTGAATAAAACCTGTATCAATGGTGCAGTGATACTAGTTCCTCACATTTGTCCGCCACCGGGACCTGCTTACTGCGCCAATGGACGGGCGCCTCGTGCGGTCCTGGATGAAAGTGGCTGCTGTACACGTTTTGTTTGTGACTGTAAGTGAAACATTAATGAAGTTTGAAAAGCAGTAGATTTTCTGATGTTATTCTGTCCACTTACTCTCTTGTTTTTTTTCCATTTTCTTTTTTTCTTGTTTGAGATTTATTTTAGAAAAATAGAACATATCAAGACTGCAGAAAAATACAATCATTGCCCCCCCAAAAATTCTTTGATGATATTCAGTTCGACCAAATGGTGCTGAAGAGCTTGTTCCTGTCAAATATTCAAATTTATGCATATCGAAGTCAGTTAAAATTTACATCCGAGATATAATCACAGCATGAAATGAGGCATCACAAACATAAGCTCAGGGTGTAATCAAGCTCCACCTTCCTTTCAAATCTGAATTAAGTATTGTGTGGTCTTAGTAGCCGACCACCAGACTTTTTTCACATGTGACAAAAAGAGAGCATCAAGTGAAGGAAAGGTTTTCCAAGGGCTAACCGGTCCCTTGGTCTCTATGCTTCTGTGGTGTTTGGGTGATGGCAGTGGTCCTTCTGATGGATTGACGAAATATAGACAGTTGTTTACTTTTATCTCTTAGTCAAGATCAAGTGTATTTTTTTCTTTTACACCAGTAATGACAAGACAAGCACAGATTGTACTGATGAATTACACGTATAAACACGACACTGCTGAAGTTATTTAAATTAAAGAGTCTTCTGTGAGCACAAAAGAGGAAGATGGTGGAAAGTTGTCCACCTGGGTCAAGGGTTTGATTTAGAGACCAGTGTCATTGTAAAAGAGCAATTACGCTAGCCGCATCACTATATGGATAAACCTTGTTAACACTGATGATAAAACATCACTGATCTGTACATTGTGAAAAGGGTTTTCTGGTTGGTGGATCTACAAGAGTTTGGTTTAAAGTTTATTTTTTCTCAACTTTATGACCAACCATTTTATTTATGTTTTTAATTGTTCTTGTAACGCATACCTTTTATTGTGCTGGTCCATCTCCTGACTTTAGGCAAAGTCTATTTTCTGGTCGAGCTCTGTGGTCCTTCTCGTCTGCCCATCGATCACATTAGTCATTTAACCCTGACCCCGCTGGGAGCCTTTGAATTTACTGACTTCTCCTTTCTCTCATTCTGCAGGTGTGTGCAGTGTCTACCATAAGAAGCATTACCACACATTTGATGGATTAAGTTATCAATTCTATGAGGACTGTGACTATTACCTGGTCAAGGAGATTATTGATCGGTACAACCTGACCATTATATTAGATAATCAGCAGTGCAGTGATGGCACATTCTGCCCTCAGAATCTCATTATTCACTTAAATGACCAAGTCATAAAGCTCGCCAGGGTCAATGACTCCGGACTCATTACACTTAAGGTGAGTTCAAACTGAATGTACTGAAATGTGCTCTTTCCATTCTTGTTATTGTTATTTATGTTTATTTTAATTTGATCATTTGGAGTCTCGAAAATCATTTTTCTCTGATCACACAGGTCTACGTGAAAGGAGAAGAGACTTATCCAGCTATTACAATTGGAAATCTATTTTTCACTGCCAGAAACTTGGAGATCACCCTCGTCATCACAGACCTCGGTGTCATCATCACTTACAGGAGGGACTCTTTCTGCATCCATTTGCCCTCTGATAAGTTTGGTTCCAATACTGAGGGACAGTGTGGTGAGCATCACATGCAGGGTTTTCTAAACCTGATCACCTAATGTTTCATCATCTGTAATCTGAGAGAACAAAACAACAAACAAACAAATGAACAATTAATCAATTAATAGATAAATGAATTAAATTATATTCCAATGGTTCTTATAATTTATTTAACAACAACAGTATTAGTAATAATAGTAAAAGTAGAATTTTTGATTTATCTAACATATGAAACTTTGGAAAGATGAACCATCTCAAAGGTGAGTCTTGTTGAACCTAATTGTTGATGGTGCCTTTATCAATGGAGGTCAATCTCAGGTTTTAGGTTGTTAAGCTGCTTGAATGAGTGATGTAACACATTGTTCTCTTCTTTCCTAAGGAACCTGTGACAACATGCCGCCCAATGACTGCCGCCTTCCAAATGGGATGATAGACAACTGCAACACCACTGCAGAAGAATGGTTTGTCCCGGAAACACCTTGTATATTCCCAACCCCCACAACCACGCCAGCCACAACCACGCCAACCACCACCGGTCCAGTCTGCGAAAAAATTCCAGTCTGTGACATCTTGAATTCAAGGTGATTATTTCAGAAAAAAAAAAAAAATTCTGAAAAAGTTCAACAAGCATCCCTGTTTCATTGTAGGCTCCTACTAGCTAATGCCATCTTTAGGCCAGGAATTTTTCCGGAAACGTGCAACAGATAGTTCTTCATTTTCTGCTAATGCATGTGTGGAAAATGATAGCTACTAAAAACACAAGGTGAAGCATTCAAACACTGTAGCAAACTAAAAACATAACTGAGAACATACCAAAACAAACAGGACTTATTGATAATGAGGGCATGTAAAAGATTTGAACCCATTTTGTTGTGAACATGCAATATCTCCTTGCCCATAAAGCCTTGCCTTAAAGGAAAAGTTCGGTTCCTACAGCTTCCACATTGTTTATAGAATGAAGTAGAACAATATACTCACCCAGAAGGCTTTCCTGACCCAAACAGTGCTTCGGGAGATATTTAGATCCAAAATCGAGTCGCGGACATCCGTATAATGGTAGCACATAGGGCATAGATCGCCGCTCCTAAAACTGCATTAATCTTCCAAAAACTCATGTTTTTCACCAATATTCCATCATGATCCACTCAGGCTAGTCCTCCTTTACAGTCTGTGTCCCTCCAAACAGCGCTGTGTGGCTGTGCTGACCTCTGAACTGAGGAGGAATAATGTTTGCTTCCGCACATATGCAGTACGGCTCATTGTTTCAGGGGAAGGCGGTCGGCTACACAATGACTTTCTTCTTCCAGTTTTGTGCAAAATGGACGAATATCTATCGGATGGAGATGTTGTGGAGGAGAACTTTGAATATAATGGGTGTCTTTACAGTTTCAAGCCAGAGTTTACAGATGAGGAGCTCGTAGAAAGGAGGAAGGGGAGGCAGCGCTCCAGAGAGTACTGCGCAGGCACGGAGGCAAACATTCTTCTTCCTCAGTTCAGAGGTTAGCACAGCCACACCGCACTGTCTGGAGTGACACAGACTGTAATGGAGGACTAGCCTGAGCGGATCATGATGGAATGTTGGTGAAAAACATGAGTTTTTGGAAGATTAATACAGTTTTAGGAGCGGCGATCTATGCCCTATGTGCTACCATTATACGGATGCTCGATGTTTGGATCTAAATATCTCCCGAAGCACTGTTTGGATCAGGAAAGCCTTCTGGGTGAGTATATTGGTCTTCTTCATTCTATAAACAATGTGGAAGCTGTAGGAACCGAACTTTTCCTTCAAGCGGCTACTGATACTTCTGGCTGTCCTGTCCATCCATTCATTTTCCTCCATGTTATCTGTGGTGGGGTGGTGGGGCAGCAGCCTAAACAGGAAAGCCCAGACTTCCCTCTGCCTGGCCACTTCGTCCTTCCTTCAATCCTGATTAGATGCCCGAGCCACTTCAATGTGAAGAAGCACAAACCCCTCCTGGAGCTTCTGATCCTATCTTTTAGGGAGAGTCCGGACACCCTGCAGAGTTACTGGAATCGTGGCCCACGATTCTGTTTTTTCAGTCACTACCCAAAGCTCATAAGCATGGGTGAGGGTAGAAACGAAGATCAAGCAGTAAATTTTGGCTCACTTCCCTCTTTTACCTGCTTGTTGAAAAAAGATAATAATAAAATGCTAAAACTAATCCCTTAGACTTTGAAAAAACTGTATAATCCAAATGTATGTTCACTCAAAACATGGTTTCAATGAGGCTTGTTTGATATTATTATTATTATTATTGTAACAGTAGAATCTTTTAGATCACCACTACTTATGTGGCCCAGTAACCTGGGGATAGAGCCAACTCTGTTAAGGTCAAACCTGTAGCCTTTGGAGGCAGACCTCCAGGTTGGAAACTGATTTAATCTGGTTACTTGGAAAGTCTGGATGTTCTAGTGAACTATATTTGGACATGGTTTTCCAATGCACAACTTTTCAGTTGTGCACAACTTTAGGTTCTCTAACACAAGAAGTCAAACAAAGGACAAGAGTGACCAACCGTGATAAACCCTGTTTCACACATCTGCTTCTCGCTGTGTTATGAAAACTGCAATACAATCTCACCACAACAACCATGAAACATCAATATGCCCACATACAACGGGCTTCCAAACACTAAACATTTATGGTTTAGTTTTAATGTCAGCAACTAATAAAGTCTTTTGGCTTGTTTGTCTTTCCTTCCAGTTTATTTGAACCCTGCCATGAGGTCATATCCCCGAAAGAATTTATCAAAGATTGTCGTGCTGAAATCTGCAGCACTGAAATCTGTGTCTTCCTAGAGGAATATGCTGCTGAGTGTGCTGATGAAGGAGTCTGTATTGACTGGAGGCCTGCCTTAGAAGGGATTTGTGGTAAGACATGTACTCTTTGGTGTAAAAGATTACTCTTTTATGAGAAGGTCTGCAGCAAATGGAAATGAACCCAACCATGCTTTTATAGATCTACATTGCCCTGAAGACACAGTGTACAAAGCCTGTGGCCCTGAGATCGAACCAACTTGCAATCACAGGTAATCACACCATGGGGATGGGCAGCAATGAGAGTCACTATCTGGGTCTGACAAATGAGTTTTAGGGGAATGTGTTAAAAGTTGTTTTATTTTGAAAGCCAGTGTCTTGCTTTAAATGTATTTTATTGTGAAGCACTTCAGCAGGAAAACATTTATGTTGGACAGTTTTTTTTCCATGGGGGCAAAATAAAGGGTTGACTTAATCATCTGCAGACAGGATTTATTCGGTTGATTGAAAAACTTAAGGAGATGAAGACTGAAACTTTCTTGAAGCTGTTTTGTGACTAAAAAAGAATTAACACACAGTGGCACTAACTCCTAATCTGACCTCTTGCCTCAGATACAATGAAATCTACGTAACAGGATCTGCTCCATCCACTAATCTCTCTAAGGAGGGCTGCTTCTGTCCTAATGGCACCACCTTATTCAACCCGGTCTACAAAAAATGTGTCCCCTCATGCGGTAAGCAGGCTCATATGAAGACTGCATTGACTGGGTTACCAATAATTTACACTAAAGCTGTCATATCACAGATATTTTTCTCTTTTCTTAAATTCAGATTGTATTGGACCTGATGGAAGACCAAAACTGGTGAGAATCCTGTACCAATTACACACTCTAGGCCACTTTATTAGGAACACCTTGCATGTACCAAGTTGGACCAGTTTTTGTCTAAAGTGAACTCACTGTCATGCTAAACAAAACAGTGTGAGATGATCTGAGCTGTGCTCCTCTGTGGTCATAAAGGGATGGACATGTTCAGCAACATTCCTCAGGTAGGCTGTGGGGCTTAAACCATGCTCAGGTGGGTCTGAGGGACCACCAGTAGTAGCCTGAGCTGCTGATCCAAGGCAGGATGGATTCATGCTTTATGATGTTCACACCAAACACTGAATGTGGTGCAGAGATCCAGGCACATCAGACGAGGAGACACTTATATGATCTTCTGCGGTCAAGTTTGGAAAGTCAGAGCCGCACTTTCTGTTCTTAGCTGACAGGAGTGGGCCCTGTTGTGGTTTTCTGCTGCTGCTGACCATCTGCTTCAAGATTGGACATGTGTGTTCAGAAGTGGTCTCCTGCAGACAGTAGTTGTCCTTCTGTCATCTCTAACTGAGAAGCACTGAAAAGGAAGGCCCACCATCTCTAAGCTCTCCATCCTGTTATGGACCTTTAACTGAATTTCCCAACCAATGGTCTGAAATTTAATGGTAGACATGCTGCTGTGCATCCTTTGTGAGTGAAACAAGCTTAGCTAAGTGTCCTCAAAGAGGCAGAATGATTCTCTGCCTCAGACTGAGACTTCAGATGAGGCAGGAGGAGATTTAAAGCTCAGCCAGATGCTGCATCCTTCAGGATCCTCTCCAGGTTTTCAGATAACTGCATCTCTGTAGTAAACAGGAGGTAGGGTGCAGGGTGTATGAATCACATGTGTCAGGAGTAACTTAGGGATGATACCTTGGTTCACCCCAAAACATTTTAGGGTGTAGGGCGCATAGAGTTGTTGTCCTGTGATTGGTTGATTAGTTATCTGTGTGAGCAGTCAAATCAGTGTACCAAGTGAAGTGGCTAATGAGTGTATAATATCATTCTGTCTTGAAAAAAAAAAAAAAGACATGAGGTGTTAACCGTTTAACATCTGTTCAACAGCCTGGTGATAAATGGGTCGTTGATTGCAAGGAGTGCGTCTGTGATAATGACACCTATGGTGTCCGATGTGATCCGATTCCATGCCAACCAATGACAATTTCCAACTGCACAGAGCTTGGCTTCAAGCTGGTCAACAAGAGCGATGGCTGCTGCACAACATATGAATGTGGTAAGTTCTAGTTCTGTTAAAAAGACCTGTTCCTAAAGCTCCTTAACCCTTTAAACCTGATCTATGCATGTCCTGTCAAAATCAACATCTTTTAACTCAGGACTGCAGACCTTTGAGCTCAACACAGGAACCACTGTGGTTTTACTACAATTACCAACCCCCTCAAAAGGGCAATATCCAGGTGTTGGTTTTCTCAGGTTACAGATTGTAAAACACGACATTTAAGGTTCTTAAGGACAAAGTCTTGAAGTGAAACTTCATTAATACGATGTGGCCTGAGCCTTATGCCAACAGTGAGAAGATTTCTGACCACATGAATGCGTATCTGAGTGCAGTTTCCATTTGCCTGTGTTTCAATGTAATTAGCATCTTTACAGGCCTTTGAAATACTTCTGACAGTTTCTATTAGTTTCTAATATAAATGTTGACAAAAGTTAACATCCAGAATAGATTGAAGGTTCTCTCCTTCCTTTGCTTCCTTCTTTGTTTAATTTTGGTCATCAAGGTCATAGCTGACTGTACTCCTTGGTGAAGGGTCTGTCGGACGTCTGACTTTCCCTTCAAAGCACTTCATCACTTCCCGGGCTGACTGAAGACCAAAACAAACAAGCCTTTAAATGTACTTTAATTCATCCCTTGAAAAATGAAAAATACATCTCCATAGTAAGGATTTCTCAGGATACATGTATAAGATTTAATCAGACCAAGTAAAAGCTTTCATCACAGACATTATTACCAAGGAAAACAACATCAAATTACTTGGAGCTGAAGTGCAAGTCGATGCAGAGCATACTAATACATGACAGACACTCCCTCTCATCAGGACCCTACTGTGACCCATCAATACCCAGAAGGACATGGGAGAGAAGAGGTGCAGCAACATGAGACAAGCAAACAGAAAGACTAATGCTTGATCATCCCATGGTTAATACAACAGTTATAAACAAGTCAGTCAATCAGTTAATTAATTTTTATCTGTGTGGCACCAAACCATAGCCAATCTCAGGGTGCATTACCAAAAGCTGGGTCAATGTCATGCTCCTATTTTCATTCTGTATTGGATTATTATTATTATTCATTAAAATGCAAACTGAAGTGTTTTAATTGGTAAAAAAAAAGAACAGCATTAACCTTACAGTGAATGAACCCTGACCCTCTGATCTGGGTCTGCAGAGACCATAGCACAGTCCTGTCACAACAACAAAGATTTCAGAGAGGACTGCAGTTTAAGGAACGGCTAAAGTTAGGTGGCCAGCAGTTTTCCAGAAGGGGCCATGGCCTCCCCTTACCACCTCCTGGAGGTGCCACTGCCTCTACAGGGAAATAAAGGACCTAATTCATGAGTAAATATTTTCAAAATAGTTTTCAAAGAGGAGATGTTGGGGCATGAACAGCAAATATACCACAGTGATCTGAAATGTGAGAGCTGCACGTGCCTGAAAAAAGACTTGGTAGAGTAAAAACATCCACACTCGAAGCTTTATCTGTCTCCTCAGAGCTTGAACTGGTCTGTGTGTAGGGTCAGGGTACTTCAGACAGCCAAGGTGTTTTTTACCAGGGCTGTGAGATACAGAACACTAAATGTGAGCATGTATGTAACATGCTGTAAGAGTGAGTGCTCACTCAGCAGCATCACTGCCTGGGTAAAAAGCTGTATTGAGGTAACGATGGGGTCTAATTTGTCAGACCCATTACAGACAGCATTTCAGATGTGCTCACATGATGGCACTGCCCTACAGTCTTCTCCGAGGTTTACCTGTAAAGGTCTTTGCACACCAGATGCACCAGATCACTCATAACCAGTGTTGGGGAAGTTACTTTCAAAAAGTAGTGTTTGCTTGTTACTTGTTTCTTCCAAAAAAGGTAACTTGTTACTTTACCTAGTTACCTTCTCCGAAAAGTAACTTGTCACGTTACTCGTTACTTTTACGTTGCTCCACCTTGGACAGAATCCCACACCTGTTCCTAAATGTGAAAGCCTACAAAAAGTTCTACTACAGAGAACATAACAGTTCTTTCCTGCTCTTTATTTTACAAAACCATGTCACATACCCTGTGGAATGAGAGCTCCTGTCCAGTATTTCTACATTTTGCTTCTGAAATAAGCAACCAAGTCAATAAAAACAAGCCCAAAATAAGCAACCTCCAGCTATTTCCTTTCCTAATGTGATATATTACTTTTTAAAATGAGAAATCTACATAAAGTGTGTTAATTTTCATCTTCATTACATCTCAATGTTACAGTGCCAAGCATCTATTCAAGAAAAGAACGTCGCTTATAATAAGCAGACCTGGCAATTTTGGCTTTGGAGCATGTGTTATGTGCATGAGTGTTATTGGGGGCGTGCACGATATCCAGGAAACAAGGAAGTGGACAAACTGCCTACCACAGTCGTGTTTTGCTTTATGTTAGGAGCTGGAAGATAATCAGGGGGATTCACACAGACAAAAGAGCCCCAAGAAGAAACTGCATGTGTAGAAACAAGCCCAAAAACCAACGACCCGCAGCCGTGACTCACGAGATTTGCAGCCCGTTGATATTTCTGAGGAGGAAGTAGAGATGTGAAGGAGTGTGTGCTGTTGAGGATGACTCTTCACCTGAGGAGAGGGGGAGATGGAGGAGTGCACAATCGGAATAAAGCACCTCTAAAATGTATTGAGAATGGATCTTGGTGTGTGACTGGCATACACCTGGCAGCACTTGGAGCTCAAGACACGAGCAAATACCAAGAAGCATATTTCAGAGGATTTAAGCAGATTTTTTGGAGGCACCACCCACTCGTTTGGTTATGTTGCTCATTCCACCAACGACAGATCCTGTCATGATATACCTTGCTGTCAAGGCATCTTATCATTGGTGTAGTCTAGTTCGAACTAAAATAAAAACCGCAGTCACTCTCTGCATTTCTCCTACACCTCCTGATCTGTTGTCCCTCCTCTCATCCATTGGCTGAGAAACATCCTTTGTGACACATTCAGAAACAATCATTGGTCTGCGATCCATCTGGCAGTGAATACAGCTACACTGAATGTTTCATGAGGTGAAGTGGTATTTTTTAGAAATTAATTTCCATTTCTGGACTATAAGCTGCTAATTTTTTCCTTGCTTTAAACAATGATTTGGCTAAAGTATGTATCCTACAAGCTTCATGTCCCCAATTCATTTAACCTCATCACATCAGACCAATGAAACTACTGAACAGACATGCAGCATATACTCTTTCACATAAAGGCTGTGCGCGCATCCCAGGGACAAAAAACAACAACAGCTTCAGCCATCTACCGAGCAACATGTGTGCTGTGGTGCCCAATGTCAGCTGGGATGTGCTTCAACCCTGTGACTCTGAAATGGATAAGCTGTGCAGATGATGGATGGATGAGTTCTGTTGGGGTTGATGATCCTGCTTCTTTTTATGTTTAATAATGAATGCAGCTTTAAACATGTGACGTAATTATGCACAGGAAATGTCTTGCAGTCCTGGAAGAGGCTCTGTTGCTAAAGGCAAGTTCTGCTGGTTGATAATCCTTGGTCTGAGCTCCATGATGTTTAATGCAAATTATATTCCTGAGGCATTAATCCTACATACTGAGGGAAAAGTTCCCATTGTTAAGAGATTTTATTTGTATTCTGACTGTGGTCAAAAATGTTGACCACTGGAAAAGAAATTTCAGCCTTTGGGTAAAAGTTTTATCTTCTCTTTAATGACCTTGTTTGCTGAGGAGGTCATTGCCAGGCTTTGGTAGTAATTACATTTTGCTCCTGTTACATCTTAAAATGGACACTGGTCAGTTCTGAACTCATATGCTTTCTGTTCTTTGCAGTACCAAAAGGTGTCTGTGTCTATAATGAGACGGAGTACCCGGTAAGTATACAAACCATTTGACACTGGTCCAGGTAAATGTGCTCAATTCTTTTAGTAACAGGCCAATAGATAGAGCCGAGTGAAAAGGTTTAGGGTGTCAGATCAAACTGTGACAGTGCTTAGTTTTCCTCTGGTGACTGCTTTAACTTCCTAACCAGGTGACCATGAAACCTACCAAGCAATTCTTATGATTGAGTAAAATAGAGGACTTCATACTTGTTCCGCCAATTAATTCCAAAAGTTCAATTTATTTGGAACCTAACTTGTGAAAAAAATAGAAAAGCACTCAGACAGCACAAACCTCCACCAAAGGAGCTCAGATATTGCTGTTTCATCTATGATCAATAGGTCTGTGATAAAAACACAATCATACCCTGATGACCACAGGATGTTTGATTCTGAGTTTTCCTCTCCCATTCATTTGAATGGGAGGAGCAGCGGGGGCTTCTTTGGGATTCACAAAATTTGAGGGCTCGTCATTCGAAAGCCATTTGAGAAACAACAAATCCCTTCATAACTTTTCTTCATCAATATCTCCTCTCTCATCTGTCCACCTTTCAAGCTGATAACATTCACAGTCTAGGAGGAGATAATTTTCCGTCTTGCATAATTTTCCCCTAAAATGTTATTTTATTGGGCAATTTGCTGGCTTCCTGTTCGAGATAGGTCAGGGGTGTCAGCACGAGATTTGTGGACACCAATTAGATGAACATTTTGGTGTTAGTTTGATCTTGCTACGACATTTCTAGTGGCCGTTAGGTCCATTTTACTGTTTCGGGCAAGGACCTCTTCTAGCTCCAGCTGGAGCTAGAACGTCACCTTGGGCGAGGACCCTAATAAGAAGAAAGAAATGATACAAAAACAAAAAGGGCTGTCCCCTTTGGGCAAGGACCATAAAAAAGTGTTTTCTACAAAAAAAAAAAAAAAAACAGAAAAATCAGGAGGACATTAGACTCTTGCTGTTTAAAAACTTCTGAACGCATGCTTTGTTTTTCTCTTTCAGCCTGGATCAGAAATACCGCCAGAGCCACCAGTAACTACACCAGGAACTACACCAGGAACAACGCCAAGAGTTTCAACCGTGTCACCTGTACAGTCCACAATTGTTATGACTTCAGCACCTGGCACATCAGCAGGACGACCACCAGGACCTGCAACACCAACCGGACCAGCAGGACCTGCAACACCATCCGGACAACCAGGACCAGCAACACCATCCGAACCAGCAGGACCTGCCACTCCATCTGGACCACCTGGACCTGCAACACCATCCGGACCACCAGGGCCTGCAACACCATCCGGACCACAAGGACAAGCAACACCATCCGGACCAGCAGGACCTGCCACTCCATCTGGAGCGCCTGGACCTGCAACACTATCTGGACCACCAGGGCCTGCAACACCATCCGGACCACCAGGACCAGCAACACCATCCGGACCATCAGGACCTGCAACACCATCCGGACCACCAGGACCTGCCACTCCATCTGGACCGCCTGGACCTGCAACACCATCCGGGCCACCAGGACCAGCAACACCATCTGGACCAGCAGGACCTGCCACTCCATCTGGACCGCCTGGTACAGCAACACCGTCCAGACCTCCAGGGCCTGCAACACCATCTGGACCACCAGGACCAGCAACACCATCCGGACCAGCAGGACCTGCCACTCCATCTGGACCGCCTGGACCTGCAACACCATCTGGACCACCAGGACCAGCAACACCATCCGGACCAGCAGGACCTGCCACTCCAACTGGACCACCTGGTACAGCAACACCATCCAGACCTCCAGGACCTGCCACTCCATCTGGACCGCCTGGACCTGCAACACCATCTGGACCAGCAGGACCAGCAACACCATCCGGACCAGCAGGGCCTGCAACACCATCCGGACCACAAGGACCTGCAACACCATCCGGACCAGCAGGACCTGCTACTCCATCTGGACCAGCAACACCATCCGGACCACCAGGACCAGCAACACCATCCGGACCAGCAGGACCTGCCACTCCATCTGGACCAGCAGGACCTGCCACTCCATCTGGACCGCCTGGACCTGCAACTCCATCCGGACCAGCAGGACCTGCCACTCCATCTGGACCGCCTGGACCTGCAACACCATCCGGACCACCAGGACAAGCAACACCATCTGGACCAGCAGGACCTGCCACTCCATCTGGACCAGCAGGACCTGCAACACCATCCGGACCAGCAGGATCTGCCACTCCATCTGGACCGCCTGGACCTGCAACACCATCCGGACCACCAGGGCCTGCAACACCGTCCGTACCAGCAGGACCTGCCACTCCATCTGGACCGCCTGGACCTGCAACACCATCCGGACCACCAGGACCAGCGACACCATCTGGACCAGCAGGACCTGCTACTCCATCTGGACCAGCAGGACCTGCCACTCCATCTGGACCACCAGGGCCTGCTACTCCATCTGGACCGCCTGGACCTGCAACACCATCCGGACCACCAGGACCAGCGACACCATCCGGACCAGCAGGATCTGCAACACCATCCGGACCACCAGGACCAGCGACACCATCTGGACCAGCAGGACCTGCCACTCCATCTGGACCAGCAGGACCTGCTACTCCATCTGGACCGCCTGGACCTGCAACACCATCCGGACCACCAGGACCAGCGACACCATCTGGACCAGCAGGACCTGCCACTCCATCTGGACCAGCAGGACCTGCTACTCCATCTGGACCGCCTGGACCTGCAACACCATCTGGACCACCAGGACCAGCAACACCATCCGGACCAGCAGGACCTGCCACTCCATCTGGACCGCCTGGACCTGCAACACCATCCGGACCACCAGGGCCTGCAACACTGTCCGTACCAGCAGGACCTGCCACTCCATCTGGACCGCCTGGACCTGCAACACCATCCGGACCACCAGGACCAGCGACACCATCTGGACCAGCAGGACCTGCCACTCCATCTGGACCAGCAGGACCTGCTACTCCATCTGGACTGCCTGGACCTGCAACACCATCTGGACCACCAGGACCAGCGACACCATCCGGACCATCAGGACCTGCTACTCCATCTGGACCGCCTGGACCTGCAACACCATCCGGACCACCAGGACCAGCGACACCATCCGGACCAGCAGGATCTGCAACACCATCCGGACCACCAGGACCAGCGACACCATCTGGACCAGCAGGACCTGCCACTCCATCTGGACCAGCAGGACCTGCTACTCCATCTGGACCGCCTGGACCTGCAACACCATCTGGACCACCAGGACCAGCGACACCATCTGGACCAGCAGGACCTGCAACACCATCCGGACCAGCAGGACCTGCTACTCCATCTGGACCGCCTGGACCTGCAACACCATCCGGACCACCAGGACAAGCAACACCATCCGGACCAGCAGGACCTGCCACTCCATCTGGACCAGCAGGACCTGCTACTCCATCTGGACCACCAGGGCCTGCAACACCATCCGGACCACCAGGATCAGCAACACCATCCGGACCGCCTGGACCTGCAACACCATCTGGACCACCAGGGCCTGCAACACCATCCGGACCACCTGGACCTGCAACACCATCCGGACCACCAGGACAAGCAACACCATCCGGACCATCAGGATCTGCTACTCCATCTGGACCGCCTGGACCTGCAACACCATCCGGACCACCAGGGCCTGCAACACCATCCGGACCAGCAGGACCTGCTACTCCATCTGGACCAGCAGGACCTGCCACTCCATCTGGACCGCCTGGACCTGCAACACCATCCGGACCAGCAGGACCTGCCACTCCATCTGGACCGCCTGGACCTGCAACACCATCCGGACCAGCAGGACCTGCCACTCCATCTGGACCGCCTGGACCTGCAACACCATCCGGACCACCAGGACAAGCAACACCATCCGGACCAGCAGGACCTGCTACTCCATCTGGACCGCCTGGACCTGCAACACCATCCGGACCACCAGGGCCTGCCACTCCATCTGGACCAGCAGGACCAGCAACACCATCTGGACCAGCAGGACCTGCAACACCATCCGGACCAGCAGGACCTGCAACACCATCTGGACCAGCAGGACCTGCAACACCATCCGGACCACCAGGACAAGCAACACCATCCGGACCAGCAGGATCTGCCACTCCATCTGGACCGCCTGGACCTGCAACACCATCTGGACCACCAGGGCCTGCAACACCATCCGGACCAGCAGGACAAGCAACACCATCTGGACCAGCAGGACCTGCAACACCATCCGGACCAGCAGGACCTGCAACACCATCCGGACCAGCAGGACCTGCTACTCCATCCGGACCAGCAGGATCTGCCACTCCATCTGGACCGCCTGGACCTGCAACACCATCCGGACCACCAGGACCAGCAACACCATCTGGACCACCAGGGCCTGCAACACCGTCCGTACCAGCAGGACCAGCAACACCATCTGGACCAGCAGGACCTGCCACTCCATCTGGACCGCCTGGACCTGCAACACCATCCGGACCACCAGGACCAGCAACACCATCCGGACCACCAGGACCAGCAACACCATCTGGACCAGCCATTCCATCTGGACCGCCTGGACCTGAAACACCATCCGGACCACCAGGGCCTGCAACACCATCTGGACCACCAGGGCCAGCAACACCATCTGGACCAGCAGGACCTGCCACTCCATCTGGACCGCCTGGACCTGCAACACCATCTGGCCCAGCAGGACCTGCAACACCATCTGGACCAGCAGGACCTGCTACTCCGTCCGGACCGCCTGGACCTGCAACACCATCTGGACCACCAGGACCAGCGACACCATCTGGACCATCAGGACCTGCCACTCCATCTGGACTGCCTGGACCTGCAACACCATCCGGACCACCAGGGCCTGCAACACCGTCCGTACCAGCAGGACCAGCAACACCGTCCGTACCAGCAGGACCAGCAACACCATCTGGACCAGCAGGACCTGCCACTCCATCTGGACGGCCTGGACCTGAAACACCATCTGGACCGCCTGGACCTGCAACACCATCTGGCCCAGCAGGACCAGCAACACCATCCAGACCAGCAGGACCTGCCACTCCATCTGGACCACCTGGACCTGAAACACCTTCCGGACCACCAGGGCCTGCAACACCATCTGGACCACCAGGACCAGCAACACCATCTGGACCAGCAGGACCTGCCACTCCATCTGGACCGCCTGGACCTGCAACACCATCTGGACCACCAGGGCCTGCAACACCATCCGGACCACCAGGACCAGCAACACCATCTGGACCACCAGGACCAGCAACACCATCCGGACCACCAGGACAAGCAACACCATCTGGACCACCAGGGCCTGTAACACCATCCGGACCACCAGGACCAGCAACACCATCTGGACCACCAGGACCAGCAACACCATCCGGACCACCAGGACAAGCAACACCATCTGGACCGCCTGGACCTGCAACACCATCTGGCCCAGCAGGACCTGCAACACCATCTGGACCAGCAGGACCTGCCACTCCATCTGGACCGCCTGGACCTGCAACACCATCTGGACCACCAGGGCCTGTAACACCATCCGGACCACCAGGACCAGCAACACCATCTGGACCACCAGGACCAGCAACACCATCCGGACCAGCAGGACCTGCAACACCATCCGGACCAGCAGGACCTGCTACTCCATCTGGACCGCCTGGACCTGCAACACCATCCGGACCACCAGGACAAGCAACACCATCCGGACCAGCAGGACCTGCAACACCATCTGGACCACCAGGGCCTGTAACACCATCCGGACCACCAGGACCAGCAACACCATCTGGACCAGCAGGACCTGCCACTCCATCTGGACCGCCTGGACCTGCAACACCATCCGGACCACCAGGGCCTGTTACACCATCCGGACCACCAGGACCAGCAACACCATCTGGACCAGCAGGACCTGCAACACCATCCAGACCATCAGGACCTGCCACTCCATCTGGACCACCTGGACCTGCAACACCATCCGGACCAGCAGGACCTGCCACTCCATCTGGACCGCCTGGACCTGAAACACCATCCGGACCACCAGGGCCTGCAACACCATCTGGACCGGCTGGACCTGCAACACCATCCGGACCACCAGGGCCTGCAACACCATCTGGACCACCAGGACCAGAAACACCATCCGGACCAGCAGGACCTGCCACTCCATCTGGACCACCTGGACCAGCAACACCATCCGGACCACCAGGGCCTGCAACACCATCCGGACCACCAGGACCAGCAACACCATCCGGACCAGCAGGACCTGCCACTCCATCTGGACCAGCAGGACCTGCAACACCATCCGGACCACCAGGGCCTGCAACGCCATCCAGACCACCAGGACCAGCAACACCGTCCGGACCAGCAGGACCTGCAACACCATCTGGACCACCAGGGCCTGCAACACCATCTGGACCACCAGGACAAGCAACACCATCCGGACCACCAGGGCCTGCAACACTTTCTGGACCACCAGGACCAGCAACACCATCCGGACCAGCAGGACCTGCAACACCATCTGGACCGGCTGGACCTGCAACACCATCCGGACCACCAGGGCCTGTAACACCATCCGGACCACCTGGACCTGCAATATCAACAATATCAACAAGACCACCAGTTTCTGTGACACCATTGGTCCCTGGGCCCTGTATGAATTGTTCCTGCAGTTATACAATGGATCCAGAAACTCAGCTCCACATCATCGAATGCCAGCCCATTGTTTGCAACACCACCTGTCCTGAGGTAAGAGACTTTTCAGGGTTTGCAGTATCATCTCTTCCTCAATCTTACAACCCTGACCTGAATCCTGATCTTGTCTTGGCCTGTGTGATTCCACGAGCCTCCATTTAAATAATTAGAAACCGAGCAGGCTTTCAGGTATTGTGGCCTTTTCAAAGTCTTAATTTAGGGGGCAAGGTAGCAGTACTCCAGGAGATATCTATATAAACAAAGTTGAGCCTTGCTGGTGGAATAGTTTTAATTTTTGAAATCCTCTTCTGTCAGAGCAGACCAATCAGAGATCAGACAGAAGAACACTGGAAGTAACTTTGCTTTTTGCACAGGCTTTTATATACACACTCAGGTTTGAACTCATTCATGCAAGAAACTCCTCTGCTGTTCTGCTGAAAAACCAAGCAGGAGGCAAAGTGGCCTCCTGTTTTCTTCGTCCTGTCTGTTGAGCATTGGCTGGATAAGGACAGATGATGACAGAAATGAGTTTCTGCCAGTGTGACTCTGTTCTTCTCAGGAAGGTGAGCTGCAAAGCTAAATTAGCATATCTGTCTCTTGTGTATTCAGCGTGTAGTCCTCATAGCACTGGGCAGTGCAGTTTACACGAATTAAAGATTAAAGAAATGCAGTTAAAATAAATTAAAAGAATAATGAAACCCCCCAGTCAGCCAGATGCAGCTTACAGCCAATCAGTCAATAAAAGTCACTCTAGGGATACACGACGGATTCTGTTCAGGTCGGGTTTGAGGCTTGTTCGGTGTTTCCAGTGGTTACACACAAACCAATGCAAAATTCCTGAAGCA
Organism: Scarus forsteni; assembly: GCA_036419115.1. Lineage (NCBI taxonomy): Eukaryota > Metazoa > Chordata > Actinopteri > Labriformes > Labridae > Scarus > Scarus forsteni. The sequence continues at coordinate 293,697 of JAZDUH010000459.1, forward strand.
CATCACCTTGTTGCTTTCAGGAGATAACATTTTGTAAAAATTAAATGTTTCCAAAACAAAGGGCGTGCATATTGATTTTAGGTACCTCGATGTCATAATAGACAACAGGCTGACATTCAGTGCCAACACAGACATACAAAAGTCTTCAAAGAAGGTCAACAGCAGCTTCACCTCATCAGAAAACTCAACAGATTTGGAGTGTGTGGTAGACTAATGTCCACTTTTTATAATTCTATGGTAGAGTCTGTTCTCACCTTTGTGTTTACTTCTTGGTTTGGGAGCCTTGCCTTGGCTGAAAATAAAAGGCTTGAACAAATTGTAAAGGTAGCCGGTAAAATCACAGGCTAATCTGTCTGACATATTTCGAGAGAGTAAGATCCAAGGCTAGGGACATCATCCAGTGTCTTGATCACCCTCTTCATGTAGAATCTGATCTCTTTCCCTCAGGCAGAAGATACAGGCTACCTGTCGCTATATCAAATAGGATGAAAAACTCACTCAGAGCTGAATGCAAAAATTAATCAGCTTGAACACTGATTGTAATTGTCTTTTGGGACAGCTCCATCTCTTGTCTGCTCACGGTTGCTTCTTTTTGTTAATGTGTCCCTGGGTCTTTGTTTTTACACATGAATGGCTTCTTGTGACTGTGTATTGAGGTTCTTTTTACCTGCTTGCACAGCAAATTTCCCTCAGGGGACAATAAAGTTGAACTTTTTTTTTCTCTCCTTTACTCTGTCTCTAGGGCTTTGAATATCAGAATGTGTCTGGACAGTGTTGTGGCGAATGTTTCCAGAAGAGCTGTTTCCTCATTGCCCCTGACAACACAACGCATATCATTGAGGTACATCAGGCCAAGGACTTAAAAATCAACAGTTTTCCTGCTGGCCAATCAAATGCTGTTGATTATGATGATAGTGTTGTTTGGAATTAAATGCTAAACATGTTAGATATTCAAAATTCTCCTGCTCTCTCTATGCCACCATCACAAACATTTTTGCTCAGTTTTCTAGACTTTTCAGAAGTGTTGCATTTTGCCCACATTAGGCTGTCAAAATAGTGATAGTCCCTGAAAGTGACCCTGCGTATGCTCTTTGTGATGCTCTAGGTTAACGAGACCTTTACACTACCAGGCGAAAACTGTATTGAGTATGCCTGTAAGAACATCAATGGACAGCTGCTGACAACAGAGATCATAACAGTCTGCCCGCCATTCAACCCCTTGGACTGTGAACCAGTGAGTTTTACGCATCAATGACTGTTTCCACTGAGCATGCCCAGAAGTGTCTCGTAACGTCACATCTTTTTTACTCCTCCAGGGTACAGAGGCATATGACGCCAAGGGATGCTGCAGGAATTGTAAGTTGGACTGGTTACAGTGTCTGAACAATGATTTATAATATTTAGGACAAGTCTGTTTTTTCATTAGGACCTTTGATGACCAATGTCTTTGTCCTCCAGGCACCTTACGAAGTGTTTGTAAAGTCCTCAGCAAACAAGAGATCATCAAGGTTGATGACTGTGTGAGCGAGCCAAGCAACATGACGTACTGCGATGGGCACTGTGGGAGCAGGTCCATGTAAGTCAATCCAACCCCAAATTTAGGAGCGAAATCTGCCACAAAACAGCTGCAAAGCACCTTGATGACTGCACCTTGTTCCCATTCAGGGTCTTTTAAGTAAATGGTATCATCAGCCTCCAAATTAAGCTCTAACAAACACAATCTTTTCTATCGGGTTCCCAAACGCAAAGGGCCAAACATACAGAGAATTGGCTGCCGAACTGGTCCACGAGGGGATTGGGAGCTACAGTTGCACCAGGGGTTACGTGCTCCATACTAGGGCTGCCGCTGTTCCTAAAAATCAAACTCAAATGATTTTCAAACATGCACTCAAATAATCAAAGATATTCCATTACCCCCACCCCAGTAATGCCTTTTTGGTAAAGACTTTGCCGAAAAAAATGGTCCCACGGGGTTGAACACTTGACAAAGCGAAGCTGCACTCGGCTGTGTAACGTGGATGAAAAGCTGACAGTTGAACTTCAGATTTGATGTAAGGATGAGTGAGTAAACTTCATAACTGACACACAGCCCAGTCTTTGATTTTAAAGTTGTCATTAATGGTGTTGAACCAAAAATACTTCCACACAGCCCTCCTCAGATGATTCAGTGCTGCTAATGTCGCTCGAGGAGGCAACTTTTTGTTTACTGAGGTGGAGAGAGCAGCAAATGTGTCTGATGGTCAAGCTGCGCTGAGAGCGTCCTCTGTGGGGCGAAATGGTCCTCTGCTCCAGGTGGCCTCATATATATGCTGCTACACTCAACAGTTTACCTTTGAATATTTATTTACCATTTGGCTATGGATATTTATCCCCATATTCCAATCGTTATTCGAATATTGAATATAAGGAGACATCCCATCTCACAACCTGATCAGCAGAGCAGACTGCATCATTTGGATGAATGCAAATGAAGAATTTTCAATGTAGAATTTTCTGCACTGACTGTTTACATATTGTGTCAAATAAAAACATGAAATCTTATAATTTTTTGTGCTGTACTAGTTTAAGCAGACTGTCTTGTGATGTGACTTAAATATTAGAACATATTTTATCACCAACTTAAGCAGAAATCCTAGTAATCTCAAAGGGTTCACATACTTTTTTCTGCAACTGTATATAAAAAAAACATAATTCAAACCATGCTAGATAAGATATTAACTTTGGTGTTTAAAAACATGCTGACTAATGCTTTCACCTCTGAAATGAATAAACTGACATCAGAAATAAATAATGGGAATTTTCAAAGCTCTCCTTTTCATTAACTTGACACACCAGATGGATCGTGTAATACATCATCTGAGAAAGAGTCCACACAGTGTTTTGGGGAGGGCCGAACATTAAGAAGGTGGCAAGTAATTGGAAGTTTGTTCCATCAAACACATTCATTACAGGCCAGTCAGATTATGTAGAAGGCGAGCACGACTTTGCTCTAAAATGTGACCTACTCTTGCTAAAGCACGTCAGTAGTGGAGAGAGGTCCTTTTTAAAAGCTTGTAGTACTGATGTTTGTTCATCAGTTAAGAAAGAAAGAAATGTGGTCCAGATCTGAATATACTGCCTCTGAAGCTGTTAGCATCTTAGCTAATTCATTACAGTCACTTCTTGCTGTTGTCTTACTTGTAATTCCGACTCTTGCTGCTCTAAAGGACTCTGATTGGATCAGTCACAGTCCTTGTAGGTTCAAGCTTGGTGAGATGAATGTGCCTTTTTAAAAACGCTGAATCGGGAGAATTCAACTGCTACAAACCTTACCAGTCATTCAGAAATACCTAAATGAAATTTATCCTGTTGCATGTAATTCAGACAAATCAGTGAAAAAACTTAAGTCTGTCTGTTTGTGCAGGTACTCAACTTTGGCCAACGCCATGCTCCACCAGTGTGAATGTTGCCGAGAAACAGCCACCAGCGAGGTTGAGGTGACCCTTCAATGTCCCGATGGTACGGAGAAGAAGCACAAATATACCATGGTGGAGAGCTGTGAGTGCAGCAGAGTAGAGTGCGTTGGAGGAACTACGTTGGTCCCAATAAAGCGGCGCAGGAGACGCTGATCACTGCTTCACCCCGGCCTGACCCTGTACGACTTAAGTCCCCATATAATGTTCAACACTTTTCTTGTAGGATTTGTGATTCTAAGCCACACTGTGCTCTTTCTTCCAGTGTCACAGCATGTTACTGTGATGCAGTCTTTTGTCATTGTAATCAGTAAAATTAAAGTAGATAGCAGCAGCATAAACACTTGTGTGGACAGTTTTCTTGAGTGCCTGAGAAGAATGAACATTATAATGCAAATGTTTCCCACTCTCAAAGATCTGCCTGAAAATGGAAAACACTGGTACATCAGGATATTTGAATTGCTTCTTCTTGTGAGGTGTGAAAAAGAGAATTAAAGAAAATTTTAAAAGGATGCATAAAAGTACCCCATACAGATATTTAAAATAAATTAAGGGTAACCTGTTGAGACACTTATTTTTGTTTCTGTTAGACCATTCGGCCTCAATCCCCACATTAACAAGTATTCAAATCATTTGCATGTTGAAAACACTTAATGGACATAAAATATCAGTAAGACGAATTCTAAATTCAGGGATTAGTGTAGAAAACATGGTCAATGAGGTCCTCAGCATTGTCCTCATACATTTATTGAAAAATGCAGTACATATGGAGCCCTTTGTAGTACTTTGTAGTGTCCACTAGATGACAGACTGTAACAGCAGATCCAGGGCACATGACAGTGACACCCAAAACTTTTGACCTATAAACTGAGTCATTGTTGAGAACCTATCACACCATAATTATTTGTCTGGTCTCTTCCATGTGTACAGAACTCATCTGGATCACCTCTGTGGTAAGAAGTCAAGACTCTGAGACATGGACATGCATTGCTAGCTGTAATTAATAATAAAAACAAATCATTTGCAAGAATTAAAATCAATATACAACATTAATTTGTCTGAAAGACAGTGGTAATGACAGCCAAGTAAATTAACTAATTACTACAAATATTCACAGTGTTGATTATCTGTGTGAGTGTTTTTTAATTTTCTGATTGATGTGCCTTTCAGACTATAAACAGAAATATAGTCACCTTGCAATAAGTATTTCACTGTAGGACGAAAAAAAGATTTATGCAAATTTCTCAAAACAAAACATTTTAGGAAACCAAGACACAAGGCTTCATCAAAAAGTTTAAAATGCCATAATCATATTGGTATTTCCTTTAAATAGAGCCTGATTTAAAAAAAACACTTCAGCACATTTGTTGAGTTTCTGTTAATTTTCAGTCACATCATGGAGTTGGACTCACATCTATGAGGTCAGAAACACTTTACTGGGCTCGTTTCACTCACATCAGACGTACAGCAGCACCATAAATACTGGAGCACCACTGTGCCCCGTAAACATTTAAAATAGGGCTGTGTCTATTATTGCCATGGAAACACCAGGTGACTGCTCCATCAGGAACCAGGACCTGCTCCTGTCAGCCATTTTGTTTCTTCATTTCATTCACTGCTTTCACCTGATGCACAAATAATTGCCAATGATGCAGCAGAATAGCTGGTAAAAACAAACTTTGTTAAAAGGACTGGAGACTGTTCACTGAAGTGGCCAAGTTGATAAATTCTGCATGATCTTCAGCTTCAAGGATATTAAAATGGCTCCTCAACTTTCAGCACAGAGAAGCTTTAAAAACTGAACCAATTTTACAAACAAACAGCTCATCTGTGAATGGTTGCTATTCTTGTTGAAGTTTTGGTGTCAGAGGTTAAACGTGAGGTGAACACTCTCTTCCGCCCCCACGCTGACCAGACGAGTCTGCTGCTGAGAGTCCTGAGTGGCAGCTGTGATGGCATATGTCCCCGGAGACACCTCGATGTAGAAATCTTCATGTGCTGCAAATGCAGGAGCCTGAAGAGGGCACACAGCTGAATTATTATTTCTGAAAGGTGTAGTGTGTAGAAGTTAGCAGCATTTAGCTGAACAGAAACGGTGAATATAGGATATGATGTTACTATTTGTATGTAAAGTCTGTCAAAATAGGTGAACAATCATCCTCATAAAACTTTGGTTTTCTTTTATTAATCAATCGAACTTTATTTGTATAGCACTTTTCATACAAAATTTTGTAGCACAAAGTGCTTCACACGGAAATGAAGAAAATAAAATTAAAATAATCAAAGGTAAAAAATTAAATACAATGATAAATACAACCCACCCTTGCAATCCACATACAGCACACGCACTCACTTGCACACACATACAAAGACATGAAGAGGAGATTCTAACAGAAAACAGAGTAAGAGGACTGAGGAAACACCATCTTTCATTGAAAAATGAGGAAACACTGGAAGTAAGACTAAAACAATAATAAAAAAATAAGAATACATGAATAAATAGAATGAAATAAAATCTTGATAAGAAATAAGAAAGTAAGATTAAAAAAATAAATATAAAAATAAACAGGTAAATAAAATGCATTTTAAATACTAATATGGTAAAATGAGATAAAATGCACTAAAGTGGAAAGAAAAACAAATAATACAATTTCAAACAATAATTCTGAACTAAATGGAATAATAAAATACATTAAGGGGTTAAAATAAATACATAAATAAGATTAAATAATAATAACAATAATAATATTAAGTAATATCAAATATTAAAGCTTTTTTATGAAGTTAGAAAAAGCTTTTTATATCTGTGTACTGCAGGTCTCCCCTCTGTGGAGGCTGACATGATCTGCCATGTTGTCTACGGGTGGGTTTTGGGGAAACGAGTGATTTTGGAATGAGTCTACAAAAGTTTACAAACCTCTCATCATTACCTTAACTGACCAATAACCTATCAAAACTAGAAAAGCACTCAGAGAGTGCAGACTGCTGCCAGCGCCACAGTCCTCATCCATATTGTGATTTTGACCATAAATATTAGTCCTACCTTTATTTCATGTAAATATTTAGATTCCTTGACCATGAAAACATCACTAAGCAACTGGTTTCATAATGATATCTGTTTTAGTTCAGTAGTTATTCACAAAAATCACATTTTTCATCATGGCGGCCAGACGCTGATCCGGATCAACACCAAAATCGAATCAGTTCTTCCTTTTCCCATGCTGAACATTTACATGTAATTTTGCCCACAGCCCAAATTTTTGTTTATTGTGTGGTATTTGTAGTACACCCAGAGACTCCCAAGAATATACCTTTAGAAAATCCAAAAGTCATCCAGGGCCTGTACTATGACCTATTTTATGATCATTGCCATAGGTGTGAGCCAGGGTGCACACTTTACCCCAAAACTTACTCAAACACAAATAATAAATCATCAAATTGGGTCAAATCACCTTCACTGAAGTCTGCTGCATCTTTTGAAATCAAATGTAAAGCTAAGTATTACAATTGAAAGAAGTTATTGAATTTTAACTGGAAAAAAATAGTTTTTTTATGATTTTTTCAACAAATTCAATTCTTTAGAGATGTGTCTGACCAACTTACAGTTGCTGTACAACTAAAATACTTACAAATTATTTGGCCACATATATATTCTCAAAGTGGGAAAAAAATCATCAAATTCTGAGACCGGTAAAGTTGTTCAATTAACAGGTTGGGTTACTGTGGAAGAATCAGGATACTGTTCCATGTCTTGTATTATATCAAGGGTAATGTTTTATTTCATGCAATTTGCAGCAAATGGATGTTAACTTCAATTTAGTATTGTGCATTCAATTGAATTATATTTTTTTTCATATATTCTATATATGAAGTATATATATTATATATATTCTACATGAAGTATCCAAACATGAGACATCACCCAAACTGAAGTTTGAAACCTTGTCAGATTCTGACTGCCATGCATGGACTGGCTGGACATTGGTGCAATTTCAGAACATGTATGACATGTGTGAATCTGATCTTGTTTCAGGTTCAAGTGATAGTTCCAGAGCAATAGATTTGCTTCTTTACTTTTGGGCAAAACTGAAAACAAACCTTTCATGGAATCAAATGACCATGCTTACTAATCTTTCCCAAGCTACACTGTCGAGATATTTTCATACAATTGCAGATATTTTGAACACAATAGTTGTTCCCAAATACCTTGGTACAAATCATATTTCACGCCACGATGCCATAACTCACAACACTGTCTTTACTAAAGCTTTTTATGGTGACCAGGTCACTCTTATCTTAGATGGTACATATATCTACCTCAACAAATGCAGTGATCATCAGTTTCAAAGGGCATCTTACGGAGGACAGAAAAAATGAAATTACCTAAAATTCATGTCAGTTGTACTGCCTGATGGATATGCTTTAGACACTATTGGCCCCTACCATGGCAACGTTTATGATGCAACAATAACTCGGCTCATCATGGAAAAAATTGAAATACTGAAATCTTGGTTAGAAGCAAATGACAATATGATTGTAGATCACGGTTTCAGGGATGCCTTAGATCTTCTTGCTAAGTTGGGGTATGATGCTAGAATGCTGTCATTTTTACCAACTGGTAAATCCCAATTGGATTCCTCAACAGCCAACAGTGATCGTTGCTGTACCAAAACAAGATGGATAGTAGAATCCTACCACGGGCGTTTAAAGAAGGGGATGTTGTTTAAGGAACAACTTACCTCAAATTATTTCGTTGAGGTCATTGGCAAATTAGTGCGCATAGTAACTGTATGTCTCAATGCCTTCAGAGGACCAATATATGTTTCAGATCCAGATCGAGAGGAACGAGATACTAAGATGGCTCAGCGTATGCTTTCACTTTTAAAAAAAGACAATGTTTTGGCAAAACGAGTTGCAGAAGACCCAAATATGTCACGAGAGCTCAGAGTGAATGGCTGAAGCATGAAGCATCTGATATCTCGTTCCCTCATGTGGATCTGGAATACCTTGAGACCATAACATGCGGTACATACCAAATCAAACAGTCCCCTGGCTACATTGCTGAGCATCAAAAAATGATGGTGACTATGAGATTTGGGTTTACCAGCATGATGCTGATCTCATTAGGGGACAGATTCATTCTCACACAGATCTCAAATAAAATACAATGTTTGGATTCAATTTGACAAGAATGCATCAGATGATCCTGTGAAGGCATATTATTGTCTCTGTCCTGCTGGAAAGAGAACCTCTGGCATGTGTGCACATGTTGCATCTGTAATCTATTATTTGGGATATTATAAACATTTTCAAAATCAGAAACCCCTCCAACCATACACAAGCAAATTCAAAGACTCCATTCTATGAAATAACCAGCCAATCATACATCTTATGGATTTCTCAGATCCCCTTTCCCTCACTATAGTTCCAGTCTACAAATTAAAATTGTCCAAGCCGTTGCTATGCAAAAAGACACGAAGGCCATAAAACAGATTACATGTATATATAAGTACTAGAAACAGAAATCTACAGAAGTAATGTTTATGTATTGCTGTCATTGTAGATATATACAATCTGATTACAACAATCCAAAACTGCATCGGTTTTTACTTGTATCAATGGCTCATTATTATCTCATCACAAAGGCATAATATACAGGCCCTTTGTGGCTGTTCAATATTAAAATGAATAACATTTCATGTGAAATGTTTGTTTTGAATCTAGCATTCAAATTCTAAAAGAAATCATACTTAAAGGATGAATTCTGAACAAATCTTTAAAGGTTCCCTGATATACAAGATATGGAACAGTATCCTGATTCTTCCACAGTAACCCAACCTGTTAATTGAACAACTTTACCAGTCTCAGAATTTGATGATTTTTTTCCCACTTTGAGAATATATATGTGGCCAAATAATTTGTAAGTATTTTAGTTGTACAGCAACTGTAAGTTGGTCAGACACATCTCTAAAGAATTGAATTTGTTGAAAAAATCATCAAAAAACTATTTTTTTTCCAGTTAAAATTCAATAACTTCTTTCAATTGTAATACTTAGCTTTACATTTGATTTCAAAAGATGCAGCAGACTTCAGTGAAGGTGATTTGACCCAATTTGATGATTTATTATTTGTGTTTGAGTAAGTTTTGGGGTAAAGTGTGCACCCTGGCTCACACCTATGGCAATGATCATAAAATAGGTCATAGTACAGGCCCTGGATGACTTTTGGATTTTCTAAAGGTATAGTCTTGGGAGTCTCTGGGTGTACTACAAATACCACACAATAAACAAAAAATTGGGCTGTGGGCAAAATTACATGTATTGTGCAAGAGGTCCTTTCATCAAAATCCATCATTGAGTTATTTTGTTCACAGACGGACGGATGGATGGTCAGACACATAAACTCTCCCGAAAACATCACCTCCTTGGCGGAGGTAATAATAGTAACAAATATGAATAAAAAACCCTCACCTGGTACCTGTTGTAAATAATGCCCTGTTCATGATCCTTTTGTTCTTCACCGGCTCTCGTCACTTAGTGATGTGATTTAGAAACAGATGGGCTCATTCCAAAATCTGAACACTAGATGTCGCTAAATGCTAATTTCTGCACACTGCACCTTTAAATGAACAGTGTGCAGAGATATTGCGCGCGCGCGCGTGTGTGTGTGTGTGTGTGTGTGTGTGTGTGTGTGTGTGTGTGTGTGTGTGTGTGTGTTGGGTGGGGAGGGGGGGTGGGGGGTAAGCAGCCTGAGCATCATAAACCAATGACACCAGCCACACTGGAGCAGCTCGCATTCCCTCTCCGTGTTCATGCTACCTTGCTGTCTGGGGCCTTCATATGCTTCTTTGCCGACCATGCAGGTTTTGTTGATCCAGCAGCTGGTCCGGTGTGAAACCTTTGCATGTGAATTCTCTCAGCATCAGTAGGCTCGGAGCAACATCCAGACCCATAAAAGCTCTGCAGCAGACACCAGGTCCACAGGTCAACATGGGTTCATGCCTCACAAATATAGGGGTTATTAAAGGTCACTGACCTTACACTGGTAGGTTGTCTGAACCATGAGCTCTGCGATGTTTGCAAAGACATCATTGACGCCCTGGAGGATAACAGCAGAGTTAAGACAGCAGGTTTAGTAAAAACCATAGTGAAATGGCCTCCCTAAAGTCATGCTTTAGAACGGTGGGGGTACTTTGGCTGGTTTGTGAGAGCCCTCGACTGTCATGGTGGAGGCCTGAGATGCTCCGGTGCTCGTCCAGTCCACGCTCCGTCTGGACGCTCGCCCCAACACCTCCAGACCCAGAAGGGCAGAGTGGCGCAAAGAAGACTCCAAGTAGGCTTGACTTTCCATGAACAAGACAAACCGGAACCAGATGAGCTTCACCTGACAGGAGGACAGAGGAGAGAAGCTCAGTCTTTATCAATGATCTGATAGTCCAGTTACAAGTTCAGAAATCACTGAGCACTTTGTGTCAGACATTGTTCTTCTGTGAGAACAAGAACATGGTGGGTGTTCTAAAGGACAACAGGTTCATTTGAAACAGGTGAGCATCAGGATTGGGACAAAAGTATCAACTCTGAAAGGCTCAGTTGATCACAAGGACGGGCAAGAATGAACGAACAGTCAAAGACTTAAAGATCGCTTGACAATGTACAATTGCAAGAAGTTTTGGGATTTCATCATCTATTGTCCATAATATCATCAAAAGATTCAGAGAATCAGAGCAAAGTCTGCACATAAGCAGGTTATTCTCCACTGATAAAACATCTGACCGACCAAGATGCATCTTTCAGGTCTCAGGAAAGTGTTCGCTGGCCATGATGGCAGTAAGTGCAATTTGGCTGTACACGCACATTAATTCTTCTGTAACACATACACACCACACTTGAACATCTCCAGAACACCTCGAGGTATTAGTGGTTATATTAATAAAATGACCTGAAGTATGTAATATAATCAAAAGGTTTGCAGAGCTTCTCAGTGGTACACATACAGTGCATGATCTACCGTGTCATTTTGTGATAGCCTTTCATGTTAACTTGTGATGTAATCTGTGGCTACCTGGACTAGTTCATCAAAAGCTCTTATGTATACACACACCACACTTAAACAAAAGCTGTACCACACAAGATGTGTCAACAGCCCCTCAACAGAGGGGCAATTTGTGTGATGGCTGCATAATTTAATAAAGAACTCTTCACAATGTCCTCACCGTCTTCTTTAAAATTTTCTGACGCACCAATTGGACTTGAAACGTTCTTTTGAACAGAAGGTGTATACTTCATTATTGGGTAGAAGTTTGTTATTCAAAATCGTATTTTTAAGTATGTAACTGCTACAGGCTATGGAATAGAGTAACCTCAACTTCAACTAAAACAAAAGCATCAGTTGAGCACTGATTGTCCAAGAGCAACAATGAACTGGTCAACGGGATACATTTGCTTTAAAAAAGAACTTGGCAATAACAAAACCGTATAGAATGTCTAAAACTAGAGTAATATACTGGAAGACGTTGCATGGGTTAAGATAATGTATTGACGCTTATGGTACATGTTAATTTGATTTTTTACTGCATTTGTTTCTAATTCTCCGCTGCCCACACGTATCCTCGGTGTCATAGCACTGATGCAGTTTGAGCATGTCAACTAAATATCAAGTGATAATACATATTACTGATATTGGTATCAATTAGGTCATCACAAATGCCAACGGTTGTACATGGCAATTTGTTTTTGTCTAGAGTCATCAATGTACATATGACATGTAAACACGTATCAGATTACTTAAACATTATAACTTGGGCTATGCCAACGCATCCCCTGAGTTTATAAAATGGGTATTCCATCTTAGTTGTGTAAAAGGTAGGGCTGTAAAGACCTACTCGACTGGTCGACTAATTGGTCGATACGTGCTCAGTCGACCAAAATTCTGATTGGTCGACCAAATGCGTCAATTTTTCTTTTTATCAGGAGAAACGTATCAAGTGAAATGGGGGTGTTTTCTTAGCAATCCTATTTCGCAGGTAACAGCCTGTCTCAGAACACCACTTTATTGTATTTATCGTTCATTTGAGTCCTCTAGAATGTGAAAGGCATCGGCAGTGTGGCTGAATTTTACCAAAATAGATGGCAGTAAAAAACAGTGGAATGCAAAATTTGCAAACAGATTGCATGTCACAGCTCGACTACAAACATGGCATATCATCTTAAAACTGTAATATTTCAATATTTTTATTATATTAAGAACATTTCAATATTCTAGTCTAATAATCGTTTATTCGTTATATAGCTGCATGCGCACCTGCCCGCTGCAACGGCGGCATCCCTCACCCAGTCCGCGCTGGATTTTAAGCCTCATATACACGTCCAAATGCAAAAACGACATCACAGAAGGAATTGTCTATTTCATTGCTCAGGATATGAGGCCCATTGGTGTCGTGGAAGGCCAAGAGAAAAATTGGAACGTGGATATTCAGTGTCAGCGCGCCAGACAATTATGTATGCACCAACGGCAAAATACGAAGGACTCACAAGAAGAAAGTTTCCAAGTTAATAGATACAGATAACAGATATATGGGCGTCTCTTTGAATGGAGTCCTATATGACAGTGACTGCCCATTTCATTGATGAAGACTGGAATGCAAAGAGTCTTGTGCTTGAGACAAAACAAATAGAAGAGGCGCACACAGGAACAAACATCAGTGCGCGACTATATGAAGTTGCCGGTGCCCTCAAAGTTCCAGCAGAAAATAAAGTGTCTGTTGTATGTGAACAACGTGTCTAATATGGAACTCTGTGTGAAAACACTAAAGGAGTCCCATGAATGGTTTAAGATACAGCTCTGTATTAATGCGGCGCTCAAACAAGAGCCAATTTAGCGCGCTGTGGCTGCAGCACGTCATGTTGTGGCGCATTTTAAAAAGGGAAAAAACGCAAAAACTGAGCTAAAACAGAAGCTAGGTACTGATATCAGTTTCACCCAGCTGAGCCCTACTCCGCTGAGCCATAGACACGCCCCCCTCACATCTGCCTGGACGGTCACCAGTTAATTTAATATGGTACACCGGCTGAGCCAGTAGTCTTTCAGCATAAGCAGCATAGTTCTCCTACTTAAGATTATTTCATCTCTCATGGCAAGAGCGGCAAGAATGTCAATATATGACATTCCGAGGTGGAAGTAAAAGTTAACTAGCTCAATTCTTCTCTCCATTGTGTGCGTTTGTAAACATCTGATGTCACTACGGAAAGCCGTAATGGACAAGGACAAGTCAAAACGTGGTAAATAACTTTATTTCGTGCGCACGTTTTAGTATATCATGAGCATGTTTTAGTATCTCGTGCACACGCTTTAGCTAAAACATGCACATGAATGAGTATTACGTTTTAAAATGTTGTGCGTGCATTTTAATATATCGTGCGCATGAGTTATATTTTTTCTTCTCGGTGGCACCTTAGGGGCTTTGTACATTTCAGTGATTTTGTCCCAAATTTTTGTGCATTTTTATTCATTGTCTAATAACAGTTACCTTTAAAAAGCTTTAAATCCCACACCAAGAAAATTTCTGGTTTTTGGCTTGTTTGTTGTTTTCTTTGTTCCCTGAAATGTTAACGAAATCAAACAAGGATTTGATTTTTTTCCATTTTTCAAATATCCCTGAATTTATTGATGACCTCTGCCAAACAGTTGAACCAGTAATCAACGGGTTAATAACATTAATAAGACAATAATACTTACTACCATTACAAAATGGGTTGTTGTCATTGTGAACTACATATACATATATAAATATAAACAGTTATGCTATGCTATTACCTTTATAACTTCATGCTAAGCACACACAAACACTGGCACAACCACGAATGTTGTTGTTATCACGTTGTTTGTCTGTCCACCTCACTGTACTGTCTCACTGCACAATAAAAAATAGAGTAATACAAAGTATTACACATGAAATAAGGTATTTTAATGTGTGAAAGCGTCCTGTACTATTAGTAAATCTCTGACATTTGTAACAAACTAAGCCGCAGGAAAATCGGGTAAACCGCATGGGAGACCCATCCAAGATGGCGGCCGTCAGCTCCACTGACAGCGTCAGTCAATGAGGCGTTTACGTTTGTTTTGTCTGTACCTGCCAACCAGGTGTGGCTGTCTGTCTCAGTGTGGGTTTGAGGTCGGTGGGCTGGCTGACCAGCAGGACTCACGGAAGGCCGGCGATCCAGCTCAGCGAGGCCTCTCCTCACACGCACTACTCAAACGGCAATACCGGAAATCCTGCGACTTAAGCCGCGCCCCTTCAACCAAACAGTCCAATGGCTGCATCTCAAAGGTCCAACGTTTCATCGCTTCCTCCACTTGCATCGTTCACTTGCGTTTTAGTCCCGCCCACCAGAGATACATGCCAAAGACGCGAGGAAATGAAGAGAGGAGGGAGGAAACGAGGAGATTCATTTTAAGATAAATGAGACGTCCTCTCCTCTGAAGCTGCACATGATGCGACGGCTTTTAATGATGACGGCGTCACAGCATATGTTGGTCCCGAGTGCACGGGAGAAACTGAATTGAGGAAAATAATATAAACTCGAGTCCAGGGCGCTCGACCGCGGTAAATTCATATTCACTTTGACATCAATTGATACGTCACAAGGGGGCATGTTTTTTCCACAAGGGGGCGTGTCATTCAGTGAAAAGGGTTCCGCGAAGCCTTTTTATTATTAAAACAAGTTCAAATACAAACATAAAAGACCATTTATGTCCATATGTACAGTTGACAAAAAACAGAGAATCACACCTCCTACATGCTGCATGAATCACAAAGTACCTGAATGAGTAAGGTAGAATAAAATAAATACAATTATATAATAAAAAAAATTGATTAAAAAAAAAAAGGAGAAAGGGTATAATGGGGTTCAACATAGTTGAAGATTTTCTATAACTGTGCACAGTTATAGTGCTTGGGCATAATCAATTATTTTCAAACATGTTTTCAACAAAAGAAGTTCATTTTTGACTGTAGACCATGAGGGGAATGTTTTAGCACATCTGCATTTATGTATGTAATACTGTATATATGTTATTCACCAAAAACTCATCTTTTTATTTTTGAGGATAACACCAGTCCGAATGTCATAATTGTCTTTTCCAGGTTTTGATATTACTTTAATTATGCCTTGTCTCATTGTTACCATTATTTCTTTATGGTTAATACATTCATTAATAGCTTGGAGCAACATTAGTTTTAAATCTTCCCGAAAGTGTTTAAAAAAAATAGTAGTTAAAATTCTTTTAATAGCACAATCAAGTTCTGTAATTCTTAATTCCTCATCGCATGTTTCTTTAAATTCTTTATCAATCATAAGAATCAGATATTTTTATTTTATTGAGGAATGGTGAGGCATTTTGTTCTGATTATGAGGACTTGTACAGACTACTGTAAAAGTTGAACACTTCTTTTGCTATGCGATTAGGTTCTGCACAGTCTGTACCTTCAATCAATAGACTATCAATTGAATTATATTCCTGTCTACATTTTTCCAAATTAGGAAAATAGGCTGTGTTCTTTTTTCCCTCTTCAATCCAACGGGTTCTGGATCTTATATATGCTCCTTTAGCCCTAGAAATATACATCTCGTCCAGTTTAGTCTGCAGTTTATTTATATTTTCTTATATCTTCTTCATTCCAGTTAAGTTTACTATAGAGTATCATGAGTTCTTTGACCACAGATGTTTCCTTTGCTCTCCTTTCCATGTTTAATTTTTGAATAAATGTTATTGAGTATTTCTTATACTTAAGTTAACAAATCCCCATTTTAGGATCGGTGTGACAATAGTATGATCATTTTTTTAAGTCCAGAGTCAATTTTTTTTATTCCATCACAAAATTCTGTGTTCTTGAACAACTTGGAGTTAAATTTCCAGTAGTCTTTTGTTTTTAAGTTATGGTTTCTTTTATCTAATTTAGATTAATAATGCAATGATCACTTAAAGGTGCCGTAGGTAGGATTTTGGCACAAAGCCAGGTAAGATGGCGATTGGAAACCCAGCACAGCCCCTCCCGTCCTGTTTTCTCTAAGATCATGCCCTCATGCGAGTTTAGCCCCTCCCACAAAAACGTGCATGTGAGCGCTACATCATGCCCGCTGGTATCAAAACACTCCTGTACAGTCAACTGTAAAAGGCTTCTCAACAACGAGCAAGACAACAGCAGCGACAATTTCTGATTCTGAGGTAAGTTTTCAATGCAATATTGTAATTACAACTTGTGCTCATATCTAGCTTATACGTATCACTGTTTTGAACGATACTTGATAGAGCAAAGCTGAATTAGCGTATACCAGCAAGACAAGCTATCATTTACTTCGACAATGTTAGCAGCTAGCCTGCTAGTCAACTGATAAACCAAGTTTATTCTTTCATTTTTAGTATGTGGCAAAAAAAAACCTCTGGAGAAGACTACACGCCAGGTGCATCCACTTCCCACAGGGCGAGGCCAGGTAGAGCAGGACAAACCACAGGCCGTAAACGCCGTAGAGCTGTGGTGTTGGCATAGGAGGTGGCCGCGGACATGGAAGAGGCCAAGGCCATAGCAGAGGTGCCGCCGCAGGGTGCATCTACAAAACCGAAAACTTGTGTTGGCATGATTTGTATATCAAATAAAAACAGAACACAATGATTTGCAAATCCCTTTCAACTTATATTCAATTGAATACACTGCAAATACAAGATATTTAATGTTCGAACTGAGAAACTTTATTTTCTTTTGCAAATAATCATCAACTTAGAATTTAATGGCAGCAACATATTGCAAAAAAGTTGGCACAGGGGCATTTTTACCACTGTGTTTCAGTGCCTTTCCTTTTAACAACACTCAGTAAATGTTTGGGAACTGAGGAGACCATTTTTTGAAGCTTTTCAGGTGGAATTCCTTCCCATTGTTGCTTGATGTACAGCTTAAGTTGTTCAACAGTCCGGGGTCTCTGTTGTTGTATTTTATGCTTCATAATGCACCTCACATTTTCAATGGGGGACAGGTCTGGACTACAGGCAGGCCAGTCTAGTACTCGTACTCTTTTACTACGAAGCCACACTGTTGTAACACGTGCAGAATGTGGCTTGGCATTGTCTTGCTGAAATAAGCAGGGGCGTCCATGAAAAAGTCGTTGCTTGGATGACAACATATGTTGCTCCAAAACCTGTATGTACCTTTCAGCATTAATGGTGCCTTCACAGATGTGTAAGTTACCCATGCCTTGGGCACTAATACACCCCCATACCATCACAGATGCTGGCTTTTGAACTTTGTGCCTATAACAGTCCGGCTGGTTCTTTTCCTCTTTGGTCCGGAGGACAAGACGACCACAGTTTCCAAAAAACATTTGAAATGTGGACTCGTCAGACCACAGAACACTTTTCCACTTTGCATCAGTCCATCTTAGATGAGCTCGGGCCCAGTGAAGCCAGCAGCGTTTCTGGGTGTTGTTGAGAAATGGCTTTGGCTTTGCATAGTAGAGTTTTAACTTGCACTTACAGATGTAGCGACAAACTGTGGTTACTGACAGTGGTTTTCTGAAGTGTTCCTGAGCCCATGTGGTGATATTCTGTACACAGTGATGCCGGTTTCTGATGCAGTACCGCCTGAGGGATCGAAGGTCAAGGGCATTCAATGTTGGTTTTCGGCCTTGCCGCTTACGTGCAGTAATTTCTCCAGATTCTCTGAACCTTTTGATATTACTGACCATAGATGATGAAATCCCTAAATTCCTTGCACTGACTTGTTGAGAAATGTTGTTCTTAAACTGTTGGACAATTTGCTCACGCATTTGTTCAAAGTGGTGACCCTCGCCCCATCCTTGTTTGTGAATGACTGAGCATTTCAGGGAAGCTGCTTTTATACCCAATCATGGCACCCACCTGTTCCCAATTAGCCTGTTCACCTGTGGGATGTTCCAAATAAGTGTTTGATGAACATTCCTCAACTTTCCCACTCTTTTTTTGCCACTTGTGCCAGCTTTTGTGAAACATGTTGCAGGCATCAAATTCCAAATGAGGTAATCTTTGCAAAAAATAAAGTTTACCAGTTCAAACGTTAAGTATCTTGTCTTTGCTGTGTATTCAATTGAATATAGGTTGAAAGGGATTTGTAAATTATTTATGATTTACGCAACGTGCCAACTTCACTGGTTTTGGGTTTTGTATACAGTTAATTTCATTTACACTGTATGACTGAAGGTGCACTGTAAATATTTTGTAAATATTTGTATATCAAGCTTTTCAATTGCACTGTCCTGCAGGATTTGATCTTGTATACATTGTGTACCTATACTTTTTGCAACCATTTTATACATGTAACCATACTTAACTTTTGTTTCTACACAGCAATATTCTTGCACTGAAAAAGCTCTTAACCTCATTTCCACTTTGTATGATCATGGATATGATTCTGATGACTGACAGATGCATCATTAAAGTGGGTCGAAATTCCCTTCAGAAGATACTTAAGTTGTTCAATAGATTCTACAATCCATTAACTGTAACACACCCTGGTTTCAGTCAGAGGCGGGAAAAACCTGGAACTGCTCACCAGCCAATCACACCTTAGAGCAAAGATTAAGTCACTAACCTAACTTTTCTGATCCGTGGAAGGAAGCTGGAGTGTCCAGGGAGCCCATGCATGCACAGGAGGAACATGCAGACTGCACACAGAAAGGTCTAAACCGACACTGGGAATCAAACCAGGTGCTGTTTTTGGTTTTGTGCCTTCAGCAGTCAATACAGGCTGAGGAATAAGTCTCAAAAATTTGTTTTTAAGCTTCAGTGTCCTTTGTGTTAAACTCCATCTCTCCGTACCCTTTCTCAGACTTTTCCTACATTAAATGCATTTCATTTTATGTGGAACTTCGAATTTTTTCCTTGTCAATATTAATATACATGTGTACTGGAAGAAGCCCACTAGCTGTCCGACAGTTCATTATGTAAATATGCTTATACTTTATAAAACAGAAGTTTTTTGCTCATGAGTTACATAGACCTGTCAAAACATGTAAAGGCATAAACAAATTACATTTTCTGTTTAAAAAAGTATAAGCAAAAAACCCAACTGTTCACATGTACATCTCCGGCTTTGTTTGAAATGTTAGTTCTTCACATTAAAACTGGACTTTTATTCCTCCCATAAAATTATTCAATCTAATCTGGTACCTTGAACACTTTCAGTGGGAACTTAAATATTCAATCTGCCCAGTTCAGTTTTACAGCGTTTCCATGCCAGAGAGAAATTTGCGTTGACATATACATATTTCATTCAAATGGTGAGGAGCCACGCTGCGTGGCACTGAACATTTATACAGGAAACAACATGTACAACATGAGCCTGAAATCCAGATACCTCTGCTCTCATCCTTCTGTGCTGCCTCTGTTCTCACCTCATCCTGAAGTCGACTTTTAATATGTCCAGTTGAAGTCCATCCCCCTGACCCTGATCTCCCACAGAACTCCTGTGGTCAAGCAGCAGATGATTTAACACTCATGCCGATTTAACTCAGGACTTTCTCAAAGTACAAGCTTAGAATGAAAACCACAACTCCAACAGGGGTCTAAGAGTCATGACCGCTACACACAGGTCTCATTTATACATTTTATTTCTGCAAAAACACACTGACGGGCACTACGCCATCAGCACACAGGCTCCGCCAACCGCCTTGATCTTCTCCTCGGCCCGTCGGCTGAAGAACTTGGCCTTGACGATCACAGGCTGCTTGGGCAGTTTGCCTTTGCCGAGAACTTTGTAGTAACCCTGGAACACAAAACACACACTGTCAACAGCATGAAGGCTGCGAGGGAGAAGCAGGTGACCAATCAAACCATGACAGGGTCCTTCAACGGCTGTTAGTTATACGCTGATATTACAGGTGATTGACAGCCCATCATTTCTGTCAGATTAAATTACTGCAAGTTGGAAGGTAGTGAAAATAAATGTAAGCATCATGCAGAACTGAAGGAAGACGATTCGTGTGAAAAACTATTGGCCGGTATCAGATGAACAGGAAAACGTTGGTCCAGATAAAAAGTCCAAAGAAAAATATGCCAGACCATTCTAAAGCAGTCTGAATAAAATGCTCATTTCTTAAATTCTACTGCCTCTTGGGTTGGTGCATCAAGTCCTCAGTTAGCTTGATTTTGCTGGCTTCAGGAACACCCCGCAGAATTTACTGTCACTCAGATTCAATGTTTGCAGACGTGTTTGCTGAGAAACACCTAAAATGACTTCAGCTCATAAAAACTCAACACTGTCAAAACGAAAGGGTTTGCAAGTGTGGCTTAAAAATACTGCCAACACCTGAAAGGAGAACAGGTGTCACTCTTGCAACAGCTACACTTGCAACTGCATCACCTCCGTTTTGAACAAGCGACGTACTCGTTTTGGCCTGATCGAGCTGTCTGCACATTTCACATGTGAACTCAAAGACTCTGTCCTGCAGGTTTCCAAACATTAGAAAATTAAAAAACCTTTGACTCAATCAATGTTTACATCATCTCTGCAGTCATCATTTGCAGAGATGTAAACATTATTTATTCATTTTTAGATTTTTACAGCCACCCCAGCATCACTCCAAAGAGATATTCACAATAAAAATGTTTTTTTTTAGGTGAGGATGAAATGTTCAAATTATTCTGACGTCTACCTTTAACTCTGTCCCAGTAACACATATGCTGATAATTCCACAAGTGTTACTTTTATGATGACACCAAAGTAATTCAGATAGACATTGTAGTTGCAGAGATACTCTTTTCTTCATGAGCATTTCCTTTCGAGCAGAAGGCTTAAGGCTCATAAAGCATGTTATAGACTGAGGAAAGAAACACCTCACTTCGCTCCTCTAAGGTCCCTTTGCTGGTCCCAACCACACAGCTTTGTGATTTATTCAATTTCTATCCATCTATATACGTACAGAAAAGATGTTTGGTGTCATGTATTCAATCTTATTTCTGTCCCTCTACAATTCACTTTTCTTCGTCCATGGTGTCGTGTTGCCTCTTGTACCCTCTGACTGACTGCTGACCTGATGCTTGTGCCTCCGGTTTTGACGCAATGACAAACTATTCAGGAAATTTACGTTCTAGACACCGTGCTTTGTGTTTTATTGCGAAACTTCCGAATACTTCACACAGTGACATCCTGTCTGGTGCTTTCTTGACAGTGAATTTACAAGGTTTGGAAGCGGCTGTGCAGAAAATAGACCTTAAGCGTATCTCTTGCGCTTTGGCGCTCAGCAGCGCATGCAGTGGAATTTGCCTGATAGACTACAATGGGAGCTAAGTGCCCTGCAGCACGTTTCAACGGCGCTGCGGTTTCACGTGCGATGGAATGACGCTTAAAGGCTAAATTCTCCAACAATCAGACAGTTCATTGATGTGTATGAACCCATGCATGCAGTTTTCTTTAAATTCAAGACTTGTAAGACTTATTTAAGACCATTAAAAAAAAAAACTCGATACCTATTTCACAGACATATCGTGAAAGAAAAAATCTTTGAGTTTCTGTTAATTTCTCGAACGTGGAAATGTGGAATGTGTGCAGGACGTAAGAATGCAGCACAGTCAAGTGGGTGTAAAAAAAATCAGAGTCTCAGTTTGACTACCCTCGGCCCAGGAACGAACATGGACATCCAGTTTGTTTTTTGTGGCCTTGTTGAGGTTCTTGTCAAACATTAGAACAAACGGCGGTTAGTTTACTTTGGACACCAGCTTGTCTCTGATGCAAGTTGCTTAACCAAATTTGGCTATGTAAGTCATTTTGTCAGCAACTCAAGTAAAAGTGTGAGCATATTCTGAGTCCTTTGCTTTGTTTTTTTTTATGTTATTTGTTCAAAATGACAAATGACACTTATGAGGAGAAATGGGACACAAAGAAGTAACATGCTGAATAAAACTTAAGACCCAGATATCAAAATATAAGACTTTAAGGTATTTTCAATTTTATAAATTCAATGCTTAAGACTTTTTAAGACCCCGCGGGAACCCTGTGCATGGACGGGGAGAGCATGAACACACACGAGTCTGAAAACACAACCCCAGCCCGACACTTACGGCGCGCACAGCGTCAATGATGGGGGCAGGTCCCTCTGGTTTCTTGCCGTAGTTGAGCCTCGTCTGCTCGCTCACCAGCGTCCACAGCTTGTCCAGGTTGATGGTGGGGCAGTGGGCTGTGTTCCTCTTCAGGTGGTAATGTCTCATCCCCACCTTACCGAAGTACCCGGGATGGCTGAAGAGAGAAGACAGATGTATTCACTGGCAGAGCCACAAGCACAGCAGGAGGCAAAGAGGGAGACCAGTGCTCATTCTGTCCACTAAAAACTATCAAGTAATTAATCATATTTTGAATTGCTGGGTGCATTTTTAAATACTTCATAACAAGCTCGGGGTAAATTGGGACTGACCCTTAATCCAGTCAGATTGAATTTGGTCATGTAGAAAGTAGAGACAAGTTAGGAATATATCCAATCACAGCTACTTTGGCTGTGTAGAAAGGTTGAATGAGTTCAGAGGGACATTCAAATAACAGCTGCCTTAACTTGGTGGTGGTGGGATAAGTTGTGGAGCGATCCAATCAGAGCTGCTCTCTTTATGAATTGATATACTCATGTAGAGCAGGTTCACTGTTGTCAGTTCTGGTATTGTAACTGAGATGCTCTGCCAGGTAGCAGAAATAAAGGTGACTGCATTTCACACAAAAGGAACATTTGTTTCTGTTCATTTAGACATTCAGACTTTTCAGCATTCAAAAAAGGGTTATTAGATGTTTGATTGTATCCAAGAGTAAAGATCTTTCATTAACAGTTCAGTGTATGACAGAAGTGAAATGTGTGTGTTGCCGATCCACTACTGCCTCAGCGGTCATAAAATAACCTGGGGTTACCATATCTGAGTAAAATAATCGAACTCTGTGACTGCCCATGTGGCTGACCGGCCTACAGAGACCAGGTCGGTGAATAGGACCAGTTTTACTCTAAGAGCACTCAAGCACACCAAGACAACGAGAAGTGTCAAGATGAGACTCTAGTCTCTACAAACACATCGATAACATTTACAGTAAAGTCTAAGGATGAACACAATCAGCACAGATTAAAGTCATTCTGTCCAGCCTGTGGTAACAACCTCTGCAAAATAGACTTAGATTCTGTTACACACACCAAGGCCAAGTCTGTACCAACATACCCCACACAGACTCAAGTTCCAAATTTTGAAGTGTCTAGATTCTTTGAGCCCTTCAATTTGACTGTTTGAAGCGAAGCGTTCAAACCCTGTCCTTACTCTTTTCTACTTAATAGCCGCAGTTTTTTATTTTTTTTACACATGGTGTAGGGTGTCGTGGCCTAAACATCGGGAAACACGTCGTTTCAACGGCCAAACACTCCTCTGACATATCAGACAAAAATTAAAGAAGGCTTTGCATGCTTGGTGGACAAATACTGGAACCAGCAATAAAGAGCTGAGAAATATTAGCATTGCGGCAAACATCCATACTGGGTATCATCTGCACTTCCCCGAAGACGGACAGGAGAGCTGGTTTTACATTTGTAGATGCTCTTCAAGTTCAGTCTAACTTTAATATGAAGTTTCTATCTATATTTATAAAGTGCTTTTCACACTTGGAATGTGGCACAGAGTGCTGTACATTAAAACAGACAAGCAGATAAGAGTCAGGGGACAAAGGATAATATAGAAAACCACCCACCCTCCCAGCCCACAGATTAATAGAGAAAAACAAAATTCAGTTAAAAGCCTGATTGAAAAGGCAGATCTTGAGTTTGCCTTTAAAAATATGAACAGTCTGTGCTGCTCTCAGGTCCTCAGGTAGACTGTTCCACAGACGGGGGTCGCAGAAAAGAGGATTTGTCATGTGTTTGAAATCATACTTTGGGAACCGGTAAAGGCCTGAGGCTTTACTGGGCTCATGCAGTAAAAGCTAATCAGACAAATAAGAGGGTCAAACATCATTAAGAGATTTAAGCCCAATGAAAGAACCCTCAAATCTACTCAAAGTTTTGAAGGAGCTGAAGCTGAGTGATGTTGAGACCACAGTCTAATGGTGTACACATTATTAATATTGAACCAAGTTTAAAACATAACATCAAACATCTCATATCCTGCTCTCTTCAGGGAATCAGACTACTGTTAAAGTTAAGGTAGGTTTTGGTAAACTTTTTTCAGGATTGAACAGCAGTGGGAACTCACATGGTCTGTGTGATTTGTTCGTCATTATTCGGTTGAATTAGGATGCAGTCGGAATACGCGCTGTTTATAAAAGCTGTTGCCGCGGAGAATTGTGGGACAGAATAATCTCCTCTCCTTTCGTAAAGGAGGGTCCGGTGTATCCTATGCTAAAGGAGATAAAGGAAGCATTGAGCCACCTTTCCTATGCATTTAAACTATTCGAACAGCTCTGATAACAAACTACTTCCGGTTAATTTCACTCCATTAGGAACATTCCTAAGCAAAAACATCTTTTCGACCGCAGCCTCTGTCTCTGTCGGTGCTGCAGTCTTTAGTGTTAGCCGGGCTGCTAACTATACTTGTGTTGCTATAGCAATCAAACAGCCCGCACTCCTTTAGCTTTATACTTCTCTCTGACAAAGACTGCATCAGGCATCATTATTGCATCATTAACTTGGCTGAAGTGTGCCCAAATCTTCGAGCACTTAGCCCTCACCGACATGCTTAAGCCGTACGGCAGTAGTTTCATAACTACGTGACAGTTGGAGACGTTTAAGTACCGATAACAGTACCGTTTTTCCAGATTCTTAACGGTATTCAGGTACCGACCCAACTAGAGACCGGTACATGAAAGTACCGGTCCACGGTATACATCCCTAGTACAGACACTTTCCAACCTACAATTTTTCCACTGATCAGTCAAGAATGTGACCGTGAGGTTGGAGAAGCAGGAAAAAGCCATCTGATTATTTATCCTGTAGCACCCTATAATGTAATATACTGATAATGTAATAACTTTGGATAGTGCAACAAAATTTGCACCCTACACAATGGAAAATGTAATGAAACTTGTTAATTTAATAAAACATCCTGACTGGTACTGTAATACCTTATGGCATTATTGTTTTTTTTTTGTGTGTATTATAAGATTAACCTGTAAAAGACAGCCAGCTCTTTGACAGGAAGTTTAGCAATAAATTCCCAATAATGTCATAAGGCATTACAATACCAGTTAAAATGTTAATACAATATCAGTCAGGATATTTTTATAGCATTGTTAGTTAAACTATATCCAGTTTTATTACATTTTTCATTGAGTAGAGTGCAAATTTTGTTACATTGTCAGGCGTCATTACATGATCGATAATTTATTACATTAAAGGGTGCTGTAAACCTTACCCATGTCAATTACAACCTGGTCACCAACAGCCTTCTCCCTACAGAAGTAAAACATCAGAGGCAAGAGACTGACATTTTAGCTCGGCAAAAATACTTCAGGCTCAAAAACATTTACTTTATCAGAGTCATCATGACACCTGAACAAACTAGCCTGACCTCAGGTTTCAACATTTGGTGGGCAGCCATGTGATTGCCATTAAGCTCTTACTATTTGTCGAAGTTGATTCTGTGGTGGTGCATGCCGCCAGCATTTCCTCGACCTCCAGGGTGCTTCCTGTGTTTACCTGTAGATCAAATCTCAGCATCACTAACCAGAAAAACGATTATGAAAATTATGATTATGATCATAGCTGCTCGGCTCGATCACTCACCGATGCGACCATGTCCGTGACTGACGTGTCCGCGGAGTTTCCTGGTCTTGGTCTTCTTGGTTGGCTGAGAACAGAAACATAACCTCGGTTACCGGCAGAGTTTCACCTTTCAGACCCCCCAGTGTGGGCTGTCTGTGTGGGATCATGATCATCACCTCTGTGATCATCAGGCGCTAATGCTAATGCTAACGCTAACGCTGCAGCCTGTCTGTTCACAGCTCTCTGATCAATAACATCGATCATATCGGGTGTATTAGTTGGTAACACACGGGCAGGTTAACCCGGGCTCACACCGGCAGTCATCACCGCTCTGCCCACCGGGTCAGGCTACCGAGGCCCGGGGGAGCCGGGCTGTCTCACACAAACGGCCTTCAGCTCAAATTGTCCCAGTAAATCCGAGCCAAACCGAGCCGTGCCGGGCTATAACACTCTATATAAATACGTGCCGCCATCGGATGGCGACTACATGTAGACATGATTGAGGATGGACAGCGATTTGGACAACTTCACATCACGGGAAGGCATGATTGCACCTACCATCTTGACGGCCAGTTGAAAGAGGACCGGAACAGGAAGTCTCGCGCTTTTGTGCGAGATTTGGTTCAGAGTGACGTGAGAATCTCACAGCGCCTCCCAGCGGTCAAACTCTGAAGTTCAGGCAGGTGAAACACACGAGGTGGAGAGATGAAGAAAACGAAAACCCAAACCCAAAACCCAAACAAGAAGCAGCTGATTTTTACTTCCGCCAAGGAGGTCATTTCCTATGGAACCCCAAAAGATTCGCGATTAAATAAATAAAAACAACACTTTGAAATAAGTACCATTTTGATCAATGACAGACAAATATTTAATATAGCCATTACATTGTAAAATCAGGCAATATTATTATGATTTTTTTTTTATCAACAACATCAACAGGTTTACAGTTTTTATGTAATTCATAGATCCCACAGATTATCTTTTTTACCAATGGCAGTACAAATCATTTTCTTCTCGTACAGGCGAGAAGAGAAAAAAATGGAAAAAGAAAAACATTGCAGGAATGTACAAAAATAGTCATGAGACATGACATTTTAGATGATACACCTACTGTTCCCATACCAAACCACAGAACCCTGCAGTTATAGTGTTTGACCATTCCAGTCCCAAGTAAGCTATAAAAGGACTCTTTACTTTAACACAAAAGGTTCCTCTCTTAAATAAAAGCTGAGGGCTTCCAATGGCATGAACACGAGCACGCTACTTATCCTCTGAGTGATGCTAGGAGGTTCCTCTGACACCCACTTCAATAGAACACATCTCCTAGCACAAAAAAAAAAGGATTTTCAGGAGTTTTATAGAATTTGGAGGGATGTTTCAAGCATTATGTACAACAAGAATGCATGATATGGGGGAAATAATTACTGTCTGACCCACTATTTTATTATTTCTCTAAGAACAGCATTCCAGAAATCATGGATACAGAAACATTCCAACAAACAGTGAATGTACTGTATGTACCTTCTGTGTTCTTGCACTTATGACATAGTTTTGACAGGGCCTTCCTCAGACCATACACTAAAAGAGTTCTGTTCAAGACTGGGGGGGAAATCTGGATTAAAAAATAGGGGTGTCAGTGGGGATGTGGTGTTTTCAAAGCCCTCTGTTCTCCTAGTAAACCTCCAGACCTTCACAGTATTTATTAGAAGGAAATTACCCTTAACAGCTGAACAGATCCACTTCTTAGAGGCGTATTATGAAATGTTTTATCCTTTAATATCGAATTAGTATAATTAAAAATGACCAGACAATTGCCCAAGTCCCTCTGATCCAAGTCCCAAGCAAGTCTTGAGTCATTTGATCCGAGTCTCAAGCAAGTCCCAAGTTTTTTCTGTTGTGGGCGAGTCCAGTCAAGTCACAGGTTTTGTAAAGTCAAGTCCAGTCGAGTCACAGGTTATGACAGGTCGAGTTCCTCACCATTGTTCCCCAGTCCACCCAAAAAGTACTCATATTTTTATCTTGAAGAGAGAAATCTTGTCTTTCCAAGGTCAGCGTCAAAAAACAGCATCAGACTGGTCTACCTGGATTAATGCAGCTTAAAGCTGTTCATTTATCCATTTAGACATCACATGTCTGATTATTTAGACCTAGGTAGATTGGAAAGGCTACATTAAAGAAATGGCATGTTTCATATAAAAAATATTTTTATTTAAACAATTTTGCAACATTTATTTGTAACAGTTAGGGGCTCAAATTGCTATTCTGATTTTTTTCCAAGTGCTTTTTTTAGAGGTATCAACCTTCACAAAGGCAAACAAAGTAACAGTAAGACTGAACAGTTCAAAGTTTTTCTGTAAACAGTCTACACCAAAAAAAAAAAAAATCATTTATGAATGCAAAGTGCTTCTGTAAACAGGCTACAGCAAAAACTCATATATGGGCCATTCTACCGAATTTGTCCAAACTGTGGTCCCACACTAAAAAAACTATGTAACAAAACAATTAAGAATTCAGACTTTACATGTCTACTAAAATTCTGTTATGATCTATTTAACACACAAGACAGCAAATAGATAGTAATAAGCTAAATATATACAAAATCATCATTTATAGTGTACTTTCTATTGGGGAGTGGTTGTCCCAACCCCTAAGCCCTAAATTTCAACCTATGAAAATTATACTTAAAACAATTTTGTATTTTTTTTCAATGATGTTTTTTAAAATATGATGTTGATGTCTTTTAAACAGCATTCAAAAGATTTGGATGTATTGCGGGTTTATTTTTTTAATTTAAAAAGATCATTCAAAAAATGCTGTCCCACGCTTTCATGTCACACCCGAAACACAGATAGTTTTACCCCATAGGTTGAGCCTGTTTTTAGCCACAGCCCTGCATTTTTGACCAGGCAGAGGCTCAGCATCCCTGTACCTCATGGCATCATGGTGAGTAGTTACCTCTCATCATTTTGGAGTAAATGTGTTCCAAAATCTGAAAATCTGTCGGGAACATTTTTAATCGTCACTACCAAACACATATTCTCTGCAATTAGGTAAACTTTTGGAGGTTTAATGCAACATATTATGTTTTTATGGGTGTACACCTGTTCAAACATCCATTTGCTGGCCATGTGGTTGGTAGCATTTTTTAGTTATTAGCTAAAATTAGCTAAAATTGTCACAACCGAAACAGATGGTAGAGTTTCGGTTGTGACAGCATGTAATGGTCCACTCACCTAAGTCAATATTTGATCATTATTACCTCTTAAAACATGTAGATAATGCTGATTCATGTTTTACATTATAAAGCATCAGGAGAAAGCAACAGGAAGAAATGAACAAAACACCAATATGGCAAAACAAAATATTTGAAAACTAGACTTTTAGCCCAAGGGTGTCGATCAGGTTATTCTTAAGAAGTTGTTTGTTTTGTTTTAAGTTCATTTAAGTTCTTGCATAACACTTTCTGGTGTGTGTATTTTTTATAAAAAGATGTTTTAAAGGGACTGTGAGGAGTTTCTGAATAATTACAAAAAGTCTCACTTTTAGATATATGCCTGATGGAAATACACACTTTAAGATGAGCTTTATAGCATCAAAATAGGTTATCTATAAATGCTATTCCTTAGCCTTCCGTTCGGGTCGGACCGGGCTGGACTGGCCTGGATACTCAACTTCAGGAACAAGAACAAATAAAACTAGAGCAAATTTATATTATTCAGACACGTCTGGGCTGTAAGTAGTGATATATGGCCAGCTACAAAACTATGATACTAAGTTTTCTAGAAATTACTTGTTGTCACACATCACAAACTACCTCTACGTAACTAGAAAGAGATACATTACCTCATCGCTTTGCATCCTGTAAGTTGTTGAAAAAAGAAGTTGTAAAGCAATGCAGAGTTCTGAGGAAGGTCCAAGTTTCATTCATTTAGCATCACAACAAACGCATGCTTTGGCTTGTGGTGCTTTCCAGTTGTAGTCGGAAGTTGGAATTTCTGAGTTTCGAGTAGGAGACTACAACTGAAGCATCCCCCGAAGTGGAAATTTCCTGCTGGGAACTCGGTGAAACCTCGCCACCCCCGAGTTGACAATGGAAGATGGATGCCCCCAGTGTGAACAGTTATTTAGCTCCTGTAATAATAAATTTATTTGCACTTCTGACTGGGGTGTGTCGCTCTAGATCAGCTGTATACAGGGGCTGCGGTCGAAAAGTCATTTTTGCTTAGGAAGGTTCCTAACGGAGTGAAATGAACCAGAAGTAGTTCGTGATTAGAGCTGTTCGAATAGTTTAAATGCATAGGAAAGGTGGCTCAATGCTTCCTTTATTATCTCCTTTAGCATAGGATACACCGGACCATCCTTTACGAAAGGAGAGGAGATTATTCTGTCCCACAATTCACCGCGGCAACAGCTTTTATAAACAGCGCGTATTCCGACTGTTTCCGAATTCAACCGAATAATGACGAACAAATCACTCAGACCATGTGAGTTCCCTCTGCTGTTCATCCTTTCTAAAAGGAAAATTGTAGTTTCACCGCAGCAGTAACATCCGCCGTCACATGATGACGAAGTGTAGTGAAAGTGTAGTCGAATTCTCTCTGTATGGCAGTATTCCTTTCCTAAGTCCTTCTGAATTCTCCTTTCTCCTTTCCTTAACCTTATGACGTTTTCCATCAGGGTTAAGGAAAAGTAGATAGGAAAGGACTTAGGAGATGACTATTCGACCGCAGCCATAGTATTGTTAGACTTATATTTACAAAAATGTTGCCATAATCACGTTCTTCATACAACAACACAGGGCGTGCTAACAACAGCTAACAATAGCCTGGTAGATCGGCATGTTTTTTTCCGACTTCAACTGGAACGCCGATAAGTCAGAGATGATGTCACTCCCAGTTCTGAGGTTACTGGAACGCAGGATTAAGACAGTCCCCGCGCGTGCTCATGGGTAGGAGAGTCTTAGTGTCGCCAGTAATAGATTCTCCTCATAGCACCTTTAAAAGCAATATCTTCAGAATGTTCAATGATTATAACTCATGTTTGACCCTCTAACTCCCAACTCAACTGTTTGGCTGAAGTCAATACATTCAGGAATGTTTAATGTGTAAAAAAAAAAATCATTGTTTATTTCTGACAGAAAAAACTGCTTTAACTGCTTAAACTATGTTTTAATGTTACAGTAGATGCGTTGTGATGTTGAGTAGGCTAATGCTGACCTTCAAAGTAAATGTCATTTGATTGATTATAAACATTTGTGTTCATAATATTCCCAATGTAAGACATGTTTGAAGTTAATATTAAGCAATAAGGTGGAGGAAATATGATACAACCTTGCAAACAAAAAAATACTAGTCACTGCCAAAATAGTGCAGTCACAACTGAAACACTGGGTGTTTTGTAAAAATTAAAGGATATTGAGTCATCAACTAACATTTTATGATGACTATTCGTTAAATGTATGTTCAATTTCATAACTCATTAACTCTGAGATCTATATAATCAGTGGAATTCATTTTACAAGAAAAGATTGGATTTTGATTTTGATGAGTCTTAGAAATTGAACTTTGAAAAATGTTTAAAATATCAATTTTATTGATTTTGTTGTAAAACCCTTCAAGAAAAATTTGTAAAAATATTCTTTAGAGGGGGCATGGAAGTACAATATGAACAGATTAATATAATAACCTTTTATTGCAGTGTGTGTCCACAATTGCCTTTTTTATTACATAATGCCGATCTTTGGCAGAGGGAGTTGATTCCAGGGCCCTATTCTACGAAGCAAGTTCAGCCTGGCGAGATAGCCTTGAAGCTACCTCACTGAACTGAGCGCGGTAGCCGGCGGTCTCGCTACACGGTTTGACGACGCTGGTCATCAACCTCATAAGTGGATCCAGCTCTGCAATGAGCGCGTGCACACATATAAGGCGGAGCCCGCCGCATCTGACCAATCGCGAACATGGACCAGTCTGGATCGTCAGAGCAGGCAGGAGAGAGAAGGACAACCTACTTCACACATGGGGAGCAGGAGGCGATCATGACAGAGTATGAAGAATTAAAACATATAATAAACGTCAAAAGCAACACCGTCGCCGCTGCAAAAGCACGGAAGGAGTGCTGACAGAAAATTGCTGACAGTCTCAATGCTTAAGTATAGCGCGCTAAAAAACTTTTGTGCCATTATCATCCTGAAATAGCACTGTTCAACATGCACTTTTATTGTAACATGCACCAGACATGTCAAATTCATTTCTAAGATGAATTCATTCATTTGTTCATTCCTATCGTGTTTACATTTTTTGTGTGATATATAGGCCACATGAACCCTACATGAATTCCTGTCACAATTTTAAGACGGGCAATAAAATATTGTCATGGAACAGAAGTGTTGGCATTGAAGATCTTGTTACGGCAATGAGAGTTCTTCATTCCCTTTAACTACCTGTAGCAAGTGTCATGTACTGTGTAGTGACTCTAAATCCGAGTCTCGTTTCAGCACCAATCAAAGTGGCACCAAAAAGATCTGGGGGGGATTCCTCCCTCAGATTTTACTCCTGCAGAGGAGCTGGCCCTCTGCAGCCACTGGGTCAGCTCATTGGTCAGTGGGCGGGGTTTTTGTAGTCCGCGAGTTAAATCTGGAACCTAACCTGCCCCGGAGCAGCTTAGCCGTTCAGCGTACGTTGCCATGGAGACTCGCCTCGCTAAGGAGTGATCCGGTCTCGTAGAACAGGGAAACCGGAACCTACCCTCAAAGCTACCTCGCTAGGCAGTAATCCTGCTTCGTAGAACAGGGCCCTGTTGTGTGTTAGTTTGTTTGTTTGTTTCTCTGTTAGCGACATAACTCAACAAGTTATGAACGGATGTAGGTGAAATTTTCAGGAAATGTCCAGATTGAGACAAGAAACAAATGATTCAATTCTGGGAGTGACCTGGATCACTGTCTGGATCCAGGAATCTTTAAAGGGATTCTTTAACATTGTGAGATGGGACCATTGTCGGCATTTGTGCATATTTGCATGTTTCCTGTTCAAGGAATCTAAATATTTAGATGAAATAAGGGTAGTACTAATATTTATGGTGAAAATCACAATATGGGTGAGGACTGTGGCGCTGGTGGAGGTCTGCACTCTCCAAGTGCTTTTCTAGTTTTGTTCTATTTTCCAATTAAATCTAATTATTTTGGACACATGAGGAGAAACTTTCTCCCCCTGACTCTGCAGGGACTTCTCTCTGATTTCAGAATCAGAATTACTTTATTAATCCCCAAGGGGAAATTCAGTTGTTTCAGTTGCTCTTATACACAGTATAGAAGTCATTAATATCAGATAAAGACATTAGAATAGAGAGGAGCATTAATTTAACAAAACTCGTCGTCTTCTCCTGCTTATCCGTGGTCGGGTCGTGGGGGCAGCAGCCTAAGCAGAGAAGCCCAGACTTCCCTCGTCCAGCTCTCCCTGGGGGATCCCGAGGCGTTCCCAGGCCAGCTGAGAGACATAGTCTCTCCAGCGTGTCCTTGGTCTTCCACAGGGCCGCCTACGGTGGGACGTGCCTGAAACACCTCACCGGGAGGCATCCAGGAGGCATCCTGACCAGATGCCTGAGCCACCTCATCTGGCTCCTCTCAACGCGAAGGAGCAGAAAATAAAGTAGAATAAAAATAAAATAGTATAAAATGCAACTAAAATGAAAATGAATGAACAGAGCATGACAAATTAAGTAAACACGTTGCAACATGCAGAGCCTTTAAGCAATATCAACTTCATTATGAAGGAAAATAAGTAAAAATTAAGTGAAAATGAGACTGAATGAGGTCCATCTGCTGTGCAAGGCCAGTGTACACCCAGAAGGATTTTCTCCGGGTTTTATTTTTGGATGTCAATGATTAAGTTGATTAATTCGTCGCTTTGATGAGTAAGCTTAAATTCTATGATATTTTCTCACAGTCTTTGACTTTTTAAAGGGCATTTAGCTCAGTAGAAAACCTTTAGAAACAAACTGATGTGTCTGCAGGAGAAGAGGCTCCTGAGGGCTGTTATCTGTCACAAAACAGCAGGTGGATTTGCATACAGCAGGTCTGTTATTCAAAACCTGAGTCGCCTCCACAGACCGTCACCTTTCATTGGTCAAAACTCCGACGGAGCACGTTAACGGTTTTTTAATCAGGTTTCTGTAATCTCTCAGCCTCTTCAGTGATCAAATCAGAAGTTTCTGCTTTTATTCACATGTTAGAAAGAGCATGTCAAATAATTTAATAAGAATATATAAAACACTTTGCAAATGCGGATTAATATTTTATTCAATTATTTATGGAGCACCACAGCAAACCTGCATCAGTGTTGATATCTTAGATTTAGCTTTGGGATGTGCATTTGTTCCACTTTACCTTCTTGAGTTTTGGTTTGTGTGGACAAGTCAGAACATTTCAGAAAGCCATGGGTTCAAACATTTTCTGCTATAAAGCCATTTTTCAAACCATATTCTGTCATTTTTTTAGAGCTAAAGCACCACCACTACTGACTTATTCTAAACTATGAACTTTGATTATTTTAGTTTTAGCTGACAGCTTTATTGATACTTAATCATGTGTCTGAATCTGTTGTTTGGTGCAAAGATGACTTGTGTTTCTTATCTCTCACCATTTTTACTCACTTTCAAAACTGCAGGTATGTTTAATCTTTATTCTTCAAATGTACCATTGATTTTTTTTATTTGCATTTATACTTTTTAAAGGACAAGTCAAAATATAAAATATTCTCCTCAATTTACCGTGAAATACTCCTCATACTCCTCAGTATGCTTCATGTGGTCTTTTATATTCATAGATCTTCTGGCTGTGGTGAGAAAACATTAAAATCTTCATTAAAATATTGTTTCAGTGAGCTGAGCTGAAGAGTCACGGGCTGAGCTCTGCACCAATCAGCTGGTGAAGATTCTCCCCTGATACTGGACACAGCAGAGGCTCCATCCCTCTGATCTGCAGAGCATGCTTACCTGGAGACACTCACCTGGAGACATTTGGCTGCTTTTCTGGAACAGTCTTCCTGTTTTCTGCTGACAAAGACGTCCTGGTAAGATCTAAACCATACAGACTTTTCCTTCTCACTTATAAATCTGTTATAATTATTTACTCAGTGGTGCCTTGAATCATAATTTCACTGCAGTTTCAGTTTTTGCATTAAAAATGCTGTTTATGCAAATTTCAAAGTAGCTTATACAGTTTATGTAGTAGTCTGTACAGTTTCTAGAGTAGTTTGAACAGATTATCAAATAGTTTATTCAGGTTAATATAGAATTAGTTTATACAGTTAATAAAGGGGTTTATACAGGTTAATATAGCAGTTTATACAGGTTAATATAGTAGTTAATACAGTTAATAAAGGAGTTTATACAGGTTATTATAGTGGTTTATACAGGTTAATACAGGAGTTTATGCAGGTTAATATAGTGGTTTATACAGCTTAATATAGCAGTTTAATCAGGTTAATAAAGGAGTTTATACAGGCTATTGTAGTGTTTTATACAGATTAATAAAGAAGTTTATGCAGGTTAATATAGTGGTTTATTCAGCTTAATATAGCAGTTTATACAGGTTAATATCTAAATTTATACAGGTTATTATAGTGTTTTATACAGGTTAATATCAAAGTTTATACAGGTTTATATAGTAGTTTATACAGTTAATAAAGGAGTTTATACAGGTTATTGTAGTGTTTTATACAGGTTAATACAGTAGTTATGCAGGTTAATATAGTGGTTATACAGCTTAACATAGCAGTTTATACAGGTTAATATAGTAGTTTATACAGTTTATAAAGAAGTTTATGCAGGTTATTATAGTGGTTTATACAGCTTAATATAGCAGTTTATACAGGTTAAATACTAAATTTATACAGGTTATTATAGTGTTTTATACAGGTTAATATCAAAGTTTATACAGGTTTATATAGTAGTTTATACAGTTAATAAAGGAATTTATACAGGTTAATATTGTAGTTTATATAGTTAACATAGTAGTTTATATTAAACAGTTAATATAGTAGTTTATACAGGTTATAGAAGAGGTATAAATTTTACAGAGTAGTGTCTTCATCGTCTCTGAAATAAGCAGCACGTCCCTGATAAGGATGGATGGCAGCAGTCCATCTCAGATGGGCCCGGCTCAGAGAAGCTGGAGGTGTTTCTGGGTGTTGTTGATATTTGTCTTTGTCTTTGCATGGTAGAGTTTGACCTTCACCTTGTAGATGTAGAGATGAAGTTTATTTACATAGCACAACATATGTAACTCAAAGTGCTGATGTCCTTTACTGATGATGCTGCTGAGGGATCACAGGTCACAGGCATTCAGAGTTCTCTTACTTATCTTTCTGTGAATCTTTTGATGATATTGTGGACTCTAAAATCTCTGAAAGTGTATGTTCAAAACTGTTGGACTAACTGAGTCTCGTCCCATCTTTTCTTGTGAATGATTGAACCTTTCAGAAATGCTTCTTTTACACCCTGCTACAGCACTCACCTGTTTCCGGTTCACCTGTTACCTGTGGAATGATCCAAACAGATTTTTTGGGCATTCATCAACTCTCTCAGTCTTTTGCAGCCCCTATTCCAGCGTTTCTAGAATGTTTTGCGGGAATTAAAATGAAAATAGTGAAAAAATGCACACAAAAAAAAACCAATAAAGTTTATTAGTTTGAACATCAAATATCTTTTTAGTTTATTAAGTGTTTTCCCGATCACTGTTGTCTGTTTTTATTTACATTTTACACATCCCAACTTCATTGGAACAGGGAGTTTGACACTGACATACTGGCCATATCAAAATTTTCCAGATGTAAAGTTTAAGACCAAACAAGACCTGAAGTCCTGAGTAATTATACCATGATTATACATTTTACATGTTTAT
Organism: Scarus forsteni; assembly: GCA_036419115.1. Lineage (NCBI taxonomy): Eukaryota > Metazoa > Chordata > Actinopteri > Labriformes > Labridae > Scarus > Scarus forsteni. The sequence continues at coordinate 330,785 of JAZDUH010000459.1, forward strand.
TATCTATATTCCAGCCTACATACACAATGTCATGGTTTGATATGACTCCCTTTTTATTGCAGAAAGAGAAATCCTCTGGTGTCACCTTCACTGATGTCATTCTGCTGTTTAGATTGTGTTAAAGTACAAATGAGAAGCAAAAGTGACAGTCAGATATAAGTTTCTCTGATTTTTCTGTTTGCTTTAAATCCGCTCAACTTTACTGTCAAACACAAACACACCATCACCTCCCCACAGACTCCCATCGTCTGGAGATGGCACAGGCACCTCAAGGACTCCATGGAAACTCTTCCCTACGGCGGGCTGACCTGTTTCCACAGGTATCCAGGTGTATGAGTCTAAGACGGGAGGCACCAGGAGCAGGGGAGGCAAAACTCCCCAAAGACCAAGTGAGTGAGACTTTGAGACATGAAAAAGCAGACTGCAACAGAGCTGACGACTGAGGCTCATTGTTTAATTATGGAACAAAGTCTGCAGTATTCATCTTCCATGAGGGTGACTCCTGACCTCCATTTGTCCAACAGATCTCTGCTGCACTGTGGTCTGACAGAAAGACCAACACCACCTCTCCACCACCTGATAAACGACAGAAACAACCTGCTGCACACGGAGCAGCTTTATTCGACACAATAAGGTAACCAAGTGAAAGGAGGGACAGAAAACTGAATGTATGAGTAATAGCGTAACTAATGCACTAGCGCAAAAATTAATGGGAAAATAGTAACATAAAATGTTACTTTCCTGCTAAGTAAAGTAGTAAAGGTATATCATGTCTATATTGATTCTTACCTGTCAAATACATATGCGTATGTGTATATATCTGGATATGTAAATGGTAACTGGACTGGAGCTTATATAGCGGTTTTCTTCTCTTCGACTACTCAGAGCTGCTTTACACTGCAGGTCACACCCATTTACTCATTGATGGTTCAGAGTTTCTGTGTTATATGGGTTCATCAGTATCTCTCACATATTCACACGCCACTGACGCAGCAGTGGGAGGAGCTTGGGCTTAAGTGTCTTGCTCAAGGACACATTGCTATGTGTCGCCCGGAGTTGGACTTGAACCAACAACCTCCCGATCACTGATGAAGCGCACTATCCCACTGCACCACCAACAATCATATGTATATGTGTGTGTTTGTATATATATATATCTATATCTATATCTATATATATATATATGTGTGTGTGTGTGTATATATATATATATATATAGATATGTGTGTGTATATTCATATATATATATAAATATATATATGTATATATATATATATATATATACATATATATATATATATACAGCAGGGTTTGCTGTATATGCAGGGAGAGAGGCATATACAGAAGAGAAATGAAGCGTATAGAGAACCCATGAACAGGGTTTGCTGTATGTGCAGGGAGAGAGGCATAAACAGGAGAGAAAAGACGCAATGATACGCATAGGAGAACCCATGAAGCAGGGTTTGCTGTATATCCTGAGAGAGCTATATACAGGTGAGTTGCTGAAGATGCAAAGGAAAAGAGAAATGCCAGACGCTGCGCAGTAGGCTGAATATGTAGCAGAGAACCTGCCATGAGCAGGAAGATGAAAAGAACTGGAAATTAGAAAAGAACGAAAATGAGAGCCAGAGAATATTTATACACCACCACCAGAGATATGCAAACTTACTTGCGACAAAAGTTTGAAATGAGCCTCAGGTATGAGGGCAGAGCCAGGACGAATAAAGGATTAGTATGCTGAAAAGAAGCTGGAAGCTGAGTGCAGCACCTATCTTAAGGGGCTAGAACATTGCTTAAGATAGCATGATTCAGATAGGAGCACCTATAAAATAAAATTGCTGAATGAGCAGAATTATTATTATTATTTTGTTTATTATATATTTAATATAATAAAATTTAAGCATATATAAAATTATTAAATTTATAATAATTGCCTCTAAACATACTTAATTCAAACTACTTTTTTTTAATTTATTTGTTGTCGTTTGACTGAGCATTATTTTATTTATCTATGTATTAGTTTAATAGACAAAAGGATTATTATCTTTATGGCATAGCCGCAACTACCCAGCTGCTAAGCCAGAATGACTGAGCGAATACTACGATGATCTCGTGCCAGCCGAGGCCTCGTTATCACCTGAGACCAAACTCAGCCCGTTGGCAACTAACTTGATGGAAACTGATAATGATAGCAACAAAAGCCTGACAGCTAAAGTTCAACTGAGTGAGAATAGTCTGGATGGAAAGGAATGCCGGTAGCTAGCACAGGTTAGGGTGACTGACTAAGTAGTTGATGGTTAAAGATGGCAATTAAGTTGCTCATGATTTACCCAACTGAAACACAACCTAGCCTATGATAATCCTACTGCTAAAGATCAGGTTCATTTAATTGACTTGTTACTGATTGACATCAGCAAGTTGCTGGTGCTGATAAAGTAATTAGACATGTCATTTAAGCTGAAGAGATTAAACAAGGTTATTACTGCTTGGCTTTTGAACATCACGTTTGAGCCGTAGAAAAAGCCATATATCTGAACACTGAAAAAGAAACGGTTCGGTAGAGTGCTGAGTCGCATTGCCAGTTGGTGGCTTCAGTGAATGTTGATAATTGAGCAGAATTTATAGCCGATTCCTTGAGATGGTATGATAGGCTGCATTAGGGCGCATGAGATAATCGGGACTGCCATTAATGATGCAGGGGCATTATGACACATTATGAGCAAATGCAATGCATATGAGTGACTCCCTTTAATTTATCCCACTAAAAACTCCAGTAATATAAAGCCTCGACAGGCTGCTTTAGTGCCCAAAGTTCATTTTGATAGTAAAGCAGTCCTCTGAACCACTTACAAATCGAGACATGCTGCCCAGCCCCATCACGGACTGATCAGTGGAAACACCTGAGAAATTGAGCAGCTCGGAAATGATTCTCGAGCCTTGAGTGGATACTGACTTGAGGCGGCGTTAAGGCAGGAGGTCAGCCTCGGTGAGGCCGCAGGAGTGCTCTCTGAGCAGATCAACACCTGAGGGGGAACCGCGGTGATCCTCGGATGATTTCTCGCGGTGAACCTGAGCGAGCAGTGATCATGCAGTGAATGATTACACCTGGGTCGAGGTGAGGCAGCGGAGGTTTCCGTGTTTGGCTTGAATGACCACGGCGAGGTGGAGGACAGCAGCTGCTCGCATTTGGAGCTCTGATCAACAACAAACTCTTTGATGGTTATCGGACACTCTACATCGGAAAGGAACTGACGACGAAGAGCCGAGAAGCAGGAGAGTTGAGCGGGAATGAAGAGCTGAAGGAAGTTATCTTTGAGAATTAATCGGGTACACTTAATGATGTGAAGCCTGTTTAAGCCTGCAGAAAGATTGACGAGATCATCAGCACGACGCCAGCGCACTGACTGTAAAGGAGCAAAGACATGGTTTAAAATAAGGCTGCTCCGGAATGATTTGCCAAGCAGTTGTGTGTGGCAGGATCTGGTTGGCTCAGTGATCTCTGGCTCAGAGATTTGAATCACCTGTGCAGGTAGGCACTGCCTACGAGGCACAGTGAAGCATGAAAGAGAAGACTGAATGAGCATATAGGTCTTCCTGCCTTAACTTTTGCTAAGCTTCATATATATATATATATATATATATATATATATATATATATATATATATATATATATACATATACATATATATATATATATATATATATATATATATATATATATATATATATATATATATATATATATATATATATATATATATATATATATATATATATATATACATATACATATATATAGATATCCTTTAGCTGAATTTCCTCAGATATAAACCACTGATTTGTATTTTTGATGCAGTGATTAGTAAAAGGCTTCACAGTAAAGTACTGAAGGGCATAGAGCACACACCGTGCTGATGGTGAGGTCCTCAGATGTTCGGCCTTCATACACAAACGGGCTCGATGATAAAGAAAATAGAGGCCGTATAAGGACGCCACATCAAAATCAAATGAATGCAAATAGAAAGTAAACCAGTGAACCACAGGGGACTGGACATTCCCCACCTAAGCAGAACAAAATCCTCCAACACAACACACAGCAACCTGGAACAACAAATACCTGCAGCCAGAAGAACCAGGAAAATAATAATAAGTTATAATAATCTTTATCTGTATAGCACTTTTAAAAACAGAGGTTTACAAAGTGCTTTGACAGGCACGGACATAAGGTCAGCAACGCACAGGAAAATTAAAATCAAAGAACATTGAAGACAAACACAAAAGGCAGAGTGAAACTGAGTCTGTGGCATAGCAACCCAGGCAATAGGACCAAAATAAAAGCTAAAAACAAACATAATAAAATAAAATAAAAGGATGGAGATAGAGAACAGTAAAACAATGTGTTTAATTTATCTATGAAAAGATTAAGACAATAACATAAGGTGAAACAAAAAATGAAAACACTCAGAATTAAAAATAAAGACACCCATCTGTTAGCATAGCAAGAAAAAAATATAAAAAGAAGAAACAAAGGAGCTAAAATGATAAGATCAATACTGACAAAAAAAGGCTAAAAGAAGACTGAATTGCAAATAGAAGACTAGCACAAATAAAAGGCTAAAAAGACTAAAACACAGAAAGAGAGAAAGAGAAAAACAAAGAGAGCACAAACAGCCTAATGCTGCGTTCACACCCCAAGCGACCCAGCTACCAAAATCGTGTCGCCCACTGACGTAGCGTCGTGTGTCCATAAATACCTCATTTTGGTCACCGTTGCCATTGGCCGTCGCTCCGTGACATCACGTCCGCTCGAGTTTCACCGCGTTCATATCATATTGACACGATTGCAGGTAGGACCCAGAAGCAAGCAGTTTGATTAGAACAGTCTTTATTAACCAAGTTCAGAAACAGTTCAGTGCGGGCTGCGAACCCGCGACCAGGAGATCTGTGGACAGGCGCTCTCCTGACTGAGCTAACCTGGAGCTGAACAGCTGTCGGTTCCCACAGCCTTTTCAGGGAAGAGGCTGAGGACGGAGAGGAGCTCAAACAGTCTTTACAGGGGAGTAGCTGATTCTTGAGCGGGGCTTCAACCCGCACCAGCGAACTTAAGAGGTGAACACTCCTCTGATTGCAGCACCTCAGAGGAGTCCAAAACTGACACCCACACCGTTGAAACAGAGAACAGGCTGTGGCTTGAGCGGGGGTCGAACCCGCGACAGCTCGGTCCACAGTCGGACGCCTTACCGACTGAGCCACCCAGGCGATGCAGTGACAGAAGCTCACACAGTCTTTATAGAAAGAGGTGAAGCAGGCTTGACTCACGCACAGACGAGCTGAGGCGCTCAGGAACACTTGGAGGAGGGATTCAGGCGAACTCGCTTGTCGAAGACAGGCAGGAAGTCAGACACCAGGCGATTGGCACAACGAGAGCAGACTGGGTTCGCAACTGGAGACGGAAGCAGGGTCAGGTACCAGACGTGGGTCACAACGTAGAGCGGGCTGGATTCGGCAACAGGAGACGGAAGCAGGGTCAGATACCAGACTCGGGTCACAACGTAGAGCGGGCTGGATTCGGCAACAGGAGGCGGAAGCAGGGTCAGATACCAGACGTGGGTCACAACGTAGAGCGGGCTGGATTCGGCAACAGGAGACTTCAGCAGGATCGAAAGCCGGGGATTCAGACAGGCGGATGAATACAGGACAGAAGCTAGTCGATACCTTGGAGTCGAGCCGAGGGTCAGGCGTATGAGGCAGAGTCTGGGACGAAACTGGTCGGCAACGGGTGATCAATCCGGGAAACAAGTCTGGACCTTTCAGCATGAGTGCGACGACAGTCTGACGCTGGTTGAGTGTGGAGCTGGGGCTTATGTAGCTGGCTTGATTACGGGAGATGAGCTGCAGGTGTGAGCGGCGGCACAGGTGAGGTGAGTGAGGACTGATTAAGGTGCAGCTGGGAGTGACAGGCTGTGGGAGAGGCTGAGGCTGCAGACTGAGATGTGACAGAACCCCCCCCTCAAGGGACGGCTCCCGACGTCCAACAACATCAAGAGGGGTGGGGCGGGTGGGAAGAGTACCTCAGTACTCTTCTGAGGCGGAGTCCTCTCGGACGTCAGTAGGACGGGGAACCTCCTCCTCCTCTTCAGAGGCCTCCGCGGTGGGGGAGCCTACAGGACTGGCGAGCGAGGGTTGCCGAGCTGGACGACCCCGCCTTCTTAGGGACGGCTGCTCCGGATGGTCCACGTGAAACTGCCGGACCAAGGCTTTGTCAAGGACGTCCCGGGAAGGTACCCATGATCTCTCCTCCGGACCATATCCTTCCCAGTCCACGAGGTACTGTAGGCCTCTTCCTCGCCGGCGGGAACGGAGCAGACGACGGATGGTGAATGCCGGACCTCCGTCGATGATGCGTGGAGGAGGAGGAGGGGCCACGACTGGAGACAGGGGACTCACATGGACCGGTTTAATCTTGGAGACATGGAAGGTGGGATGGACCCTCATGGATCTGGGAAGGGCCAGCCTCACTGCCGTCGGGTTAACGATTCTCTGTATGGAGAAAGGACCAACAAACTTAGGTGCGAGCTTCCTGCTCTCAACCCTAACAGGTAGGTCTTTGGTAGATAACCAAACTTTCTGACCTACCTGATAGGTTGGAGCAGGAGTTCGACGGCGGTTGGCAGAAGAGGAGTAACGATGGACGGCCCTCTGGAGTGCAGCCCTGGCTCGGGCCCATGTCCTTCTGCATTGACGGGCGAAGGCAAGGGCAGACGGGCAGGAGACCTCACTCTGCAAGGCCGGCAACAACGGGGGCTGGTAGCCGTAGACACACTGGAATGGGGACAAACCAGTTGAGGAGGACACCAGGGAGTTGTGGACGTACTCCACCCATAGGAGCTGCTGGGGCCATGTAGAAGGGTTCTGGGACACAGAGTAGTGAAGAGCCGTCTCCATCTCTTGGTTCATCCGTTCCGATTGTCCGTTGGTTTGTGGATGGAAGCCAGAGGATAAGCTGGCGGTGGCTCCCAGGAGGTGGCAGAACTCCTTCCAAAAAACTGACGAGAACTGGGGCCCACGATCCGACACCACGTCCACTGGAAGGCCATGGAGGCGAAAGACGTGATGGAGGACCAGTTGTGCGGTTTCTTTGGCCGACGGGAGCTTCTGCAGGGGAATGAAGTGTGCCATCTTCGAGAATCGGTCAACCACGGTGAGGATGGTGGTGTGACCATCGGAGGGAGGTAGTCCGGTGACGAAGTCCAAGGATACATGGGACCAAGGACGATGTGGAATAGGCAGAGGTTGGAGGAGACCGGCAGGAGCCTGGTGAGAGGGCTTGTGTTGGGAGCAAACCTGGCAGGCTTTAACGAAGTCCCGAGTGTCTTCCTCCAGATTGGGCCACCAGAACCTCTGCCGAAGAACCTCCTGAGTGCGAAGGGATCCAGGGTGACAGGTCAGATTCGAGGAGTGGGCCCATTGCAGAACTTCAGACCGAAGGTCGTCAGGAACGAAGAGACAGTGAGGAGGACAAGAACTAGGACCAGCCTGATCCTGGGAGGCAGCCTTGACTCTTTCCTCGATGTCCCAGGTGAGGGTAGCGATTTACACAGGGGAAGCCAGAATGGGGGCAGGTTTCTCTGGGTTGTCCTCGTCTCTGAGGTACTGACGAGAGAGGGCGCCAGGTTTGGTGTTGGGAGCCAGGTCTATAGGACAAGGTGAAGTTAAACCTTGAGAAGAACAGGGACCACCGGGCTTGACGGGCATTCAGTCTCTTGGCCGTTTTGATGTACTCCAAATTCTTATGATCGGTCCAAACCAGAAACGGATCCTTGGCCCCCTCCAGCCAGTGTCTCCACTCCTCCAGGGCTAACTTGACAGCCAGGAGCTCACGGTTGCCGATGTCGTAGTTTCTCTCTGCCGGGGTCAATCGACGAGAGAAGAAGGCGCAGGGATGGAGCTTGTGGTCTGACGGGGATCGTTGGGACAGAACACCTCCGACTCCCACATCGGAGGCGTCTACCTCCACCAGGAACTGGAGATCAGGATCGGGCATTTGGAGGATGGGAGCAGTGGTGAATCTTTCCTTCAGGGTGCGAAAGGCAGTGTCTGCATCAGGAGACCAAAGGTAAGTTTTCTTGCTGCTGGTGAGTGCAGTGAGGGGAGCAGCGACAGTGCTGTAGTTTCTGATGAACCTGCGGTAGAAGTTGGCAAAGCCCAGGAACCTTTGAAGTTGCTTGCGGGACTCAGGGACAGGCCAGGAGGTAACGGCAGAGACCTTAGCCGGGTCCATTTGGATGTGACCTTGTGAAATGATGAAGCCCAGGAAAGAGACTGTGGGGACGTGGAATTCACACTTCTCCGCTTTAACAAAAAGTGAGTTTTCAAGAAGTCTCTGCAGCACGGACTGGACCTGATGCACATGGTCACTGAGGTTCTTCGAGAAGATGAGGATGTCGTCGAGGTAGATGAAGACGTATTTGTTCAGCATGTCCCTGAGTACGTCATTCACCAAGGCCTGAAACACTGCAGGGGCATTGGTTAATCCAAAGGGCATCACCAAGTACTCATAATGTCCGATGGGGGTGTTGAAGGCCGTCTTCCACTCGTCCCCCTCCCTGATGCGGACGAGATGGTAGGCATTCCTGAGGTCGAGTTTGGTGAATACAGTGGCTCCCTGAAGCAACTCGAATGCAGAGGAGATGAGAGGGGATAACGGTTTTTAACCGTAATGTCGTTAAGTCCCCTGTAGTCGATGGAGGGGCTGAGGGAGTGGGCTTGCGTGTGGAGGGAGAAGAACCCTGCACCGGCAGGGGACGAGGAGGGGCGGATGATGCCAGCGGCCAGAGAGTTCTCAATGTACTCCTCCATCGCCTTTCTTTCTGGAGCCGATAGGGAAAACAGCCTTCCCTTAGGAGGTGAGGTGCCCGGAAGGAGGTCAATGGCACAATCATACGGACGATGAGGAGGCAGAGAAGTGGCATTGACCTTGCTAAACACAGCGCTGAAGTCGTGATACTGGGGCACACTGGAGAGTTCAGGCTGGACCTTGGAACAGACAGATGGGTGTGGGGACAAGGCATCCTTCAGGCAGGTGAGATGACAGGAGGACCCGCAACCACGGATGGAGCCAGTTGACCAGTCCAAGACAGGGTTGTGTCGGGCCAGGGATAGCCGAGAACCAGCGGCACCTCAGGATGATCAAGCACGTGGAACTGGATGGTCTCTTTGTGATTTCCTGAGATGAGCATGGTGATAGGGGAAGTTTGGTGACTGATTACCCCCATCTCGTGGCCATCCAAGGCTCTGGCAGGAATGGAGTGATTGAGGGAACCAGACTTAATCCGAGTTGTTCAGCAACCCTTTTGCTGATTAAGCAGGAATCGGACCCAGAGTCAATGAGGGTAGCCAGGGTCTGAGGTCCGTCAGGCAGGAGCAGGCGAGCAGGAAGGGAAGGACGAAGGACTTGAGGAGTCTGGGAGGATGAGCTCACTCGTACCTCCTCCCTTACGAGTGAGCTCTCTCTTTTACCGGGCAGTCTTTGACAAAATGTCCTTGTCCTCCACAGTAAAGGCAGAGTTGAGAGGAGACCCGTCGCTTCCTCTCGGCTGGGGTGAGGGAGGTACGGCCCAGCTGCATGGGTTCGGGGTCCCTTACCAAGGAAGCAGAAGCCTGTTGGGGTGCACTCCTGTGGGGTGGGCAGGTGATGGACAGATGAGTCGGGACGGAGCTCCTAGCTCCTCTTCTGGCCCTGATGCGGAGATCGATCCGGGTGGCGAGGTCGATGATGCCATCCAGGGTCGAAGGGAGTTCATGGGAAACCAGAGCGTCTCTTTAATGTAATCTGCCAGTCCATGAACAAAGGCATCAATTTGGGCCGAAGAGTTCCACCCACTGCGGCTGGCTTGAGTGCGGAAGTCTATGGAGAAGTCAGCCACCGACCGTCGACCTTGTTGAAGCTTCAGAAGGCCCGCTGCAACTCCTGCCCTATCAGGATTCAGTCCAAACACTTTGCGAAGTTCAGAGGTGAATGTGAGGAAACTGGAACAGGCAGGAGATTGACGATCCCACTCAGCGGTTCCCCAGAGTCTCGCACGCCCAGTCAGGTGATTGATGGTGTAGGCAACCTTTGCAGCTTCAGAGGAGAAGGTGCGGGGCTGTAGAGCGAAGAGCAGGGTGCAGTTGGTGATGAAGGCAGAACAGGTCTCAGGTTCACCATCATATCGTTCAGGAGAGCCCACTCGTGGTTCTGGAGAAGCAGGCGATACAGCAGGCTGAGGAACAGGTGCAGGGGTTGGAGTTGGTGGTGACTCTCGAAGCCTGGAGGCGAGATCAGTGACAGTCTGGGTGAGAGTATCCACAGCACTCTGAAGGTGGCTAGTTGACGTGGCAATTAGCCCCTCATGATGAGCCAGCACCCCTTCAACTCTTTCCAGTCTGTCCATTGCTGATGGTGAACTGCTCGCTGGGTCCATCTTCTGGTCAGACTGTACTGACACGTTTGCAGGTAGGACCCAGAAGCAAGCAGTTTGATTAGAACAGTCTTTATTAACCAAGTTCAGAAACAGTTCAGTGCGGGCTGCGAACCCGCGACCAGGAGATCTGTGGACAGGCGCTCTCCTGACTGAGCTAACCTGGAGCTGAACAGCTGTCGGTTCCCACAGCCTTTTCAGGGAAGAGGCTGAGGACGGAGAGGAGCTCAAACAGTCTTTACAGGGGAGTAGCTGATTCTTGAGCGGGGCTTCAACCCGCACCAGCGAACTTAAGAGGTGAACACTCCTCTGATTGCAGCACCTCAGAGGAGTCCAAAACTGACACCCACACCGTTGAAACAGAGAACAGGCTGTGGCTTGAGCGGGGGTCGAACCCGCGACAGCTCGGTCCACAGTCGGACGCCTTACCGACTGAGCCACCCAGGCGATGCAGTGACAGAAGCTCACACAGTCTTTATAGAAAGAGGTGAAGCAGGCTTGACTCACGCACAGACGCAGCTGAGGCGCTCAGGAACACTTGGAGGAGGGATTCAGGCGAACTCGCTTGTCGAAGACAGGCAGGAAGTCAGACACCAGGCGATTGGCACAACGAGAGCAGACTGGGTTCGCAACTGGAGACGGAAGCAGGGTCAGGTACCAGACGTGGGTCACAACGAGAGCGGGCTGGATTCGCAACAGGAGACGGAAGCAGGGTCAGATACCAGACTCGGGTCACAACGAGAGCGGGCTGGATTCGCAACAGGAGGCGGAAGCAGGGTCAGATACCAGACGGGGTCACAACGAGAGCGGGCTGGATTCGCAACAGGAGACTTCAGCAGGATCGAAAGCCGGGGATTCAGACAGGCGGATGAATACAGGACAGAAGCTAGTCGATACCTTGGAGTCGAGCCGAGGGTCAGGCGTATGAGGCAGAGTCTGGGACGAAACTGGTCGGCAACGGGTGATCAATCCGGGAAACAAGTCTGGACCTTTCAGCATGAGTGCGACGACAGTCTGACGCTGGTTGAGTGTGGAGCTGGGGCTTATGTAGCTGGCTTGATTACGGGAGATGAGCTGCAGGTGTGAGCGGCGGCACAGGTGAGGTGAGTGAGGACTGATTAAGGTGCAGCTGGGAGTGACAGGCTGTGGGAGAGGCTGAGGCTGCAGACTGAGATGTGACACATATATCACATAATAGGATGTATGAGCGGACATTATTCCAGCTGTATCCTTTTCACTCACTTATCAAACACAAAGCACTGCAGCTGATGCCCTGCAGCAGCATTATCTGTGAGTTTACCGTGGTCCGTCTAGGCGGAACTAATGTCCTCACTGACATTAGTTCCGCCTAGACGGAACTCATCCGCCCTGTAGTCCGGATGAATAACTGTCTGTCTAGGGTACCGTCACACGTACACACACCGCTGATTGGCTGATGCTGCACAGCCACACATGACATCGCCTGAATAGATCAACTTTTTTTTAACTTTGACATCGCACGACGAGTGAAGTGGTCGTCTTGTACGCGGCTGTCACATCGCGGGAGGGTTTGCCCCGCCCCATCGCGGCTGTACATTGACTTTGAACGGAGAATGATTGCCGAGGTAGTACAAGTAGCGTCCAGTGTGAACGCACCTTTAGGTGTCAGAGTGTGTTTGGTTGTCTCTCTCTACATGTCAGCCCTGTAGTTGGCCCATGCTGGATCGACGATGGATATCAGCCTCAGCAAACATTACAGGTGTTACACTGTAAAATGTTACCATGTCATCTGATGAATCTACTCACACTTATGTCCTCAGGATTCACCCAGAGGCTCAAAGGATTCTGGGTAATCCCTGCGTCCCTGTGGTGATGCTGGACCGTCTAAATCTCCAGTCTGCCTGGCTGTCATGTCTGCAGCCCATGGTGTCTCTGGTCAGACTGCATCTCCAAACACAAGACAAGATCCAAAATGGCCACCCCATGGTGGAGCATCCTGAGCAGGTACAGAGACACAGGCTGCTTTCAAATTCACCTACTACATACTGCAAATGAAGGTAGAAGGCAGTAGGTACTGCATACTGCTGACTACACTGGACTGTAGTCTGACTGTTCTGTTCGGTTTATTTTGTAGCTACGCTGGTTTTCAGTTTGAGCAATGCGGAAGTAGGCTACAGCTGATTTATTTTCCAAACTTTATTTTAAATGTACAAAACAAACCATGAATACATGTTGACATTTCAGGTATTAATCTGCAAAGATATTAACAGAAGCAGCATTTAATATGAATCAGTCAGAGGTGGAGAATAGTCATTATTTCGGAGAGGAATTCTTTTCTATATTTTTGTGTGACGGCATATTAGGGCCACTTAGAGGAAAAACAACACATCAGGAATAAACATCACATCACAGTACCGTATAAAGAATGAGGAGAAGTGGGAACATTTGAGGTGGAGGAGAAATACAGAATGTAACAGTAAAATGTCGTACACATACACTAATAATGCCACAGATAAAATACAGACTTAACACCTTCAGGCCGTTATGAACCGTAACAGAGAAACAATAACAACAGAACTTTTTACAACTAATAACACAGTAGTACATGTTGAAAAGGTAAAGTGAGTAACAGTAAGCGAAACAGACTAATGCACCCTGTGAATTTTTCCAGAATCAGTAGGTCATCCTTATTTTTTGCAAACTGCGACTTTTGCATTTGTTCACTTGCCATATACTACATTTTGGATGAATCAGAACGCACTGCCTGTCTTCCCCCTCCAGAACAGATTCGGGGAGAGTGAGGTGCACACCATGGAGACTGTTGAAGCCCCCCTTGGTCCTACAGCAGCAGAACCACCAGAGTCCACTGAGACCTCTGAAGAACCAGAGCCGGACTTGGACTGTGAGTCCAACCCGGACCAGCCTTACATCCTGCTAGATTCTGGATCTGAAGAGTGGGACCATGATGTGTTAACAGATCCAGAAACCTTTTATCTGGACCCTGACGTGGATCAAACATTGGTGATAGAGCTGGACCCAGAGCTGGAGAGCCAGTCTGGGGAACCTGAACCTGAACCTCAGTGTGAAGACAATGATGAAGCTCTCGTGGTCATCAGTGAAGGTCACAGCGTGGAGGGCGGAGCCGTCAGTGATGGTCACCCAGCGGAGGACGGAGTAGGTCCAGAGGAGATGGAGAGTGAAGACTTCTGTGCTGTTTGTCTGAATGGAGGAGATCTGCTGTGCTGTGACCGCTGCCCCAAAGTCTTTCACCTTGTCTGCCATATCCCCCCCCTCAGCAGCCCCCCGCTGTGAGTCTGGGGAAATACCTGAGCTGTTGGTTTGGAAGGAAACAGCAGGATCCTCCACAGCACACAGAAAACCATTCAAAACAGAAATATAAATAAAATATACAAGTAAAGCACTGGACGGGTCCCCATTCTGTCACAGGTCCCTCATGCCTGTTTGACCTCCTTCTTGGGGGTTTCATCCCTTTTCATCTCTTTAAACTGTTCTAAGTTAGACTGATATTTGTTTCTGCAGCTTTGCTCATAACCTCAGTCTTTGTAATGGCTTTGTATAAGACATTCTATTGTTCCTCCTTCGGTCACATGATCAGTTGTGGACTTCATCCCCTCCCAAATTGCTCTGAGATTCAGTGGCAACTTGTGGAACACTGCCTCACAGATGCCACAATTTTGACCAAATCTCTCCAAAAACATAATCTCCTGATGGTTTACTTTGTCAGGAATCCAGTCATGTTATTTTTAAAAATGAGGCCCCCTTTGATTTTGACTGTAGAGGCCTAACTGCCAGAATGGTGTGGTCCTGAGTTTTCTTTCCCCATGCATTTGAATGGGAGGAGCTGCCAGGGCTTTTTTGGGGTTCACCAAATTTGAGGGCTCATCACTTGGAAATCATTTGAGAAATAACAAATTGTCACATATCTTTTGTTCATCAATGCCTCCTTAGTCATTTGTCAACTTTTCAGGCTGATATCATTCACGGCCTTAGAGGTGATAATTTTCAAAACTTTAATTTTGAAAGGCAAATTGCCAGCTTCCTGATTGAGATAGGTCAGGGGTGTCAGCACGTGATTTGTGGGTCTCTATGAGACGAACATTTTGATGTTTGTTTGATGTTCTTATGACATTCCTAGTTGCCCCAGCAGCCATTTTTGTGAGCCATATTGTGCTCAGTTGGTGCTAGAATGCTATGTATTACATTTTTTCATTTTATGAAAACTTGTACCCCATCTGGCATGGTTGTCAGTTATGGTCTTGCTATGAGCTTGTTAAGGTTGTTAATGTTAGGGTATGACCGTGTGTTTTCAAGTTGGACCCAGAGCAGAGGCAGACGATCAGAAAAGGTTAACTCAGGATTTATTGTTCTCCAAAAAACAGTCCAAAACAAAAAGGTTTAAAGCAGGTGACTGTGTAAAAAAGTGGTGATGGCGGTAGCAGGAGTTCGTGGAGACCTGAAAGACAAAGGAAAGGCAGGTGAGTCTTCAGGTGAAGTGAGCATGAGCAAAAAACCATCAAAAGGAAAAAATGAGCTCCAAGTAGCAGCGACAGGGCTTAAGGCCAGCACTGAGAAGAGGCTTGGGGTTGAAACGAACCACAAAGAAGTACAGCCAGCCAGCGATCAGCAGACTGAAGCTCCCGGCTTAAGTAGGGAAGGTAATCAGGGCAGCAGAAAACAGGTGAGGCTCCAGCGCAGGTCTGCTACATGGACACGCCCCTGCTGCATCACTCAGGAAAAGAGGAGAGCCCGAGAGGGGAGGGGGGAAGGAGCAGGAGGAAACTGGAGAAGAGGGTGAATCCTCAAAGTTTAATCATCGTGCGAAGTGGGGATGATCAGGTAAGGTCTTATTTTGAAATCCAAATTGCCGGCTTCCTGTTTGAGATAGGTCAGGGGTGTCAGTGCGTGATTTGTGGGCATCAATGAGACCTATATTTTGGAATTGGTTTCATCTCCCTACAACAATCCTAGTGGCCTTGAGGGACATTTTGGTGTAAATACTGTAGGTGGGGGTCATTTTGTCCATTTTTTCAAATTTCTTGGCATCCTGGAGGTATGTGCCAGTTTTGGTGAGTTTTTGAGCATGTTTAGAGGGTCAAATTAAGGTTTAAAGAGCCTAGGGAAAAATTAAAGCTGCAAGCAGTGTTGGTCAGGTCCTCGCTCTCTTGTAGGTCCCTCATGCCCCTTTGACCTCCATTTTGAGTGTTTCATCCCTTTTTGGCCTTTGTTTATGCTCTTGTATGTACCTGCCTTTCTGTCAGGAGCCTCAGTCTTTAAGGCTGCGTTCACATGGACGCTCCTGACTTAAAGACGCAAAAATTTTTCCTTTGTGTTTTAGAATTCTTCTGCGTTCAGACGACGACGCTCGGAGACGAGTTAATCCGCTGTAGTGTGCATGCCGGTTCAGTAGATGGCGGTGTAGGTCTGCAGAGAGGCAGCGCTGCTACAACACATGAACAAAGAAGAAAAACCTTTCGCAAACAACAATGGTGAACAGACACACAGAGACGCAGGAGTTTCTTTTCTGGACAACAAATCAGTTCGGACAACAAATCTGACTAGATAGTTTTGTCTGGATAACAAACTGAGTAAGGTAAGACGCTCGCACTTTACTTGGCAGACAGCCGAAGCTGCTGTTGTTCCTGGTATGCGCGCGCAGCCTTCATGTTAAAGAGTACTGCGCATGCGGTGATGTCAGCGTTTCACCCTGAAACGCTCTGATACGGGTTTACAGGGAGCTGAATGGAGAGCGGATTCAAATCTTTCCACTCGGGAGCCCGTTTTCAAAAGTTTCCATTTTAGATGGAAAGCAACACGATCTCATCTAAACGCAAGGCCAAAATGCAACGAAAACGTATCGGATTTGACCATTTTCGGCACCATGTAAACGCAGCCTAATAGGGTCCTCGCTCAAAGGGAAAGGACCTCTTCTAGCTGTAGAAGAGGTCTATCGTTGCCCTGTCGTTTCTTTCGTATTATTACGCCCACCCGGCCATTAAACCTTAATTTGACCCCCTAAACATCCTCAAAAGCTCACCAAAACTGGCACGCACCTCAGACTTTAATTTTGACAAAATGGAAAAAAATTCTCCCAACATGCCAAAATGTGCCCTCTAGCGGCACCTGGAAACACTAAATTGGACCTTTCAGCAACCAGGAATGTCATAGAGAGATAAAACTAATGACAGAATGATCTTCTTATTGAGACCCACAAATCACACCCTGACACCCCTGACCCATCTCAAACAGGAAGCTAGCAATTTGCCTTTCATAATATGTATATTTTTAAATGATCTCCTCCTACACCGTGAATGGTATCAGCTTGAAATGTGAACAGATGAGAGAGAAGGCATTGATGAACAAAAGATATGTGGAAATTTGTTTTTTTTTTCAAACGGTTTTTGAATGAAGAGCCCTCAAAGTTGGTGAACTCTGAAACAGCCCTCACAGCTATTCCCATTCAAATCAATGGGGGATGACAAGAAACAGTAAGAGACATCCTGTGTTAGTTAGACCTCTAAAGAAAAAAACAAAACAAAGTAAAGCTCTATAAATTTCATGACTGGATTCCTGACAAAATTTTCCATAAAAATGTTTTATTTTTTATAGGGATTGAGTCAAAATTGTGGCATCTGTGAGGCTATGTTTTTTTGAGTGTTTTTTGTTGCTCCTGAGAAAAAGAGCACTTCCAGATGATGTCACACCATTCCTTGCTACAGGTCACATGACTCACTGAAGGAGGAACAACAGAATGTCTTATACAAAGCCATTACAAAGACTGAGGCTCCTGACAGAGCAGCAGAAACACATGCCAGTGTGACTTAGAGCAGTTTTAAGGGATGAAAAGGGATGAAAAGGGATGAAACCCTCAAAATGGAGGTCAACGGGGCATGTGGGACCTGCAACAGAGTGAGGACCCATCCAATGCTGCCCGCAGTCTTAATAAAGGGTGTGTATTACACATTCTAATTTCCCTTCTACAGTCGCATGATCAACTGTGGACATCAAAGGGAGAGAAGAGGGACACCATCCTCTGGTGACCACTTTTGTGCTCTATTTTTTGCTTAGGTGGTGCAAGAGAGCGCATTTTGGATTTTGTTTTTCATTTTATGAAAAATTGTACCCCTTCTGGCATGTGTGTCAGTTGTGGCCTTGCTGTGAGCTTGTAAAGGGTGTCAAATCATTGTGTGAAGTGGGGATGATGCAGTGAGCTCTTCTTATGAAATTCAAATTGCCAGCTCTAGCTGGAAGAGGTCCTTCCCCTTTGGGTGAGGACCCTAATATTAATAAGAAAGAAAGAAACCATACAGGAACAAAAGGGAATAGGGAACAATGGGAACCCTCTTCTAGCTCTAGCTAGGAGAGGTCCTTCCCCTCTTGGCGATGACCCTAATAATACTACGAAAGAAACATTACAAAAACCTGTGTGTTCCTGTTTTGTTTCTTTCTTCTTGTTATCGTTACGCTGACCCACTCTTTAAACTTTAATCAGGCCCCTAAACATGCTCAGAAACTCACCAAAATTGGCACACACCTCAGAAAAATTTAGCGAAATGTAAAAACTAACCCCAAACATGCCAAAGGTGCTCTTTAGTGCCACCTGGAAACACTTAAATGGACCTCACAGCCACTAGGAATGTTGTAGAGAGATCAAACCAATGCCAAAACGCAGGCCTCATCGACGCCCACAAATCACGTGCTGAAACCCACGGTCTATCTCAAACAGGAAGCCGGCAATTTGGATTTCAAAATAAAACATTGCTCATAAAAGATTTCATCCAGAAAAGTGATCTCCTCCTAGACCGTAAATGGTATCAGTTTGAAATGCGAACAGATGACAGAGGAGACATTGAAACAAAAGTTATGAAGGAATTTGTTATTTCTCAAATGGTTTCCGAATGATGAGCCCTCAAAGTTAATGAACCCCAAAGAAGTCCTCGCAGCTCCTCTCATTCAAATGAATGGGAAATGGAAACCAGACAAGCTGTGGCAGTTAGGCCTCTACAGAAAAAGATACAAAGGTACCAAAAGCTTTAAAAATTACAAAGTTGGATTCCTCACAAAATTTACGATGAAAATGTCCAGTTTGTAGAGATTGGGTCAGAATTGTGGTCTCTGGGAAAAAAATGTTGCAAAGCTATCGTTGCTCTGCTGCCGAAGCCATGTTGAGATTATGTCACTCCCTGATTGACAGTTGAGTGCAGGTGGTCATGCAGTAACAAATGGAATGTGTAATACACATCCATTATGAAGACTGAAGCTCCTGACAGAGCTGCAGAAACACACAATAGTCCAATGTTGAGCATATAAAAAGGTCAAAAAAGGGATGAAACGGACAAAAAGGAGGTCAATCGAGCATGAGGGAGTTACAAACAAACCAACACTGTTTGCAGCTTGAATTCCATATGCAACTGCTTTGATCACCACTGGAATTAATGTTTCCATCTGTCTGTCAGTTAGTATGTCTGTCTATCAATCAGTCTGTCAGTCTTTCTTTCCATCCATCTGTCGGTCTTCCTGTCTGTATGTCTGTCTGTCAGTCCATCCGTCTGTCTGTCATTCGGTCTGTCTGTCCGTCAGTCCATCTGTCAGTCTTTCTGTCTATATGTCTGTCTGTCAGTCAATCAATCAGTCTTTTTGTCAGTCAGTCAGAATCCTGTCAGTCTGTCTGTCTTTCTTTCAGTCTGTCTTTCTGTCTGTATGTCTCTCTGTCAGTCTGCCTGTCTGTCTGTCAGTCAGTCTTTCTTTCCGTCCGTCTTTCGGTCTTCCTGTCTGTATGTATGTCTGTCTGTATGTCAGTTAGCCAGTCAGTCTTTCTGTCCGTCTTTCTGTCTGTCAGCCATACAGTCAGTCAGTCTGTCTGTCCGTCAGTCCATCTGTCAGTCTTTCTGTCTGTATGTCTGTCTGCCAGTCAATTAGTCAGTCTTTTTCTCAGTCAGTCAGTCTTTCTTCCTGTCTGTCAATCTGTCTTTCTTTCAGTCTGTCGGTCTGTCAGTCTGTCTGTCTTTCTTTCAGTTTGTCTGTCAGTCAGTCTGTCTGTATTTCAGTCAGATATTCTGTCAGTCAGTCAGTCTGTCTAACAGTCCATCTGTCTTTCTAACTGTATGTCTCTCTGTCAGTCTGCCTGTCTGTCTGTCAGTCTGTCTTTCTGTCCTGTCTGACCTCTGATTGCAGTTGTATCAGAGCTCCTTTGCCTTTCAGGGGGGACTGGATCTGCTCGCTGTGTCGATCTGATCAGGATTGGTCCTGTGACCTTGAGGACGGTCTGTCTTGTGGAGTCAGAGCTCCATACAGGCTGTCTGTGTGTGAGCAGAGGGTGAGCTGAGTGCTGAGAGATCATAAATCACTGACTGATGGATCACATTCTTCTGGTGATGGTGTTTCTCTGTTCTCTCCTGCAGAGATGTGAGAAGTTGACTCTGCTGCTGTTCTGTCACAGACTCAGCGCTCCGTTTCATGAGCCTGTCAGCCCTCTGGTCAGTCCTACACCTGTCCTTTATTAACCTGAGCTGTGTCACACTCACCTGTTTGATAACCTCCCTGAGCCCTTTACACGAACAAGAGGAAGATTTTACACAAGAATTAAACTGTCAACTCATAAACTGACCAGACATGGAAAGGCAGCCTGATGGTTTGAGGCTAGCAGAAGGGTTAAAGACCTATCATTGAGGGGCAGTGGGGGATTGGGAGTTAGTTTGGAGGGCAGGGTGGTTTAAAGGAGTTAGTTCGGAGGGTCTGTTGGTTTAGAGGAGTTAGTTTGGTTGGCTGGATAGCTTAAAGGAGTATTGCTTGTTTGGGGGGGCAGGTAGTTTAGAGGAATTAGTTTGGAGAACTGGGTGGTTTAATGAAGTAAATTTGGAGGGTCTGTTGGTTTAGAGGAGTTAGTTTGGTTGGCTGGATGGCTTAAAGGAGTAAGTTTGGAGGGCCGGGTGGTTAAAAGGAGTTAGTTTGGAGGGTTGGTGTGGATTAAAGGAGTTAGTTTGGAGGGCTGGGGTGGATGAGAGGAGTTAGTTTGGAGAACTGGGTGGTTTAGAAAAGTTAATTTGGGGGTCGTGTGGTTTAGAGGAGTTAGTTTGGGAGCAGGGTGGATTAAAGGAGTTAGTTTGGAGAACTGGCTGATGTAATGAAGTTAATTTGGAGGGCTGGTTGGTTTTAGAGGAGTTAGTTTGGTTGGCCTGGTGGATAAAAGGAGTTAGTTTGGAGGGCTGAGTGGTTAAAAAGAATTAGTCTGGGGGGAAGGGTGGATTAAAGGAGTTAGTTTGGAGAACTGGGTGATGTAATGAAGTTAATTTGGAGGGCTGGTTGGTTTTAGAGGAGTTAGCTTGGTTGGCCTGGTGGATTAAAGGATATATTTAGAAGGGCTTGGTGGTTAAAAGAAGTTAGTTTGGAGGGTAGGGTGGTTTATAGGTGTTGTTTCGAAGAGCCTTGTCATTTAAAGGACTTAGTTTGGAGGGTCGGGTGGATTAAAGTATAATGTTTGGAGGGCTGCATGATTAAAGGAGTTAGTTTGGAGAACTGGGTGGTTTAAAGAAGTTAATTTGGAGGATCAGGTGTTTTAGAGGAGTTAGTTTGGGGGGTGGGTGCATTAAAGGAGTTAGTTTGGAAGACTGAGTGGTTAACAGGAATTAGTTTGGGGGGCAGGGTGGATTAAATGAGTTAGTTTGGAGAACTGGGTGGTGAAATGAAGTTAATTTGGAGGGGGAGTTGGTTAAGAGGAGTTAGTTTGGTGGGCCTGTTGGTTTAGAGGAGCTAGTTCAGAGGGCTGGTTGGTTCAGAGGAGTTAGTTTGGTGGGCTGGGTGGTTTAAAGAAGTAAATTTGGAGGGCTGTGATGCTAAGAGGAGTTAGTTTGGAGGGCTGCATGGATTAGAGGAGTATGTTTGGAGGGCTGGGTCATTTAAAGGACTAAGTTAGAAGGGTTTGGAGGATTAAAGGAGTTAGTTTGGAGGGCAGGGTGGATAAAAGGAGTTTGGAGAGCTGTGTGGAGTAGAGGAGTTAGTTTGGGGGGACGGATGATTGAAAAGAGTTTCTTTGAAGGGCTGTGTTGAGTAGAGGAGTTAGTTTGGAGGGCCGGGTGGATTAAAGGAGTTATTAAGTTTCCCTCCCTCGCTTGGATGTACCAGCACAGCCCTTCTTATTGACCCACTACTGAACCTTCACTTGTGGACCTTCTGGAGTTATAAAACCTTTAACCATTGGTGCTAGTTTAGTCCAAAAATCATATATTTCTTCCCCCCTGTGCGAATGCTATAGGTCAAGTACTGAACCAGATATTTAAACAATAAGGCAAACATGAAGCAGACTGGAGGTCATATTTATTTAACTGTTCAAAACCAAGTTCGGGGCTGTTGTTCTAACCTAAGTGGAGAAATCCAATCTGGCTGTACCGTACATCCTAAATGTTCCACTTAGCCTTCATAACAGGCCTTGCTATAGAAACAATGTTGATGTTCCATGATCTAATGTGAGAGTCTCCTTCAGGCAAGAAACTATTACCAGGTCATCAAGAGGCCCGTCGACCTGTCGCTGATCCGCAGAAAGCTGGATGACAGCAGGACGCTGCACTACTTCACCGCCGAGCAGTTTGTGGACGACGTCCTGCTGATGTTCAGGAACTGTGCTACCTTCAACTACGTGAGTCCAGCATGAGTTTGACCTCTAATCTAATTTCTGCTTTAATTAAATCATCAGCGGCCTGAGGGAGAAGTTCCACATGTTCAAGAGAAACTGGGAAACTTGTTCCTGTTGTTTTACATGAAAACTGCCCATCAGGCTATGAGGGTCTACCAGAGAACATAAACCCCACCTGACATCTGATATTTAATAAGAGCTAAATGTTTGATCCTTCAGTTTGAGTTTAAACCATTACAGGCTCTGAGGAGCAAGCCCAGACCTTTACACCATGAACTTCTCCTGTCGTATGTGTTCACCTGGAGGAGATGAAGCTCTTCTGATAGCGTGAATTTTAAGTCATGGATCAGTCCATTTTAGTCATGGATCAATCAATTTTTGTCATGGATCAATTAATGTATCAAGAATCATTATTTGATTATGGACATATTCCATCCATATCTTAGTTTGCTATCCACGCATCAACGTATTTTAAGTTATGTGTATATATTAACCAATACAGATGAATCTATGCTGAGTATAGATGAACACAGACAGAAGTCTGGCAACCAGAAATAACCTGACCATGCAAAGAGAACAGACACACAGACACAACCATGTAGAGAATGTCAGACACTTATATAGGTACCCCTCAGATGCTATTCTCCAGTGAGGAGACAGCATGGAGACCGAGACCCTCACTCAACCAACTCAATCACTTATTCACTTACACAAAGCATCAAATTGTATCTATGGCTATTTGTACCGACCATGCAATAAACAATGATAATCACAGTTTGGTATTAAGAAACCTCCATTCAAACATCTCACTATCTGAGGCGCGGGACAGCTGGACAGCATCGTGCTATCAAATGCAGCTGCGAGAATATTCCTATCAGATGGTACTGCTAACAGATGGCATTCTGAGCAGGGTCCCTAACATCTTTATCTGATGCTTCTCTGTTTTACAGCCAGACTCAGAGGTGGCTCAGGCTGGCCGAAGCCTGGAGCTGTTCTTCTTGAACAAACTGAGGGAGATGTTTCCGGGTCGGGCCTTCCTGTCAGCCTGCCAGAAGAGTGCGGACACCAAGCTTCAGTGGTTCAGGAGGAAGAGGAGGGAGCACAGGAGGAAGAAACACACTTTGAGTGGGAGGAAATATTTACTGTAATTGTTTAAACTCACGTCGCACAGTCTGGACAGATGAGGAACACGTAGAGTTAAAGTACATTAGCATGTAAATGCTGCCATCAGGCTCTCCATCACAGTAATGAAAGATGACCACCCCACTGTTACTTATTTTAAAGACATCTTGTAGTGTCTCATTATTTCAGTAAACACCGAATGAGTTGGCTCGTAGGAAGGAAGCACGAACACAGGCAAATTCCAAGTTTGACAAGCCACGTTTATTGAAGTCACAAGATGAACGATAACAAATGGGAGTTTATTTGCATCACAACACCCCAAAACAACTGAAGCTAAGGTTGAGTATGCATCTTTATATAGACGGGTGAGGCTCCTCCCATCAACCCAAAGGTTCCAGAGGGTTCCTCCCCATCTCCCTTCAACAGTCACATTCTGTTAATTCTTCACCACAAAGGTGTAATTTCCACTCTTATAGGCCTATATACACTCCTCGTTCGTTCATTCATTTTCTATACCCGGCTATCCCTTTCGGGGTTTCGGGGGGGTGGAGCCTATCCCAGCTATCATCGGGCGATGGCAGGGTAGGGTACAGGGTACACCTTGAACCGGTCGCCAGTCACATTAGATTAAGATCCTGAAAGGGTCAAAACATTACGTACATAATTTCGCTTTCAGTAAGAACCTCTCAGTAACATTAAATGGTGATGTTAAATGTGTTTATGTGACTAAATATACAAGAGAATATATAAACATATTAAATATAAATATATTAATATTATTATGGCTGCTGTAAAATAACCAACATAGAAGACTTGGGTTTAATAAGGCCCAGCATATAAGTTAAACTGTCTTTAACTAATGTATAACCCAACATTATGCAAAATAGGTGATTAATATTGACAACGTTACATCTACCATATTGGTTTGATACTTCATAACTCATTCTTCCAGCTAATTCTAAGCAAAAAGATACTCAAGTTATTGCAATGACCAATTATACCAACCTTTAACATTTCATCACTCGGAGTAAGTAAAGAAAGAGATAATAAAAGAATGCGTAAAATAAACCCATTGGTCAATAGTGATACTAACAAGATATGTTACGTTTATTTCCCACCACAATCTTTGTGCATCCCTTTGGGTTTACCAAGTGAATAGTAAATCGCCTGCTTTGTTCCTTGAATTAATTTCACATCCTGAGGGAGAAAAGCTGTTAAAAAGCAGCCACCCTGGTTGGAGGCAACCCTCGGGACCACTCGCTGCATATGACATGGGGGGTGTCCTGTCTCTGTAACCATCAAGGACTGTGACAAAAAAAAAATAAGCCCCCCCCCCCCCCATCAGGACTTTATTATTATCATATCTTTCAAAAACTTTGGTGAAGTCACCGTGTTAAAGGATATTTATGGACCAGTGCTGCAGATTACTCCTGATTTTCTGGGAAATGTTCAATATTTTCTTGCCCGTTAATAAAGACTGATGATGTTAGAAAGTTACCTCCTCAGATAAAAGCTGTCTAAACACTCTGTTTATTAAATCTGCCCTGCATGCTCGTCCATCAGCGTGTCAGCGTGTGTTTGTCCTGGACTCCCCTGCCGTCATCGGTGGTCTGGATTCTGTGTTCTCTGTTTGCGCCTGCAGCTTTTAAACATCAGATTCTTCTGTGAGGACATTTTGTTCACCCAGGATTCACCTCGGAGTCGTCTGTCAGCGATAAAAGTACAAAGTGACTGCGTCTGATAGGAGCAGATATTAAAGCCAGACACCCTTAGGAACTTTTGCCAAAATGCTCCAGAGTGAAAAATTAGCATCACAGAGGCAACACCACAAGCAAAAGTAATCAAACAATACTTTACCTGTATCTGTGTTTCTTATTTTAAAACAAGCACAAAGGCTTCACAGAAATAATGAAGCCAATAGAAGCTGAATTTTCGAAGTTTTTCTGTTTTGTGCTGTTGCATGGGATTTTGTCAGGATTTCTTCATAAAAACACATTTCGTATGTATAATTGCTGTGGTATTTAGGCCATAGTTAATGTGATACACTATATTGCCAAAAGTATTTGCTCACCTGCCTTGACTCACATAAGAACTTAAGTGCCATCCAGGGTTCAATATGACATCAGTCAACCCTTTGCAGCTATAACAGCTTCAACTCTTCTGGGAAGGCTGTCCACAAGGTTTAGGAGTGTTTATGGGAATTTTTGACCATTCTCCCAGAAGAGCATTTGTGAGGTTATGCACTGATGTTGGACAAGAAGGCCTGGCTCTCAGTCTCTGCTCTAATTCATCTCAAAGGTGTTCTGTGGGGTTGAGGTCAGGACTCTTTGCAGGCCAGTCAAGTTCATCAACACCAGACTCTGTCATCCATGTCTTTGTGGACCTGCTTTGTGCACTGGTGCTCAGTCGTGTTGGAAGAGGAAGGGGCCAGCTCCAAACTATTCCCACAAAGTTGGAGCATGGAATTGTCCAAAATTTCTTGGTGTGCTGAAGCATTCAGAGTTCCTTTGACTGGAACTAAGGGGCCAAGCCCAGCTCCTGAAAAACACCCCCACACCATAATCCCCCCTCCACCAAACTTTGCACTTGGCACAATGCAGTCCCACAAGTGTTATTCCCCTGGCTACCGCCAAACCCAGACTGGTTCAGCAGATTGCCAGATGGAGAATAATAATAGTAATAATAATGATAATAAATTTTATTTGTATAGCACCTTTAAAAACATTAGTTTACAAAGTGCTTTGACAGCAGTCAACATAAGATAACAAAGCACACGAGTTTAAACACAAGGAAAAATGAACAACCGAAAAAGGGTCAATAAAATCAAAGAACAGTTGGGACATACACAAATAGCAAAATTAGGCTGAGAAAGAAAGCCTGTGCCTGAAATAGTACATTACTCACAGCACACAAAACAAAAATATGAAAATAACAATAATAATAATAATAATAATAATAATAATAATAATAATAATAATATACTGTTTTTGTTACTACTATTACCATTAATATATTACCATTATTACTTAATCATCACTTACTCATTTATTTTCTTGATCCCCTTCTTATATTATTGTAGTTAATTATTATAATTATTATTATTTCATCATCTACATACTTTTCACTTTTCCTCCTTTTCATTTATCTATCCTTCATTCCTTTACATCATTCTATCCATATTTTAATATATTTTATTTATTGC
Organism: Scarus forsteni; assembly: GCA_036419115.1. Classification (NCBI taxonomy): domain Eukaryota; kingdom Metazoa; phylum Chordata; class Actinopteri; order Labriformes; family Labridae; genus Scarus; species Scarus forsteni. Next base: position 357,196 of record JAZDUH010000459.1, read on the forward strand.
CCCCTTTACAGCTTCTCTCCGTACAACCATAGCCACACCAATGACACCCCATCCTGTCCCTACCATCGTATCACCTGCCGCTAATGATGTTGTCCTCCTCTGCTTGTTAATACTCAACCCTATGTTTATTTTATTACTCTTTTATACTTTATTTTTCGTTTTATTTACTATGATATATTTACATTTACAGTTACGATCATTATACTGCATCTGCTAGTGTTAAAGCTATGGTCTACGATTTGGAAGCTTTGTACATATTAATAACACCGTTTATAAGGCTGTTATGGTCCTATGGTCCTATCTACACAGTATAAAGACCAAAAAGAACGAAAAAAATCCATTCAGTATATCTGCTGAAAAGCTGCATACTAGCTGACCAATCAAACCTAAGAACCTGCGACTATTAATTGGTCCGTGAGTTGGTCTGTGAGTCCATCCAATCCTCGTCTCCCTCGCTACGCAGCGTCATGCGTAGTGCGTCATGGTCCCGTCTCCTCCCCTCTACCTCCGGTGGGCAGCTAGCAGCGTTAGCTACTGAACTATCATGGAGCCAGAAAAACCTAGCGCCGAGACCGAAGCCGCCTCCCTCTCCCGCGGGGCCCAACGGAGCTCTGCCCGCGGGTTGAGGCCTGTTAGCGGGCTAACGGCTAACGGCTAACGAATAGCCTCAGCCGGCCGTCAGACCTTCAGCATCGGCCGTTTCGCCCCTGGTTGATCAGGTAATGGCTTTGTTTACTACAGTGGGAGATGTCTGCTGAATAACTCTGGTTAGTTTGTGCCTGCACGGGCTAATAACTTGTAGGGGAGCGGGTTAGCCTGTTAGCCGCTAATCGTTAGCACTGTAAGCTGAGCTGGGGAGGACAGGCTGAGAAAGATAAATCCTCCCCCACACTCGGCTCCGCTCTGGCGGCGCCAGACCCGCATTGCCGCCGGTCCAATTGAAATGGCTACTGCTGTGTGTTACAAGGGGGATGTCTGTCGTGTTTGATACTTTCAGTTGAGCTGAGCTGTTTTTGATTGAGTTTGCTGCTGATATATTGTGCTAGTCGCTCGTAGCTCTGTCCGAGGGGGCTTTATGAGGACATGAGCTGGGGGCGGGATCTTGGAACACGGAGGGGAGAGGGGAGGGAAGGGGGGCAGGCTGCGGTTTCAAATCGTAGACCACAGCTTTAAATGACTTTTCTCCCTTTTATAGCAAATTATTAATATTACTGTTGTTCTACTTATTATCTATTTTTTAAATCTTTGTTATAAGCATCCATACTACAGTTTAATTTAATTTCATTATTATTGTGGCTGATGTTGCCATTGTTATTATTAATTTTACTACGATTAAGTAATAAAAACAATAATAATGATTATTATTATTATGTTATCATCATTATTATATAATTACTATAAATATTATTATTATATTAGAAAATATGAGTGAAGTTCAAGATTCAAGATGCTTTATTGTCACAAGATAATGTACAAGTACATACACTGTGAAAAACTTAAAAGTTGGCATTGTTAATTACTATATATATATATATATATATGTCTTCATACGTTTTGTCTGTCCGTCTCACTGTACTGTCTCATTGCACAACAAAAAATAGCACAATAAAAAGTATTTTAATTTGAAAGAATGTATTTAAATGTGTGACAGCGTGTTAGGTGTTGATTTCAGATAGTGTGATGGACCCAGAGCAGAGGCAGAGATCAGATTAAAGTTGCAAAACACCAGGGTTTATTTACAAGGGAATCAAAAATGTGATATATATAAAAAAGGTGGCAGTGGCAGGAGCTCGTGGAGACCTGGAAGAAAAACTGGAGAGAGCACTGACTAGTCTTCAGGCAAAACCCAAACCATCCAAAACACTTCCCAAACACAAAAATAGAAAAGAGATCACTCATAGGAATGAGAGATAGAAAACTGAAGCCAGCACAGACTGTGAGAGTACAAACCACAAACTTAAGGCAATCAGCCGGCGAAGAGAGAAATCCGCCACTGGCTTAAATAGGGAGATCCTAATCAGGAAACCAGGAACAGGTGGTGAAGGCAGAGGAGAGCAGCTCCATGGGCGCCGCCCATTCCGGTTGTCCACAGGGATGTGAGAGAGGGAAGACAGCTCCACAGCGCCAACTCCACACAGGTGAACAGGGGAAGTGCAGGACAGGAAAAGAGAAGACAACCCGAAAGGGGAGGGAGAGAGGAGCAAAACTGGAGCACTAGCGAGCAGTCCTCACACAGCATCCAGTATTATTAGTACATCTCTGTCGTTTTTAACAAACTCATCCGTGTGAAAATCGGGTAAAAATTTGCAGAGTTATGCTCATAATAGTTGGGCATTATACACCTTTCTCAGTATAATAAACGCACTGGTGCCACATGTCTGACCCATCCAAGATGGCGGCCGGTTGCTATGTCAGCTCCAATAGGCAGCGCCAGTCAATGAGGCGTCTAAGTATATATGTCTATGGGTAACGCTTCCTACTTCTTCTTCTTCTTCTTTTGTGGGTTTTCTTGGTGGTTGGCAAGCAACGAATTGTTGCATTACCGCCACCACCTGATGTGGAGTGTGAGGTAACACTTCCATTTTGGGATTTGTTTTTTTGTGTGTGTTTTCTTTCTTGTGTGTGGTTTCTTTTTTGTGTTTGTTTTCTTTTTTGTGTTTGCTTTCTTTTTTGTGTTCGTTTTCTTTTTTGAGTTTGCTTTCTTTTTTTTGTTTGTTTTCTTTTTTGTGTTTGTTTTCTTTTTTGTTTGTTTTCTTTCTTGTGTGTTTTCTTTTTGCGTTCGTTTTCTTGTTTGTGTTTGCTTGCTTTCTTGTGTGTGTTTTCTTTTTCGTGTTCGTTTTCTTTTATGTGTTTGTTTTCTTTTTGTGTTTGTTTTCGTTTTTGTGTTTGCTTTCTTTTTTGTGTTTGCTTTCTTTTTTGTTTTTGCTTTTTTTGTGTGTTTGTTTTCTTTTTTGGGTTTGTTTTCTTTTTTGTGTGTGTTTTCTTTTTTTGTGTGTTGTGTTTTTGCGGTTGCCTTTTGCACTTCAGGGCCACTGTAGGCTCGGCCATAGAAACCCAGCCATGAAGCACTCTGCACTGTTCTTGAGCTAATCTGAAGGCCACATGAAGTTTGGAGGTCCGTAGTGATTGACTGCAGAAAGTTGGCGACCTCTTCCCACTATGCGCCTCAGCTCTTACTGACCCCGCTCCGTCAGTTTACGTGGCCTACCACTTGGTGGCTGAGTTGCTGTTGTTCCCAAACACTTCCACGTTCTTATAATCCAGCTGACAGTTGACAGCGGAATATTTAGGAGTGAGGAAATTTCACGACTGGATTTGTTGCACAGGTGGCATCCTATCACAGTTCCACACTGGAATTCACTGAGCTCCGGAGAGCGACCCATTCTTTCCCTAATGTTTGTAAAAGCAGTCTGCATGACTAGGTGCTTGATTTTATACACCTGTGGACATGGAAGTGACTGGAACACCTGATTCTGATCATTTGGATGGGTGAGAGAATACTTTTGGCTTTATAGTGTATCTTAATGACACCTTGAAGGATTTGGCTTACGAATGCAATGTTGTGGACCAAACTTCTCTAGAAACTCTAGTTTCCACAAACTTTTCACTCATTTTCCTCAGAACTGAAAACGCTAAAAACAATTTTGGGGGATTTCAGTCAAACTTTGCACTCTTTGGGAAAATGAATTGACTTGGTTTGGTCATAGATCAAAGATCATCTTGTGTCATCTACCTTCTGCTTGTGAAAACCTTAAGATTTCCTTAAAATCCCCCACAGATCTTTTCTAAATTTGCACAAATACCAACTTTGACTCAAGATTGAAACTGAAAGACTTTGAGAGAACAGATCCAACCTTACTGAGCCTCATGCTCATCTCTTGATTGTGAGCTTGAGGTCTGGAGAAATATTTAAGGGAATCTTTCCAAAGCTGTGCACAAATCTTCATGATCATGAGCTGACTGCAGCTTGGAGGCACAAGTTCATAAGAAATACCAATCAGGAAGTAGTTCTACTTTCTGACCCTCAGGTGACACAATTGCTGTCGCCCCGCGGTGTCATTTGGACAAAAATAATCAAACAAAAATGAAAAAAACGCAGGCACAGAAGGGGTTATGTTAACATTCATCTAAAGTGGAGCAAACTGAGCGTGACATGTTTTCAAAGGCCGGTTTCTTCCCCTCTTGTGTCTCTGTTTCATTCAGGCCAGTAAACTTTGCTCACATGTCTGCTCTCACTCTTTCTTCTTCTTCTTCTCTTTTTTCTGTGCTGTATTGTGCATATGTTTCATTTGAGGACATCAAACGAGCTCTAATGCACAGGAAAAATGAAGGAGAACCCGGGGCGGAGTGGTCCTCTCTGAGATAAGAGCTCCATGTGATGTTTGGAGTGAGCTGAGGAGTGAGCATTAGTCTGATTACACGTCTGAACTTCTTCATTTGTCTCACTTTAACATGGACCTCCTGACAAACCATGCAGAGAATGATTTATTTGACATCCCCGTTTTTCGGGCATTTCTTCCCCTGCTCTCATTCTTGATAAACTTTTGCTCCACAGCATTTTGTTCTTGATTTGATAGGCCTGAGTGTCTGTGTGATGTTTTCTCTGGAGGAGGACATAGTGACAATATTTGGTGCTCAAGAGATATTGAGAGGAAATAATGAAGCACTTTGCTGACCTCATTAATATGGCTTTTTCATCAGTATCTGCTCCACTGGGTTCGACTTTAGTTGGTTATTTTGGTTTTCTATATGGGATTGTGCTGAGTACCTGGCATAATTTTTCAAATCAAGCCCAGCAGTGTTTACCACCCAAACATGCTCAGGCCAGGCCAGCTTTGAGTCTCTCCTGAGGCCGATTTGCCAACGCAAGATAATTTCTTCTTGAGCGGATAATCATTTTTCTCACTTTTTAGAATCATAAGTTGGACCCAAAACTCAAAAACCCAGTGTAGACAGTTGCCAGGAATTGTTATATATATGTACATATATATATATATATATATATATATATATATATATATATATATATATATATATATATATATATTTCTCCAATGAAACAGTCCAAAAATTAAAAAGTTCAAACAGGTGACTGTGTACAAAAGTGGTGATGGCGGTGGCAGGAGCTCGTGGAGACCTGAAAAACAAAGAGAAGGTTTGTGAGTCTTGAGGTGAGGCGAGCATGAGCGAAAAACCATCAAAAGAGAAAATGAGCTCCTAGTAGCGGAGACAGAGCTTCAGGCCAGCACTAGAGAAAGACTCGAGGTTAAGACGAACCACACAAAGAAGTGCAATCAACAGTGTATATAAATGAGATAAACTTAAATATGTTTTTTATTCAGCTGTTTTGGTACGCAGGAACAAACACAAAAGCCGACATCGTTCACTCCACTTGTTTCTGGTGCTAGACCAGAGTGAAGAGACCCTCCAATATGGCGGTTACGCCTCGACAGGGAAACCAGCCATGGATGTATTATGACAAAAAATAATACATCCATGGGTCCAGCACGTAATGAGGAGTCTACGTATATAGTGTCTAGGGCTCAGGGCTCAGGGTTCAGGGAGGAGATTGAGATTCAGCCTGTATTTCTCCGTTTCTCTCAGTTTACATGAATGTGCAAAAACGGAATTTTCCGAAATCTCCACTTTGGCCGGAGTTTTTAGAAAGATTCGCTTCCGAGATGCACTCCGCTGCTTATGTAAAATGAAAGGCACAAACGAAGGGATATGTCTCCGTTTTTAAAAATACCCGTGCATGTGTAAACGTAGCCTAAGTAGTGAAGGTAATCAGGGCAGCAGGAAACAGGTGAGGCTCCAGCGCAGGTCTGCTACCTGGACACGCCATTGCTGCAGCACTTAGGAAGAGAGGAGAGCCCGAGAGGGGAGGGGGGAAGGAGCAGGAGGAACACTGGAAAACGAGGGTGAATCTTCACAGTTGTAGCTGTTTTACAGTGCAGGGATGGACAGCTCTATCCTCTCTGTTTCTTGTTGTTGTGAGTATGCCACCATAGTTTTTACACAGTCACATCAATCAATCAATCAATCAAACTATTTATATCACTTTCCTACAACATATGTAACTCAAAGTGCTTGCAGAAAAGAACACAAGAGGAAAGAAAAGGGGAAAAAACAATTCAAACTAGGCACTTGTCAGGGGAGCACCTCCCCTGACAAGTGCCTAGTTGGAAAAAAACACGTCAGCACATGAGCAACTTATTACAACAAACACAGCAGCCAGCGGGGGCATTGATTTGAAGGGAAAACCTGCGACCTTGTCTTAGTTCAGATCGCACAAAGTCTCTATTGTCCAATATGGTGACTGTACGGCCTTGAGAGAGAGAGTTTCTGATCCAGAGCAAAGTTCACAGGATAAGGGAGTGGAATGGAGGGAGGGGGGGATAGAGCCTCTGTTAGCAAAACATTCCAGGAGAGTAGATACGCCTGCTCAAGGACAGACGGGAAGCCATAATGAAAAGAGATAAGGAACAGTTTGGGTCAGGCCAACTGTAATTTTCCATCAGCCTTTCTAGTCTTTTGGTCTCTCACGATGATGTTCCAAATCCGTGGGCCCATTCAGCCGAGCTGAGCTGTCTTTCTCCAAGGTGTTGTCCTGCTTGCGAACGAGTTTGAGAATCGCATCAAACTTGCGATTGAGCTCACAAATCACTTGAGTCTGAGTGTTGACAGCCCTGCACATTCCTTCAGTCATGACGGGCAGCTTCTCAAAGGGCCAAAAGTACTGCCATCATCTTCTTAAATGCGTGATAGATCAGGAAACTGCTGACTGCAAACAACAAGAAACCTGTTATCATAAATCCAATTATGTAGGCATCTTCCACGTCCTTGACGGACAGAATTGACAGGCAAACAATCCTCCACTTCTCCCAGGAGTCCATCGTGTACTCAGCCGGGAAAGTACCATCGGGACAGGCGGGTTCTTCTTGTCAAGAAAATTTGTTCGATGGCATTGAGAGACCAGCTGATTAGTTTGATGATTTTAGAGATTGGAAAGAAATGCAGAGAGAGGCTGCACAGACAGCACAGCAGGGCAGATAACAGCAGGGAGCAAAAAGAAAAGCATTCGCCCCCGTTGAGAAGCAGACGCAGAAGAACATGATGACAGTCTTGCCTCGATAGAGTTCAGAAAAATCTGAAAATCAGAAACTGGCAAAAATTTTCGATCAGAGGTTCCAAAGAACTCACTTCAATGTCTTCTGGGCTCCCTCCGACATGTTTGCATGTATATGCATGAGGAAGGAGGTAAACACAGCTGCGTCAGTGCACATGGATGAAGATGGGGTCAGTATTTTGGAGATCAGGGAGAACATGGATCTCACTGAATAACTCACGGGAACAGGAGCAACACAAACTGACACACGAAGACATTAAACTTTGTTTTGTAGTTTTTATTCAAATGTCTGCGGCCTGTGTTTCTCACTGTGTGCACTAACATGCCACCATCTTGGATTTGGATGAGTTAAGTTTTCTCTGGACTGAATTCAGAGCAGATCTGGAGAATAATGATCATTCCAGTTTTTACAACCAAAGCTTATCTCAGTCAGAGCGTTGGCTCAGGAAAGACTTATTTATTCTGTTTTTATAGATCTATTTTTACATTTTTATCTCATTATAAAAGCAAAATCAGGTTAATGTGCACATAAAGTTTCTATTTTAGCCTGAGATAACTTCAGGCCCAGGTTTAGATGCCCTGAGGGGCTTTAAAGTCAGAGTGGAATATGTTGGAGACCACCAACACAGATATTTAGATAACTATTGTTTCTTCTCCTCGATGACCTCTTTTGGAGAAGATGACGAGGACTTCCTCCAGTGTTTTTGTCATCTTTAATCTCAAACCAGTCAAGTAAGAATTTGAGTCTGCCCTCAAACTTCTGATCTTCATCCCCTTCATCCGTCTCTTTGCTTCAGAAGCTGTGCTCATGCTTCCTTGTTAACATCCTGCTGGAATCAGGAGGAAACAAACTCTGCAGTTTTACTCCTGAGGTGTTTGATCAGAGCGGCTGCACACAGCTTCACGTTGTTTTTAAGTAAATGCACCGAGAGACTTGTCACTCTGCATATCAGCACACACACGTTGGCATCGTCTTTACATGACGTGTGTGCAGGAATCCAGCATTTTTTCTTCCTAACGAGATAATCGTCCACATGGTGGCTGCCGTCCAAAGCCGAGATGCTCTGCCAAAGAGGCTGGTTGCTGTTTCTGGATGTCATTCTGAATTAGGATGGCAGCATGATAAATACCACAGACGGCCCAAACAGTCATCAGTGTTTACCAGCCTGCTCTCGTTCCCATGTCCTCGGATCACCGGATCGTCTCATTCATGACGGTCGAGTGAGGTTCAGACAGAGACCGAGCTTCTGCTGAGACATCCTGACCGAAAGAGAGTTTGAAAAACCAGAGTTATGAACTTCCCAGTACAAACTCTGCTTTTTTAATATCTATTAACACACTGTGAAGAGGTTGTTGTAAATTTGACAGTAACTTACTGGCAACAGGATGCCAGTAAGGTCCTGTAAATGTCTTTACGGTAGCATAACTCTGTTTTTCACTACTTTACCTTTTTTCAAGGTATCACTACAGTAATTCAATTTACAGCGTTATTGCTGTGTTATCAAAAACAACATCCTCGCTGTTTTTCATTTTACAATATCATTATTCTACAGCTTTTAAATGCATTTTAAATTACAGCAAACTTGCCATATTTAAATGCATTTAAGATATCTTTAACTATTTTACGGACCATTTATTAGAAAGATAATTTTGTAAATACATATTTTTTTATTCAGTAACACATATTTACTCAATCAATGGTTATATATGTGAAACATTACCCAAAAAATGTTGCCTGTTACTGGTCATTTTTCCTAGGAAAGGTGATTTTCCCCTGAGCCATTACCATTTTCAGTATTAACTATATGGACATTTAATTGTAAATAACTGTAGATTTTACAGTAAATGCTGTAGATTTGACGAAAATCATATTCTATTCCACAATATGTTACCATTTACAGTAATTCACTGCATAGCTGTTTACAGTATAGCTTCTAATATTACCGTAAAATTCTGTAAAGTTTACGAAAATCAGTTGCAGTGCACACTTGCCCATCTAGAATTAACACCAGCAAATTAAAATTAATATCAATAACAATTCAATTGACATCAAACAACAGTAAATTACCACACTGTAAAGAGGTTGTTGTAAATTTTACAGTAACTTACTGGCAACAAGATGCCAGTAAAAAATTTTTCATTCACAGTATGATATCCATATTTTAAATTACAACTTTTTAAATGCATTTTAAATTACAGTGAACTTGCTGTATTTTAGTTTATTTCACTATATTTTAATCTATTTTACAGAACATTTATTAGAAAGATGTCATTTTGTCAAAAAAAAATCACATACATCAATATTTTGCCCAACAAAACACATTTACTCGACTTTAAAACTCAAAATTGTGAAGCATTTGCTTGAAGCAGTTTTGTCTGCTATCGGTCAGTTTTCTTTGTCAAAATGAAATTTTCTCTTGATCCATTAACCTTCTTAGTAATTAACTGTGCAGACATTTTACAGCAGGAAACATTGATTTTATGCTATTTTAGTAAAAAATCAATGTTTTCCCACAACATTTTGCAATTTACAGTAATTTACAGCATATATTTTTCAGTAGGTAACTGTAGATATTACGGTAAAATGCTTTTACATTTACAAAAATCAGTTTCAGTGCAGGGACAAATGAAGTTATGTTGAATCATCCAGAGATGATTTGATGCTGTTTAAAGTCTGAGTCCATAATCCTTCAATCAACAAGAAGAGAAGCAGAATAAACTCAGAACTGAAAACAGGTTTGTCTGTTTCAAGCTGACTGACAGTTTTCTTAATGCAGAGGCAAACATATGGATTAAAACACTGAAATGATCTCATGTTTCCATGAGCGGTGACTGAGTATGAGCGAGTGGATTCACTAAAACGCTCCAACATGACGTCTCGCTCTTGTGAAATGTTGTTAATACCATCCTGAGAGCAGCCAAGTCACTCGGCCTCCATAATTCTGGGCCGAACATTAAGACTTTCTGGCTCTGCGTGCACGCAGGCACAAGATCAAATAGAGGCTGTTTGGAAGAGCGCCACCATGCCAGAGCGAGGGGGGAGGGCGAAAGGGGGAATGTGGTTTAGGCCTGAGGAGCGTACGTCCTGTTGGCTGCAGAGGGAGACTGTGTGAAAAACCAGAGTAATGAGGATTTTTTCCCGATCATATCACTGCCTCTCTGAGATGAAAAAGCATTCAGCAGAAGGAAACTGTAGGAGTCTGAGAGTTATTAGAGTCTGACTCAGCGGGTCACGCTAGATCTTATCGACGAGGGTTGACGAAAACTTCACCACCCGGAGATGAAAACAGGCCGGTGCCTTCACTCTGAGGGACGCAGAGCCAAAGTATACCAAACAAAGACCAGAAAGAAAACATCGCTTCAAGTTTAACTGCAGTCTGATAAGAACAGACTGTGAAGACCGCTGACCTTTCAGGCGTTTTTATTTTTCCCTGAATTTCTGAAGTCCTGTTTTACTCTTGGATAAAATCAATCTAATAGCCCTTTACTGAATGTTATTAAAGTTTGAGTCCAGTGTTTTGACAGCACTTTTTAAATAAGTTTCAGTTTTAGTCTTTTGCCTAAAATATCTTGGGTTTTAGTCTCTAAGATGTTTTCATTTAAGTCTAGTTTTAGTTGATGACATTTTATTTGAGGAAATCTGCTGTAAATTTAGTCAACTTAGATTTAAAGTGTAGAGTATATTTTTAATAAACATCTAATAACCCTTTATTGAATGTTAGTGTGGCAGGGTGGGACACTAAACACTAGGGATGTCCCGATCCGATATTGATATCGGATATCTGTCAAAAAAACAAATATCGGATTATATCGGCCTGCATCCTGAATCTCCGATATCAGCACTCTGATACAAGCTGTCCATTCTAATATATTTTTTATTTTATTCAGTTGAAGAATATGCTTATGTTTAAGTTCAACACAGTGGTTATTTTGCAATTGGTGAAATATGTTCTTGTTTGATTTATTGAGGTCATTTTTTAGGGTCTTCTAATATTTTTTATTCATGTTGTTTTAATTGTAGTATATTCTTATGTTTAAGGTTAAAATTTATTTAACCTATTGGTTAATAACAAATGGGTCAGTTTTTCTCATACCTACCACTGCTGCCTACTGTTCTCTGTTTGAGTAATCTGACCTGATCAAGCCTTTTCTTACAGTCCATACTACAAAATAGGTAATAAAAGTCTGTATGATTCCTGCTGATATCGTATCGGATTGATATCGGTATTAGCCAATACTCAAGGCTGCAATATAGGTATCGTATCTGAGGTGAAATAGTTGTATCGGGACACCCCTACTCAACACTGGTGTATGCTAAACAGGAAAACAACCTAACCAAATTGACCCGACAACGCCACTGGGGAAGTGCGCCCCAGGAACTACATGAACACCTCAATAAGCCAAAGGCAACACAAGTTCAACAACTGAATTAAGACAGAGACGTGGTTCCAAAAAAATGTAAATTTTATTGATTATTAAGACTGGAAGTATCTGTGGAGGAAGGGGTTAGTTATTGTTGTAAAGTAGTAAAATAGTCAATTTAAGAAAATATCAAAGTTTATTACAATATAAATAGTTTGTTTTGGGGGCTAAAATGACACTTTCAATCACTAGTAATTTAAAAATCCTGAACAGGGAAGAGGAAGTGAGGGGTGCCAGCAGAGGGGTGGCAGCCTAACATCAATGGGTGTGTTCCATGAGTACAACTACTCACCCCTAGTGAACTCACAGCAAACGGCAATCACAGCAAACAGGTGCAAAACTATTGTGTCCCGGTGCACTTACCACTACAAGACAGTGCAGGGAACCACCTAGAGTGCCTAGCCTCCACCACAGCCGGCAACCACTTCACTGTAGAGGGAAATAACCAAAGTATTAAAAAAAGAAAAAACATCTAAGCCAGTTGGTCCAATATAAAAGATACCTAAAAGCTAAGACAACTTCACAGGCAAATCAGCAGCCGATACCCGGCCTGAAATACAGAAAAGAAATGCATTACATATAATAACTGATTTATAACAATGTAACATGTAATTAACCCTATTTATTTTAACCTACTCACCAGCTCACTGGGACAATGATAGGAAAGCAGGTTTCAAGTCTTGTGCCACATGGTGAGGACCAGCAGGAAACAGGCTGGATACAAGAGATATCATGAGTTCTTTGAAACATGGTTACATCTCAGCAAGGACTTGATGTTTGGATTAACCAACCTCAGTAAACCAGACCAGAGTTCCCACAAGGCAAAGAGGCAGACAGGCGGACAGGAGGGACTACGTAAGGACCAGTCGAACTGTTAATTCTAAGTAAATGCAAAGTTACTAGGAACCAGCTTGAAATCCTTTGATTCTCAACCTACCTCAACACAAGCCAAGTGGCAACTAGCAAGCAGGCAAGAAAAAAAGGGAGCCATGTGGTCACAGGTGCTTTATATATGGTTCAGCTAATTAAGGGGGAGAAGTTGACCTACTTCCAGGAGGCTGCATTCAAGTGCAGCAAGAAAAAGACAAATCTGGAACCTCTACTCCCACTACATTAGTAAAGTCAAAGGGCTCTAATTTCGTGGCACAGCGCAGGGGGGGCAAGCCTGGCGCACCCCGCGCAGTGTTAATTTCGTGCGGCGCACCGCCGTGCGCTGCCAATTTGACAATTTGGTAGACCGTCTGTGCAGAGATGGGTGTGACGGCGCACCAGGGGGAGGTGTCGGCAGATTCATGTTGGCGCAGCACAATTTCGTGCCAAAAACTGTGCAGAAAGTGCACTGAAAGCTTGCCAGCTCCAACCTGGTCTATTCTCGGCGCAAAGCGCACCCTCTGCAGCTATAGTTTGGTGACAGGCGCACATGTGCGCACACGTCAACAAAGCCTCAGAGGCAGGTTTCCAGAGTGTCAGGCACATTTTAATGCAATAGACAATCACATCAATCACTATTTAATGTAACAGTCTGAACCAGCATATACATTTATATCTATATTAATTGTCCCGTCACATCTGATGTCAAATTAAAGCTGTTTGTCATAATGGAAAGTTAACCTGATGGCAGCTGGAAGTTTGATGCACATCTTACAAGTCAACAATAAACAGCCTTAACATCTGATACTGAGTATATATCTGGCTTCTCTCATTTCATGAAATTCAAAGAAAAGAGGGAGAAAAAAGATGAAGAAAAAAGAGATAAAATAAATGTATGTCACTCAGGATTTACCTGTGATTTCCCATATTTCTCTATTTTAGTCTTTATTTTTAACGTGATCTAAAAAGATGGAGTACATTATTGTAAGGAAGATGAGACGGAGACACCGGAGAGTATACAGTATATCACTAAAGGCTCTGCTATTTGGCGATGACAAACCAGGAATGCAGGTGGATCATAAGCATTATAAATGGATAAGCCAGCTGTGGTGTAACTGTCTCTTAATTTTGTACTCCAATAATGACAAAGGAACAGATTACATCTGTCCTGGGAGCTGGCCCACACGGTGACGCGCTTCGGGCCTCCGATGCGCGCCCCGATGGCCAGTCTGTTCCCCCAGCTGCTGAATGAGAGCATCTCTGACCATCTCCAGCAGCGGGGATCATTCAGACCAATCAGATGCTGCGCCTCAGCCGCAGCGCATTTAAAGGCGAGGAGAGGCGCTCATTGGTGGAGACAACACTCGGCTGTGTAGAACCCACTCACGTCTATTCTCCTCCTACTCTGACATTTGCGCGGAGAGGCAGAGACGTGGGCGTGGACGCGCTCCTCTGAGCCTGGAGTTCACCTCTCTTGGCACTGCAGGAAACTTGCAAAGTGCGCCGGTCACACCCTGTCTGCGCGGTGAAGGCCGGCGCAGGGCAGGTGCGCCTGCGCCTGCGCTTGCGCCTGGTCTACGAAATTAGAGCCCTGAATGTCTAAATGAACAAAAACAAATGTTCCTTTTATGTGAAATGCAGTCACCTTTATTTAGGCTACCTTGCAGAGCATCTCAGTTACAATACCAGAACTGACAACAAACACTGAACCTGCTCTACATGAATATATCAATTCATAAAGAGAGCAGCTCTGATTGGATCGCTCCACAACTTATTCCACCACCACCAAACTAAGGCAGCTGTGATTGGATGTCCCTCTGAACTCATCCAACCTTTCCACACAACCAAAGAAGCTGTGATTGGATATATTCCTAACTTGTCTCTGCTTTCTACACGATCAAATCAGCTCTGATTGGATTAAGTCTATCAGACATTTTTGTTTAGTTTTTATTTGTTGATGAAAATGTCAGTTAGTTTAGTTTGAGTTTTTGTCCATGTGCCTTTGTTTTCTATTAGTTACTGTCTAGTTTTCATCAGGGGAAAAAGATTGCTGATAAAAATAATTAATCAACAAAATGAACACTGGTGTAGACTCCATCAAAGCAGAGGCATCAGTGGGACTGAAGCTCAGTCCAAACCAAACAAGGCGAGCAGCAGAAACCTGCTTCAGGCCAAACATCCTCACTGCTCCAAGACGTTCGTGTTTTTCTGGCTCATAATGGAACAGCGGGCCAGGTTGCAGGAACAAAGAGCTGCAGCCTCAGCTGGTGGTGGGGGGTTTGATTCCCTGGTCTGCCTGACATGGTGCAGCGTGAGAGCAAACCAGACCAAGAGAAACATGAGCTAATGCCTCAGCTTATGCTCTTAATCAAAGTGAGGTCAGTGAATTTAAGGAGTTACTGTAAAATACTAAATAATAGGCGGGGTGTTTGTTTGTTTCAATCACTGAGTAGACCGGGTGTTTAATTCCTTTCCCACAATAATCTTGCTTAGCAAAAAACGTAAAAAGATAAGTGTAATCAAATTATTTATTCACACCAGTATGAATATGACCTTTACTTTTTCACAGTAACATTACTGTACCATAGTTATACTCTTGTCTTCTTCTTTCAACTCAGCACTCTCTAAACACTCTTAATCCTGGTAAGAAATGACCAGTAGTTAAGTTAAGGTTGTACTTCTTTATTTCACTGCACCGGGGCCATGGAGATAAGCAGCAATGTACGGCAAACTGACGTGGCCGGCCTCCTGACGTTAACGTCAAAAAACATGCAGCAGCAGTGGCAACGTCTTCTTCTATGGATTTGTAAAGCTCTAGTCTGTAAGATTCCAGCTTTCTGCTCTCTAGCGCCCTCTGTGGACGTTGAGTGTAACTGCACTGCTGTGAAACAGAGTGCCATACACCAACCTGCATTTGCTGACATACAGAGAGAGGAGAAGCCGACAGGACGTCCAGAGAGACAAATAAACCATGTGGACTGTTAAGGTTCAGTCTGATCATGTTTCTTTTCAAGCGTGAACTGTCACTTGTGAGCTCAGTGTGCTCTGTAAACTTCGACCATAGCTCATAGGCTGCACTAAAAAACTACACCTGGTGTTTTGACATGTTTGTCAAAGACGTGTTAGTCTTCTACTAAATTACTATTTATACTGCTGATGCACTGTGAGGTTGACAGATGCATAACTGCCTCAAAATATAACCACATAAAAATAAACATGATTTTTAACTTGATTGAAAGTAAAAACAAACTCTGAAAAAGTCTTCCTTTGTGATTAAACAATTTAAGCATGAAAGGGTTAAAGGAAGGACATGGGGCTCCATGACCTTGACCTTTGACCTCCCAGTTAATTTAATGAGTCAGTCCTTGAGTTAGGCTGTGTTTATACGGGGCTGAATACAGTCAGATCAGATAAGTTTTCATTGTGTTTTATCTGAAAACGGTAACTTTTGAAAACAGGCTCCAAGGTGAAGAGTTTTCTACACGCTCCTTCATGCAGCTCCGTGTAAACCAGAGTCAGAGCCTTTCACTGTGAAACAGATATCACCGTGTGCAGCACCCTTTCACATGAAGACTGTGCACACATACAAATGATTACATCATTTTGTAATCCAGACACAACTATCCACACAGATTTGTTGTCCAGAAAAGAAACTCCTGTGTCTTTTTGCGCCCACTCACCATTTTTGTTCGTGAAGAGTTTGCCTTCTTGGTACGTGTGTTGTAGTAGCGCTGTTTCTCTGCAAACCTGTATCGCCTTCGACTGGACTGGCATGCACGCTACAGCGGATTCATTTGTCTCTAGCATCGCCGACTGAACGCAGAAGAATTTGAAAACGCAAAGGAAAAATTTTTGCGTTTTTAAGTCAAGAGTGTCTGTGTAAACGTAGCCTAAAGGTGCTTACACAGCAGACACAACTTGTACTACCTCTGCGATCACTCTTCATGCAGTCATTGTACAGCCGCGATGGGGCGGGCTAACCCTCCCGCGATTTGTTTGCTGCGTACAAGACGATCACTTCACACAACACGATGTCAAAGTTAAAAAAAAGTTGACCTATTTAGCGATGTCCTGTGTGGCTGTGCAGCAACAGCCAATCAGCTGTTTGTGCATGTGTGATGTAACCTGTGACAGACAGTTTTTCATCCAGACTTCAGAGAAACAATTTATGTCTGTGTGGAAACATCAGTGAGGACATTAGTTCCGCCTAGATGGACCGCAGTTAACTGACAGATAATGCTGCTGCAGGGCATCAGCTGCAGTGTTTTGTATTTGATAAGTTAGTGAAAAAGATACAGTTGGAATAATGTCTGCATATAGCCTACATCCTATTATATGATATATGATATGATCATGGTGAAACTCGAGCAGACATGACGTCACCGAGCGATGGCAACGGTGACAACAATGAGGTATCTACGGACACGCAATGATACTTCAGTGGGCTACGCGATTTCGTTGAGTTACTTGTGAAAGCAGCCTCAGAGTGGAGGCCTGTGTGTGGTTTAAAGAAAAGTGTTTCAGACATAAAGCCTGAGGCTGCAGAAGACTTTTTCTCCCACTAACTTCTGTTTTCATTTCCTTTGGTTGATGTGACTTTGTTTTATTTCCGATGTTCCCAACGTTAAACTGAAGCAACAGCATGAAGAATGGGAGTACAGTAACAGAGTCTGAGCAGCACAATGGCTGCAGTCAGACGTGACCTCGGAGTGACCTTGAGAGAGAGAGAGAGAGAGAGAGAGAGAGGGCAGCAGAGCTCTGTGGAGAGGTGTGAGAGCGCAGAGGAGCGTTTGGCTCACAGAAGAAGGGGGCGCTTGTTACCTCCCCCCTCTCCTCCCTCCTGAGGGGGAGAGTCCATCCATCCACCAGTCCGTCCGTCAGACCCTCGCTGTGGGCAGAGAGCTGTCGACAGCTCAGATCCTCCACAGACAGAGAGCAGCATGAATGACATCAAGCTGGCCCTGCTGGGGAGCCCGGGGGCCGGGAAGTCTGGTGAGCCCGTCATTTATCCATTTATGAGTTTGTTCATTTATTAATCTGATAACTGACACAGACACAGAACTTTACAGAACATTTCTGTTTGTTCTGCATGTTTGCCTCACTCTGAGTTTGGAGCTTTAGAGCCTTCATTCAAGACTCAAATACTTTTCTACTTATGCTTGATCCCATAAAGCAGCTTCTAACTTTAAAGAAATGTGCACGACTTTCCCTGTGAGGTTTTAAGAGGAGCATATCTGTTTTTAAGGCTGTTGTATAACAGACTTTTCTACCATTGAATCCATTTTTATCCTTTTTTGTCACAGATGTTTGAGCTATTGAAGCCTTTCCCACACTTTAAAGTCAACACCATTAGATGTGTTGTACATGACATAGTCTAACTTATTTACATTTTTTATTACTGATCTTTAAATATTAGGTGAGCATCTTTCTGTCTGCAGCTCCATGTTTTGTCTACATCATTTCTTTTACACAAATGAATGAACAGATTAAGTTCTTTGAATTTACCTGAATAGACTAAAAAGGAATGAATGCAGCATTAATTTTACAGTATTTTTGGCAGGTAATATCTTAACACTTTCATGCATGAATTATTAAATCACAAAGGAAGACTTTTTCAGAGTTTGTTTTTACTTCCAATCAAGTTAACGATCATGTTCATTTTTATCTGGTTATATTTTGAGTATATTCACAGTGCATCAGCGGTATAACCAGTAATGTAGTGAAACTAAATATGGATCCACAAACACGTGTTTGACAAACATCTATTAAGAGTAAAAAAAGTAGTGTCCAAAGAATATGTATTATTGCTGTTTAATCAGACTATTCACTTGTGAATTACACCAAAATGTAAATAAATAAATACAAAATTAGGTAAAATCTGAATTCAGATGTAACCCCAAATTTGCTCTTTATTGGCTATTTTGGATTTATGATGTAATATCTCTATATAGTAAAAAAAGTGCAAGGTTAATATTTAATGAAACTTAAGACAAGTGTTTGGGAGTTCACCACTTGTTAGTTGGGTATTGTACTTCAACCTAAAGGGTATAAAAATTATTTCAAATATCTGTTTACTGTTGCAGACATCATGCATGAAAGGGTTGAAATGAGCAGATTTTTTTTAACTGTTCATAAAGGTAATATATATTGAAACTTATTCTGTTAAATTTAATACTGAACTATTAACACTTTCAGATTTTACGTCTTTTGCTGAGTTAAATTTGAAGTTAAATGCCTGAAACATCCTCAGGATCAGTGTTGAAGGCTGACGGATAAATCCATTTAATTCTTTAAAGAGGTTAATTTATTTAAAAAATATATACAGAAAAATATCAGCCTCAAACTCTCAGCTGGCATGTAAACTGTGCCATTTTTGAAAATGTCCAAAGTGAAACAAAATTCATCTTCACCTTCAGAAATGATGAAAATTTAAACAAAGCTACATGCAAAGGATGCTGGAAACTGCATATAAATACAGACAAATAATATTAGGTAGTAATCGATTAAAATGACGAACCACGCTCAAAAAGAAGCATGTTACATTTGCTTAAGAAAATAATGTTTTTTCTGAAATAAGCAGATAATTAAATTATTGTTTTGTGATTTAAAACTTTGTTATCTGTCATGAAGAAACTTCTGGTACATCTTTAGTGTCTGTTTTGTGTTTCTGTTTCTCCTGTAAACATCTTTGCTGCTTTAAGACACAATAATCTAACCGTCTGTGGTGCTCCAGCTTGATTTGTGATCAGCAGCATTAAATCAGTCTGCAGCAGGGGGCGTGGCGGTTTAGTTTCCTTCCACAGATTGAAAGCGTGCTCGTTAGGTCACTGAGTCTGCACTCAGGTGTGTGAGAGAGTGTGAATTGTCATCTGTCTCTGTGTGTCAGCCAGAGGTGGGAGAAAGTCACTGTTTTGCAAGTCTCGAGTAAGTCTCAAGTCTTGAAACCTAAGTCTCCAGTCAAGTCTCAAGTAAAGACGTGCAAGTCCAAGTCAAGTCTGAAGCCATAGGCTTAAAATGTTCAAGTCCTTCAAAGTCATAAGCAGTCAGTCTCAGTTTTCAGCCACGGCGAGTTTACGAGCGATGCCGTTGTTGCATATAACGGATGCTAAGCTAAAGTTACCCAAAAGGATCTCACAACAGGTACCAGACCAACTTACCTTTCTCTGTGCAGCTTCAGGTGCCGAACACAGTTTAGCGTTGTCGCCTCTCCATCTGTTATTCTCACGCTGCAGGTTTTGCAAACGGCAATTCGTTTTTTGTTGATGACATCATAGTTTGTGAATGCAAATGAAATTATCCTCGGTAGCATGGTTCCGCATCTCCGGTTTGTTCCTGCGTTCCTGCAGTCTTGCGCTCAGGGAAGTAACTGTGTAATCCAAACCCTCTTTGTTTATTCTTCTAAACCCTGATTGGATGTTAATAGATGCATTCAATGGGGCAGATCCTGTGGGAAAAATATTGTCTTGCTGGAAATGACAAAAAATCAGTCACTTAGTCGAATACTTTGAATGGGAGCACATTTTATTCAACACTCTTACTGAAAATTTCAAGTATTTTCAAGTCATCAGACTAAAGTCAGAGTCAAGTCCTGAGTCACTGATGTCAAAGTCCAAGTCAGTTTACAAGTCTTTGATGATATTGTGTGTATTGGTTTAGTCTAAAAAATGAGAGCACTAAATTCTGTCTACACGACTACTTTCATACCGTCTGTGTCAAAAGTGAGGACTGAGCTGGAGGAAGGCTTCAGGTTAGCGGCTCCACTTCAAATGAACTTCATAAAGATCTGAAACTTAAAGATCTGTTTTCACCACACATCTGGCTGCAGATGTTTTGACTGATCAATGTTATCGTACCCACAAGGGCAATCAGAGTTTTTTACTAAAGTGACTTTTCTGTCTAAATGCACTGAAGTGCTGTTTTTGTGTTTGTTGTTTTGTTTTTATTTTATGACTGTGTTTGTTTGTCTAAAACTGGTGAATGTGCTGCTGTCTTGAAAAAGAGAATTTCAATTTTAATGAGGTTTTATTGGTTAAATAAAAGTCAATCTATGAATGAATAAATTACGACTTCAGGAAGCATCAATGATTATCATCACCAGTCCACAGAGTTACCTCTTCAGAGCTCATTTTCAAATCAGAAAATCGGGAAGAAGAATTGTTTTGTGATTTTAAGCACTGCTGATTAAGTCAGATTGACGATGTCTTCACAGAACTGCCTCTGTGAGACGTCCTTAAATGCCTGCAGTATGGCTAAAGTAGTTTTGTATTAAATATCTACAGTAAGTAGTTTTTTATTAAATACCTGCAGTATGGCTGAAGTAGTTTTCCTTTAATATCTACAGTATGGCTGAAGTAGTTTTCCTTAAATATCTACAGTATGGCTGAAGTAGTTTTTTATTAAATATCTACAGTATGGCTGAAGTAGTTTTTTTATTAAATATCTACAGTATGGCTGAAGTAGTTTTCCTTAAATATCTACAGTATGGCTGAAGTAGTTTTCCTTAAATATCTACAGTATGGCTGAAGTAGTTTTTTATTAAATATCTACAGTATGACTGAAGTAGTTTTTTTTATTAAATATCTACAGTATGGCTGATGTAGTTTTCTGTAGTTTCAGGTTTTCTCAGATTGGGGCCCCTGCTGTCTGCACAAATGCAGCTGAAGATTCCTGTCATGTTATAATCGGTTTATAAGTGTGCTCCTGACAGTCAGTCTGATGCTGGATGTGCAAATTGTTGAAGGACAGAGTTTCATTAACGCTTCCTTAGTTTGACTTTCTTTTCTGTTCCTGTCCCCGCCATCCTCTCAAAGTGGATTGACCTCTGGATTAACATGTGTCACTGCTCTAAGTCAGCTGAAGCTTTCATCCTCACAGAGAGACTTTATTGGACCTGTTTGACTTTAACTGCCTTTTAAAACATGTGCTTAATGAGGTTTACTCTGAGGTGGGACAGTCTCAGGAGGGAGTTTAACCTTATGACCTGTTTTTGTCCATGACGACGTCAGGAGAGAAGCATTTGTCTTACCAATAGCTCTGCTTTCTACTGTTACAGATAATTAAAACTGGAAGTCTAGTTTCAAACAGATAAATGAAGGGTAAATTTAAAGCAGAGTTTTAAAAAGTTTGTAGGTCGCCTGTTGTTGTTTTGTTAAGATTTCTGTTGATTTGATTTGTACTTTGTTTTCATGTTTGTTCCATTTTTTTGTGAAGGATTGGTTTTTGAGTTTGGAGCCCTTTTTTCTTAGTTTAATCATAAAGGTTTTTGTGTGTTTCTGCATTTGGGTCCTGCACCTTTTTTGTTAGTTTTTTGCTGTCAAAAACCGTGACACAGGCGAGTATTTTGGGCTGATGTAGAGTTTAACAGCAGCCACGACTCCAGCCTCACATTTGATTTTCATTTTCTAGCACACAGGCTCAGTCGCCCGCATTGTTTTGACCTGTGGCCATCAGACCAAATATGCACACAGGTCCAGAGAAGCGTTTTAATGACAGAATAAGACTCTCTCATGTCCTCTGCTTCTTTCAGCTGTCCTTGTGCGCTTCCTGACCCGACGGTTCATCGGCGAATACGCCTCCAATGCCAGTAAGTGTTTCCACACATGAGGGACGCTGGTTTGACAGGAACATGAGAGGGTTGAAGGCTCAGCCCAAGAGGAACAATCTGATCTTGGGTTTATGAGGTTTTGTGTTTCTGGGATTACTTTAACCCCTTGACTTCCAAACTAAGAAATGCATTTGCAACAAATTATTTGTTGGTAAAATTGTGTTCCTTCCTCTTTATTTGGCAACATTTCAGGTTTTATTTTTCAGATTATCCAATCGGGAAGCACACATGTTGGTCAACCTGCTGATTGGCTTGCCTGTTAAGGATCATACTGGCCATAAAAGGATTTCTTTCACTTCAGCAACAATTTTCACATAAAGCAAAATTAAGATATTTAGCTGTTGACCCAGTTTTCTGATGAACCACAGATACATTTTTTTAAATTTTCATCAAATTAATTTCCTTTAACAAAATTATGATTGTAAGAGGATCTAGAATTATGTGAAAAAAAAATTTTCTTACTCCAATGTGCTCTTACCGTTAGATTTCAGAGAAGATATACAGTAACGATTCACATCCAATTTTTTCTACTTTTCAAAAATGTATTCATGTAGCAGCACCTCCCAGTGGATGCATATTGGTGTTACACACACTATTCGGGGAGGTGAATAAGAAAAAATAGACAAAGGTGGGCTTTAAAATTTCAAATAAAGTGGTAATACAGCAAGAAGTCAACTGCATGGTTACCAAAGGGTTGAGGACGATTTATGCCTATGTTGACAGGACAGAGAGACAGTGGATCGGCCTGTGAGGAGGGCAGAGTAAAGGAGGACACTCTGCCTCAGGCTGGACTCAAACCAGGCTGGCAGAAGCATGAGGGTTGTGCTTGATTTCTAGTCCAGTATAGACAGGTCCGCATATAAATACTCTGCCTGGCCAAGAAAAAGCCGCCACCAAAAAAAAAGAAACAAGCTCATACTCTAACATTTCATTGGACCGCCTTTATCTTTGATTACAGTCTCATTCTCTGTGTCATTGTTCCAATAAGCTTCTCCAATGTCACAGATTTGTCCCAGATCACAGTACTGCCCCCACAGGCTTGGACAGTCGGCACTAGGCATGATGGGTGCATCACTTCACCTGCGTCTCCTCTTGCCCTGATGCTCCCATCACTCTGGAACAGGGTCAATCTGGACTCATCAGACCACATGACCTTCCAGTCCTCCATCTTTATGCTCCCTAGCAAACTGAAGCCATTTTTCTGCTTAGCCTTACTGATTAGCGGTTTTCTTAAGGCTACACAGCTGTTCAGTCCCAATCCCTTGAGTTCCCTTCACATTGTGTGTGTGGAAATGTTCTTACTTTCACTATTAAACACACCCCTGAGTTCTGCTGTTGTTTTTCTTTGATTTGATTGGTCCAAACGTTTAAGTGATTCACCGATCACCATCATTCAGGATTTTATTCTGACCACATCCTTGAAGACGATGGTTCCCCACTATCCTTCCAGTTTTTAATAATGTGTTGGACAGTTCTTAACCCAGTTTTAGTGGTTTCTTCAATCTCCTTAGATGTTTTCTCTGCCTGATACCAATGATTTGACCCTTCTTAAACAGACTAACACAGGGATGAGCAACCTTAATTACCAGGAGGGCCACACAAAACTGTTTTTCCCAGCCGGAGGACTGCATTGTGAGAAATTTTCGGTTACTCTTGATGGGGAAAATGTTTGATAAACAAAATATGCAAATACAAAGTAATCATAAAATAGTGCAACAATATTCAGATATTATAACTCAAATACAAGCTATTGTGCGTAGTTAAATGACCTTGACCAAGAAGGTAATTCAAGGTAATTTAGACATCATACACAGCATTAAACTCATTAATCTACTTTTAAATCAAAGAAACAATGAGTGTTCTGTAATTTTTAAAGCATAAATATGTTACTGCAGCCATTTTCCAAAAACAGTATTGAGTAACACTTGATTTATTGTTCTTATGCTTTATGAAAGAGATTTAGAGACACTATTACAGCAAAGTAAATTCTTCAATAAGTTAAAAACTAATGAAAATATTAATCTAGATTATATAAAAGGATTAGAATGAATGATATCTGGGTTTTCTCCATATCTGTTGATTTTTAGAAATTACTTGGAGGCCACATTTTATGAGGTGGAGGGCCACAGGTTGTTTAAGAAATGAGAAGCTGCTCGTTGTATCAGCTGGGGTTAAATAACTCTTTTCAGCTGAAAGATAATCACCATGCAGTGATTATCCAATAGGAAGCTCGCACCTGTTTGCTTAGTTAAATCCAGGTGGTGACTTCCTTTTGGCCAGTCAGTGTAATTTGTCTGTCGGAATCTGGAGAACAGAAATGCTCATGAATGCTGTAAAGACTTTCTTCACTTTGTCACAAGGATGTCAGCCCAAAAAAAGACTTAAAAAGACCCAAATATAAAAAAGTTAATGATAACAAAGTGATGCACACTGTCACTGATCAGCTTCAGAAGAGCGCTGGTGCAGCGGGTAGTGCACCTGTCTCACAGCACGGTTCGATCCCCGAGCTGTGCAGAGCCTTCCTGTGTGGAGTTTGCATGTTCTCCCCGTGTATGTGTGGGTTCTCTTCAGTTTCTCACCTGTGTTTCTGTCTCTGTCTTAGATTCTCTGTACCACAAGCGCTTATCCATCGATGGCAGGCAGCTGAACCTGGAAGTGTTTGACCCCTGCTCTCAGGTAGGTCACACCTGACCTCACCTCAACCCACGGCCCCACAGTCCTGGGCTGCAGTCGAATAGTCCTTTTGTTCAGGAAGGTTCCTAAAAGACTGAAATGATCTGAAGTCGTTCATGATCAAAGCTGGAATAGTTTAAATGCTTAGGAAAGGAGGCTGAATGCTTCCTTTAGCATCTCCTTTAGCATAGCATACACCGGATCATCCTTTTGGAAAGGAGAAGAGATTATTCTGTCCCACAATTCTCTGCAGCAACAACATTTATAAACATTATCAGAATTCAACAGAATAACAACAAATCACACGCACCATGCGAGTTCCCACTGCTGTTCATCCTTTCTAAAGTTTCCTAAAACCTTCCTTAACTTTCCAGTGGTCTGATTCTCTGAAGAGAGCAGGATATGAGACATTTGATGTTGATTATGTTTTAAACTTAGTTCTTTCATTCAGTTCCCATTTATTTTCATGCACTGATTGGTGTTCATTATGGAGTGGTGAGAGTGCCAAATTACCAAAGTAAATGTATAAACAAATAAGCTAACAAAAGTGGAAATATAAAGACTAATAAATGAAATAAAAAAAGTAATATTGGTGCTGTATGAAGCAAAACTAATAAAAAAAATAAAGCGAAAAGGATAATTAATATTGCATTATAAAGACAAATTAATAAAATAATACAAAGCATTTTAAAGAAATGTGTTTATAAATAAATGTAAAAATAAATAATGTGGCTATATAAATCAATATTAATCAAAAAATAAATATACAAAAGAAAAAGCTAATAAAAGCAGAAATATAAAGACAAAAAATAAAATTATCCAAAAATGTGCTTTTATAAAGCACATCAATTTTACATAAAGATCAGTACATTGTCATTGCTTTTGATATGTACTTTTTTGTTGTTTTTGTATTAAATGCCACATTGTCATTGCACAATGTGGCGTTTGCACATTTTTGGATAATTTTTTTTATTTGTATTTACATTTCTGCTTATATTAGCCTTTTCTTTTGTATATTTTTCTATTAATATTGATTAATATAGCCATATTATTTTTTTTTACATTTATTTATAGCACATTTATGAAAAATGTTTAAAAAAAATTTTAATTCGTCCTAATAATGCAATGTTAATTATCCTTTTCTTTTATGGCTTTATTTTTTTATTAGTTTTGCTTTATACAGCAATATTATTATTTTATTTTATTTATTAGTCTTGATATTTCCACTTTAGTTAGCTTATTTATTTATACATTAATTTTGGTAATTTGGCACTCTCATCCCTCCATAGTTCATGTTGATAATGAGAGGACAGATTTATTTCAATCCTCACTTCAACATCGGTTATTCAGACGTCATTTTGACCGGGTTGTTAATGTTCAAATTGTCTAAAGGAACAACATTGTCATGATACAAGAGCTCTTCTAAGATGAGCCTTTTGTAGTCCACCTTCAGAAAATTGTAGTTTCACTGCAGCAGTAACATCCGCCGTCACATGATGACGTAGCGTAGTGAAAGTGTAGTTGGATTCCCTCTGCACCAGTTTTCCTTTCCTAAGTCCTTCAGAACCCTTCTTTCTCCTTTCCTTAACCTCATGACGTTCTCCATCAGGGTTAAGGAAAGGTGGTTAGGAAAGGACTTAGGAGGCAAGTATTCGACCACAGCCCTGGTCTGAGTTTCATCTCCTCGTCCTTCCTGAAACAAAAACTCAAACATCTAATAACTGAGACGGATGATTTACTATCCACAGAATATAATCGGACTGTTTCATGAGTTGGAGTTGAGTCGTGATTGTTCGTCTTTATTTCACCGTCGTAGCCAAAGTCGTCTATAAATCTTCGCCTGCTGCCTGAGATTGAAACATTTTCAGGTCCAAATAAGGAAGAATGCTGCAGAATGGTCTCAGCTGAGGTTCCTGTCTCATAAAGCAGCAGGAGGCCACTAGACCCTGAATGACCCCCATCACATGTTTACATGAGCAGTTGATCCGTACCGCTCTGGATCTGAAGTTTTATGAGGAAAACCTGAGGGACCGTGAGCCAGACTCTTTGGAGAGCAGATGTGAGACCAGCTCGGGCCTTCACTTTACGCTGATCATCTCTGACGGAGAAACTCGGCGTAGAACTCGGTCATAAAAACACTTGGTACTGTTCTGACCCTGTGACCTGCTCCACACTAAGTATCGTAAACCCTCTGATCAGGGATTCTTCATGTTGACGGGTAAGGCCGACGCAAAACTACTCTGTGAGGTAAAGCAGAACACACTTCTTTTAGTTCCTTTTGGAACGTTGTAGTTCATCATGGTTTATCTACATCACAAGACATCATCGTCAATGCATAACTATGACACCAAAGAGAAAGTGCAGTCCAATTCTTTTTTTACAGCAGTTCTTCTCTCCTGTCCTCTTATTCCATTCCCCTTATTCTCCTCTTGCCTTTCCTCTTATTCCCTCCTTTCCTCTCCTCTTACTCCCTCCCTTCCTTTTCCCTTATTCTCCTCTTGCCATTCCTCTTATTTCCCTCCTTTCCTATTCTCTTATTCCCTCTTTTCCTCTCCTTTTAGTCCCCCTCTCCTCTCTTCTCCTCTTATTTCCTCCTTCACTCTTTGTCCCCCCTTTCCTTTCCTCCTATTCCCTCGTTTCCTCTCCTCTTAATCCCTTCTTTCCTCTCCTCTTACTCCCTCCTTCCTTTCCCCTTTTTCCCTCCTTTCCTTTCCTTTGCTTTCATTTTCTTTCTATTCCTCTTACTCCCTCCTTTTTTCCTTTACCTTTTATTTCCTCTTACTCCCTCCTTTTCTCTCCTCTTATTCACTCCTTTCTTTTGCTCTACTCTCATTCCCTCCATTTCTTTCCTTTCCTTTTCTTTCCTCTTAATCCCTCTTTTCCTCTCATCTTATTCCCTTGATTCCTTTCCTTTCCTGTCCTCTTATTCCCTTTCCTTTTATCATTCTCCTTTCCTTCACCATGTGACCTTTTCTGTCAGGGTTAAGGGAAAGTGGATAGGAAAGGACTTAGGAAGAACTTTTCTAACCCAGACCGTACTCTTACTGAATCTCTAAACCACCCTGGACTCCAGACTCTGACCTTCACATTAAAACCATGTGTCCTGTCAGAGCTCCGAGGCCCGTTGTATCCTGGAGGAGCCCGTGGACTGGGCAGACGGCTTCGTGGTCGTCTACAACATCAGCGACCGCACCTCCTTCATCAACGCCAAGAACATCCTGAGGCAGATCCGAGAGGCGCGCATGGACAGCTGCAAAGGGTCAGAAAAACCCACACACACACGGGGGGCTTTTATTTTGAAAGGGCTTCTGCAAACACCTGTGGGGAAAATGAAAAGGGTGGAGGATCAGTGCAGATTATTATTTCAGACTCCAGAAACGTTAATCTGTGTGATGTAACATGAAGCGAGGAGAAAAGTAACTTTTCTAAAGTTTTCTTTATCTTCAGGGTCTTCTGAGGATTTACAGGAGGGTTTGGGCTCAGAGTGAAAACATGTCAGGAATGTGCTTAAACTGAGGAGTGGACTTTATCAGACACAGAAAACCATAGAGGAGAATTAATGAATCAAAACAAGCCAAAAACAGAAAACCTCCCATTTAAGGCACCTGTGTGCTGATTTTAAGGCCTTTGATTTAAAGGATAAGTTCGGTTTCTTCAGCTTTCACATTGTTTATAGAATGAAGTAGAACAATATACTCACCCAGAAGGCTTTCCTGATCCAAACAGTGCTTCAGGAGATATTTAGATCCAAAATCGAGCGGCGGACATTCGTATAATGTGAGCACATAGAGCATGTATAGCGCCGCTCCTAAAACTGCATTAATCATCCAAAAACTCATTAGTTTCACCAATATTTCATCATGGTCCGTTCAGGCTACTCCTCCATTACAGTCTGTGTCACTCCAGACATGTTGTGTGACTGTGCTGACCTCTGAACTGAAGAAGAAGAGCGCTTGCCTCTGCGCATGCGCGTTGTGGCTCATTGTTTCAGGGGAAGACCGCCGGCTACACGACGACTTTCTTCTTCCAGTTTTGTGCAAAATGGATGAATATCTATCGGATGAAGATGTTGTGGAGGAGAACTTTGAATATGATGGGTGTCCTTACAGTTTCGAGCCAGAGTTTACAGATGAGGAGCTCATCGAAAGGAGGACACGGAGGCAGCGCTCCAGAGAGTACTGCGCATGTGCAGAGGCAAGCGCTCTTCTTCTTCAGTTCAGAGGTCGGCACAGTTACAAAAACGTGTCTGGGGCGACACAGACTGTCGTGGAGGAGTAGCGTGAGCGGAACATGATGAAATATTGGTGAAAATAATGAGTTTTTGGACGATTAATGCAGTTTTAGGAGCGGCGCTATACATGCCCTATGTGCTACCATTATACGGATGTCTGCCGCTCGATTTTGGATCTAAATATCTCCTATCAGGAAATATCAGGAAAGCCTTCTGGGTGAGTATATTGTTCTACTTCATTCTATAAACAATGTGAAAGTTGTAGAAACCGAACTTATCCTTTAAAAATCAACAAACAGCACAAAGACAGAGCAGGCACCAGAATTCATACCATCAAAATATTTGCGACTCAGTTGTGAGTCGGTGATGAATTTAATCAGCCGAACATGAATTGTAGAAGCTTAAGGCTGCAAACATCATTTACCAGTTTGCATAAACTTGAATTGAGTTGTGCCTTTCAAGTGTTGCATAGAAAACAATAATCAATCAGTTGTTGTTTCTCTCAGACAGGTAAAATATTTAAACATATAGCAGCTCTTTACACACAACTAAGTTATTTGATAAACTATAATGTAACAATTATGAATATATTGTTCAAGGTGCTATGAGGAGAATCTATTGCCAGCAACACTAAGACTCTGCTACCCATGAGCAAGCACGGCGACTGTCATAATGCTGCGTTCCAGTAACCTCTGAACTGGGAGTGACATCATCTCTGACTTATCGGCGTTCCAGTTGAAGTTGGAAAAAAACATGCCAATCTACCAGGCTATTGTTAGCTGTTGTTAGCACGCCCTGTGTTGTTGTTCACAAATATCACATGAAGAATGTGATTATCACTATGGCAGCATTTTTGTAAATATAAGTCTAACAATACTATGTATACAGCTGATCTAGAGCGACACACCCCAGTCAGAAGTGCAAATAAATTGATTATTACAGGAGCTAAATAACTGTTCACACTGGGGGCATCCATCTTCGATTGTCAACTCGGGGGTGGTGACGTTTCACAGAGTTCCCAGTAGGAAATCCCGACTTAGGGGGACGTTCCAGTTGCAGTTTCCTACTCGGAACCCAGAAATTCCTACTTCTGACTACAACTGGAACGCACTAAAAGACGTGACCCAAGCCAAAGCGTGTGTTTGTTGTGATGCTAAGAATGCAGCTCGGACCTTCCTCAGAACTCTGCATTGCTTTATAACTTCTTTTTTCAACAACTTACACGATGCAAAGCGACGAGGTAATGTATCTCTTTCTAGTTACATAGCGGTAGTTTTTGATGTGTGACAACAAGCAATTTTTGGAAAACTTTGTATCGTAGGTTTGTAGCCGGCTGTTTATCGCTACTTACAGCCTGGTGCTCTAAGACGTGTCCGAATAATATAAATTTGCTCTAGTTTTAATTGTCTTGTTCCCGAAGTTGAGTATCCAGGCCAGTCCAGCCCTGTCCGACCCAACCGCGAAGGCTAAAAAATAGCATTTATAGATAACCTATTTTGATGCTATAAAACTCATCTTAAGGGGGTATGTCGATCAGGCATATATCTAAAAGGGAGATTTTTTTGTAATTACTTAGAAACTCTCACAGTCCCTTTAAAAGTCCAGATAAAAAGATCAAATTAGAAACTAAAAGTCATCAATAAAAAGTTTAGATGCCGTAGCTGGACAGTAAAAAAGTAAAAATAATATAACAAAAGTCAGTAATAAGATGAAAGAATCAAAAATGTTAATAAAATCATTGTTTAGACATAAAAGATCAGATTATAGGGTGAAATGCTTCATGATCAGAAAACATCTTCATGACAAAATAAAGAAAAAAAGTGTGAACCAAAAGTCCTGAATGATGAGATTTTAAGTATTAATTATGAATAACATCATCAGCATAACATGTATTTAGTTATATTTCTTCATGTTTAAAGTTTATTGTCCTTTTAGACAGACTAAGGGAATAAACAAAAAATCACTTCAAAGATGTAGATTAATTATTAATTAATGCATAACAGTTAAAGTAACATCTGATATTAAGCCAACATCTGACAGCAAACTAAGAAAAGCTGTGTGGTCTTCAAATAAAAGCAGTTGGCAGTCCAAGAACGGTAAATTAGATTATTAATCCATGTTAGAAAGTTTGATTTTCCCTCTCAGGGATCTTGTAAATGTTGTTATCTGGAATAAAAAGCACTATAATAACGATGAGAGAGTGGATTTACTGATCAGAGACAGTCTGGGAGTCTCAATGAAGATTAATATATAAAACTCTCTGGGTTTTATGAGCATGTAAATCAAACGTGATCGTCCAAAAGCAACAAAAGAATAAAGTTTTTTATTCTCGGAGCAGATTTGCTCTCACAGCTTTGGCTTATTTATGAGCCTCAATAAAAGGGCCAAATACTTTTAATTCTTCCAGTCCCTCTGTGTTAGATAAATGATAAGATGTCCTTTAATTGCCTGTTTATTTCATTTAAAGTTTATTTCCAAACTGTTCCTTGTGTTTTATTGAAACCTTACCACATAAAGGAAACTTAGAAGAGGGTGGCTTAAGATTTTTGGAGTGTGATTTCTTAAGTTATTTGTGTAAAATTATCTTTTAAAGTTGAGGAAGTCTTTGAAACGTAAACACGGCCTCAGGGTCTGAAAAGCAAACTGATGCATCATTACCTCCAGGCCAGTAGGGGGCAGCCTCATTGGTTTCACATTGTTTAAATGGGCCTGTCGTCGTTGTCGATCTGCATCAAAACTCCTCAAACTGACCCTGGCGTTAACGGTTTAAAATGAGGAACATTTGGAGTCAGACAATCTGAAGTTCTTTATTTTTTATTAATGATTTAACGTTTGACTCTTCTTTACAAATGCACACCCAGTGTGCAAGGCAATACAATATTAACAAGTCGTAGTCAACATTTTAAAGACGATAAGTCAAACATGGCAGACAGAAAACACACACACACAAAAAGATATAATAAAATAAAATAATAACAATAATAAAAATAACGTATTTAATTACACAAACACACACAAAAAGATAAAATATTAATAATAACAATAATAATGATAAATACATTAAATTACACACACGCACACACAAAAGATAATTATAATAATAATAGTAATAAAAATGATAAAATACATTAAATAACACATTAACAAAATAAAATAATCAGATTTAATAATAATAATAATACATTAAATAACACACACGCAAAAGATAAAATAAAATAATTGGATTTAAAGAATAATAATAATACATTAAAACACACACACAAAAGATAAAATAGATTAAAACAATAATAATAAAAATAAAAATAATAATCGTAATAATAATAGTTCATTAAAGAGCTGATAAATTTAAAAAGATAAGGGGACCAAACCTTCATGAATATCAATATCAATATTTAAAATCTTAATATAGATTTTTTTTTTTTTTTTTTTTTTTTTTGGAAAAACAACAACTCATGTTTTATCAGAGTTTGAATTAAAATACAACTTAAAAATACTTATGTACAGGCCAAAAGTTTGGACACACCTTCTCATTCAATGTGTTTTCTTTATTTTCATCACTAATTACATTGTGGATTCTCACTGAAGTAATGATGGCCACTCGTTTCTCTTAACTTAGCTGATTGGTTCTTGCCATAATATTAATTTTAAAAGTGTCTAATAGGGCTATTGGCGTGCATTAGCCTGACTTCTGAACAACACAACTGATGGTCCCAACCCCATTTATAAGGCAAGAAATTCCATTAATTAACTCTGGAAAGGCACACCTGAGAAGAGAAAACCATTTCAGGTGACTACCTCTTGAAGCTCGTAAAGAGAAAGACAAAAGTCTGCAAAGCAGTAATCAGAGCAAAGGGTGGTTACTTTGAAGAAACTAGAATATGAGACATGTTTTCATTTATTTCACACTTTTTTGGTACGAACATAATTCCACACATGTTCAGTCATAGTTTTGATACCTGCAGTGAGAATCTACAATGTTATTAGTGATGAAAATAAAGAAAACACTTTGAATGAGAAGATGTGTCCAAACTTGGCCTGTAGTGTCTGTACAGTTTTTTATTTCATGCAATCTATTCAGTTCAGACAGACAAGAGAAATAAGTGATTTTTTTTTGTTGTGTTCCTCATGTGTTTGATTTCAGTTTGAGCTGCACTGCAGGTTTGGAGGCTTTAAATAATTTGTTACAGGGAAAACAAAAACATTTTTTTTGCAACATTAGTTTAAGTGACTTGATGCTCTCTGTGTTTAAGTTAAGTGAATGAAAGTAACACTGCATTTGACATATTTCAAAAACAAATGTGTGATTTACATAAACACCATCTCTGTTTTTTTCTTAGTTAACTGTTGAACATCAGTACATCACAATATTGTGATATCGTGATACATGTCTATCGTGAGGTTCTTGCAAATCCTCTCCCCTAAAGTTAACATCGTCCCTGTGATTTTTGTCTCTTACTGTCTTCACGCCCCCTTGACCAGCTTGTGTCTCTGTGTCCAGGGAGGTGGACGTCCCGGTCTGCCTGCTGGGAAACAAGCAGGACCTCTGCCACGCCCGGCAGGTCTGTGAGGACGAGGGCCGCTGCCTGGCTCAAGAGAACCGCTGCCACTTCCAGGAGGTGTCAGCAGCCGAGAGCTACCAGGACATCGCCAACCTGTTCACCCAGCTCATCCGGCAGGTGATGGAGCACCTGAAGTACCGGGCTGACCGACGGCGCTACAGTGGCTCCAAGTCCATGGCCAAGCTCATCAACAATGTGTTCGGGAAGAGGAGGAAGTCGGTGTGATCGCCGCGGACGGAGGGGCGGAATTTAGATGGTCACCTGACGTCAGGGAGCCGATCTGTGAGGCAGAGGTTTGACGGTTTGGTCCAACAGAGCCACAGACAAAAACAAGACACGCTCTGCTAGTCTGTGCCTCTGCTTTTGAGAAATGTTTTATCGTAACGAAGATTGTTGACGACGAGGATGGCTGTGAAGTCACCATAAAGAGAAAGGCTGGTATGGCTTAAGGTGGACTCTGACCTGATTGGACCTGATTGGGTGAAAAACATCAACAGCAACAAATGAACAAATCAAGACTGGGATGCCTGTGACCCCAATCTGACGACCGTATTAAGAGTTCAGTTCATCACCCTGACCCTGATCAGTGACCAACAGGATAATTCTTCACTGTCCACACAAATACACTATATCGCCAAAAGTATTGGCTCACCTGCCTTTACTCTCATATGAACTTAAGTGACATCCCATTCCTAATCCATAGGGTTCAATATGACGTCGGTCCACCCTTTGCAGCTAGAACAGCTTCAACTCTTCTGGGAAGGCTGTCCACAAGGTTTAGGAGTGTTTATGGGAATTTTTGACCATTCTTCCAGAAGAGCATTTTTGAGGTCACACACTGATGTTGGAAGAGAAGGTCTGGCTCTCAGTCTCTGCTCTAATTCATCCCAAAGGTGTTCTATCGGGTTGAGGTCAGGACTCTGTGCAGGCCAGTCAAGTGTATCCACACCAGACTCTGTCATCCATGTCTTTATCGACCTTCTTTGTGCTCTGGTGCACAGTCATGTTGGAAGAGGAAGGGGCCAGCTCCAAACTGTTGCCACAATGTTGGAGCATAGAATTGTCCAAAATGTCTTGGTGTGCTGAAGCATTCAGAGTTCCTTTGACTGGAACTAAGGGGCCAAGCCCAGCTCCTGAAAAACAGAGAGGGGTCTGGCTGCAGACCTGCACTGACAGGACCCTACGTTGCAGACCTGCAATGAGAGGACCCGACGTCACGTTACGCCGACGTCACGTTACGTTTCCTGCACTGACAGGACCCTACGTTGCAGACTGTCGCTACCTGATCCGTCACTTCCTCTCGAGCCGTGACAGCGATATAGATATATACACGATGGAATCAGACATAGAAATACGTACGGATCGGGTAGTGACTCCTGTCATAGATACTTAGTAAAACTTGGCGAAATCTGCCCTCCTCAGAAGTTTACTTGTAAGGATTGTCTTTGACAAGGTTCATGTTACATATAAGAGTTAAATGAATCATCTGTGTGGTACAATTTAGTGTAAGACGATAGTATAAGGCCGTTAGCTGTTAGCAGCTAAGTTAGCGGCTAACGGTCATTAACTGTCGTTAGCTTGTCACTACCCGATCCGTATATGAAAAAGAATTTAAAAAAGTATTAAAAAAAACGTAACGTGACGTCGGAGGTCTGGGACATCTGCAACGTAGGGTCCTGTCAGTGCAGGCAACGTAACGTGACGTTGGCGTAACGTGACGTCGGGTCCTCTCAGTGCAGCGGGTCCTCTCAGTGCAGGTCTGCAGAGCTGGGTCCGGTCTGCAGCCAGACTGTCTTGGAAAAACACCCCCACACCATAACACCCCTCCACCAAACTTTACATTTGGCACAATGCAGTCTGACAAGTATCGTTCTCCTGGCAACCGCTGAACCCAGACTCGTCCATCAGATTGTCAGATGGAAGAAGCGCAATTTGTCATTTCAGAGAACGCGTCCCCACTGCTGCGCTTTGCATTGCACTTGGTGATGTGAGGCTTGGATGCAGCTGCTCGGCCATAGAAACCCATCCATGAAGCTCTCTGCACTGTTCTTGAGCTAATCTGAAGGCCACATGAAGTTTGGAGGTCTGTAGTGATTGACTCTGCAGAAAGTTGGCGACCTCTTCGCACTATGCACCTCAGCATCCGCTGACCCCGCTCCATCAGTTTACATGGCCTACCACTTGGTGGCTGAGTGGCTGAGTTGCACACTGGTCCACACTCACCCCAGCGGGGGGGGGGGGGGTCTTTGCCACACACGGTCTTTGCCAAAACTCCATTCCGGTCGTGACAGATAAAAAACAGTTGGAGAATCTTCCCCCTCACACCGCTGCCTCAGCAGATATGCAGCAGTTTTATGCATTTTTAATGAATTGCAATAAATAATTTGGCTGAGACAGGAGATGCTTCATCATCAAATTTTCATAACTGTCAAGGTTTTGAAAACCAAAAACACCCAAAAAACAAAAGATGCAGGACCCAAATGCAGACAAACACAAAAAATGTGTTATTAAACTAACAAAACTCATAAAACAATCCTTTACAGAAAAGTGGAACAAACACATAAACAAAGTACAAATCAAATCACAAAAGAACTTTAAAAAACAGACTTCCTACAAACTCAGAGATCACACTGAGAAACATCAAGCACAGGTGAGACAATCACATACTGTAGGTGGAGGGAATCATCATCATCATCAGAGAGACAGAAAACAGGGAAGGAACCCACCACGAGGAACAGGGATTCCAAAATAAAACAGGAAACATGAGAGGCAAGACACAAAACCAGTAACTAAACTTAAAAGAACAGAATCACAGAGGCAAAAAATACAAGAGTTCTAACCAAGGAGCACAATAAAAAAAAACTAAATCATTCAATCATCACTAAACACAAAACATCATGAGAACAACATGATGAGTTAACATCAGCTTGAAGCTGCTGTTTATTGCAGGTATCTGAGGTGTCATCAGCTGTCAGTTCACTCTGTGCTTTGAAATTATTTCATTAAATGAAGTGAAATTCTGGTGTTTGCACACAGGTGGCACAGCTAACACATATTTAACCAGGGCCCTATTCTACGAAGCAAGTTCAGCCAAGCGAGACAGCCTTGGAGCTACCTCGCTGAGCTGAGCGCGGTAGCCGGCGGTCTCGCTAAATGGTCTGACGACGCTGGTCATCAACCTCATAGGTGGATCCAGCTCTGCAATGAGCGCGTGCACACATATAAGGCGGAGCCCGCCGCATCTGACCAATTGCTAACATGGACCCGTCGGAGAGGGGAGGACCGCATACTTCACACACAAGGAGCAGGAGGCGATCATGACAAAGTACGTAGAATTAAAACGTAATAAACATCAAAAGCAACACCGCCGCCGCTGCAAAAGCACGGAAGGAGTGCTGGCAGAAAATTGCTGACAGTCTCAATGCATAAGTATAGCGCACAAAAAATCTTTGGTGCCATTATCATCCTGAAATAGCACTGTTCAGCATGCACCTTTACTGTAACATGCACCAGACATGTCTAATTCATTTCCAAGATGAATTCATTCATTTGTTCATTCCTATTGTGTTTACATTTTTTGTGTGATATGTAGGCCACATGAGCCCTACATGAATCCCTGTCACAGTTTTAAGACGGGCAATAAAATATTGTCATAGAACAGAAGTGTTGGCATTGACAATCTTATTACGGCAAAGAGAGTTCTTCATTCCCTTTAACTACCTGTAGCAAGTGTCATGTAGTGTGTAGTGACTCTAAATCTGAGTCTCATTTCAGCACCAATCAAAGTGACACAAAATGCACCTGGGAACAGGTGTGCAACAAATACAAGAACATCATTCAAAGTGGTAATTGAAGAAGATTTAATTTATTTTTGTACAGTTTGATAAGACACAATGAAGATATTAAGTTACCCCCCAAGCCAACAGAAAGAAAGCAGAGGAGAAAAGGGGGGGGGGGGCTCCACCCCCAGATTTTACTCCTGCAGAGGAGCTGGCCGAGAGAGCTCATTGGTTAGTGGGTGGGGTTTTTATAGTCCGCGAGTTCCTTCTGGAACCTAACCTGCCCCGGAGCAGGATAGCCGTTCAGCGTACGTTGCCATGGAGACTCGCCTCGCTAAGCAGTGAACCCGTCGCGTAGAACAGGAAACCCATAACCTAACCTCAAAGTTACCTCGCTCGGCAGTAATCCTGCTTCGTAGAACAGGCCCCAGGACAGTCTGGACTCATTTTCCTAACCTCACCATATTTATGCCAAAACTGCACATCCACATGTGATTTCCTTCATGTTTCTCTTGTTTTCTGAGCATCAACACACACCCAGGGTCTTTTTTTTTATTTTTTTAAACCGGCCCCTTCACACTCCAGCTGAATGTAGTTCACTTCATCAAGGTGAAGGGTAGGACTACAGCTGTAAGTTTTGGGATAAACTTCCCTTTCTCAGGCAGAAACAGGAAGTGCATGTTGGCATCCCTGCCAACTCGCTTGCGGAGGGTTTGATAGTCCACTACCCCTCCCCATGAATCTGTTTGGGAAGGACTTAATATGGCAGACCCTCCACGAGGACGGCAAACAAAGGGGTAGATGGTAGGGAAGTGTGTAGGGGGCGGTTTGGTTTGGGATTGAACCAACATGTGGTGTGAGGAGGGGATAAACAGGATGAAGGAACATGGACAGAAATAAGACTCCAGTGGTTTGGAAAATTTAACTAACTAAAAATAATTAATGTTCAGAGAGACAGCCAAGAGAGCCTGACTGAAGAGCCTGAAGCTGCAGTTCTTTGATTGACCTCTAGGGGCTTCTGTGAAGGTCATTCTGCCCCCATCAGGACCCATATTAACATTCCTTCATTTAATGCAGAGTCCAAGATGTTTACACTCTTTAAAGAGGAGTTCTTTGGCCCATAAATATTATTTTTGTACTTTAATGAATTAAAAAATGTTTCTGTAGAACAGTCATTTTCTGTGTTAGGGCTCACACAACTCGTTTCTGTATCAGGTACCATTTGGTGGTTTCTATGCACTCTCGGCCACGTCTACAGCCACGTGATTGGCTGACCAGCTATTTGTGTAAATGGGCTGTTAAATGGATTTAAAGGGGCTTGTAAATGTTTGATTAAAATGCTGAAAATGGATGCAATCTTTAAGACAACCCGACATATTTACAATAATAAATCATTTATCATCTTGCTCTTAAGATGACCTTCATGCTTTGACCCTTTTCTAGGAAGTTAGCAGGAATCTTTAAAGATTCACAACTTTAATTTACATGTCTGCATGGAATGAACAGTTTCACGAGTGTCCCTTATAAAGTGGCCAGTGAGTGTTTTTCTTGTTTCAAACGAGACGCCTACATTATGTTGGAGTGAAGCTTCAGCGTTATTTATGAGCACTGTGCAAATAAACAGCTTTTAGTCCTTTTAGTGACACTTTAGGCTGTTTTACAGCATTTATTTTACATCTAATAATGACAATTATGTGTTTTTGTTTGAAGGAGAGTATGTGGACTGTTAGCATCTTCATTAACAAGTGTATAATAAAATATGTTCCTGTATCATAATGTTTTTTATTATCCGCTTGGGCTTTTTAAGGTTCCAGAGTGACTGTAAAAAATCTAAACCTGATCTTGATGGTGTTGAATTACATTACAATCTCAAAAACACTCCATTTTAGGGCCTGAGCTCATTCATAGCTGCACTGTTTTTCCTCTTAAACCCTGTTATGTCACCGTGTTCACTGGGATTGTTCTGTACATTGTGAAACATAATATTGTCTGTTTTGTAGCAGACTGTGTCTTTTTACAGTAAATACTGTAAAAACAGTGTCTGTTCCAGAGGAAATTAAAGCCAAACATTGGTTAATAAGTCGTGTGTTTTGGTTTCAAGCTGTTTCCCTCTGAGCTCAAACTTTAATTAGAGAAAAAAAGCTGCCAGAGAAAAGCAGGACTCTGTGGTGAGATGCTAAAAATAGATGTGAGTTCATGCAGTGGTCAGCAGATGGCAGCACAGTTTTCCAAACCCAGTCTGTTCTTCACTGTTGAATGATTTCCAGCTCATGAGGCCTGACCTATTACACACCAATCAATTCAAATTATAGAGACTAATGACAGTGAAGGGGTCACAGAGGTAGAGCAAAGAGAAATTAAAGGGGAGCTTCTCTCTGGTGAAGTATTCGTGTTGTGTTTGTTTCTCTGAGCCTTTACTTTCTTTGTAATGTGGGATATAATAACAGGCTTCAAATTAGAGATATGTGGGGCTTTGTCCACACTGTTGAGTCTCTTCATTGCAACTGACGGTCATTCCAGGACACAAAAATCTAAAAAACTGCTTTTTTCACAATAACTTCAAAAACATGGCCTTTAACAGTGAGTGTTTGTGAGTCAAGAGGTAACCCTTTTACTGTAACCCTTTAATGCATGATGTCCAACTACCAGGTAATGAATTCCCGGACTCTTACCTTTTCACATTTTTTACCATATGGAGATACTACATCATTAATCAAAATTACCAATGAAGGGCAAAATGTGTATCATACATATATACAGATTTAACATCATTTTTTGTTTTTTATTTTACCTTTTTTGTATAATTCACGTTAATAGTTTTATTAAACAGCAACAATTCATACACTTCAGATGGCGCCTTTTCTTTTATTTACTCTCAAAAAATGTTTGTCACAGACGTGCAGTATTTGTGAATCTTAAATAAATTCCACTAAATCACTATTAATACCGCTGGTGCATGATGTCTACTGTAGTGGTCAGATGCATAACTCCCTCAAAATATAACATTAAAAAACAAATGAACATGATTTTTAACATTTTTGAAAATAAATAACATTTTAAAAGTATTCCCTTGGTGATTTAAGCATTCGTGAAGCTGGAAGGGCAAAAATGTAAACGTACATATGCAAAAGTTCACAGTCGGTTCCCTTTGGTTATCAGAGCATAAGTTAACAGGCACGAAGTGTCCTTAGCATCTTACCCATTAATAAATACATTGTAAAAAGGTTGTTGCAAATTTTACAGTAACTTTCTGGCAGATGACACTAAGTTACTGTAAATGTCTTTACAGTAGCATTAAAATAGCATTTGTCTGTATTTTGTAAAATAGTTTTACTACTGTATTTTTTAGTCAAAGTATCATAACTGTCTTTCGGTATCTAGCATAAGTACTGGACTGTAGTATCATTACTGTTTTTTCATTTACAGTATCATTACCTTATTTTAATCAACAAACTTTTTAAATAATTCTAAATTACAGTGAACATGCTGTATTTCAATTCATAGTGTATTAGAAAGATATCACTATTTAGAAAAATAATGAAATGTACATCAATTTTGTTGAACACATTTTTTCTACAAAACATTTACTAACAGAAATCTTGCCCTCTGTTGGTCAATCATGGGGAAAAATATGTTTTTTCTCTTGATCTGTTACCCTTTTCATTAACTAGTGTAACGACATTTTACAGTAACTTTTTTGTTTTTGTTAAATAGTGTTACTTTCGCAAATTAGCACGTTTTCCCATAATCTTTTGAAATTTACAATAATTTACTGTATAGATTTTTACAGTAGGTAGCTGTAGATATATATTTACAAAAATCATTTACAGTGTTTATAAAGTTGTACAAATGTTCAACGAACAAAAACAAAATCTAGCCAAACAACATCCAAGTTCATATCTACATAAAACCTTTTTAAAAAATCTTAGTTATTCAAGTGTTTTTGAAGGTCATTTATTACCATAGACCACATCACAATGACAGTCTTTTGCTCCATGAATAAGGGCAATGGAAACCTCTAAGTAAGCTTCATCCAATCAGACTGTGGTTGGATTTCTGTCACATTCTCCACAGTCTGGGGTCTCTGTTGGAGGAGGTGTCTTCAGTGTCTTGCTGAAACATGCCATCCTTATTTGTGGGTGACTGATCCTTCAGGGATGAACTTTTACACCCAGTCATGACGCTCACCCGTTTCCCATTAAGCTCTTCACCTGTGGATCATTCCTCAACTTTCTTCTGCCGCCCCTGTCCCAGCTTTTTTGGAACATGTTGCAGGCATCAAATCCAAAATGAGTAAAAATTTGCAAAAAAAAACAATTTGAACCTTAAAGGAGACATATCATGCTGATGCATGATTTAATACTTACATATAATATAATAAATTTGAAAACAAGACCTTACACCCCCTTAATTTTCAAAAAATGAGATATTGTATTTTTTCTGATATCCTAGAACGAGATTTGATGCCTCTGAAAATAGGTCATTGCGAGATTTCAAACGTCGTGACATCATGAGGTACCTTTCTTTTTATTGGAGTAATCTGATAAAACACTTCCTCCTCTGTGATGTCCGTTAGTCACAAAACTGTCACAGAGGAACACATCCACCAGCAGGGGTATATAGGTCCCTAGCTCACATTCACTCATTACCAGCTCTGGCCTGTAGGGGGACTCAATACGCGGTCGCTGCATTGAGCCTGCCGGAAAATACAGTAGAAGAAGAAGGACAGGCTGGCTGTACCCCCGATAGAACTGACCAATCAGAGCACAAAGGGCTGTGACATTGCGAGGTAACTTTAGGTCATCCTCGGATCCGAGTGTTTCAACGAGGGCTTCATAATGGCCTAAAATGAGGATTTTGAGAATGCTATTGTGGGGCAATGAAGGAACTAAATGACTTGTACTGAGGGCAGAAATGCTTTGCAGGCATCCTAGTCTGGCATAGTGAAAAGGAGAAACAAGCATGATATGTCCTCTTTAAGTATGTTGTATTTGTAGTAAATTAAATAGAATACAAGTGGAAGCAGATTTGTAAATTATTGTGTTCTGTTTATTTTAATCGCTTACTCAACGTTCCAACTTTATTTGAGTTAAAGTTAGCGGATTTGATTATTTGTTACTATCAGCAATTTTTGATTAAATATGAAAACATTGCCAGTATAACCTTTTTTGACTGTTCTTCTCAGCTCAATGTAGGAAATCTGATGATGCCCTTGGGGCCTGATGGAAGACTTTTATCAAGTTAATTTTCACTTTTCCCGGCATCATTGCCCACCCCTACTCGCTCGGGGCCTGAAGACCAACAGAGAACACTAGACACAAGTCAGCTTGCTTCATGTCTTCCTTTTATTGGTGACAACTTGGTAGAACCAACAGTATCAGTTGCAGTTGCAGGTTGATAACCTCAAATAAAAAAGGGAACGAATCAGGCTGTCATTAAACTGATTTAAATCAGTTTCCTCATTAAAGTCGATTTTAAAATACATTGTTAAATAAAGGAATGAACAAAGTAAATGTATTAACAGAGTTTTGTTAATCTTCATGGTTAGAATTGTTTAAATCATTTGAACCTTGCCAAATCAATAAGTTCTAAACAGCTTTTTTTTTTTTTTTTTTTTTTGGCATTTTGTGCCTTTATTGATAGGGGAGAGACAGTGGATAGGCTTGTGAAAGGGGTGAGAGAGTAGGGGAAGACACTCTGCAAACTGGTCACGGGCGGGATTCGAACCTGGACCGGCAGAAGCAAGTACATGGGGTGCCTGGTTGCCAACCACTCCGCCTAACCAGCACCCCTAAACAGCTTTAAATTTAAATTATACTCTCTCATTTTAATGCATTCTTTATGCTTAAGATTTAAACCATTTCATGATTTTAACTCAAATTATATCTGCAAGCAGTGTCCTCGCTCTGTTGTAGGTCCCTCATGCTCATTTGACCTCCTTTTTGTCGGTTTCATCCCTTTCAAACCTTTTTATAAGCTCAACATTGGACTATTGTGTGTTTCTGTAGCTCTGTCAGGAGCCTCAGTCTTCATAATGGATGTGTATTACATATTCCCTTTGTTACTGCATGACCACCTGCACTGAACTATCAATCAGGGAGTGACATCATCCCAACTGGCTTTGGCAACAGAGCTCTAATTTAAACATTTTTTCACAGAGACCACAATTTTGACCCAATCTCTACAAACATTAAACACTTTTATAGTATTTTTTTAGGAATCCAACCATGTCATTTTTAAAGCTTTAGCACCTTTGTTTTGGTCTGTAGAGGCGGAACTGACAGCTTGTGTGATTCGGAGTTTTCCTTTCCCATTCATTTGAATTGGAGGAGCTGCAAGGGCTTCTTTCACCAACTTTGAGGGCACGTCATTCCAAAATCGATGGAGAAACAGCAAATTGCGTCATAATTTATGTTCATCAGTGGCTCCTCTGTCATCTGTCCGCATTTCAAGCTAATAACATTTACGGTCTCTGGGGAGATCATTTTTCTGGATGATGTCTTTTTAGAGCAATGTTTTATTTTCAAATCCAAATTGCCAGGTTCCTGTTTGAGATAGGTCAGGGGTGTCCGCATGTGATATGTGGGCATTGATGAGACCTACGTTTTGGCGTAAGATTGATCTCTCTATGAAATTCCTAGTGGCTGTGAGATCCATTTTAGTGTCACCAGGTGGCACTAGAGAGCTCATTTTTGAATGTTGGATTTTTTTGTTTTATCAAATTTTTGGCATCCCAGAGATGTGTGCCAGTTTTGGTGAGTTTTTGAGCATGTTTAGGTGGTCAAATTAAGGTTTAAAAACCCGAGGGAAAAATAATAAGAAAGAAACAATACAAAAACAATAGGGTCCTTGCACTTCGGGCCAGTACCTCTTCTAGCTCTAGATAGAAGAGGTCCGTCCCCTTTAGGCGAGGATCCTAACTGATACATTTCAACTGATTTTAACTTCTTCAATGATTGAAATGCATTAAATATTAATGTT
The DNA here is from genome assembly GCA_036419115.1 of Scarus forsteni. Lineage (NCBI taxonomy): Eukaryota > Metazoa > Chordata > Actinopteri > Labriformes > Labridae > Scarus > Scarus forsteni. Next base: position 401,444 of record JAZDUH010000459.1, read on the forward strand.
CACAAAAATAGTTTATTTTTAAATCAAATTAAAAAATTTGATATTAAATAAAATTACCCAAATGAGTTTAATAAATGAAAGGAGATAAAGATGAAGCCTGAAATATCAGACTTCAATTCACAATTGTAATTATATGTCAATGTTTAAGACTAAATTTTAAATTAATAGTCTAAATTAACAGGGCTTAAATTATTAATCAACACAAATTTTTATTCTCTTAAGTCACTTAATTAAGCTTCTTTTTTCCTTTAATAAGATAAAATTAAAGATTCTGAGCCGACTTGATGCCTCAGCTCTACCTGCACTGAGGAGTTTTGATCCTGAAGTGGCTCTCTTTGGAGAGGACATAAATAACTACAGAATAAATTAAAACTATGACATAAACAAGTGCACAACATTTTTGATTGTCTCAGCAACTTTGTTAGGCCGTGACGTGGCACGGGGCCTCCAGCTGGACATCACTGTTCTGAGTATTTATGTGATTCTTGTTTTCAGAGGAGACAGGACCGCAAACTGATGGAGCTGGATGCTTTTGCAGCTTCAGGTCAGTGCTCTCGTTTGACTCCCGCGTGGAGGAAGAATTGGCTGAGGCTCCGCTGAGGAGAATCACCCAAAACCGAGGGGATTGGAGAACCAATCAGAAAGACCATCGATCAGCTCCCCTTTATCTCACAGTCGGTGAGCACGTCCCAGACTCCAATCTCAGACTCTCAGCTCACTCAGATGGATGGGGACTGGAGGGCATCCAGAAGACGTCGTCCTCCACCAAAATAGATCCTCGAGGGAGCAGGAAGAGTCTGACATCAGGTCGTCCCGTTTACAGCATCTCTCTCTGCACACAGTAAGAACGGGAGATACAGATGATCAACACTGTAACAGTATTTTACCGTAATATCTACAGCTACCTGCTGTAAAAATCTGTACGGTCAATTACTGATTGTGGAAAAACACTGATTTTTGTCAAATTAACACTATTTAATCCTAAAATCTAAAGTCACCAACTTTAAAATGTCTATGCTTTAAGTTACTGAAAAGGGAAACAGATGAAAGCAATTTTTCCACAGAAAAATTGACCAATAGCAGGTAAGAATTTTTAGTAAATGTTTCATTTCTTTGAGTAAAAGTATTTAATTTGAAAAAAAACTTGCACATTTCTTTTTTTAATCTTTCTAATAAATTATCAGTAAACTAGTTAAACATATAGTAATATAAATTAAAATACAGCAAGTTTACCATAATTTAAAATACATTTAAAAAGTTGTAGACTAAAATATGATAATAATACTGTAAATGAAAAAAAAAACAAAACAGTAAGGATGCCGCTTTTGATAATGCAGTAATTATGCTGTAAATTGAAAGACTGTCATATTAAATAAAAAGTGTAGTGGTAAAACTATTATATAAAATAAGACTAATGCTATTAAATAGAGTTATGCTACTTTAAAGACATTTACAGTAAGTTACTGCCATCTTGTTGCCAGTAAGTTACTGTAAAATTTACAACAACCTTTTTACAGTGAAGTGGAAACTTTTTTACAGCGACATTGTTTTAAGTAAATATATGAGCTAAAATGTCCACTTCATAAACAAGTGTTAAACTGCCTCTGCCAACAATCTGACTTGTCCTCCAGAATGATGAATTTCTTATCTGTATTTACACAAAACTATGACCACAGGGAAATGAAGCTCTACATTAGACTACTGGCTAAAGCTAAATGCGTTTTTTTGCTCAGAGCTAGCGTGACTGAAAATTAAAGTCTGGAAGCCTGCACTGCACTTTCATTCGTTAGGCAAGATCATACTGATGCCATGCCACAGGAGAAGGAATCCTTGTTTGCAAAACGTGAAAAAAGAACATAGACTCCAGTCATACCAGCTACCATGGAGTTCAGCTGTTGCAACACACATTTGAGAGGTGCTGGAGAGCTCTTTTCATTTGAATGCAACAGTTTCACCACGAGATGGAACTGCACAGAGTGGATTTAATCAACATGTAGGAGAAAACATCGAAAACTGCAGTTCTTCAAGTGTCCACTAGGGGCTTGGACAGAAGGCCAGGTAATCCCTATTGATTACCAACATAAAATATATATATACTGTTTTACAGCAGATATACAATTTTTTACAGACTAGTAGTGATGTGCTTAAGACCACACTATCCTAGAACAAGACCTGCCCGAGACATGAATGCACCAAGACCAAGACTTTTGGGAGTCTAGACAAAGTTCATCAAAATCAGTTTTAAAAACCATGTCAAGATTGAACAGTTTAGGGGGTTGTCCCTCAGTCACAACACCAGGAAGGTTGCAGTCATCACAGGGGAAAATAACACATGAGTTGAAGCTTTTTGTTGTTTTACCAAGTTCTCCTCCTCATTTATAACCTGACAGGACAGATGGACAGCTCTATATTAAAAATATTTCACTAATCCACCTGGGGAGGAGCTCTGCAAATATGTTTTCAGGGGCAGAACAGCTTGTCATCACAGACCTGTCCATATCAAACAACGTTGTTTTGACGTAGCATACTTAGCGGCTAAACGTAGCAGCTAATGGCTAACTGTTGTTAGCCCTTGTTAGCTGTTAGCTTCACAACTTTAAGATTACTGTTTCACATTTAATTATACCACACAGATGTTTCATTTAGCACTTAAATTTGGCATGAACCTCGTCAAAGACAATCCCTAAGAAGTAAATGTATAAGGAGAGTATATTTCACCAAGTATAACTAAGTAACCATAATGACCACAGGCTACCTGATATTAGCCGCCATTATATTCAAACACTTCTTGTCACTTCCTGTTGTCGTCATGGCCACCTCTCCCACAGCTCCTGCTGCAAGGCTCCCTTATTCACATTTGTGAAGTTGAAGAACAGCAGGTCAGTGCTGGTCTTGATCGGTCTTGAGGGTAAAACCCAAGTTCAGACAGTCTGAGACAGAGACAAGACCGAGTAAAAATGTTTTCGAGTCCGAGACAAAACCAAGACCTTCAAAATGTGGTCTCAAGGCCAAGACCAGTCTGGAGTAACAACACTACAAACTAGTTTATAACATTTGTGGTACAAATCAACTTGAAGCAGATGGGCCACAGCAGAAGATCAAGCTGTGTCCAAGTCCTGTTGAGAATGGTCTGAAAAAGAAAAAAAATTCCAATGAGTTCTCTCAGATACTAATGCTAATCCCACCGGGGCCTTTTGATGTGGAAGTTGTTTCTCCTCCCTGTGCATGCATGGGTTCTCTCCAGGCACATTAGCTTCTTCCCACAGACCAGAAACATCGCCCTTAGATTAACTGTTGGATCCAAATTTCCCTTATGAGCATGACTGGTCAACTGTCTCTCTATTTGGCCCTGTGATTGGCTGGTGTACCCTGCCTCTCATCTACAGGGATAAGCTGCTCAGATGACGGATGGATGCCAGAGGTCAGACGTCAGAGGGGAAAGGTCAGAGTGGTGGTGGAGGATTCAAAGGAACTCAAAAAGCATTGGTTTCCGCCCAGGACCTGCAGCAGCAGAAGACCACACCAGGTGCCGCTCCTGTCAACTACAAACAGAAAACTGAGGCTACAGTTCATAAATCAGAAAATTAAATTCTGTTTATTTGGGAGAAATCGTGTTATGAGCCTTTTGGCCGAAAGTAAAACAGTTAATGTGTCATTAAATAACTTTACAAACGTCGATGTTGTCATAAAGCTCACTCTGTTCCTTTGCTTGATTAAATAAGCCGATGTGTGAAAAAAGGGCTCGAGGCCCTGCTGTGGTGTGGAATATGAGGCCCTCAGGGGTCTGGGGTCATCCTGCTCTGTCTTCTCTGAATCTGAGAGCTCGAAGCAGGAGTTATTTCTGTTTTATAGAATTATGGAGCCTCATATGTGATCACGAACATCTGGATCGTCTGTTTTCATTAAACTCTGAATGAATGTGTAGGGTGGAGGGGATCTCATCTAATCTGTTTCACGTGCCGGGTGAATTGTTCTTCTCCCTCCTGTCGTCTCACGTTACCCTGAAAGTGACGTCCTGCTGTGAGATGAAGGTGTCCCGTAACTCTAATGTGGACAAAAGCTGTAGATGATGAAGAGCTGGCCCACTCAGAGAGGTGCAGGATTGTCAGCTGCTTCTTCAGACGAAGCATGATGAAGATGAGGCACGTGTTTCGCTGATGTGATATTTCAGAAACAACATGCCGAAGGCCTCGCTCATGCTCAGGTGTGCTTCACTGCTTCTTTAAACAAACGAACCATTAATTCATATCGTTTAACCGATGACCGCGATCTTGTTCCCTCAAACATCGCAGGCTAACACACAACCAGTAGTGGGACAGCCAGAACTTTGTGCTAACGTTAGCCCAGAAGGTAGGCTAACGTTAGCACAAACAGAGGGACCAGGGTCGAGTAAAAGACTGATAATATTCATCTGACGGTTAAGTCTCTCTTCCCAAATACACACAAACCTTTATTTCATGCTGTTTAACAGATAATGGCAATCTTGTTTCCCCCAAACATCTCAGGCAAACACACAACATGCTAACCTCGGCCTTGTCACCACCGTGGGACTGATTATATTCAGCCAACTGTAAAACTTCTCTTGACTAATGTAAGAATGCTCACACATTTATATTTATCCTTCAGACTTCCAACAAGTAACGTGAACACTGACTGTAATGTCCAGGAGTAGGAACTAGTTAAGGCTGCGCAGTGATCTTTGTAAGCTGTGAGAGCTGCCATACAGACATGCGCATGCAAAGTAGCAATGTTTACAGCAGTAACAGAGGGAAGCTCCTGTATGTGTTCCTGACTTCATTCATTTATTAAAGTTCCTAAACTCGGAAAACCGGACTGCTTATTGAACATTACACTGACGAGCATGCTGTGCAGTTACCTCCGGTTCACTTCACTCTACTGTTAGCATTAGCGCATAGAGCAAAATAAATACAACACAGAGTTAAAATGCTCACATTTCCATCATCAGGTTTGCGATGAATGGTTGTTACTGAGCCTGGATTCAGGTAAAGTGTAGTTCCCAGTCCAGTGTTGAACTGACTGAAGTTGAAGAAGCAGTCGGACATGAAGTGGCTGGCACACACGTGCAGATTTTAGCCGATCTTGAAGATTCAAAACTGAGGCAACTGGACTGTGTTAAGTTTCGGTAAGATGTTTTTCATTCAAGAAACTTCTTCAGTTTCAAATGGCTGGTAAAGGAAGTAGATATTTATCTTACTAGAGAAGAAGACAACGTCATTTATTGTTGTCACTTCCATCGGTTTTCTCCTTCTCTCTGTGTTTTGTACGGAAGACTATAAGGGCCACGTTAGATGGAAAAAATCATTTTGAGAAAGTCGAGATTAAAGTCAAGATTACCAGATTTTTCCTTAGGTGGAGGGATCGGATACTTACTTTAACACTCAAATTAGAAGTTTTGGAGGGTGTAGGGGCCTTTTCTTGAATATGTTTCAAACCTTGTAAACATTTGACATCACAACTTACCAGCTGACCAAGGTCATGTGTTATTGTAATGACTGATGGCTAATACTGATGTCTGTGGCAGTGACTGGGGATTAATTTACTTATCCTCTTCCTAGTTTTTGTGACTTTTGATGTTTTATGGTTTGTTTTCTTTATCTTTTTATTATAATTATTATTATTATTATTATTGTTTTGTTCTCGATTGTAAAACAGCTCCTTTATGTGCTAGATGTTAACCTGAACTGTATCTGTACTGTAATTGATGTACACCTATGCACTATGCACAATATCTTGAAAATACATAATATTTTGATTTAAAATTTTGAGATTTAAGTTGAAATGGCGAGAATAAAGTGAAAATGTTGAGAAAAAGCCGAACTGTTGAGAATAAAGTCAAAATACATGGTATGTCCACTTTATTCTCAACTTTTTAACTCTAATGTCATCATTTCATCTTTTATAACAAAACTGTTTTTCAACTTTATTGTCGATATTTCAACTTTTATATTGTCCTTGCCTTTTATCTGGACCTGCCAAAATTATTTTTCCATCTTAAATGGCCCTAACACTCTTCTTGAGTTTTGAAGACAAACCTCCCTGGGGGAGTTTTTAGAGAGTGTAAGGCCGCGTTTACATGGCGCCGAAAACGGTCAAATCTGAGACGTTTTCATTGCATTTTCACCTTGCTTCTACATGGAAACTCGTTAAAAACTGAAACTTTTAACAGGCTCCAGAGTGGAAAGATTTGAATCCACTCTCCATTCAGCTCCGTGTAAACCTGTATTTTTTTTTTTTAATTGAAAGTTTGCAGTCATTCCAGTTCATGAACAGTGATATCAATGCATTGGTTTACAACTGTATGATAATATATAAATCATTATTGACCAAAGCAATAGATTAATACATAAAGAAAATAAATGAAACAAAAATAAAACAAAAAAAAAACATTCTTTGAAGGCAGACTTCATGTAAATAATTGCGTGTAAACCCGTATCAGAGTGTTTCAGGGTGAAACGCAGATGTCACCGCATGCGCAGTACTCCTTCAGATGAAGGCTGCGCGCGCATACCAGGAACAACAACAGCTTCGGCCGTCTGCCGAGTAACGTGTGAGCCTCTTACCGTGCTCAGTTTGTTATCCAGTCTAAACCATCCAGACAGGTTTGTTGTCCAAACTGATTTGTTGTCCAGAAAAGAAACTCCTGTGTCTCTGTGCATCTATTCCCCATTGTTGTTTGTGAAAGTTTTTCTTCTTCGTATGTGTATTGTAGCAGCGCTGCCTCTCTGCAGACCTACACTGCCATCTACTGAACCGGCATGCATACTACAGCGGATTAACTCGTCTCTGAGCGTCGTCGTCTGAACGCAGAAGAATTCTAAAATGCAAAGGAAAAATCTTTGCGTCTTTAAGTCAGGAGTTTCCATGTAAACGTAGCCTAAACCAGTGATCACCAACTGGCGGCCCGGGGGACATATCAGGCCCATCAGAGCTTTCCATCCGGCCCCCTGACTATTATTTAACAGAAGAGGATTTGGGCCACTGCAAAGGACGTTTTTGAGGAGATAAAGCTTTTTCTTTAACTGTGAAAATTAACAATATTTGCAGTATTAAGTATGGATTAATTCTCAAAATTCTTGCTTTTCTACTCATAATTTCTGCTTAAATTTCAGAGTTCTGATTTTTTTTCTGCATAATTCTAAATTTAATCTTAGAATTCTGTGTTTTTACCCCCAAATACTTAAACTAATCTCAGAATTAAAACAAATTCTTCCAGAATTCGGACTCTTTACAGACTGAAAAACAACTTCAACCTTAAATATTCTTTTCTTTTTTAAGTTTTTTTTTGGCCTTTTGGTCTTTTGTATTACTGAACATAAGGAAATGTGCGGAGTAAAAAATGTTTTTGTTTTAAGGACAGCTTTTCGTGATTTGATTCCCTCAACTATTAATGTAACCCCATGCGGCTGCTTCAGGACTGGTGGACCAAAACACTTCATTATAATTGTTTTTAATTATTATTAGTGTTTTCTTAAATCTGGCCCCCAGAGCATATGCCAAGGAAAAAAATGGCCCTTGTATAAATGTAGTTGATGATCCCTGCTGTAAACAGAATATTGATGGTGTGAGAGGTCCGGGGTTTAGAATCGTTTTTCCTCTTGGAGCCCCACGTTACGTCTGTTACGTCCTCCTTTCCTCACTCAGCTGTTACCGCACGAAACGTTCTCCCGCCGTGACCCTGGCGTCTCGCTTAGCATCACATCTGACAAACAGCCTTTCCACGAAAACAGCACCTAAATTTGGCCTTGCCCTTTTCACGCGGAGCAAGGACATGTCGGCAGCAGATGGGCCAAACAGGCTTCCTGTTTCCACCGCCTGCTAATTAGAGCCCTAGCCGCCGCTCACCTTTAATGTCAACCGCAGACGCTCTTAGCACAATTAGCCTAATGGGGTCTGGGCCGCGAATGGGCCGTGACGTTTAGGCGGGATTCAGCTGTGTCCCAGTGACAGGCTGAGCAGACAGTCTCCATACAAACTATTTAATTAGATGCATTAATAATTGAGCTAATTAGCTCCCATGTGTCTCGCAAATGAAGAGGGAACCCGGAGCTCCACTTGCACTCATCAGCTGATTAATTAGTGCGTTGATCGTTAGCTGTCCTGGCGGCCTCTATGCGATCAGATGAGAGGGTGGATAATGAGGGACTGTGGGTCGATGCTGCTGGTTAATTAGTGTGACCTGATCCAGGGGCCATGTTGGAGCAGTTGTTTGTACTGCAGCTTCTAATGAGGAGGATTAAGGGCCCGTGATCTGTTTGGAAACAGAGTTGTTTATGGGGCCACGGTTAGCACTGCCCTCGAAAACCCAGATGAAAATCAGCATAGGGTTCCAATATTCCATCCACAAGGACCGATAAGGCCTCTGTGGTCACGATGAGCTCCCTCAGTGACTTCAGATCACTCTGTGGGGTCTACAGCCCCTTTTCCACCTGAGGGTTCAGTTTGGTTTGTCTCAGTACAGCTCACTTTCTATGGCGTTTCCAAAGCCTAAAAATGAGACAGGAGCCCTTAAAAGCAAACCATACTGTCCTATTTTTTGGGACCCTTCTGTTGGGGTGCCAAGCATACTGATCCGACCCCAGAAGGTGGTGCTCGAAACACTGTCTGTTGATTGGTCGAAGGAGACATCACTTCCCGTGTGACAGTGGAACAACTCATAACCCCGCCATGTTTAAATCTCCACTCGTCTTCATGAAGATAACTCTTGCGGCACACAGCCTTCTCTCAAACAAAGCTTGGTTGCGTTTTGTAACAAAAAGCCACATGCTGATCACAAAAAAGAAGAATTGCTGGATGTCTTCCATCGTTGCTCTTTGTTTACTGTCGTGTTTTCTTCTCTGTTGTATTTAATAGCCAGGTAAACTGTGACGCGCTGCCATGACGTCATGCTATCGGCATCCAGCTTAGATGCCGCCTACCAAGTAGGGTTCAGTTGGCTGTGGAAACGTAAACAGGATCAGGCTTTTCCGATCTAGCCTGAGCCAAACCGTGCCGATCCATACCGGACCACTTGGTGGAAATGGGGCTTAAATCATACAGTGACCTTCGGGAGGGTAGAGATTCAGCCTGTTTGGATTCATCTTTCTGAGTAATCAGACAGTAAAGTATTACCGGTATCTTATCATATCTTTGGGTTTCTAGAGAAAGTTTGACAGCATCAGGAGATCATCACACTCTGGTGTGTGTCCATTTTTTTGCTGCATTGAAACAAAAGTCCTGCAGTTTAAGGATGAAGGCTGTGGCTAACTTTAGCTTCAGATCATGTTTCATCCACATGGCAGCTTGTGATCTTACTAATAAACTTTGAATATAAGCATCACTGATCAGGAAAAACAGCAACTTATAAACCTAATGGTGTGGCCACACTGGACGCGAATTCACAAAGACGCACGTCGAGATTACATACAGAGTCAATGCAAAGACGCGTTTGGACGCAGATTCGCTCCGGGCGGCGCGTTGGATGCATTTGGCGCGACGTGTCTTTTCGCGGCAAATTCTAGTAACTGTTGTCATGTGGCCCGAAATTCAGAAAGCTCCTTGTTTACCTCTTTCTTCTGAAGTAAAGCTTTTGTACATCATATTTTCAATAAATCCTCCCTTCAGACTTTGCTGAAGAGTTGTCCCACGGTCATCTTTTGTTTGTGAAGCTCCTGCTTGACTCTAAGAGTTAAACCCTGAACCCTCCTGCTGTGAGGCACGAGCACCAGCCTGCTGACGACCACTGGGATTTAACTGGTTAAATAAAATGTGATTAACCTCAGATCTAAATTTGTCTCTTATTGTCCAATAAATGATAAAACAAGTCCAGACCAGCGTGTTCACAGCAGCACTTTACCATCATCTACAATAACTGCTGCATTTTTACTACAAAGAGGAACAAAACTCCTAAGTATGTATGTCACATGTGCGCGTGCACATGCATGTTAAAGGTGTTGCGTGTGGCCCTTTGTGCAGTCTGCTCTCTGCCGACAGGAGATAATTAGTGTCCTTGGAGTTGAACAAGCTCATTCTAAAACTCCTCAGGCCTGGGCTGTCCTGGTGTGTGAGTGTGCGCACTCGTGTTTCTTACTTGGTGGGGCCACACCCCCAGTAGCCCACCAACGGTATGAGGCCCTGAATCCTTGTGGGGCCAAAATGCTGGGCCCCAGAACGTTTAATGCTTTAAAGCTGTTCAGGAGCCTTCTCTAATGCTCCTCATGCTTTTTTCTTACTTGGCCCACAAGGTGACAAAAACTGGAAATGTGTGTGTGAAGTGTGTGTGCTCTCTGGCCCCCTGCAGTTGGTTTGGTGTAACTGCAGCCTCACACACACTTCCTGAAGAGTGTGTGATCTTAGCCAATCAGACGCCTTGGACATGTAAGCATCATAGTCTCCTGGCACTTTATGGGATTTGTCTGGCAGCTGAAACACAATACTCACAACACAGAGCAATGCTGTGCCAGGAACTGAAGAATTTAAAAAAAATAAGGTAAGTTTATTTTTTTCTTACATTATTTTACTATATAGAGTTTTGTGGGACAACAAGAAACAAATAGTATTTGATATAGATGCTTATTTTAGCTGCAAAGATTAGCCACAGGTTAATGGTCTTCAGTTAATATTTAAATTAACAACATAAACATGTTTAAATTGATTACATTAAGCAGACAAATATTAGAATATGTGAATATAGAAAGCATTTTCCGTGGATACTAATATGAAAGACAGTTTTTGTTATCTTTAGCTTGTTAGCTGCTAACCATTAGCTTGGAGGCGGCTATGCTTTGCATTGGGCTGGCAACGCGTCTCTGCAGCATGGCTACTTAAGTCAGTGAATATTCATGAGATGGCGGGCTGGGAGTAACGGAGGGATCATAAGAGTGTTAGAGTGTGCTGTCATCGTGAATAGATGTCTGATAAGGTATTTGTTTAATGTGTTGTTGCTGTTTCTACTTAAATACTTGTGTTAAGTTTATTATGGATGTGATTTACGGTAGAAGATGTGGTGCCCAGGTGGCGTAGAGCTAAGTGCTAACCATGTTCAGCGCCAGGCTTGAATGGGGCGTCTGATCACACTGAACGCACATGTAAGGTTAAAAACCTGACATACGGCCAGGTACAGCTTTGTAACACAAACTCTGTACTTGATCTATGTAATATGTGTCACGGTAGGCTCCGACCTGGCCAAAGAAGCTACCTGTCGGCCAGAATCCGGTCCAGTTAGCTAAGCTAACGTAGCCGAGCTCCTGCCGGACAGGTAAGCTAGCCGTAGCCGAGCTGCGGCCCAGTTAAATAAGCTAACCGTAAACCGAGGCTCGGGCGGACAGGTAAGCTAGCCGTAGCCGAGGCTGCGGCCGCTTAAATAAGCTAGGCGTATCCGCTTCGCCGGCCCGGATATGCAAGCTAGCCGTAGCCGAGGCTGCGGCCGCTTAAAGCTAGGCGTAGCCCGATACTCCCGGCCGGACCGTAACCTAACCCTAGCCGAGGCCCGGCCGGACAGGTAAGCTAGGCGTAACCACGAGGCTAAGCTAGCCGTGGCGGAGGCTCGAGCCTGCTTGGGTAAATTTTTCGCGATGCGCTCGCGCTTGATCACGTAGTATCGCGGAAGGGTCTTGCCTGGTCAGGTAAGCTAACTATGGTCCGTGCCCTTCTTGAAGTAAGGCCTTATTAAGCTGTTAAATAGTCATCCGGTGTTATTATTTAGGGGTGGATGATCAGTGTCAGTCACAATAGTTGAAGCAGGATGTTGGAATAGTGTTACTATATGCTGTGCTCTCATAATTGAGAAAATAAATACAGTGAATAAGATAATGTTTAACTTAAATTAAATAAAATGTAATGCTACAGTGATAAATGTTAAATGAATATCATCAACAATGGAACACAAATGTGTTCCTAACATTACTGAATTACTTAATGAGCAATTTGTTTTCTTACATAGCTCAGCTGTTTAATGATATAAAATCATTTTCACAGAGCCATGATGTCCAAAAGGAAGGCCAGGATAAAACCTGTCGAAGATGCAATGTCATACATTCTGTCTGGGAGAGACAAGCCAGGGTTTGCAGAGAAATGTATCAATAATATCAAAGGTATGATCTCAAGCCCATTTGGTAGCTGCAAATTACAGCAGCACATTTTAATTATATTCTTTAGCACAAATGAAGAAAGGTTTAAGCTATTTTCAAAAGATATGTCATGGAAATATCTGCCTTCAATCTGTTTTGTTAAATTCCAATACAGTTAGTGAAAGATGTGTCGAAAAGTGTTGGATTTCCATCAGAGAGTTTTTTTAGTACACACTAGTGAAATTAAATATAGTAATTTAAAGTTACTGGTATTGTTTTTGCTCTATGCATAATGTCCAACATATTCAGATGTCATTAAGGTAAGTGATGGATCAATAGAAGATTGTATTGAAAATGAGAAAAGTCTGATCACTGTGCAACTGGGGATAAACAAAGAATAATTTTGAAGTTAATTCATAGTAGTCATACAAAAGAAGAACCAGAATACAGGCTTGTAGGGCATGTGGTTATCATAGGATGGTCCCTGTTAAACAGAAAATCCTTATATTTAAAAAGTCATGGAATGTAGAAACCTTTTTGCATGCTGTATTGGAAAGGTTAAGGCTACTTGGCATGACTTCTACATAAGTTTATTTAATTCTTTGTCTTTATAGGAAGAGGAGTGTTTGCTACTAAACCAATCAAGCAAGGTTCTTTTGTGTTGGAGTACAGGGGTGAAATCATATCAGCAGAAGAATGCCAATCAACGATGTCACTGATGGTGAGTAAATCAGATGCATTTTTGGTCACAATTAGGCCTGAAACATGTTCAAATATTTAATAAATGAATAAGTAAAATATTAGACTTAATGGGCTTTGAATCTCAAGTGGCTCTTCAAATAAAAGTTTTAAGATATATTTTATAAATTTTGTATTTTGAGTAGCACAAAGTTTGTCATATTGTTTTTGTTTGTCTTTAGTATTGATGGGTCCAAGGAAGATGGTTCCCTTGGAATATTAGTGACTGACAGCCACAAATCTCCAAACTGCACCATGAAAAAAGTTATAGTAAACAACAGGCCACATTTTTGTCTGTTTGCTGTGAGGAACATAGAAATAGGAACTGAACTTGAATACAACTATGGTGATTCAAAATGGCCATGCTGCAAAAAGTTGAGCTTGTTAGATCATGCGTTGGTTACGGCATGAGTTTAGAGGTGGTAGTTTCACTTTACACAACTTTTTGTCTATTCAGTGAGAATTTTTGAGTCTTAGTTGGACCAGTGTCCAAATTATATTTGAAGAAAAAAATAATAGTGACATGGGAAGTTCCTGAAACTGGCTGATGGACAAGAAACATGTCATGCACACCATTCCTATTGGATGGCTGTATAACACTTTCTTTATTATTAAAGAAACTGTCTACACAAGGCCAAAATCTTGGACGTACAACTGGTGTGTTGGTGCTAAAGAGATGCTTTACAGACATGAAAACAGTCCAAACTTCTATGGCCATTTCTGCTTTATTTTTATGTAGAAATGGTTCTTAAAGACAAGTGTCCTGAATGTAAAAAATAAAGAGTATTATTGTGCTGTTTGAAAGATAGGGTGAGCAAACTTTTGTGACCAGTAATTAAACCCAGTCTGATGATTCCTGTGACAGCTTACGGCCTTCTTCTTTCTGTCTAAACACTAGGGGACATCCAAACAGGCTGCAGCACCTGAGGAAGAGGTGGCTGTGCCTCCTCTTAATCTGTCTACTCGTGTTTCTGATGATGCTACTATTCCAAAGGTAATAAAAATAATAAATGTGGATGATTTCTGGACAGGGTAAACTACTAACTTGATTGATCAGCTTCTACTTGGTGTCCATTTGGTCAGATGATCTGTTTCACACATGCACCAGTCCCTGTTGATGTCCTTATGGGGCCCTGTATGGTACTCTTCCTACAAAAGAACTTTTACAACTTTTCTCTTCCACACACACACCAGTCTCAGTTCATGTCCTCATGGGGCCCTCCGTCTGGACCTCTCTATAACTGATTGTTAACCTACAGGACAACACTTGTCAGCATCTAAACTAAAGTATTAACTACATGAATAAAGCCCCTACTGAGCTGCAGTATGATAAAAATATTTGATAGTGACATCCTTTTTTAGCCCTTTTATGATGTTCAGATAGGGAGATTTTTAACTTGACCGTCATAAGGCAACATATTCATATATATCTCTGTGATCTGTTATTATATTAAATCATATGATTCCTGTCAGACCTGACTGCCCACTTGTCTGTATCTTAACACCTGCTTTATTTGTTGTCCATTTGGTCAGATGACCTGTTTCACACACACACCAGTCTCAGTTCATGTCCTCATGGGGCCCTCCGTCTGGACCTTTCTATAACTGATTGTTAACCCACAAGACAACACTTCTAAGCATCTAAACTAAAGTATTAACTACATGAATAAAGCCCCTACTGAGCTGCAGTATGATAAAAAAAATATTTGATAGTGACATCCTTTTTGAGCCTTTTTGGATGTCAAGATGAGAAACTGTTAACTTGACCCTCATAAATCACCATATTCAGATATCTTTGTGACCTGTAATTAAACCCAGTCTGATGATTCCTGTGACAGCTTACGGCCTTCTTCTTTCTGTCTAAACACTAGGGGACATCCAAACAGGCTGCAGCATCTGAGGAAGAGGTGGCTGTGCCTCCTCTTAATCTGTCTACTCGTGTTTCTGATGATGCTACTATTCCAAAGGTAATAAAAATAATAAATGTGGATGATTTCTGGACAGGGTAAACTACTAACTTGATTGATCAGCTTCTATTTGGTGTCCATTTGGTCAGATGATCTGTTTCACACATGCACCAGTCCCTGTTGATGTCCTTATGGGGCCCTGTATGGTACTCTTCCTACAAAAGAACTTTTACAACTTTTCTCTTCCACACACACACCAGTCTCAGTTCATGTCCTCATGGGGCCCTCCGTTTGGACCTCTCTATAACTGATTGTTAACCTACAGGACAACACTTGTCAGCATCTAAACTAAAGTATTAACTACATGAATAAAGCCCCTACTGAGCTGCAGTATGATAAAGAAAATATTTGATAGTGACATCCTTTTTTTAGCCCTTTTTATGATATTCAGATAGGGAGTCTTTTAACTTGACCGTCATAAGGCAACATATTCATATATCTTTGTGATCTGTTATTATATTAAATCATATGATTCCTGTCAGACCTCACTGCCCACTTGTCTATATCTTAACACCTGCTTTATTTGGTGTCCATTTGGTCAGATGACCTGTTTCACACACACACCAGTCTCAGTTCATGTCCTCATGGGGCCCTCCGTCTGGACCCCTCTATAACTGATTGTTAACCCACAAGACAACACTTCTAAGCATCTAAACTAAAGTATTAACTACATGAATAAAGCCCCTACTGAGCTGCAGTATGATGAAGAAAATATTTGATAGTGACATTCCTTTTGGAGCCACTTTTTGGATGTCAAGATAGGGAAACTGTTAACTTGACCCTCATAAGCACCATATTCAGATATCTTTGTGACCTGTAATTATATCCAGTCTGATGATTCCTGTGACAGGTAACGGCCTTCTTCTTTCTGTCTAAACACTAGGGACATCAAACAGGCTGCAGCACCTGAGGAAGAGGTGGCTGTGCCTCCTCTTAATCTGCCTACTCGTGTTTCTGATGATGCTACTATTCCAAAGGTAATAAAAATAATAAATGTGGATGATTTCTGGACAGGGTAAACTACTAACTTGATTGATCAGCTTCTACTTGGTGTCCATTTGGTCAGATGATCTGTTTCACACATGCACCAGTCCCTGTTGATGTCCTTATGGGGCCCTGTATGGTACTCTTCCTACAAAAGAACTTTTACAACTTTTCTCTTCCACACACACACCAGTCTCAGTTCATGTCCTCATGGGGCCCTCCGTCTGGACCTCTCTATAACTGATTGTTAACCTACAGGACAACACTTGTCAGCATCTAAACTAAAGTATTAACTACATGAATAAAGCCCCTACTGAGCTGCAGTATGATAAAGAAAATATTTGATAGTGACATCCTTTTTTTAGCCCTTTTTATGATATTCAGATAGGGAGTCTTTTAACTTGACCGTCATAAGGCAACATATTCATATATCTTTGTGATCTGTTATTATATTAAATCATATGATTCCTGTCAGACCTCACTGCCCACTTGTCTGTATCTTAACACCTGCTTTATTTGTTGTCCATTTGGTCAGATGACCTGTTTCACACACACACCAGTCTCAGTTCATGTCCTCATGGGGCCCTCCGTCTGGACCCCTCTATAACTGATTGTTAACCTACAGGAAAACACTTGTCAGCATCTAAACTAAAGTATGAACTACATGAATAAAGCCCCTACTGAGCTGCAGTATGATAAAGAAAATATTTGATAGTGACATCCTTTTTGAGCCTATTTTATGATGTTCAGATAGAGTCTTTTTATCTAGACCCTAATAAAGCACCATATTCATATATCTTTGTGATCTGTTATTATATTAAATCATATGACTCCTGTCAGACCTCACTGCCCCCTTGTCTATATCTTAACACCTGCTTTATTTGTTGTCCTTTTGGTCAGATAACCTGTTTCTCACACACACACACACACACCAGTCTGTTTGTGTCCTCATGGGGCCCTCTGGACCTCTCTATAAGTGATTGTTTACCTAACCTTTCTACAACTGTTTCATGTATCCATATTCAAACTTTCTAAACTGCTGCATGATGATGAAAACTTTTAGATAAAGAACTGTGCAGCCTTTTTTCTGATGTTGAGAGTTTATGAGACTCCCACAAAATAGTTTTACTTGGCCACAAGTTTTCCAGTTATTTAAACAATCTCATTACATATGAAAACATTTATATATTTTTAGTCCAGGAACAATGATAATAATTACTTGGTGACAGACTTTTCCCCCTAGATCTTTGAACTGTCATTCA
Organism: Scarus forsteni; assembly: GCA_036419115.1. NCBI lineage: Eukaryota > Metazoa > Chordata > Actinopteri > Labriformes > Labridae > Scarus > Scarus forsteni. Next base: position 418,460 of record JAZDUH010000459.1, read on the forward strand.
TTTTGATAGATTGTGGAAAGGAATGACCATGTACTCTGTTTGCAGATGAAAAATTACCAGTTTATTCCGATGCCTCCTGTGATTCAAGTGATGAAAGCAAAGAGGTCCCATCTACTCAGTCTAAGTCTAAGGTGGCTTCACAAAGGCCAAGGAGAGGCTGCTTCCCTCCTGTAAGTCCTGTAACTACTTTTCTGAGGGTTGTTCCTCCTAGACTTGAAACAGATGATGCAGTCATAAAGACTATCATCCATGAGCATTTCTGTTGCTCTTGCAGTTTTAATGTTTGAAGGTATTTGTATGTCATTGTTTTAAGTTACTAATGGTATCTACGGATATATAAGTAGATTTGTTTTTCTAGTATAAATTTAATAGTTCATTCTTTTTAAATGTGAGTTCCTTAGTCAGATGTAGATCAACAGTATTTCTCTTCATATGTGAATTTAGTCATCTTAAAAGCACCCTGAATTTTGCTCCTACTACTCTGAATGTTCATCATTTAAACATGTGTTTAACTATTTAAACTGCTATTGATTTTAATCATATTTGGTATGAGTGATTGAGGAGGTTGCCGTATTAATTTAGGTTTTCTTTTTCTTCTCAAGATGCAAAAGATTCTTGTAGGATCAGATGCCTCAAGTGTAGATATCGGAGAAAGAGTGTATCCCAGGTCCCATGGAAGAGAGCACAGACAGTGACTGCAGCTTAGAAATACCCATGACAAATAAAAATATGAACAAAGTATCTACTGTTTCAAAAAGATGCAAGACTTCTAGGAAGAATAGGTTCAAGTCCTCCAGTCAGAGCCAGTTTGAGTCCTCCAGTCAGAGCCAGTTTGAGTCCTACAGTCAGACCCAGTCAAGTCCTCCAGTCAGAGCCAGTTTGAGTCCTCCAGTCAGAGCCAGTTTGAGTCCTCCAGTCAGAGCCAGTTTGAGTTCTCCAGTCAGAGCCAGTTTGAGTCCTCCAGTCAGAGCCAGGTCAAGTCCTCCAGTCAGAGCCAGTTTGAGTCCTCCAGTCAGAGCCAGTTTGAGTTCTCCAGTCAGAGCCAGTCAAGTCCTCCAGTCAGAGCCAGTTTGAGTCCTCCAGTCAGAGCCAGGTCAAGTCCTCCAGTCAGAGCCAGTTTGAGTTCTCCAGTCAGAGCCAGTTTGAGTCCTACAGTCAGAGCCAGGTCAAGTCCTCCAGTCAGAGCCAGTTTGAGTCCTCCAGTCAGAGCCAGGTCAAGTCCTCCAGTCAGAGCCAGTTTGAGTTCTCCAGTCAGAGCCAGTTTGAGTTCTCCAGTCAGAGCCAGTTTGAGTCCTACAGTCAGACCCAGTCAAGTCCTCCAGTCAGAGCCAGTTTGAGTTCTCCAGTCAGAGCCAGTTTGAGTCCTACAGTCAGACCCAGTCAAGTCCTCCAGTCAGAGCCAGTTTGAGTCCTCCAGTCAGAGCCAGGTCAAGTCCTCCAGTCAGGTCAGAGCCAGTTTGAGTCCTACAGTCAGAGCCAGTTTGAGTTCTCCAGTCAGAGCCAGTCAAGTCCTCCAGTCAGAGCCAGTCAAGTCCTCCAGTCAGAGCCAGGTCAAGTCCTCCAGTCTTCCAGTCAAAGCCAGTTTGAGTCCTCCAGTCAGAGCCAGGTCAAGTCCTCCAGTCAGGTCAAAGCCAGTTTGAGTTCTCCAGTCAGAGCCAGTTTGAGTCCTCCAGTCAGAGCCAGTCAAGTCCTCCAGTCAGAGCCAGGTCAAGTCCTCCAGTCAGGTCAAAGCCAGATTGAGTTCTCCAGTCAGAGCCAGTTTGAGTTCTCCAGTCAGAGCCAGTTTGAGTTCTCCAGTCAGAGCCAGGTCAAGTCCTCCAGTCAGGTCAAAGCCAGTTTGAGTCCTCCAGTCAGAGCCAGTTTGAGTCCTCCAGTCAGATCCAGTTTGAGTTCTCCAGTCAGAGCCAGTTTGAGTTCTCCAGTCAGAGCCAGGTCAAGTCCTCTAGTCAGGTCAAAGCCAGTTTGAGTCCTCCAGTCAGAGCCAGTTTGAGTTCTCCAGTCAGAGCCAGGTCAAGTCCTCCAGTCAGGTCAAAGCCAGTTTGAGTCCTCCAGTCAGAGCCAGTTTGAGTTCTCCAGTCAGAGCCAGGTCAAGTCCTCCAGTCAGGTCAAAGCCAGTTTGAGTCCTCCAGTCAGAGCCAGTTTGAGTTCTCCAGTCAGAGCCAGTTTGAGTCTTCCAGTCAGAGTCAGTTTGAGTCCTCCAGTCAGAGCCAGTTTGAGTCCTACAGTCAGACCCAGTCAAGTCTTCCAGTCAGAGCCAGTTTGAGTTCTCCAGTCAGAGCCAGGTCAAGTCCTCCAGTCAGGTCAAAGCCAGTTTGAGTCCTCCAGTCAGAGCCAGTTTGAGTTCTCCAGTCAGAGCCAGTTTGAGTCTTCCAGTCAGAGCCAGTTTGAGTCTTCCAGTCAGAGCCAGTTTGAGTCCTACAGTCAGAGCCAGTCAAGTCTTCCAGTCAGAGCCAGTTTGAGTCCTCCAGTCAGATCCAGTTTGAGTTCTCCAGTCAGAGCCAGTTTGAGTTCTCCAGTCAGAGCCAGGTCAAGTCCTCTAGTCAGGTCAAAGCCAGTTTGAGTCCTCCAGTCAGAGCCAGTTTGAGTTCTCCAGTCAGAGCCAGGTCAAGTCCTCCAGTCAGGTCAAAGCCAGTTTGAGTTCTCCAGTCAGAGCCAGTTTGAGTCTTCCAGTCAGAGCCAGTTTGAGTCCTCCAGTCAGAGCCAGTTTGAGTCCTACAGTCAGACCCAGTCAAGTCCTCCAGTCAGAGCCAGTTTGAGTCCTCCAGTCAGAGCCAGGTCAAGTCCTCCAGTCAGAGCAAGTTTGAGTTCTCCAGTCAGAGCCAGTTTGAGTCCTCCAGTCAGAGCCAGTCAAGTCCTCCAGTCAGAGCCAGTTTGAGTTCTCCAGTCAGAGCCAGTTTGAGTCCTACAGTCAGACCCAGTCAAGTCCTCCAGTCAGAGCCAGTTTGAGTCCTCCAGTCAGAGCCAGGTCAAGTCCTCCAGTCAGGTCAGAGCCAGTTTGAGTCCTACAGTCAGAGCCAGTTTGAGTTCTCCAGTCAGAGCCAGTCAAGTCCTCCAGTCAGAGCCAGGTCAAGTCCTCCAGTCTTCCAGTCAAAGCCAGTTTGAGTCCTCCAGTCAGAGCCAGGTCAAGTCCTCCAGTCAGGTCAAAGCCAGTTTGAGTTCTCCAGTCAGAGCCAGTTTGAGTCCTCCAGTCAGAGCCAGTTTGAGTCCTCCAGTCAGAGCCAGTTTCAAGTCCTCCAGTCAGAGCCAGGTCAAGTCCTCCAGTCAGGTCAAAGCCAGTTTGAGTTCTCCAGTCAGAGCCAGTTTGAGTTCTCCAGTCAGAGCCAGGTCAAGTCCTCCAGTCAGGTCAAAGCCAGTTTGAGTCCTCCAGTCAGAGCCAGTTTGAGTCCTCCAGTCAGATCCAGTTTGAGTTCTCCAGTCAGAGCCAGTTTGAGTTCTCCAGTCAGAGCCAGGTCAAGTCCTCCAGTCAGGTCAAAGCCAGTTTGAGTCCTCCAGTCAGAGCCAGTTTGAGTTCTCCAGTCAGAGCCAGGTCAAGTCCTCCAGTCAGGTCAAAGCCAGTTTGAGTCCTCCAGTCAGAGCCAGTCAAGTTCTCCAGTCAGAGCCAGTTCAAGTCTTCCAGAGGGGACCCTTCAGCTTGCCAAGATGAGCAAAGTTCTCATGGCATTGGAGCAGGGACAGCTTGGAAAATACAACGGAAAGAGCCTGGATGAAATTCACATCAATCCAAACGGTACTTGGATAAATATATAGATAAGTGTATATGTTTTTTGTTTTGTTTTTTTCTGTTATGGAAAGACAAAGGTTTGAACAGGGCAATCTTGTAGTTGTTAGAGTTTCTGTTATAACAGCAAAATTGAAATTAATCTGTCTTGTTTTTCAGCCCCTCCAAGAAGAAAATTGATTGTCAGTGATGGATCACTACACTTTCAACTGTCCTGGTCATTTATGCTCTATTGTCATTTCACCTTCCAGAGACTGTTGAAATTGAGGCTTGTTCCCAAGAGGATATGGAAGGTATGTGTGAATCATTTTTTACACTGGTTGTGAGTAATCAATAACTGGACTGGAATATTTAGGTCTATATTTCCTCTGGCTATTTAATGATTGGGTCTGCACATTTTGAAACGCGGAAAAGGGACAATATTCTACCATATAATATTTAGGGCCCTCGCATATGTGGTGACTTTTATAGACTCTTTAAATAAAAATAATGTATTTGCCATATTTTAAACCTTCTGTCCGTCAAATTAGAGTGTGTAAAACTTTCTTTGTCACCTTCAATAGATTCACATTAAATACAAAAAATATCATGAAAGAAAAGGATAAAATGCAGCCCGCTTACTGAAAAGTCGTTCTGTCTCCTTTTTTTGTAATAAGCAATTTTATGTTACCAGATGCCAGAATGGCTGAAGGCCAGGGGTCAGAAGATGAGAGCAGCACGTCATCACTACAAGAGAGGACCCCTACAGCATCTACCAAAAACCAGAGGACATTTTCAGAAAAGAGAGGTGCGTTAAAAACATGGCAGGCTATTTGACTGTACAACATTTGATATGCAACTTCATTGCCTACTGTGTAGTAAGCTAGAAAGATGGAGAACACAGAAAAAACTAACTCCCCTCAGACCAAGTTGGCCTGAAAATATCTGTTGCAATCAGAGGCACAGGAACTAAATCCACTACATATATTTCTCAACAAAATGTTTGATTTTTTTTAACTCTGACATGTTTCCTCTACAAAATGGTTGATTCCAATTTTCTTTTCACTGCAGAAGTCAGAAAATTCATCAGAATAGTGTATGATCATATATGCAAATCCACAAACTCTGTTAAAGGAAAAGACAGTGTAATTGCATGACAATTTAAATTACAATTTAATTGTCATGCAGTTGTGGATTATGACTATATTGTGATTTATAGGCATGGTTGAAGCTCTGGTGTCTGCATCATGATGTCACATAGGCTGTATGGCTTTCTATTATATGATCAAACTTTAGGGCTGTGAAAATCATGGGTGAGGGAGGAGATAGCCCTAAAAAAACTACATATTTAAAGCTGGGAGAATTATGGTGAGTTGTGGGATAAATACATTTATTAATCATCTGTAAAGCACTCCATCATGAAAAATAAAAACATCTTTGAACATTTTGTTCAGATTTTTTGATAGATATTAAGAATCTCTGAATTAAGGAAAAAATAAATAAAAGCTCACCAAATGGGTTAAACAGGATCACCAGATCACAATTGAAAGTGAGACCTGAACCATGGAAAACTTGTGATGCTATATTGGGCATGCCCAATATTATAAAATGTCAATAGACATGTTATCTTTACCTATAAAGTAGAAAGAAATGCTCAAATTAGCATCACTTTCAGAAAAATAGAAAGTGAATTCTCCTGATGACAACCATTAATATAAATTATCTGTGCACATTAGAAATGCTCATTAGAGTCTCTGTTAATCTGGTATTAGCAGGTTCATCCTTGTTGTGCTTTGTAGTAGCTATAGCACAATGGCAATATGTTAGATTAAAAGCCAGTTGTAGCAGTTTAATACAAAAGATCCCTCAGCTAAGTCCTTACTTTAGCCATAGATGTGGTAACATGTTAATAATCACTTGGACTGCATCACTTTATCAGTCTTATTTCTCTTGATATTTGACATAGTATAGCTTTCTTAAAGGATAAGTTCGCTTCCTTCAGCTGTCACATTGTTTATAGAATGAAGTAGAACAATATACTCACCCAGAAGGCTTTCCTGATCCAAACAGTGCTTCAGGAGATATTTAGATCCAAAATCGAGCAGCGGACATCCGTATAATGGTAGTACATAGGGCATACAGCGCCCCTCCAAAACCTGCATTAATCGTCCAAAAACTCATGAGTTTCACCAATATTCCATCACGGTCCACTCACGCTACTCCTCCATTACAGTCTGTGTCCCGAAGCACTGTTTGGATCAGGAAAGCCTTCTGGGTGAGTATATTGTTCTACATCATTCTATAAACAATGTGAAAGCTGTTGAAACCAAACTTTTTCTTTCAGGCCTCGCGGTTTACACTGCCCCACCTACTGACTTTGATTTAACTTTATTTCAATGTTTATTGAATTTATTAATAGGATAAATGCAAAAAAGCAAAAATAATAAATTTAAAGGAGCTGAATAAAGAATCTTATATGATCTGCTCATTTTTTAGCAGACACTTATTAACAATGTAGATAATTAAACACAAATATTTTAAATCAATTAGCTGCAGGGCCAGGAAAGCACTTACTTCCCTCTGTTAGAAACATGGATTCAATTTACACTTCATCTGAAAAAGAAGGTCAGAAAACAAACTGCACAGACATAGATTTTAAATGTTTGATTTAGATTCTTTGGTTTCTTTGTCAATATTGTTCCATCCTCTCTCAGGTCCTACACCTTGATTTTTTTTGTGATCAACTTTTCATTAACACTATTCATCATTACAAGTATAATACAGAACAAACAAAACGTGTCGACCATAGCTGCTTCAGAACAGGTGCCATGAAAAAAACAAGCCCCAGCCATCCACCTAATTCCCCTTAAAACGGGCCTTAAACAACCCCCACACCCACCCCACTGTCTCATCTAAACTTACAAAAAAAAAACGTGTATCACACTTAACTCCTAAATAATCTCCTGTGACACTGAGGTCATTCTTGGAAATCTTGCTTGCTGCATCTCTCCAAAGACTGAGAGCTTTATTAATGCTAGCTGTCCTAACTCTAATTTACAGTCATCGTTTAGTAAATTAATGATTGGATCAGAGTCAGTTGATTCAGAATCAGTCTGGATATTGCTGAAGCTACCTTACCCCAAAACTCATGTACTTTACCACATTCCCAGAACATGTGTAAGAAGGTACCAATATGAACAGGTTGACAAAATGTACTGTAAGGGCTGGGAATTGCTTTTGTAGTGTATTTCATCTGCTGGGTTCAATAGGTTCTTTGACACATGTTAAAATGGAAAAGTTGTTGGTTAGTATTTTTGCAACATCTCAGATAACGCTCCTTTCACAGCATTATGCACCACAGATTCTAGCACATTTTGCTGTTTCTTTAAAACTTGAGTAGTGGCCCTCTTCCATGTTTACTCCAGTGCTAACGTTAGCTTGCATACTCAGTGATTTCTGAAAGTTATCTGTCAGTAAAGATGTTGATACTGTTTGCTGTCTTCTTGTACCTCCAGGCATGTTAGGCAGTCAAAAAGAGTTTGGTTAAAGTTACTTAGCCATTAAATAGACTGATTCAGTAAGGAAGTGGGAGGGTTATGAGAGGAGCTTTAGCTCTCTTGTAACCATTGCAGTCAGCAGTCACGTGATCTCCAACCACACCTCAGCTTTTTAAAGATCTCCTTTAAGATATACTGACTCTCTTTTTTGAAATCCTTAAAATCCTTAATTCCTTGATCCATAATTGGTCAGCTATGGAACAATCATTAATTTATATAAAAGTCACGGTCCTAAAATCTACAAGCGAAATAGTATGGGCGCTAGGACTGACCCTGAGGTACCCACAGATGAAGTATTCTCTATTGAATTTTATTTCATTTATCTGAACAAACTGTTTTCTTTTTCCTAAAGAACTTGCTGTCCATTCACATGCCAGTCGCCTCATACCATAATTACTTACTAGAAGTGTAGTATGGTGTCAGATGTTTTTTGGGTCAACAAAGATGCTTAATGTGATGTTTCTATATAATTTCTATGGACATTTCTTCAGTCAAATCCATTAGTACAATAAATGTAGAATGATTTGTCCTAAATCACACTGACTGCAACCTAAAGTAATGTATTTTCCAGGAAATGCATCTTACCTGGCAAGAAGGGTTTTTTTAATATTTATGAAAATTGTTGAATCAAAAAAAATGGTCTGTAGTTGGAGAAAAAATGATTATCTCCACTCTTATGAAGTGGAATCACCTTAGCAGTTTCATGTCAGGAATTACTCCTGTTGAAAAAGACTGATTACATTTATACAGAAGTGGTTAAAGAAAATTCTATCATACTCTTTGAGTATTTTATCAATGCCCTTACAATCAGTTGATCCTATACTTGCACATCTTTTTACATAATACAGTATTTTTTCTTTCTATACGTTACCAAGAAAAATATTGTTAACATAACCTCTGAGTTGCCCTCAGCCTCATTTTTCCATTGATTTGGGATTATATATTTTTTTTGCAATAGTAGGACCCACTTCTACAAATAATTCAGTTAATTTACTATAATGACTTTTTCATGTCTTTATTATCTTTTACAAAAAAGTTTGGGTCTTAACTGTATCTTTTTTATCATACTATTTATTATTCCCCATATTGCTAATACTTTATTTTATTATCATCCATACTAACTTTTTATATAACTATAGCTTTTTATAACTGTTTTATATTTCTTATACCTATCGTTCTTATTCTTGAAAAAGCATCTATATAAATAAATCTTTTTTTAGGCATTTTTCAAACCTTTAATCATCCGTGACTTGTCATCACATTCTTGGCAAAAGTATTTCCAAAAATTTTTCATATGCCTTTTTAACATCACTTACATTCACTTCATTACAATTCTGTTTTTTTTTATGTCCTCATTTAATGCCATCACTGCAGCTGGTTACCTGTTTCTTTTGAATATCTCTCTTGATTTCTATATCAATACAGTCATGATTTTTATGAACAGAAAAGAGGCAGTTAATCACTCACTTCTGCCATCAGGATCCCACGCTCAACTGCCCCTTCTGTATTGTACTGTACTGTATTTCTGTTTGTATTTAACAGCTTCACTCTCTGATTGGATTATTTTGGGTTATGTAATTACTGGAAAAAAGACTCATACTTAGCATTAAGTTCATGAATTCACCAATGACCTCAAATCACAAGGATACTCTAGAGCAGTATTAAAGTCCCCTCATAGAAAAACAGCCTTATAATAAGATCTGTCAAACAACTCCATCATTAAATCTGTAAAAGACTCTACATAGGTGCCTGCAGCTCTGTGAATGCGACTGTAACGTATGTCTTGGAGACCAGGTAAAGTTTTTCAGGGCACAAAAGTGTTGAGTAAAGTGTTTTTTTGTGTGTGGCAGTGGAAAGACTGCACACCCAGTAGGTAGACACTGACATGGGATTAACTTGGTTCCTTTTAAGATGTTTTGTCTATTTAGTGAATTATTTCATGAGTTAATTCAGTGACTTTTGTAGTAACAGTACATCAGTTTAATTAAGGGGCATATCAGAAATTCTAGAAAACAACAAGAATTTGTTGTGTTGTAACAGGTAGGAGGACAACAGAAACTGAAAGTTTTTATTTATTTTTTTATATTGTTTGCATGTGTATGAATAATACTTTGCATTTGTGAACATTTATTAGCACAGCCAGTATTAGGGTAGATAATTGAACTCTGGGCTAGACTAAGCCATGGATAAGCTAACTTTTAAAGACTCCTGGTCTTTAATAGTCTTTAGTTCTATGACACCTAGGGTGTTGTGTGTAAAAGAGGTATGCAGTCAATGATTGGTAAAACTGTGTATTTTTTCCTGACTGTAAGAGTCTTATGGTCTCAACAAGTCTGTTCCTTATTGGATGGCCAGTGGAATCAATCTGATAGTCCTTCAGTTCTTGTTACAATTTAAAGTTCTTAAAACTCTGTAACTTGTCCTTTTGTATGCCCATTTAGGTAAACAAACTGTTGTTTAAAGAAACTGGACACAGGAAGAATGTGCTGCAGTTCAAAGACATTGAAAGAGATTCATTGTGATGAACCAAGTCCCAGGAAGGAGGACTGTCAGCGCTGCATCACTGCAGAACCTCAAGCCCTGAAGAGCCGAGACTGGAAGGCAGTGAAGTATTTTGTTAAAAATAGAATTACTTCTCTCACGAAGAAAATTAGAGTGAGAGTGATTCACTGAACAATGTAGAGGATACTGTAATGTCTTGTTTATAACACACATTTTTCCCCTGTTAAACAAGGTCTGATTTTCAGATGTGTGTTTTCACGTGAGTACAAAGAAAATACTAATTATTTTGTCACAGCAACATCAGTTACATTAAATCTGATACAAACTGAAACATTCTCCATGAAACATTGCCACCAAACGTGCATAATTCTGTTTAAACTGACAAACTAGTTTTTCCTTTGTGTTATCATAGTTTACTTCTCAAGTGTTCCCACTCATCAGCAACCACAGGACACTGTCATTTTGTAAACAAGGAACATAAAATAGCTGTGCTGTGATTGGTTGAAGACACCAGCATGTTGATAGCTGCTCTATGATTGGTCGGTACACTATGAGTGAGCATGCTCAGGCAGAAATGGAGTAACTGCACATGCCTGAAGCAAAAGGTGTTCCCACATCCATTTGCGAGAGATAATTGTGTATTTGTTTTGAAAATACTGAAATTTCATTGATTTAGATTTTGAATAGAGGTCATTTTTAGTTACTAAGAGAGTAAGGTTTGGGCAAAGTTTGGGTGTTGTGTTCAAGTACAGTGTTTTTCCTGATAAAAAAATCATGAAAACTTGGGGTGTATGTTATAATGGAATAATTCCAGTAGGCTGGTCGGCTTTAATTTTTGAGATGGCCCTACTGGAGGCAGAACAAAACACAAAAATGTTTTTATGTTCTCTAAAGTCTCACACATATGAAATAGATTTGTGCATTATAACAGACACTGAGCTCAGGTCTATCAATGTCCCACTCAGTCTGACTGAATGTATTTCTGAAAGTTTTTAGGAAATGTGCTGTAGTATTGATAAATTTAATCACTTTACAGTTTTTCACGATTGTTAACACACACAAATCTAAACTTTGGCACAATTTGCACAACCTTATCTTCACCTACCTCAACCCTGTCACAACTTCAAACTCCCTTATGACTCCTTAGACTCTGACTTCCTTCTTTACACTCTGACGTCAATTGCACATTACCTTGTTGTCTGAACACTACACACAATGTTCTGTTGTTACACACACTTCTCATGTAACATCTCAGTGGTATCAACCTACAACACACAAGTGTTCAAAACTCGACAAATTCAGGTCTGGTGAGCAGTTAGCAATCAGGACTGCAGCATATCAGGGCCTTGAGCCTCCTCCTCTGTGTTTGGTGAACAATGGAGAACCTCGAAGAGCAACCAGAGAGGAGAAGTTAAGAGTGAGAGGAGGAGGGGGAGAACAAGGAGGAGAACAAGGAGAAGGAGAAAGAAAGGAGGAGGGAGGAGAGAGGAGAAGGAGAGTGTGGAGGAGGACAGAGAGGAGCAGGAGGATAGATTGGAGCATGAGGAGCAGGAGGACAGAGAGGAGAGGAGGACAGATTGGAGCAAGAGGACTTAGAGGGAGCAGGAGGAGGACAGATTGGAGCATGAGGAGCAGGAGGACAGAGAGGAGCGGGAGGAGGACAGAGAGGAGCAGGAGGACAGAGGAGAGCAAGAGGGGGGCAGGTTGGGGCTCATTTCTGTCCTCCTCCTCCTCTGTCCTCCTGCTCCAATCTGTCCTCATGTTCCTGCTCTTCTCTGTCCTCCTGCTCTTCTCTGTCCTCCTGCTCCAGTCTGTCCTCATGCTCCTGCTCTTCTCTGTCCTCCTGCTCCTGCTCCTCTCTGTCCTCCTGCTCCTCTCTGTCCTCTCTCCCCCCTCTCTGTACTCCTGCTCGATTCTGTCCTCATGCTCCTGCTCTTCTCTGTCCTCCTCATGCTCCTCTCTGTCCTCCTCCTGATCCTGCTCCTCTCTGTCCTCCTGCTCCTCGTGCTCCAATCTATCCTCCTGCTCTCCTCTGTCCTCCTTCTGCTCCTCTCTGTCCTCCTCGTGCTCCTCTCTATCCCCCTGCTCCTATCTGTCCTCCTTCTCCAATCTGTCCTCCTGTTCCTCTCTGTCCTCCTGCTCCTCTTGCTCCAATTTGTCCTCCTCCCGCTCCAATCTATCCTCCTGCTCTCCTCTGTCCTCCTGCTTCAATCTGTCCTCCTGCTCCTCTCTGTCCTCCTGCTCCTCTTGCTCCAATTTGTCCTCCTCCCGCTCCTCTTTGTCCTTTTGCTCCAATCTATCCTCCTGCTCTCCTTTGTCCTCCACCTGCTCCTCTCTGTCCACCTCGTGCTCCTCTCTATCCCCCTACTATCTGTCCTCCTGCTTCAATCTGTGCTCCTGCTCTTCTCTGTCCTTCTGCTCCTCTCTGTCCTCCTCCTGCTCCTATCTGTCCTCCTGCTCCAATCTGTGCTCCTGCACCTCTCTGTCCTCCTCCCGCACCTCCGTGTCCTCCTGCTCCTCCTACTCCTCTTGCTCCTATCTGACCTCCTCCCGCACCTCATTGTCCTCCCTCACCAATCTGTCCTCCTGCTCCTCTTGCTCCAATCTGTCCTCCTCGCTCCTCTTTGTCCTCCCTCTCCAATCTGTCCTCCTGCTCCTGTTCTCCTCTGTCCTCCTGCTCCTGTCCTCTCTGCTCCAATCTGTCCTCCTGCTCCTGCTCCTCTCTGTCCTCCTCCACCCCTCCTTCTCCTCTCTCCTCCCCTCCTTTTCCTTCTCCTCCCTCTCCTTGTCCTCCTCCTTGCTCTCCCCCCTCCTCCTCTCACTCTTAATCTCTCCTTCTCTGGTCGCTCTCTTCCAGGTTCTCCATTGCTCACCAAACACAGAGCAGCAGGATCTAGCCCCTGATATGCTGCACTCCTGATTGCTAACTGCTCACCAGACCTGAATTTGTCGACTTTTGAACACTTGTGTGTTGTAGTAGGTCAGTGGTTCCCCAAACTGGGGAATGCGTGTACCCCTGAAGTCTGTGAAGAGATGTAGGGGGTACATGAATACCTGTCAGGTTTCAAACAGTTGTTTCAGTAGTTCAAGTTCAAACTGGTAAATGTTGTATTGTGAGATTTGATAAAGGCCTAAAGTGTTGGCAGAGAGGCTGGAGGATGGATTAGTGAGGCATCATGGAGAAGGAAATGTGTCCTGAATCTAAGATTCTTCTATTAACATACGTTCAGTCAGACAGCCTTCTTATTAGAGCTGTTGTGAGTCTGTAACAGTTTCAAGGTTATTAATGAATATGTTCCAGAAATGTTAATTTCTTTTCAAAAGTGAACTGGCGTTGTCCACTGACATAGCTAGTAAATGTATTTAGTGAAAAATAATACACTTAAAGAGATTTTATTTCTATGTTGTGCATGTTAAATGTGGGAGGCAGGGTGGCGGTAGCCTTACAGATCTATTTGTTTTTCTCGCTGTAAGTGTGTGAGAGTCGGGGGAACATGGCTGGAGGTCAAGTGACTGAAGGGGTACAGGCTGTGAAAAGTTTGGGAACCACTGTAGTAGGTTGATACCACTGAGATGTTACATGAGAAGTGTGTGTAACAACTGAACATTGTGTGTAGTGTTTAGACAACAAGGTGATGTGCAAACTAGTTGCACACTTCTTTACACTAGTCAGAGTGTAAAGAAGGAAGTATGAATGGTAGGTGAAGTTAAGGTTGTGCAAATTGTGCCACAGTTTAGATTTTTGTTTGTTAACAATCGTGAAAACTGTAAATTAAAATATCTTTATATCTGAATCTATTTCATATATCTGTGACTGAAGTTAACCTGAAAACATGCTTGTGCTCTGTTTTACCTCCAGGAAGGGCAGATCAAATTCTAAAGCCAGCAAAAAGTCTACAGTGTTACCATGTTTTTATGTTACTCTGTTATGTTTTATCAATGCAAGGAGCTGTCACTGTTTTCCTGTTATCAAATCTCACTGTTATAATCAGCACTTGATTTTGTTCAGCAGAGGAAATACAGGGTGTAAAACTCAATGTAAACCTGTGATGTAGTCCTTGTTTTGTTTGATAATAAAAAACAAACTGTTTAAACATCAGATACCTCCATTTAGTTTTTGGTCCCACCTAAGATATAAAGACCTGAAATATCTGTGTGTGTGGAAGTGGACCCCACAAGTATTGAATGCTAGAAACGTGTCCCACAAGTGACCAAAAACTAGCGAGAGAAAAACTTTGGAGTTTGGATAATCTGAAGTGACTGAAAATTTTGTTATTTTTTTTTACGCTAGCCTGATTTTTTACAGAGGCCTGGGACCATTGGAAAGGGTGGGCCCCACTAGTGGGTCAAAAACTCGGGGCCCCGCAAACTGACAAATACGAGTATGTGTGTGTCTGTGTGTGTGTGTACGTGTGTGTGTGTGTCGGGGGGGGGGGGGCTATCAGATCTGGGCGTAATGACTTTATATAATTAGCACGCAGCGATGAGGACAGAAAAAAAAAAACCTTTGAGTGTGTGTGTGTGTGTGTGTGTGTGTGTGTGTGTGTGTGTGCTCAGCCTGGTGGTGGGAGTTTGAACTCATTTTAGTGATCTGGATCTTTTGACTCAGGCTTAACAAATCACCCAGATCCTTAACCCAGGTGTACACAGTACTCCATACGCCGCACAGTCAGCAGTCATTCTTCCCCTTCTGTCAGTTTGTTTCTTTCATCACCCTCCTTACTTATTTTCCTTCATAAGGAAGTTGATATTGCTTAAAGGCTGCTGAGTAAAGCACTTTGGGCTGTATGTATACACACATATACATATATATACGTATATGAAAGGGTCTATTTAAATAAACTTGAATTTGAGTTTGAGTATAATCTGTGTGGAGAGTCATGTTTGCCTCCATCTTTGCTCATGTTTGCCTCCATCTTTACCTCCACTCAAGTCTGTGAAGCTGCATGTGACAAGATTAATGAGCTTTTACTTTTTGGACTCTTTAGAAAGTTTAAGTTTCCAACCTTATTTGTGTAATTGGTTTATTCAAGTGTTTTATTGTCATTTTCATCATCACAGGTCTGATGGTTTTAATGCCCTTTGTTAAAGCAATTCTATTGTTTTGTATTCTCTTAATTACCTCCGCCAAGGAGGTTATGTTTTCGTGAGAGTTTGTTTGTTTGTCTGTCTGAAAACAAAATAACTCAAAAAGTTATGGATGGATTTTGATGAAATTTTCAGGAAATGTTCAGCATGGAAAAAAGAAGAAGTGACTCAATTTTGGTGTTGATCTGGATCACCGTCTGGATCCGCCATGATGAAAAATGCGATTTTCATGAGTAAGTATTGAACTAAAATAAATATTATTACGAATCCAAATGCTAATTGTATATTTTCATGGTCAAGGAATCTAAATGTTTACATGAAATAAAGGTAGGACTAATATTTATGGTAAAAATCACAATATGGGAGAGGACTGTGGTGCTAGTGGAGGTCTGTGCTCTCCGAGTGCTTTTCTAGTTTCTTCCGAGACTTATTCAACATCTTTGGAAATGAGGATGCCCCTCAATGATTTCTCAAGTATAAATAAAAGTAAATTGATTGATTATTGTAATGTGATGTACATACATGTGAAATTAAATGTGTTGCTTTAAGAAAATTTTACTCACCCTCTGTTTTAACCCTATAACTACCAGCTGTTTGACAGAAGTCATCAATAAATTAAGGGACATAATGTTTTACAAAAATTGAACAAATCAAATCTTTGATATGATCCTTTCAAAATTTCAGAGACTGGAGAAACTACAAAAAAATGAACACCAGTTTTTTTTTTTTTTTGGGGGGGGGGGGGGCGATTTAAAGGTTTAAACAGATAATATCTGATAATGTGATGACATAAAAATGCGCAAATATTTGGGATAAAATTCATCAGAAAAGTAAAAAAAAGTAGCAATCAATTTTTAAAAAAATAAATAGCACTGTCTTTGACACACAAAAATGTTTTTGATGGACAGCAGTTTTCATATATAAAAAATTATCATATTGGTTCAGTATTCAAAATATAATTCCTTTTTTTATTGATCTTTTTCAGGGAATACAATGATGTATACATGAAATACAAATTATACATATTATATATAATTTATATCATTCCCTTTTTTTCTTTTAATTCAGAACAACACCAGACCCTCACAGAAGGGGGGGTGGACAGCATGAACAGTAGAACAAAGCCCCTGTACAGTAACATAAGATTAAATGAACTCAAAACATAACCAACATGTAATGTGCAAAACAGTAATGGCTGAAACAAGATAACATTGAAAAATAAAATCAAAATAATAATAATAATAATAATTTATCATTCTAATAAAAACTGCTATCTTTTTGAACCTTTAAATTCCACACAAAGAGAACGTCTGTGATTTTGGTTTGTTTGCAGTTTTTTTCTGTATCCCAAAAAAAATAATGACTTACTTTTTAAAACCTACCAGAAATTCCTGAATTTGTTGACTTCTGCCAAACTGTTGAGCTGGGAGTTAAAGGGTTAAAAAGCTGGAGAGAGGATCCGTTAACGTGGAGGATTCAGTTCTTTGCACCGACTCGTCCACGGACGGCCCATCTCCGGAGCAGAGGCGCAGCAGCAGCCGTGCGCACACGCCAGCCTGACGAGCCTGTTCCCCACATCAGCTCGGAAAAACGCGGACTCTGGTGATCCGGATCCAGGTCGGACCTCCTCCCGGTGCTGTGCCGGTGGTCTGTGTCCCCCCGTGAGGCTGACGGACTAATAACACGGATCCATGGCGCTTGCTGCTGGTCTCCTCGTGCTCCCGAGGAGCGGAGCTGAAGTTTGAGAGGCTCGTCCTGCGTTTATCCGAGTGAGACCGTGTGAGGATTGTTTTTCCTGTTGGGGGAGTCGAACCCCTGAGGCTGGACTGGTGTGCCTGTGGTGAAGGATGGTGCTGGACAAGGAGGAGAGTGAGTATGTCCACACACTCATGAGAAAGACTTTAGCTCTGCTGCACAACATAAGAATATAAATCTATAAAATATAAGATAACAGAGAACTCATCATCCATAAGTCTAATGAGACTGAAGTCTGTCGTTCAGATGAATGAAGTTGATAAATTAAATTAAACATAATTAGGCCGTTTTTTCATCATAATAATCAAACAGAAGACTGTCATGCCTGCTTTCTTCTAGGGCTGGGAAACATGGACCAAAACACACATCCTGACATTGTACATGCTGAATGTGATGATTGATGTTGTTTAGGCAGTTAAATGATCAATTTTTGCACAATAACAGAATTATGAGCTTTAAAGGTGTAGTGTGTAGATGTTGAATATGGGATATAATGTTTTTATTTCTATGCAAAGCCCATCAAAATAGGTAAATAATCATCCCCATTAAACTTTGTTTTTCTTTTTATTAAGTTAGAAAATCTTTTTATATCTATGTACCGCGGGTTTCCCCTCTGCGGAGGCTGACATAACAATCCTCCATGTTGTCTAGGGGTGGGTTTTGGGGACAAAAATTAGTCTACAAAAGTTTACCAAACCTATAATCATCATCTTAACTGACCTATAATCTATCAAAATAACAGTTACACATACGTATGAAAAACCCTCACCTGGTTACTTTTGTAAATGATGCCCTGTTCACGATCCTTTTTGGTCTTACTGGCTCTTAGTGATGTGATGTTTTAGAAACAGACGGGCTCATTCCAACATCTGAACACTAGGTGTTGCTAAAATGCCAATTTCTACACGCTGCACCTTAAAGATAACTGTGGATAAAAGATCAAACAATATCAATGATAGGGTTTGGACGATAGGCTTTTCTACTGATTTAATTTTTTAGGTGCTGATTCGATTTAAATTGCGAGTCTACTATATTGCTGATTTTTGCAATCGTTAGTTAGCTTTCTCAACACCAACGAAAAAGATGAACAATGATGATGCCTACAGACTATATCAGGAAAAATACACATCACATGTGAGTCTGTTTTTAGGATTTATTCAGAAAAATATATTTTAACCAGCTGTTTATACTCTCTCTTCAAAAGCCTGGACTGCTTTTAAAAGTGGCTTATTAACACAGACTAAAATGAAGCATTTAAATTTGGAAAAAAATCTATTTTTGAAAAAAAAAAAAAAGATTAAAAATCGTCAAACAAAAAATCTCTGTACTTATGTGAATGGATTTTTTTTCTACCACTCCTACTCAACAAATAAGATAAAGTGAGGAGACCCCTGCAATGGTGGGCCACAGTACTAGGCACACCTGGCTGTGCCCCCAATGTTGGTCCAAGTCTCCATTACACAGAATCGGAGCTGTGAGACATGGAGCTGCTGAAGTCTCCATCAGAAGATGGTCCACTGTAGTCATAAAGGGGTGGACATGGTCATCAACATTCCTCAGGTAGGCTGTGGGGTTTGAACCATGCTCAGGTGGGACTGAGGGACCACCAGCAGCAGCCTGAACCTCTGATCCAGAGTAGGATGGATCCATGCTTTATGATGTTCACACCAAACTCTGAATGTGGAGCAGAGATCCAGACTCATCAGACCAGGAGACTCTTTGACAGTCTGCTGTTTGTGTTCTTAGCTGACAGGAGCGGCACCTGCTGTGGTCCAGTTTGAAGAGCTGCAGTAGGGGTGGGCATTTTATCTGATGTGCAGTCAGTGCATTGATGCGAGGGTCGATGGTAAATCGCTTCGGATCAGAAGCTGAGCTGAAACCACGATGCATCGCCGTGCTAAAGCTTTGCGTCGGTAAAATCTGATGTCATGTTATCATGTTTGTTTTTTAAATTATTATTTTCAGTCATTATCCCTCAGCTTTTAACTTCTCACATGTCCACACAGCTGGAGCAGCCCTCCGTAGGTGATCCGTCTTCTTTTGTTACAAGCTTCTTAACTCTTGTGTGGTGCTTTAACTTTCCACCCTTTGACGTAATCAGAGGACCTAACAGTCCTCTCCAGACAGCTGCTCTAAAAACATGAACAGATTCATATTTTTGTACTTTTGTTGCTCAAATCATTCAGTCTAAAAATACCAAATATTTAATTATTTTAACCCTTTAGATGCCAATTTGAATGCATGAGGTAAGAATGAAAAAATACACAAAAAATGAGAATATCATTTTACAAATGTTGTTTTTTGCTGATTTTTTCAAAGACCAGGCTTAAATATACAAAAGATTAGAGAGAAAACTGATTTTCATGCATTGTTAATTTTTTCTTGCAGTTCCAGATTCCAGATTGTTTGACTCCATTTACATTTAAAGAAACAGAAACAAACCAATAACCAGATATTTGTCTTGGTGGTGTGACTTAAAGGTATAAAAAGTTAATTACATGATGACATCAAATAGACAAGTATTTGCGGCAAAATCGATTATTAAAGGCAGAAATGTTTGGAAATAACACAAAAATCAAAAATAACTTAAAATAGATGGAATTGAGTTTGTAAAACACAATGTTTCTGATGAATAACAGATTTTTTATCTACATAAGTCATATTGATAAATGGTATTTAGGTTTTTTCGTAGTTTATTCTATATTCTGAAACATTGACAGAAACAATGAAATGTTTTCGAACACATTAAAGGGCAACTTCGGTATTTTTCAACCTGGGTCCTATTGCCCCAAGTGTATGTGTGTATACGATTGACGGGTACAACTCGTTTTAAAATTGGCTCAGTATCAAGGGAGCGGATGCAGCCGGCAGCCGCGAAGCTAGATAGGGGGGCAACTGCATCCCGTATAAGTTTGAGCATTAAAAGTGTTTATTTCGCCACAGACCGGTTGTGATCGCCGGTGCTAGCTCTCTAATTAGCATTGTAAGCATTGCGTTTTCCTTCACGTCCTCTGACCTGTGTGATGTCATCTCCTGTGAGCTTGTTGCCAGAAGAAAACAGAGGAGCCATGCAGCGCGCCGCTCATAGTGGAGCTGCTTATCCCGGAGGACAGTTGGAAGTTTTACTGCATCGGTATCATGGCTGAATATTTACCAGATTTCGAGAGTGAAGACGAGCCTTTTCATTACGACGGCCACCCGTATTTATTTGAGCCAGAGTATACGGACGAGGAGCTGCTACAAACTCAAGAGCTAACGAGGATAGCAACAGAGGGCAACGAGCAGACGAGGATGAAGCAGCGGCGGCACGAACGCGAATTTCTGAGGACTGGTGGTGCTCCTGTGGTTGCTGTGACTCTATGCCCACAGAGGAAGAATGTCTGTGTTGTAACGAGTGGGACCTGTTGCCCAATATTCGTGGTCTCGATGTGTCGTGGGATGATACAGGAAGTACCCGACGCTGTGTAACTACATTAGAGGATCTCCCCCCTCTGATCAACAGGGCAGTGCTGGATACCTTTTTTCATGTACCCAAAATAAATTGGAGGAGGCGACCAAAACCACAGGGACCAAATGGTCAACTATCCATAAAGTAAGTATAACTAATATGTCTTCATGCATACAATACGTATAAGTATTGTATGTATTGTGTAAGTGTTTATAATTCGCCACAGACCGGTTGCGATCGCCGGTGCTAGCTCTCTAATTAGCATTGTAACACGGTAGGCCACAAGTCTGTACTGGCTGGACGAGAGAAAAAAGTGAAGAGGATTTAGGGCAACAGTAAATGTGTGTGTCAGAGACAAATCTAGAGCGTTCGTGCCGCCGCTGCTTCACCCTCGTCTGCTCGTTGGCCCTCTGTTGCTATCTTCGTTAGCTCTTCAGTTTGTAGCAGCTCCTCGTCCGTATACTCTGGCTCAAATAAATACGGGTGGCCGTCGTAATGAAAAGGCTCGTCTTCACTCTCGAAATCTGGTAAATATTCAGCCATAATACCGATGCAGTAAAACTTTCAACTGTCCTCCGGGATAAGCAGCTCCACTCTGAGCGGCGCGCTGCATGGCTCCTCTGTTTTCTTCCGGCAACAAGCTCACAGGAGATGACGTCACACAGGTCAGAGGACGTGAAGGAAAACGCAATGCTTACAATGCTAATTAGAGAGCTAGCACCGGCAATCGCAACCGGTCTGTGGCGAAATAAACACTTTTAATGCTCAAACTTATACGGGATGCAGTTGCCCCCCTATCTAGCTTCGCGGCTGCCGGCTGCATCCGCTCCCTTGATACTGAGCCAATTTTAAAACGAGTTGTACCCGTCAATCGTATACACACATACACTTGGGGCAATAGGACCCAGGTTGAAAAATACCGAAGTTGCCCTTTAAATGCTCCTGAATTTATTGACTTCTGCCAAACAGTTAAGCTGGGAGTTTAAGTTATAAAGTAGAGATTGCACCGTGGTAGGAAGATAAATAGTTTCGTCCTGGAGATTGAGATTTCCATCCCTAAGCTGCAGCCTCAGTTTCTGTTCTCACCTGTCAGGAGTGGCACCTGGTGTGGTCTTCTGCAGACCCTTCTGTACATGAGACTAAAAATGAAATAAATAAAAATGAGGGAAAAAAACATGTTCAGAGGGCACAAACGTCTGCAACGGCAACAAAAAAAAAAAAAAAAAAAAGAAAGTCACATCAGTGAAGCACCTGTCCTTCCTCTGACCTCTGCTGTGGCCCCACCCCTCAGGTGTGTCCCTCGTCCCCCTCCAGTCCAGAGAGAAGCCGCGGGCCTGTGCGGGCTGCAACGGGAAGATCCGAGACCGCTTTATGCTGCAGGCGCTGGACCGGTTCTGGCACGAGGACTGTCTGAAGTGCGCCTGCTGCGACTGCAGGCTGGGCCGCCTGGGCTCCACCCTCTACACCCGGGCCAACCTCATCCTCTGCCGCAGGGACTACCTGAGGTAACCTTTTGCAGGTGTTCTGCACCGAACAGGCCCATAAGCCAAACACGAACCCTCACAGACTCTGAAGGTCTGTGAGGGTTCAGGCTTTAACGTTTCTGTAATAAGATGATTTATTAAGTATTTACACACGAGGACAAAACTGTTGGTGCCATCAGGGAAGAAAGAAAAACCCACAATGGTCACTGAAACAACAGGGAACTGGCAAAAGTAATAATAAATAAAAATTCACAGAAAATTAATTAATAAAAATCAGACATTGCTTTTTAATTGTGGTTCAACAGAATTATTCTAAAAAAAAATATTAAAAATGATGGTACCCTTAACTTCATATTTTGTTTCTCACCCTTTTGAGTCAGTCACTACAATCAGGTGATTTCTGTAACTGTCAATGAGACTTCTGCACCTGTCCACAGGTATTTTGGCCCACTCCTCATGAGCAAACTGCTCCGGCTGTCTCAGGTTTGAAGGCTGTCTTCTCCAGACTGCATGTTTCAGCTCCTTCCACAAATGTTCAACAGGATTTAGATCAGAGATCATAGAAGGCCACTTCAGAATAGTCCAGTGTTTTGTTCTGAGCCATTCTTGGGTGTTTTTAGCTGTGTGTTTGGGGTCATTATCCTGTTGGAGGACCCATGACCTGTGACTGAGACCAAGCTTTCTGACACTGGACAGCACATTTCACTCCAGAATGTCTCGATAGTCTTGAGATTTCATTGTACCTGCACAGATTCAAGACACCCTGTGTCCCCAGACCATAACTGAGTTTCCTCCATGTTTCACAGTAGGTACAGTGCTCTTTTCTTTGTATGCTTCGTTTTTGTGTCTGTGAACATAGAGCTGATGTGACTCACCAAAAAGCTCCATTCTTGTCTCATCTGTCCAAAGGACATTCTCCCAGAAGCTTTGTGGCTTGCCAATATGCATTTAATCAAATTCCAGTCACGCTTTTTTATGATTTGCTTTCAGCAGTGATGTCCTCCATTAAGTCCACTTTGGCTCAAACAGTGATGTCCAACTTATTACAGGACACACCTTTGTTGGTTTTTTTTTAGAATAATTCTGTTGGACCACAATTCAAAAGCAATGTCTGGTTTTCATTAGTTAATTTTCAGTATTTTTATATTTATTATTACTTTTGTCAGTTTCAAGTTATTTCAGAGACCATGCGGGATTTTATTTTTTTAACAGAGGTGTACCAACAATTCTGTCCGCGTGTGATCTAAAGTAATAGAGTACAGGCCTGAGTATTTATACTTCGGGAATATTTACTGCTAAAAACAAAGGGAGCAGTCATGAAGGAGTCCAGCCAACTTTATCCTCCAACATGTAAATCAACTTCAAAATCAGACAGAAGCTCCAGTTTAGTGTTGTTATGCAGATATTTGTACTTCTTTCACTAACAGGGTCCTTGGCAGAGCTGGAAACTTTATTCATATTTAATTTAGGTGCTGACACTCAGTAATCGAGAGTGAAAGCTCATGATGCCACATGACACCTTTTTGTGTTTCTGCCCATCACTATCATTTTTCATAATCAGTGTTTTTATGTATTTTTGATTCTTAAATGTACAAAATTAATTATGTGTGGGCATTTCCATACTGGTAAAATCATCATGTAATAGTTTTTAATAATCGTGATGTCAGTATCTTGATCAGTGTGAGTTCACTGCTGCCATGTGAAGAAGCATGAACTCAAATAACTGACTCAGAATAAACTTCAGTGAGAATGCTGAACGAACTCTGACGTGTTTCACAGAGAAAGTAATATTTAATATAGTAATATAAAGTAATATTTAACCTCTGCAGTCCCTGATTTCAGGGATGTTTGCACGCTCTCCAACAGTGACGTGAGAAAAGTGAACTATTCATGTCAAAAACTCAGCCACACAAACGTCTAAGCCATTATTACATTACAACCACCAAAGCCAAAGAAGACGGTACACCATCGCGGTAGTCCAAAAATGTGTCTTACCGTTCATATTTTAGATAGAAAGAAAATGGGCATTTTTGAGTAAAAAAGTCAGAACAACAATCCCAAAGAGTTTATCACATGGAAGAAGTGCTACATATACATTTTTAACATTTTACTAAATTTGGCCTTTATTTGACAATATACGTATATTTTTGACCTTTACCTCTATATACACTGTTTTCTACAATTATAAAACCTCTCTGATTTTGCTCTGCATCACTTTATAACAACAGTTCTTTGAAGAGATGATGTGAAAATATTTTATTATTCATTTTAAAAGTTTTTCAGCCACTCCAGCATCATTTACAAGAGATATTCACAATAAAAGCTTGTTGTTGTTTTTTAGGCGAGGATGGATTTGTATGGATTTCTTTGAACGGGAACTTGTAGAGAGTTCAGCTTGATTTTTTCCAAAAAGAAACCTTAGACATATTTTCTACTTATTTTTTTTTTTTTCAAAAACAGTCAAAAACTGCCACGGATAAGCAGAAGATAAAAACTGTTGTAATTGGGTGTAATGAACACCAAAAGTGACAGAAGTGAAATGTAAAGTTTAGTATATCAGAAATGTCAAATGGGACTAATGGAGCCAAACTGTGCCAAGATTGGGTCTGACCACTCTGTAGTAAAACCTCACTAACTTTGCTCTGCATCACTTTATCAGACTCAACTTGGCAGAAGTAATGTTCAAATATTTTCACATTCTTTCATAGAGTTCTAAAGCTGCAGCTGCATCATCCCAGAGAGATATTCATGATAAAAAACTTGTTTGTTTTTAGGCAAGGATGAAATTTTAAAATCATTCTGACTTGTATCTTCATTTCCTCTGTCCCAGTAACACATATACTCATAATTCCACATCTGGACAAATTTCTCAAGTGTTAACTTTATTATGACACCAGGATAATTCAAATAGATCTTGTGGTTGCACTCACATTCACTCTTTTTTTATGGGTATGTCATTTTATAGCAGAAGGCTTAAAAAAGGGGCTGTAGAAGTTAAAGTAGAAAACTTCAATATGAACTCTAATTCTCATAAAGGTGCCTCTACACTTCGGTCATAGTTCATTTTATCCTTTTTAACATTTTCAACAGTTTCCTTGAGGACTTTATCATTTTATTGATGATATTCTTAATGATATGTTAACTTTCTCTGTTTTTTCTGCTTTTACTCTCAACATTTGACCTTAGGGCTGAGCGATATGGCCTAAAAATGAAATCCCAGATTAAAGGGACTGTGAGGAGTTTCTAAGTAGTTACAAAAAAGTCTCACTTTTAGATATATGCCTGATCGAAATACACACTTTAAGATGAGTTTTACAGCATCAAAATAGAGGAATAGAGGAGAATCTATTCCCGGCGACATAAGGACTCTGCTACCCATGAGCACGAGCGGCGACTGTCGTAATGCTGCGTTCCAGTAACCTCGGAAGTGGGAGTGACATCATCTCCAACTTATCGGCGTTCCAGTTGAAGTCGGAAAAAAACATGCTGATCTATCAGGCTATTGTTAGCTGTTGTTAGCACGCCCTGCGTTGTTGTTCACAAATATCACATGAAGAATGTGATTATCACTATGGCAGCATTTTTGTAAATATAAGTCTAACAATACTATGTATACAGCTGATCTAAAGTGACACACCCCAGTCAGAAGTGCAAATAAATTGATTATTACAGGAGCTAAATAACTGTTCACACTGGGGGCATCCATCTTCCATTGTCAATTTGGGGTGGCGAGGTTTCACCGAGTTCCCAGTAGGAAATTCTGACTTCGGGGGATGTTACAGTTGCAGTTTCCTACTCGGAACCCTGAAATTCCTACTTCTGACAACAACAGGAACGCACCAAAAGACGTGACTGAAGCCAAAGCGTGTGTTTGTTGTGATGCTAATGAATGCAGCTCGGACCTTCCTGAGAACTCTACATTGCTTTACAACTTCTTTTTTCAACAACTTACAGGATCCAAAGCGATGAGGTAATGTATCTCTTTCTAGTTACGTAGCGGTAGTTTTTGATGTGTGACAACAAGCAATTTTTGGAAAACTTAGTATCGTAGTTTTATAGCCGGCTATATATCGCTACTTACAGCCCGGTGCTCTGAGACGTGTCAGAATAATATAAATTTACTCTAGTTTTAATTGTCTTGTTCCTGAAGTTGAGTATCCAGGTCAGTCCAGCCCTGTCTGACCCGACCGCGAAGCTAAGGAATAGCATTTATAGAAAACCTATTTTGATGCTATAAAACTCATCTTAAAGTGTGTATTTCGATCAGGCATATATCTAAAAGTGAGACTTTTTTTTAATTGCTTAGAAACTCCTCACAGTCCTTTAAGTAAGTAAATGAAAAAATCTATATATTTTTTTAGTTTTTAATCTTCTGCAGAAAATGATTTGAATTAATAAATTTAATTGGTATATTGTCCAGCTCTACTTTGAGCTCTTCCCTTCTTCCTCAGACCATAAAACACAGACTCATTTCTCCTCCTGCTCAAATGCTCACGCTGTGTTTTAAGGAGCACATTCTTCTAAACTTTTCTTACTCTTTTTCATGGTGTTTTTTAAGACACCGTCCTCTGGTCTGGGATAACGATGTCTGCAGTGCGGGGTCAGCAGGAGAACTCCTGATATCTGGGCCACATTGCTGAGCTCATGTGTTAGTCTCATGTACAATCCAGCTGGATTTGGTTGGAGCTAAGTCTCTCATTAGCCGCACTGCACTTAAGAGACCAAAACCCCTTTTGACAGTTAAATTGGCTCGATTGCCTCCTGTTTTCCTCATCATTGGGAGGCTGCAGACCCAAAGCCTTTGAAGAGCGGGATTAAAACCATGTGATTCCTTTTAATTGGACCATTAGCAGAGAATTAGCATTGAGCTGGGTAGCCTCGTTAAGGAGGAGGAGAAAAACCCACCAGGTGCCTGCTCAGGACTCGAGCTCGTTAGATCCCAGCGTTCTCTTAATTAGCAGCTCTTTTGTTCCCGAGTCGCTCGATGACGTTTTCACTCGTCGTTCAAGGCCGCGCCGCTTCTCCTCCCTCTGTGGATGCCGTTTTTCATAACAGTCGCTCCCAAACCGCAGTTTCTGCTACCCTCTAATGGAAAATGGAAATCAGCCACTTATCTCGGTGTGTGTGTGGGGGGGTGAGAGAGAGGTGAGGCGACCTGCAGCCGGTCAGGAGTCACAGAGCGCTTCACAGTTTAGATATTTACACTGTACATGGCAACAAGATGCCAGTAAATTACTGTAAATGTCTTTACAGTAGCATTGCTCTATTTAATGAACAGGAATCAGGGCTCCAGACTAACTTTCTGCATTGGTTGCAACAGTGCACCTAAAAAATTTTTTAAGGTGTGCCAGCACAAAAATTAGGTGCACCCAAATGTTTTGAAAGTGTCACCTTAAACACCATGAGGTCACCATTTTATCACTCTCCATGGCTTTTATATAATGTAGATTATTTAAAAAAAAAAAAAAGATGTAAAGAAATACTTTTCATTATTCAAGGCAAAATTATATATTAAAAGAAAAACAGAGCGTTTAAAGTGCTTCACTGAATGAAATTTACAAATTAAAACTAAAACATGAAGCAAAACAAAACATTTCCAAATAAAAGAGCTTAAAGTGCTTTACTGAACTGAAATTTAACATCTCAAACTCAAACATCTCAAGTTAAATAAAAAATATTTCAAAATAAAAAGGCCTAATGTTTAAGGTGCTACACTAAACTAAAAAAATAAATATAAATATCCAGATTTTAACAACCAACAATAAAAAAAATATCTAAAGCTAATTTATAAAAAAACAACATTTAGGGCAGAACATTTCATGACTTTATTTCTTTATTTTTTCTCTTGTTTTGGCTTTTTTTTTCATTATAGTTTTATGTACCGTTCGGGGTCTGTCAGTCAGGTCATTTGACCTCAGTGGACGTGGACACTCATCTCTGTGCCTGTGTGACTAAGAAACTTTCACTTTAACAGGAGAAAGGACTGAACAAATATAGATGTTTTAGTTAAAGTTACTTTGTTTTACTTGTTTTTGTTTTTAATTATTAATCATCTGACAGTCTCTAAGAGGAAATCTGCAGAGATTCGCTGCTTCTTCAGACATATTGCTCTGTGCTGAAACCTGACACCACAGTCTGGGCTCATTTGCATCAAACAGCTGATTGGATGATATCTGAGGACTGTGTGTGTGTGTGTCTGCTGGCCCTGCTGTAAAACGAAGGGACAGAGGAAGTAGGCGCTGTGTTTTGTCAGTTTTTGGTGGATTTTCCGCTACTGCAGTTACTTTTGTCAACTTTAATATGCTGTATTATGTTTGTAGGTATACTGAAATGTGCTTTCTCAACTTCTAAACTTTTGATTAGAGAGAGAGAGAGAGAGATGATGGGCTTGCGACAGAAGTCAATGTTTTCACCCCGGGGAGCGCCAGGTGCACCAGTGATCAACAATAAATGTTTGGCGCACTATTACAAATTTTGGGCACAATTTTGGTAGCACTCTGGAGCCCTGGGAATAGTATTTTATTTTCTATAACTCTTTTTACAGCATTATTGCTGAATTATCAACAACAGCAGCCTCGCTGTTTTTCCTTTTACAGTATTATTATTCAACAACTTCTTAATGCATTTTAAGTTACAGCTAATTTTCCATATTTTAATGCATACAACAATATCTTTAACTATTATACAGCCCATTTATTTGAAATGTAATTTTGTAAAAAGTAAAGACAAATTACATAATTTTTTATCCAGTAAAACACTCAAACAATGGTTAAATATGTGAAACATTACCTAAAAATTTTAGCTGTTACTGGTCAGTTTTCCTGGAAAAAGAGTTTTCCTCATGACCCATTGGCCTTTTCAGTATTTACTGTATAAATATATTACAGTAAAATGCAGCAAAGTTTTAAAAAAATCAGTTACAGTGCACCTCAAACTCCAGCAGTCTTCAGAACAACAAAAATCCTCAACTAGTTGCTTTTGTTTGGTTGTTTTTACGACTAAATGAATTTCAGCAAGGTCAGTGAAGGCCAGAAACAGCAGCTAAAGAGTCAGAGGCAGTTTAAAAATGCTATGGGCGCTGTGGCCTCCAGGGGGCGCTACAAAATAAGGAAAATAATTCACCTTCAGTAAAGCTAAATATTAAATATTACTATTCACTCTTAACCATTTAACTCCCAGCTCAACTGTTTGGCAGAGGTCAATAAATCGAGGAATATTTAATGCGTAAAAAAAACATTGTTTCTGTAAATGTTTTAAGATACAAAAATAACCGCAAACAAACAAAAATAACTGATCATTTCTTTGTGTAGGATTTAAAATGCTAAAAAATATTATTAATGCCAACATGGTTATTTTAAATGCTTCACCATAAATATATATCTACGTAATCTATGCATATAATCTATTTAAAAATAATCTGTTTATACATTAAAAAAATGTTTGTGTGTCAAACTCAGTACCATCTATTTTAAGTTATTTTGTTATTTTATTTATGAACATTTCTGCCTTTTGTAATTGATTTTGTCTCAAATATTTGTACATGTTTATGTCATCACGTAATCAGCTGTTAGCCTTTAGAACTTTAAAATCCCACACAGTTTTCTTTCTTCCCTTAGATGTTTACAGAGTCAAATGATTATTTAATTTGTTCTTTTTTTAAAACATTAAACATCACTGAATTTTCACTGCATTGATGACCTCTGCCAAACAGTTTAGCTGGTAGTTAAAGGGTTAAAATGGAAATGTTCACATTGACTCAAGTGCCTAATTAATATAATAATAATAATACTAAATAAGTAAATTGGCAACTATGCTATTCAATTTCTGCTTGAAGTTTACGTTTCATGCTGCGCTAAAAAAACATAACCTACAGACTACCTCAGAAAAAGTAATTTTGATGTCACTGACTCAACCCTAGTGTTTCTAGATATTTCTCTTGTTACTACTTCCAAAAAAACACTGCTGAGAGGGTCAAACACACACAGTCCAAACAAAAAAGGGTATACAATCGTCACTTTACGGATAAAAGTAAATGAAAATTTCCTATCTTCTGTTTATCTGCTCTTTAACGCTCCCACTCTCAATCCTCTAACCAGGTGTCAATCACATTAAATTACCTGAAGCAGCAGCGACTCGGGCACATAGGGATGGGCAGAGCGGTGAAAAATTACTCAGTCAGTTTTCTTATAGTAAGTAAACAAAAAAGAGTCAGATTCATAACTTTCCTTACTGCTGCCCCATCATGAGTTAATTAACTCACATGGGCAATTAACATATTTTACAAAAGTAAAGACAAAAACAAAACATACATAAACACACACAAATTAGGGATGTAACAGTTGCCGTTAAAATGGTGAACCGCAGTAAAGTTTCCCACGGTAATCATGACTGTGTCCTATTAAAATTACCGTTAAACCATGTTTGATCACCACACTGTGTCAGTAACTCACAGTGATGCTGCTCTTTGACTGGAAAAGTCTGAACTATGTGTGTCTGCTCCTCGGTGAAGCAGCCGTCTCTCACAGACGGAGGAGCAGTTTGTAATGTTTGGCCTCTGAAAGTCCAGCAGCTGGAGCCTCGCTCAGACTCTTACAGGTTTTCACACTCAAATGGACAAAGTCTAAAGTCTGGTTCAAGTTTGGATTTTACAAGGATGTCGAGGGGAAACTGACTGACGATAGTCAACCTGTCTAAAACACCAAGCTGCAGTGAAAGACAAAAATTTTGATTAAAACTGCTGAAACTCCTCGAGTAAACGAGCAGAGAGAGAGAGAGGATTCAGAGAGCCATACCTGAGTGAGTTATAGGCGGTTTATCAGGATTTTCTGTGTAAATAGTGTATAAAGGTTTAAAAATAACAGCATTAGTATCATTCTAGAGTGTGTTCTTGCCGTTCTTTCACCGTTTATTTGCCGTATTTCATCGTAATAGATTGTCTTTTTCCATCATAGTTTGTGTTTTATGGATTTATTTAATTGTATTTGGAAATATTAAAGAAGGAGATGTTGAAGACCAACAAATATACTTATAGAACATTTCCTGACACAGTTACTGACAAAAAAGACCAAAAAAACTGTTAAAATTATAATATTAAAGTGGTTAAATGATTTCAAGACTGTGTTAAAGTACTTTTTGAACATTTTTAGCACACTGCAAGAATACCACTGTAATAATAATAGCTGTGATAATTTTGGTCCCTATAATCGTGATACGAAATTTTTATACCGTTACATCCCTAACACAAACACATCGAAGAGAAATGTATAGTAATGAATAACAATAATGATTCCAGAAGATTACATATCAAATGAATAAATGGAGAAATGATAAATCAGTGTGCTGGCCAGTCTCCTCCTGAGCACATCACTGTGGACTATGTAATATAACTATAACTATAACTATAACTATAACTATTACTATAACTATAACTATCTAAATATTCTCGGAGGGGGCCAGTCCTTTAGAAATCCATCAATCTTCTTTGTAGTTAATGTGATATTCTCTAATACAAAAGAAAAAACAACAATTTATCAACCAAACTGACAGTGCTGGTGGATTTTCATCCAGCCAAACGTGCAGGATTGAGCTGCATAAAGTTTTACATCCATGTTAATTTTGTTTATACAGCAGATCAGAAGGTCTCAGTAACTGGACATGAACATGAATTCATAGTCTGTGCTTACTTATCTTTACATTTACGACATGTTGAGGAGCAAGTTTTGTCATATTTGGTGGAAGCAGGTGAGCGTTTTATAGATTTGATGTTTCATGACGTAGTTTTATTTTAATTTGAAAGTGTGTTTCTTTGGAAGGGTTTGTAAAGAAGGTTTCTTTTTGTTTTTTAAGTCATTTGTCTTTTGTATTTTAGGCTTTTTATATTTAACCACAGGAGTATCATATCCATAAAAGTTTCAAAATATTGATAAAAGCTTCAGAATATTGATAAGAGTTTCAGAATATTGATAATGCTGGTGCCTTGCAGCAGAAAGGTTGCTGGTTTGACTCCCCGGTCAGTTGTTTTCCCCCCACACCGCTAACCCAATGTTTGCCTGTTCATCCTGCCTGAATAGACCTAGGCCAATGTTTGGCCCATCAAATTCAAATCAAACTTAGACTTCTGTTTTGTCCTGATTGAGCTGTAGGACATTCGCTGCCATCCATGACTTTATATCTAAAATGCAGTTAAAAAGGGCATCAATAGGCCCTGTTTCATCTGGAGACACGGCGATGTACAGTTGCTTACCATCAGCATAATTATGGAAGCTGATGCCGTGTCTCCTGATGACATCCCCCAGGGGAAGAATGTAAAGATTAAAAAGAGAACTTCTGGAGAACTTTTATGTCCCCACCAAGTCAAAATCAAACCTACGCCCTTGGCTGAATTGACCAATTACCACAGAGTTGACTGGTCAACCAATCAGAATGTACTTCACCCACAAGATGAAGCCTTAAAGTGACAGATGCTCAGACAGAGAGAGAATACAGGACTATCAGGGGGATGACTAGAACATCTGAACATGAGTGAAAATCCTCGTGCAGTCTTCCCAACTTTCCCAAAGTTTCTAACAATAGACTGACTTCATGCTCACAGACTGTTGGTTCTTCTCTCCTGGAGGTGGAGCTGTTGGCTCTATGGCAGTTGACCCTTCTTCAGTTACAGCTGTGTGGGAGTTATTCAAAGTTTATGGAAATCAATAGCGACCGCGGCGACGTTTCCCTCCCACTGCTGCAGTAATAAGGCCGTTATTATCCATGAGGAGTTTTTACTCTTTATTCCAGTCTTTTCTTTCTGCCTCCTCTGCCCCGCCTGACATGAACCTAAGTGCATCCAGACTTTTTAGTTTAGTTTATTTCAGTCATATATACACTTCAAAGCAGCAAAAGCAAAAGACAAACACAATTTCGACTGAAAAAGGCTCAGGCAGAAGCAAAACTTATTAATGCATCTTAAGCTACACAGTTCATGGTGTCAAGTGGGAAGAGAGAAACCAAAAAAAAAAGAAAAATTAACAAAAAAAGAAAAAAAAGCATATAATTCATACATATATATATATATATATATATATATATATATATATATATATATATATATATATATATATATATATGTATGTATGTATATATATATATATGTATGTATGTATATATATGTATATACATATATATGTACATTATTATATACATTATTACATACATACTCATGCAAATACAGTACATAGCTCTTTTCCCTTTTTTAATTACAGCCATAACTCCTAAATATAAACGCACATAATGATTTTTTGGACATAACAAAGGAAGTGCATTGCTTGAGTTTGAGAACAGCTCTATTCCACAGCTGAACCCTTTTAAAAGAAATACATGTTCTTCTTTTTTAGCTTTTGGTAACACAAATTTGCTTCCATCTCTCAGCTCATATTTACTCTCAGACACGATGAAAAGCTTTTGTAGCTTTCTGGTAGTGTTTTATTATTTGCTTTAAACATGGTTTGCATTGTTATATAATAAACCAAGTCTCTTAACTTCAAAACATGAGAATTTAAAAATAATGGGTTAGCATGATCATAATATCCGGCTTTGTTTATGATGGCCCGTTTTTGTTGTAACACAATTTTATCAGTCCTGGATTTAAATGTAGATCCATATAAGGAAGAATCAGTGAGCAGTAAATTAACCCTTTCATGCATGAATTATTAAATCACAAAGGAAAACTTTTTTAATGTTTTTTTTTTTAAACTTTCAAATAAGTTAAATAATCATGTTAATTCTATTCAATGCTATATTTTGAGGGAGTTATGCATCTTTCTGCTACAGTGTGCACCACGCATCAACAGTTTAAATAGTAATTTAGTGGAACTTAAAAATTCACAAACATGTCTATGACTAACATTTGTTGAGAGTAGATGAAAGAAAAAGCAAAATCTGTATTGTACTAGTTTTTGCCATTTAATTGAGTTTTTCATTTGTGAATTCCACCAAAATTCAAAATAAACATATAAAATGATATGGAATCTGAATAAGGCATGGTACAAAATTTGCCCTATGTTGGCTATTTTAGATTCAAGATGCAATATCTTGATATGGTAATAATGATGATTCCTTGACCATGAAAACACACCATTAACAACTGGATTCATAATTACCTCCGCCAAGGAGGTTATGGTTTTGGGAGAGTTTGTCCGTCTGTCTGTCTGTGAACAAAATAACTCAAAAAGTAATGGACGGATTTGGATGAAATTTTCAGGAAATGTTCAGCATGGGAAAAGGAAGAACTGATTCGATTTTGGTGTTGATCCGGAGCAGCGTCTGGCCACCATGGCGAAAAATGTGATTTCTGTGAATAACTACTGAACAGTATGTGTTTGTAAAATAAATATGAATGTAGGGATGTAGTTTCCTTTTTTCCTACAATTCATTAAATGTTTTATTTTGAGGCCTCAATGAAAAGGTGATTCTTTCCATTGTTTATATTTCATAAATGATATTGCACCAGTCGTCTAAAGTTGGAGCTTCTAACATGAGACATTTTTTAGTAATTGCCTTCAGGGCAGATCAATACTGAAAACAAATACTTAGTTTTCTTATTTGTTGATGATAAAATTCCAACAAAGAGTTGCTCCCAGTTAAACCAAAACCTGTTGATTATGGGACAAGTACAGTTTCTGTGCAGAGGTAATAAAACATCTTTTTTGTACTCTTCCACCCAAATATTCTCCAAGAAGCTGAATTTGTAATTTTCCATTCACTCTCACAATATTTTTCCCAAATTAGTCAGCTATTTTCCTTATCCCACCTTTGTTTTATGAGTAAAGTGTTTTTTGATTTGACACTGTGTTCTCCTATATATCCAAACATGTGTCTACTGCAGTGGACTCATGCATGAGAGGGTTAAATGTAAGCTTTTGTGATCTAGCATGTCTTTGGTTTTGTACGTGATTGCAGCTGATGTTGAGATTTTCCCTTTTGCATTCTCAACATGTTTCTTCAGTTAAGTTTACGATCGATCACAGCCCATGGAGCTTGGCCTCAGTCTCAGACTTCTCTCTGCAGGCTCTTCGGGGTGACGGGGAACTGTGCGGCCTGCAGTAAGCTGATCCCTGCCTTTGAGATGGTGATGAGAGCCAGAGACAACGTCTACCATTTAGACTGCTTCGCCTGTCAGCTCTGCCGCCAGAGGTGAGATTAGGGAGCAATTAGCCAGGGAGATCAGGTTCATGAGCACGCTCGGTAATCAGGCAGCGATGAAACATCCTCCTCATTCTGAAGCCTCGAGGGGTTAAAGTCTTCCTGTATCACCCTGAGAGTTAACCACGCTGCAATCACGCCAGATTAATTTTCTGATTACCGAGGCCGTGCATGTTTGCTGAAATGCTCCTGCGGGAGCTCGTGACGACCAGACCCACATCCATATTTTTATGTCTCTGCAGATTCTGCGTGGGAGACAAGTTTTTCCTGCAGAACAACATGATCCTGTGCCAGCTGGACTATGAGGGAGGTCATCTTAACGGCGGTGTGGAGAGGCCGCCTCAGTAAGAGGTAATACTGTGACGGCGATAAACACAAGCCGCTCTGACAGACTGAGGAGCTCGCAGGCTCGTCCACACACACCACCATATGTAGACACGGGACGACAAACCACACGACGAGCATGATGAATCCTCTTCTCCTGAGATTTGTCACTAAAACATGATCACACACCGGCCTTTAAAGGGACAGTTCAGTATTTTTGAAGTGGGGTTGTATGAGCTCCATGAGGCCACTAAGTCCATCAGATACAGTAGAAAGTTCTCTCCTCTCCCTCAGTAAGACACAGTCTGTAAGAGTCTGTTACACAAACAGGGAAGTATCGTACCAGGAACTAAGGGGATTTCTCGACCTACAAGAACTCCCATCACAAAGTACTACCACAGTCTTAAGGGGACGCTACCGAGCAATGTTTTTAAGTACTTTAACTTTTTGAAAATATAAAGTTTACATGAACTAATCGACTCATGTCATGTATGCTTCCGCGCAGCGCTGCCATGAACCGCACAACGCTAACACACAACAGCAATGGTTATGTATGTGTGTATGTAAAAAAGAAGCACACAAGTAGTCTGCAGTGTTTTGGTAAACAGCCTCCTCTACTCTGCTTGTTTGTCTCTGACAAATCATTATTACTTTCTCTGAGGAGAAACTGTCATTAGGTCCTTCAGGTTTGGTACCATACTTCCCTGTTTGGTTCTGAGTCACAGACTCTTACAATCTGTGTCTTACTGAAGGAGAGGAGAGAACTTTCTACTGCAGCTAATAGACTTGGTGTCCACATGGAGCTCATACAACCACACTGCAAAAACACTGAACTGTCCCTTTAACCCTCCACAGCATGGCAGAGCCTAGCACTTCACTCAGGGAGTTTGCTGATGTCTGTTTGTGGGGACGACAGTGAAGCTGACTCAGTCCTCCTGACTTCATCTGCCATGTTTGTTTAAGCACTGAAGTCCTGTGAGCTCACAGGAGCTGCCTTTAACGCTGGACCAAAAAAACATTTAAACCAGCAACAATCGTCTCCTGTCGGCAGTTTGAAAGGGTTTAATCTGCATTTCAACCCAGGCCGACCCACTAATTTACATCAGGATGTTGGTGTAACGTGCCAACAGCACAACATCACTGTGCACTAGGGCTGGGGCGATATGCTTTTCTCCCAATTCAATTTATTAGGTGCTGATTTGATTTAAATTGCGATTCTACTATAGTGCTGATTTTTGCAACCTTTAGGTAGCTTTTTTAACACCAGAGAAAAAGATGAACAATGAAGATGCCTACAGACTATATCAGGAAAAATACACATCACATGTGAGTCTGTTTTTAGGATTTATTCAGCAATATATTTTAACCAGCTGTTTATACTCTCTCTTCAAAAGCCTGGACTGCATTCAAAAGTGGCTTATTAACACAGACTAAAATGAAGCGTTTAAATCTGGAAAAAAGTCAATTAAAAAATCGTCAAACAAAAAAATCCAGATACTTATGTGAATCACTTTTTCTCCCATGCCTAACTCCCGCCCCCTCAATCAGTAACTGACATGACTCTTTGCATCAGGGCAACAATTTTCATCAGCGCCGTGATCGTACATTTTTGAAGAGGGACAAAAATACAGTGGAAAATAAAACAGCTGACCAACGTGTCCACAGCCTCAATGCTACTCTCCATTGTTTACATGGTTGTGTTTTAATATGATGACATCAAGGAGCGATGACAAGGAGTCACTTGCCGATTGTTAGTGGGTTAAACTGTATTAAAAAACCTGCTAATTTGTGTGAATTAATGTGAAAGTGTTTCCAGAGAATGAACCGGTTGGTTTGTGGTGTCCTGCACCTCTCTGTGTTTCTGCTGTTACCCGGTTTGTCCTCGTTGGCCACCGTACTTGACAACCATATTTAGATGAAGAAAGACTTTAACCAACAATTAGTGTTTGTTTTGTTCTAAAAATTATTCTTTGATTATGGTTTTTGCTTTTCACTGTCAGTTTGACGTCATTACAGCTTAAATATTCTGATGAAGATCCTATTGTGCTTGAAAACGGTGAATGTTCTACAAAAACTGTTCAAAAAAGAAAAATTATCCAGACAGATGAAAGTAACTTGAGCTGGCTTGGTATTAAAAGGGTTAAATCAAATCTAAATTAAACTTCTGCTCCAGTTTGAGTCCCTCAGAGACCAGAGCATGTTCTGACGCTCAGCTCACTTTATAAAGTCAACATCACAAACACAGACATCTCTGCTTGGAAACTTTCAGAAGTAAATTAAAAATGAAACTGTGGACAAAAGAATTAAAACTCAGCTATTAACATAAAACTCTGGGTGTTAGAGGATGAGATCAGAAGAGGTTTTACTGCTTAATGTTTTAAATAAAAAACTTAATTTCTCTAACTATGGTCTCTTTTTCTATGGAATTAAAACTTCTAAAATCTTTAATCAAGAGCATGCTTTAAAGTTTGAGAGCAAAGTCTTAAGTTTTTAGACTAAAGTCTTTTTGTTTTGAGAATGTTTTTCATATTTAAAGGTCCAGTGTGTAGATTTTAGCGACATCTAAAGGTGAGGTTTGAGATTGCAGCACTCCGGCGATCTCCCCTCCCTTTGGGAGAAGCCCTGAGCTATGGTGGCACTCCAAGCACTAAAAGCGTTTTTCAACATGGCGTCGTCAACGAGTGTTTCCAGCTGCCAGGCTATCAAATATCTCTGTCGATTCACCACATTTGAAAGTTCAGAGTGTATTTTAGGCGAGAAAGTCACCACGTAGAATACCAAAATGTGGTCATTTGAGCCACAAAACGCACAGATACAAATTTCATTTCGGGATTTCAGACATTCTGTTAAGCGGGCCATTATGCCATCGAAGAAACTTCCGGTCGGCTCCAAAACAAGAGCGTAATTTACAAAAACGTTAAAGAACTAATAGGAGATAATGAAGAAAGCTTTTATTTTGAAAATGGGAAGTTTGCTAGTAGCTGATTTTTAGCTGAATGCCGTCTCAAGACGACTTGACATGTATGATATGATGATTCTGATATTGTTACGACCTGAGGCTGTTTTTTATTTGAGTCAGTTTTTCCAGTATTTTGTCTGATGACTTTCATTTTGAAGCCTGAGGCCGTATTATCTGATGGAGGTTTTATTGAGGGGGGTTTTTCTGATGCCGTTTGGTCTGAGAAATGACACAGAGGTTTTCCTGAGACCGAAGTATCCTAAAAAGTACACCTTACCAATGTGTACATGTGCTCCTAAATAACAAATTAGGAGCAAACAATAAAATTAAGGAGTACGGTGAAAATCTTTATATTTGTCTCATCAACAGCGCTATATAGCTTAGTTATCAGCCTATGTTTTCTGTCCACAGAAAGTTGCTTGTGGCCGTGAAATAAGCTTCTCATTGCAGATACATTCTCTGCGTCTTA
Organism: Scarus forsteni; assembly: GCA_036419115.1. Taxonomy (NCBI): domain Eukaryota; kingdom Metazoa; phylum Chordata; class Actinopteri; order Labriformes; family Labridae; genus Scarus; species Scarus forsteni. The sequence continues at coordinate 456,925 of JAZDUH010000459.1, forward strand.
CTCCGACTTCTCCCGAAAGTAAACAAATAAATTCGGCTCCATATAAGAGTACAATTCGACACTTAGTCTTACCTGTCCAGCAAAAAACAGGCAACTTCTGTGTCTCTCTGCAAACTTATCCTTCAGGGACTTCCATCTGGGAAAGGCAGCGCCGATGTTGACCCTGTTTTTTATGTCTCAGCCTGTCCTGATTGCGTTTGGCTTCATCCCGTTTTCGTTTCTTTGACAAAGTTTCATGCTCCTTTGCTGGCAAATTGTACGTGTGGTCCTCCATGTTTGTTTGTATTAGCACAGCTGCTTGGTAATCACTCTCTTCTTCTTCGTCTATTTCACAACTGTGCATTTCCGGTAGGGGTGGAAAAAAAACGCGAAAGAGTATTTTTGTCCGTTCTGGGTTATGGTGGAGAAGATGGCGACGCAAGATGGAGCCCCCCCATAAACGGGCGACCCACTCCTAGATTGATATAAATGACTTTTTCTAAGGTAACGAAAACAAAACATTAATTAATTATTTAAGGCTGATTAGAAACTACTTTAAATATACTTTAAAATAATATATTCCATTTTTACCAAGTCTGTTATTTTATATTTTTTCGTTTAGCATTTAATAATACACACTGGACCTTTAAGAGCAGATTGCAACCATGTAGCACTAACATGATTGGTCAAACCGTTTTTCACTTTCTATTGGCTGGGAGCAGATTTGTTGAAAAAAATCAGAGCGGCGAAAAGAGATTTGTGCACAAAAACAAGATTTTAAATGAAAATCTGAGCACAAATGGCAAAGTTTTGCCTTCATAACATGTAAATCTGCTCTGAAATATGAAAAACTGCTCTAAAAGCTAAAAGACTTTACTCTCATAACTTGACACTTTACTTTTGAACATTAGTGCATGCTCTAAAAAAGATTTTTATTCCAAATTTTCCTTCCTTACAACCTCCATTTGCTTTCTTTAATATATATTTTTGTGAATTGTGAAGAACTTTGATTCTGTTTTTATCAAATAGTTTTCATCAAATCAGCCTCAGTTGACTGAAAGTCCTCATCATCTATCTAAGTATTTTTTATTTCAAGTGAATTTTTATTTTGTAAATTACTGAAGTAACCGTCACCTCCGCTTCACAGGTTGATTTTTGTGGCTCCCTTCCTTCTTAAGCTCGGCCTTGTCAAACGGCTGGTTTGGCTTTTTTGTGCTTTTGTCCGGATAAAAATAAAGATATAGACTTAACAGAGAGCACTAAAGGTTGAGTTTGTGAAGTTGAAGAAATGTGGATGCAGACTTGTTAGAGAGCTGCACAGCACAAAGGAAGAATCAGTGCTTTCAAAGGAAATTTAAGAATCTTGAAAAAGACTAAATTTATCTGAAAATTCTCCTTTAAAATATTATATTAGAAACAAAAGCACCCCAGGAGGAGAAGCTGCTAAAATGTCACTTCATGTCATCTATGGTAGAATTTACCCTGCAGAGATTTATTGTCAATAAAACTGGACAACTCTGTGTTTCTCGTTTTTCTCATGCGCACTCTGCCCCCTGCTGGTTGAATAAAGCACTGCAGTGCTTTAACACAAATATTCGATATCAAGTGTCGGTTAGATGGGCTTCAATATAACCAATAAAACTGGTTTAAACATGATATTTACCCTCTGACTGACCTGGAGCTCTTTTTCTGGTCTCTTTAGGATGATGAAGACCTCATCCGTCCTCGTCGGCCTCAGACTGGACCGGGTTCAGGTTTTCCAGCAGCTCCGTCCAACAGAGATGTGGTTTCTTTGAACTTCCTGATCAGACGGAGCAGGGAGTCAAGAGGACTAATAAAAACATGAAGAGGATGTTTTAGAGGACCTTATGAGGACTCTGATGGACCTGCCTGATGCCAGATCAGAGCCAATCACAGGGCTGACACTGAGTGGTCTCTGAATGACTCGACCAGAAACTGAAACTGAAACGCGTTCATGTTTTCTCTCAGAGGATGTCAGACTTCGTTATTCTGATTATGAGCTGTTTTTATTCTTGAATGATTAAACTGAATCATAATTTCAGTGTTTGCTGATTGTTTACAAGCTGGGACACGCTGCTTTGCTCCGCCCACCTCTGCTTACTGGTTAAATGACTTCCTTTTTATTTCAGTTTGCAGTTTTGGGCTGAACAATGACGAAGCGAAAACCAAACCAAACTCCTCAAAGTTCTCTTTTCAACACATTCAGTTGTAAAGCTGAGGGTGAACCTATCCTTCTGACTGAAGAGTTTAACTTTCTATTGAAAGTACTTTGTGAGCAGCCATATTGAAGGATGTCCCAAAGCGCCAAATGCACTCAGAGGAGAGAGGAGACTGATCTGGAGGAGGTATAATCGAGGAAACACAAGTGCAGGCTTTGCGGAAGTCTTTTCACTGACAGACACGCCCACCTTATATCATATTATATACGCAATATCACAATGTAAAACTCCTATCATTCTGGGCCTGGGAAAACGTGACATTTTTCTTTTTCATCCATGTACATATTCATGTTAAGTCGATGTCAAAGTGAATATGAATTTACCACGGTCGAGTGCCCTGGAGTTTACATTATTTTCCTTAATTCAGTTTCTCCCCTGCGCTCGGACCGGCATATCCAGCTGTGATGCTGTCATCACTAAAAGACGTTGCTTCATGTGACGCTGCAGAGGAGAGGATGTCTCATTTGTCTTAAAATGAATCTCCTCGTTTCCTCTCTCCTCTCTTCATTTCCTCTGGCATGCATCTCTGGTGGGCGGGACTAAGACGCAAGTGAACGACGCAAGTGGAGGAAGCAAGGATGAAACTTTGGAGCTTTGAGATGCACCCCAAGTCTTCATCAGGACATGATTAGCCACACGAAACAGGTGTTCGAATTACGTAGGAGGTGTCATGTGATTGTGTCACGGGACGCCGTCACATGACATCAGACATTAAGAAAAGACATATTAAGAAAAAGCACAAGAGGCCTGTATGCCCAACAATGGACAGCCTGCACCAAACAATGATAGGAAAAATACATTATAAAAAGGAAGAAAAGTCTATTTCTTCATTACACCTGTGAAAGAAGTGGCTTTAAGAGTATAGATCCAAAATGTTTCACGTTGTATGAGACGTTTAAGTCTGTCACCTCCCCTCAAAGATCTAGGAGTTACTTCAATAGCCATGATTCTGAGACAATTTGGATTGGTGTGTCCTGCAGAACTATAATGTTGTGCCATTGGGTAGTTTGGGTTAAGAGTTTTTTTTGATTTGATTTGTTCTGTTTTATTTAAAAATAAATATGCTGGAGTTTTTTTTATCTCTGTCATACAGTTGAGCTGGTTGTTAAAGGGTTAAGCCTTCTGTTTAAAATTGACATCCTCATAAAGAAAAGAGTGTATCTCTGCAACCACAAAGTCTGTTTGAATTATTCTGGAGTCATATAAAAGTAACACTTGAGAGATTTGTCCAGATGTGGATTTATCAGTATATGTGTTATTGGGACAGAGCTAATGAAGAAAGAAGTCAGAATCATTATTGTGGATATCTCTTTGAAATGATGCTGGAGTGGCTGTAAAACTCTAAGAAAGCATAATAAAATATTTTACATCATCTCTGCAAAGAACTATTGTTATAAAGTGATGCAGAGCAAAATTAGAGAGGTTTTATAACAAATTGGTCAGACGAGGATTTTGAAAAACGGCTCACTTTTTCTTAGGTTTTTGTTGGAGAGCGTGAAGCATCGGGTAGTTTGTGGCCGAACCTTTTAAACCTCAGAGCCTGGATGACCATCAGCTTTAGCTGTGAGGAGCAGCACAGGTGACTCTATGAGCCCCTGATGAGCAAACTGCCATCTACAATACCCAAACCAGTGAAGTTGGCACGCTGTGTAAATTGTAAATAAAAACAGAATACAATGATTTCCAAATCCCTTTCAACTTATATTCAATTGAATACACAGCAAAGACAAGATACTTAACATTCGAACTGGTAAACTTTATTTTTTGCAAATATTAGCTCATTTGGAATTTGATGCCTGCAACATGTTTCACAAAAAGCTGGCACAAGTGGCAAAAAAGACTGAGAAAGTTGAGGAATGCTCATCAAACAGTTATTTGGAACATCCCACAGGTGAACAGGCTAATTGGGAACAGGTGGGTGTCATGATTGGGTATAAAAGCAGCTTCCCTGAAATGCTCAGTCATTCACAAACAAGGATGGGGCGAGGGTCACCACTTTGTGAACAAATGAGTGAGCAAATTGTCCAACAGTTTAAGAACAACATTTCTCAACGAGCTATTGCAAGAAATTTAAGGATTTCATCATCTACGGTCCGTAATATCATCAAAAGGTTCAGAGAATTTGGAGAAATTACTGCACGTAAGCGGCAAGGCCAAAAACCAGCACTGACTGCCAGTGGCCTTCGACCCCTCAGGCGGTACTGCATCAAAAACCGGCATCACTGTGTAAAGGATATCACCACATGGGCTCAGGAACACTTCAGAAAACCACTGTCAGTAACTACAGTTTGTCGCTACATCTGTAAGTGCAAGTTAAAACTGTACTATGAAAAGTCAAAGCCATTTATCAACAACACCCAGAAACGCCGCCGGCTTCGCTGGGCCCGAGCTCATCTAAGATGGACTGATGCAAAGTGGAAAAGTGTTCTGTGGTCTGACGAGTCCACATTTCAAATTGTTTTTGGAAACTGTGGTCGTCGTGTCCTCCAGACCAAAGAGGAAAAGAACCATCCAGACTGTTATAGGTGCAAAGTTCAAAAGCCAGCATCTGTGATGGTATGGGGGTGTTTTAGTGCCCAAGGCATGGGTAACTTACACATCTGTGAAGGCACCATTAATGCTGAAAGGTACATACAGGTTTTGGAGCAACATATGCTGCCATCCAAGCAACGTCTTTTTCATGGACGCCCCTGCTTATTTCAGCAAGACAATGCCAAGCCACATTCTGCACGTGTTACAACAGCGTGGCTTCAAGTAAAAGAGTGCGGGTACTAGACTGGCCTGCCTGTAGTCCAGACCTGTCCCCCACTGAAAATGTGTAGTGCATTATGAAGCATAAAATACAACAACGGAGACCCCAGACTGTTGAACAACTTAAGCTGTACATCAAGCAAGAATGGGAAAGAATTCCACCCGAAAAGCTTCAAAAATTGGTCTCCTCAGTCCCCAAACGTTTACTGAGTGTTGTTAAAAGGAAAGGCGATGTAACACAGTGGTAAAAATGCCCCTGTGCCAACTTTTTTGCAACGTGTTGCTGCCATTAAATTCTAAGTTGATGATTATTTGCAAAAGAACATTAAGTTTCTCAGTTTGAACATTAAGTATCTTGTCTTTGCAGTGTATTCAACTGAATATAAGATGAAAAGGATTTGTAAATCATTGAATTCTGTTTTTATTTAAGATTTACACAACGTGCCAACTTCACTGGTTTTGGGTATTGTACTTTAATGAGGACATCTTTGTCCATAAATATCAATGTTTCTTGGATATTTAAGATGTTTCATGTTTTTAACATGGTCTCATAAGCTTAAAAGTAAACTTTAACATAAAAAAACTTTATACAGTTTTATGAATCCTCAGAACAGCCCGCCTGTCATTAAAGACATATTAAAAATATAAACATGAACAAAATATGTGCTTTGAAAACTTTTTTAAACAATGTTTTTAAGACAGAATTCGATGACATTTGAGCAAATGTTGGATCCAGAAACCTTAAAATCATTTGTCAACACTGTGAGACGGGACAGTTTTTCACATTTTAGCTGATAACTCCAATTAGAGTGTCGGAAAAGCCTTTCTAATTTTTACTAAACACTTTTTTAAAAGTAAAAATAAAGCTGTTATTAGTTTTTGTTTTAGTAACCAGTGAGTATTCTGAAAGTCCAAAGGTATCATTAATCTTCAGACAGCTTCAGTGATCTCACAATAACAGAACAGACTCGCCTTCTGCAGAGACTCACAGGACAGGAGCTGAAGTGGAGGAAAGAATCTGTTATAATGACCCAGAAACAAGTGAAGATTTACTTCATTCATGGTTAGTTACAACAGAATTCTGGTAGCGCATAAATGATTAAACATCAAGATTTATATTAAATCATATTTGTTGAACCTCTCTTCTATCACTAACATGATTCTAATTATTGTAAAATATCTAATCTACTTAAGAGAATGGGACAAATAAAGTCCCTCATTAAATGGTTTTAAGGATGAATTTAGAGTTCAATCTACATCCTTACAGATCCCGTCAGAGAGAGACGGTCACATGTGAAACCATCAGCAAAAAAAGTCAAAATATCTGATAATGGATGGAAGTGTGAATCTGATGTTGAACTGTCTCACTGTAATGGTAATAAAAAACATAATGTCCCCACCGATGGACACAAGAAGAGGGAAAGACTGTTCACTGAAGTCCAGAAGCCTGAAGAGGATCTGGGGAGAGCAAAGTGACTGAGAAATATTATAGGAATGTCAGTATTCAGTGACTTTACTCAAATCAAATACGACGCACACTTGCACAATTTTTTATTTACATCAGTTATTATTTGTATTTCTTTACTAAAGAGTCTGACTTGTTCATTTTAATATGTATTTCATATAAATAATGACTTGCTGTTTTTCTCCTTTTATTTAAATATATCACGATATTGTGTTGAAAAGCAGTCTGATTGCAACAAGAATTTGTATTATTGTTAACAAAGAAAAAAAATATGAAAAATAAATTAGTGAATAAAAACCAAGATTGATAATAATAATAATAATAATAATAATAATAATAATAATAATAATAATAATAATAATAATAACCTCAGTGAAGTGTCTAACGGTGTTCTGTCGCCCTCTAGCGTCGTAAACCACGAACTGCAGCCTCGCCTCACTTCCGGTCCTCCAGTCAACCCGGAAGTCCGCGGATGGATGCGGAGCGACATCAACCTGCTCCTGTCTCTCTCACCTGACCGTAAACCCTCCGGACGAACCCCGCCGCCTTTTCCCCGCCGGAAGTGTACCGACAGCGCGTGAACATGGCGATGTCCACTTTCCAAAAGGTTACCCTGGCGACGTGCCTCGTGCTGTGCGTCGCTCTGCTGCTGCCCAAAATGCTGCTGTCCCGCGGGAGGAAGGATGCCGAGCGGCCGGAGGGTGCGTCCCGGTTTGGTGGCTTGTTTCGGTCCTGTTCGGGGATATTTGGGTGTTGATGTCTGTCAGAGGGTTACAGAGTGTCAGTCGGAGGGTTAGAGTTTAGAAATGTGTTTTGTAGGCGCAGCTATTCGCGGGTTTTCTCGATTTAACAGCTGACGGAGCTCCTGCAGTTACAGTCTCCTCCCTGCAGGGGGAGCCAGAGCCGCTGCAGCGTTTCAGCCAGATAAACGGAAGACAGACCACAAAAATATATGAGATACAGACCATAATAATGTTTGAGATACAGACCATAAAAATTTATCAGAAACAGGCCATTATAATATATGATATATAGACCAAAATAATATATAATATACAGTCCATAATAATATATGAACAACAGACCATAATACTGTATGAGATACAGGCCATAATAATATATGTGAACAGACCATAATAGTACATGAGAAACAGACCATAGTAATACATGAGAAACAGACCATAATAATATGTGATGTACAGACCATAACAATATATGAGACGCACACCATAATCACATTTTAGAACAGGCCATAATAATATATGAGAACAGGCCGTAATTATATATGAGAACAGACCATAATAATATATGCGAACAGACCATAATAATCTAAGAGAACAGGCCATAATAACATAATAACAGACCATTATTATATACGAGAACAGGCCATAATGATATATTTGAGAAACAGATGGTCTGTTTCTCAAATATGTAATTATGGTCTGTGTCTCACATGTTATTATGGTCTGTATCTCATGTTATTATGGTCTGTATCTCATGTTACTATGGTCTCAGCTGCTGCAGAGCTCTCAGTCTCCTGTTCTCAGCTGTCAGGAATGGCACTTGGTGTGTGTTGCCTGTCTGCTTCATGATTGGAAGCGTGTTCAGAAATGGTCTGGAGACCTGATTTCTTTCAGTCCACTCTGTCACCCTCTGACATCAACAGGGCATTTTGGACACAAGAACTGCAGCCCACTGGATATTCTCACTTCTTCAGACCATCCTCTGTAAAACCTCTCCGCCCTCTCCTCTGCAGGTTCAGGTCATCTCCCTCCCATGATGCACCGTCAGCTGGCCCCAGATGGTCGAGGGCAGAGGGTGGCGGGCACCGGTTTCTCGCGAGCTCACAACCCCGAGGCTATTGCCCGGGCAAAGGGGGCAGGGCCTGGAGCAGGAGGGAAGTCCAACCTGGCAGGGCAGATCATCCCGGTGTACGGCTTTGGGATTTTACTCTACATTCTCTACATCCTGTTCAAGGTGAGGCTGTGAGTGTAGAGCTGCTGTAAAAGCAATCCATCAGGTGCTGAAGTGACAGTTTTCTTTCTTCATTTTTTTCCCTTAAAGCTGGGGTTGGCAATTTTGGAAAACTAGCATGAATTTGAAAGTAGCATCTCCTCAGGGCTCCGCCTAGCCCCCCCACCCCCGCCCCCCCGCTCACATGCACGCGCGCGGCTGATATATCCAGAAGACTGATTCAACTCCAAACCCTCAGCACAACGTGTTTGTTTTACACTACACCAAGTCATGTCTACGTCAGCAGTAAGAAAACACCAAACAAACATGTAAAGTTAGTTAGTGCTCACAGCCGATGTTGAGGAGTAGATAGTTCCTCTGCCATTCTCTACATAGCTGTCAAATCTCCCATTTTGGCCATGAAACTACAGAATTTTCCGTATTTTCTCCTTTTTCCCGCCGTCCTCCTGTATCAGTATTCTCCCGTAAATCTCCCGTGTGATGATATAATAATAAAAACATTCCTCTGCCTCTCCAAACTGAACTCTGTCTCTAGCCTGAAGGGGGCAGTAATGCTCCAAAATGATGGATGCCAACCGCCGTAAAACCGAAGCAGAAGAAAAAGCCTCGCGAGAACATCCACATGCAGTAGCCTGGGTGGCAGCTGTTGCGAGGTTAGAGCCAACAGCGGAACAAACTAAGAAAAACAAAGAGTTTATTTTAGATTTCTTCTACATCTGTCTTAAAATGTGAGGGATACTGGAGCTTGGTTGGGGTTGTGGGACGGCTCACGGCGGACTTCCCTTATTTTCAAAGACAAAAGTTGAAAGGTAATCATTCTCCAGCGGAGTCTGATCCCTTGCTCGGCTACACGCACCGAGTCTGTGCACGCCGGGAAAATGCACGCACAGCAGGCGGGCAGAATGGCGACGAGGATTTGATTGGTTTAAAAACAGGTGTCCCGGCATGATTATTGGTTGGGGTTTTCCCTGTTTTACTCCTGCTGTAGATAATAGGGCTGGGACGATTCACTTTTCTCCCGATTTTTTTAGGTGCCGATACGATTTAAATTGCGATTCTACGATATTGCCGATTTTTGCAATCTTTAGTTAGCTTTTTTAAAACAAGTGAAAAAGATGACCAATGATGATGCCTACAGACTATATTAGGAAAAATACACATCACATGTGAGTCTGTTTTTAGGATTTATTCAGCAATATATTTTAACCAGCTGTTTATGCTCCCTCTCTTCAAAAGCCTGGATTGCATAAAAAGTGGCTTATTATCCCTTCAGGCAACAGAGTTTTTTCAAGAAATATTCAATTTTGCTATCAAGATTTTAAAAGGCTATAGTTTCAAAGTGGTTAGTTTTCCCAGCCATCGTCATCACTGTAATTTACGGGCTGACCATGAACGCCTCTGCTGTCTGCAGTGTTTACCCCCGGCTTCTCCCTCGTCTGACCAGAGCTCTGCGGTCTCATTCTCCGCTAACACCGTCACTTTCCGCGGTGTTTTGAGCTTCCCTGCATCCCAGACCATGTAGGCCTACCCTCTTCGGCAGTCGCCGGCCATGGAGAGGAAAAGCTCTCGGTATGTACTGCTCCGGGACTGTAATGGCGCGCGGAGCTGCTCCCGCTCTTGGCACTTTTCGCTGCCAGTTTGGTTCTCACTGGACGACTGACCGTCATCCTCAGAGAGTAAATATTCCTCAGATTCAGAGTCAGACAGTACTTGACAAAGTACTCTTGGCATCGTGAGTACTCTAACTAAGTCTCTATCACTCTGTGCCTCTCTCTCTGCTCCGCTCCACAGCCTCTACAGCCACACTCGCGTCCCTCGGTCCGGTGTGTGTGTTTTAAAATAAATATAGCTACGCCAAAACTTTGAATAGAAACCTGTCACCTGTCCACTATCTGCTGGTGAAAAGTAGTAAATCTACTCAGCACTATTTTAACAGCTATGGCCTATTTTATCCAGCAATGTCGCTTGCCTCAATTTGGCGACTTTAGCGCCTATAGAGTGTGAGTGCGTGTGTGTGTTGGGGGGGGGGGATATCGATTTTTGAATAAAAATATCGATTTTAAAATCGGCAGACAAAAAATCGCGATACTTAGGTGTATCGATTTTTTCTCCCACTCCTAGTAGATAACAGATATTTTTCACTCTGTTTTAAGAACACATTATGAGTTGATCACCATCGGGTCATGAAGACCATTTTAACCAGTATTACTAAAAGTGTATTTAAATCAAATCGCCAACCCCAGCTTTAAGAGAGAGAAAAAAAAAGGAAAATTTAAGATAAGTGAAAGTTTTCTGTGAGATCTGAGATGTTGGAATGTCTGGACTCACTCTGTTCTCCTCGTGGAACCTTCACTTAAGTCCAGTCTGGTGTTTTTCTGTAATGATGTGGATGATGTGTAGAAACCGTTTGTGTGTCCTTGTCTGTCTAGATCACCTCTAAAGGGAGCAGCAGACCGTCAGAGAGCAGGTGTCCTTCAGTTCGCTCAGAGAACAAGAAGAGAAAAATCAGTGAGTACGGTTCAGTCTGAGCTTCACAGCTGAGAGGAGGACCAGGACTTTCTGTCACTCCAGAGGCAAGAATGCACCAAGACAAGACCGAGACCAGACCAAGACCAAGACCAAGTCCAAGACCGAGACAAGACCAAGGCAAGACCGAGACAAAGTCCGAGACAAGACCAAGGCAAGACCGAGACCAGACCAAGACAGGGACAAGACCACGACAGGGACAAGACCAAGAAAGAGACCAGACTAAGGCCGAGACAAAACCAAGACCGAGACAAGACCAAGACCGTGACAAGACCAAGACTAGAATGCACCAATCAAGACCGAGATTGAGACAAGACCGAGACAAGACCAAGACCAAGACAAGCCGAGACCAAGACAAGACCAAGATCGAGACAAGACCAAGACAAGCCGAGACCGAGACAAGACCAAGACCGAGACAAGCTGAGACCTAGACAAGACCAAGAATGAGTCAAGACCAAGATCGAGACAAGACCAAGACAAGCCGAGACCAAGAGAAGATCAAGACCGAGACGCTGAGGGAGACCAAGATCGAGACAAGACCGAGACTTTTAGGAGTCAAGACCAAGACCGAGACAAGTCCAAGACTGAGACAAGCCGAGACCAAGACAAGACCAAGATCAAGACAAGACCGAGACAAGACCAAGACAATTTGAGACCGAGACAAGCTGAGACCAAGACAAGACCAAGATCGAGACAAGACCAAGACTGAGTCAAGACAAGACCAAGATTGAGACAAGACCAAGACTTTTAGGAGTCAAGACCAAGACCATCAAAATCAGTTTTAAAAACCATGACAAGGTTGAACAGTGAAGGGTGGTGTCCCTCAGTTATCACAGGGGGAAATAACACTTGAAGTGAAGTAGAGCTGAAATGATTCCTCGAATAATCGCGAGTATTCGATTACAAAATATCCTCGAAGCAAATTTTGTGCCTCGAAGCCTCGTTTAATATATAATTATACATGTAAAATATATATCTGGACTACTATACAGCGCACGATGTTTGACACGGATGGTAATTTCTGTGGCACAATGCGCCTGCTACCTCCGCTGCTGCACGGCTTGTAAAACCATGAAGGAAGAGAAAAGAGACGGACAGAAAGGAGAGAGTCCACATTAGAAATGGCAGAGAATGTCCAAAGTGTGTGGTCACCACAAGAAGGAATGAAAAGAAAACGCAGTGCAGTGTGTCTGATGTCAAACGGAGTTAGCTTAGCACGTAGCTTAGCATGATAGCACAACGGCACTGCTGCAGTAGTAAACATCCGGCCTGTTCGTCGTCAGAGCGACACTGCAGGGTGACACTCGCGATACATCAGCAGAAGCAGCTAATGTGATCAATAAACTGAGATATGGGCTAGTAAATAACCTACTTTGATTATGGCTCTGTGTAAAGGCTGGTTCAGGATGTAAATCAATGTGGAGGTTACTTGCCCAGAATCATGTGTATTTTGTTCACATACTTTTCACATCCAATAACTTTACATTGAATTTGATTGCAGTGAGTAGAACAGGAAACACTGACAGTGAGTAGATGAATCAGGTGTAGGGAATGTTTTCATATGTTATAGGAATGTACATTAGCTAGTTAAATTATCTTAGTATCTAAGTATGATATAATTTGGTCCTAGAAATAAAGTAAGCAAAATAAGATCATCAATATGGTACAGTAGGAAAGGCAATAATTTAGCAAAAAGAGACAAGCATGTATACAAATAAAATAAAAATAACTAAACTTAAAAAAAATACTGAAAAAAGCAAGATATGGCCCAGAGTAAAAATAAAAGTATAGATTTTGATTTTGAGATCCCATTTATGCTCAGAATGTTCAAATTAAGAAAAATAGGTCGTTGATTTAAGTGACCTGGCTTTTCTGCTTTGTGTGTTACTAATAATAATAATGTGTAGTGATTCAATGTAAAAAAAAAATAGCATTGAGCGCAATGTAACCGTTATCTGATTACTCGATTAATCGACACAAAAAAATGATAGAGTAATCGATTACAAAAATAATCGATAGCTGCAGCTCTAAAGTGAAGATTTTACCACATTCACACTAAAATTAGTGTGAAGGGGTGAAATTGGTTTTTCGAAGGCTGTTTACCCACTAACAATCGGCAAGTGACTCTCTTCTGACTGCCAGCAGACTCGGTCTAATTGACAGCAGACGAGCTGCGTAGCTGTTTTTACTGGAACAGCCCGTTCACACATGCAGCCCTGATATTAGCAGGACCACGAGCAGTCATGTTCTTAACAGTGAACGAAGCAGCATGATCACAGTGTAGGAGAGAGTCTGAAGCAGCATCGTGGTGAAGCTGCAGAGTTTCAGCTCAGATGATGTTCAGAGGAGGAACTTCTGTCTTTATGGAAATGATTAAAGTCTTTGTCCTCACAGGATCCTCTGAGCTGATCAGACCTTTAAATGAATGTATCTGCTGCTCGTTCAGATCTGATTCTGTCTCCTCCTCCTCCAGCCGACTTCGAGCTGGCCCAGCTTCAGGAGAAACTCAGAGAGACGGAGCTGGTGATGGAGAACATCGTCTCCAACGTCCACCACAGCCCTGACCGGTGGGTGTTTCAGAGGAACCACATCACGTCTCAACACTCATTATTTTAATAAAGTTATGAACGTGGGATCATCTCTTCAGCTGAAAAGGTCAAGACTCACAGGGTCAGCCAGCACGGTCAAAAAGATCCTGTCTCCATGGAGACTTGGGGATGATTGTTCAGGGCTGGTAGACAGATGGATGAAAGATGGATGGAAAAAAGAGCAGATAGACTGATGGATGGATAGAGAGACAGACAGAAGGATGGACAGATGGACAAACTGAAAGACAGATAGACAGACATTAAGAGAGATGGACAGACAGATGGATGGATGAACAGATAGACTGATGGATTAATAAATTGACGGATGGATGGACAAACTGAAAGACACATTTAGAGAGATGGATGGACTGACGGATGGATGAACAGATAGAAGGATGGATGGATGGACAGATGTTTGGACAGACAGGTAGACAGATGGATAATAGATGGATAGACAGACAAGAGGGGGGATGGAAAGACAGACAGATGTATGCATAAACAGATGGATAGATAAGATTGACGGATGGATGGATGGAAGGATGGATGGACAGGCAGGTGCATAGATAGGCAGAAGGATGGACAGATGGATGAATGGACAAACTGAAAGATGGACAGACAGACATTTAGAGAGATGGACAGACAGATAGATGGATATATAAATAGACAGAAGGATGGATGGACAGACAGACAAACAGATGGCTAAACAGCCAGATGGATATATTAATAGATTAGCAGAAGGCTGGATGGACAGACAGATGGATGGATTGGCAGAAGGATGGATGGACAGACAGATGGATAAACAGATGGTTGGATAGATTAATAGACTGACGGATGGATGGAATGATGAATAAACAGCCTATAGAATAGATTAATAGATTGATGGATGGATGGATGGATGAATAAACAGCCTATAGAATAGATTAATAGATTGACAGATGGATGGAATGATGAATAAACAGCCTATAGAATAGATTAATAGATTGACGGATGGATGGAATGATGAATAAACAGCCTATAGAATAGATTAATAGATTGATGGATGGATGGATGGATGAATAAACAGCCTATAGAATAGATTAATAGATTGACGGATGGATGGAATGATGAATAAACAGCCTATAGAATAGATTAATAGATTGATGGATGGATGAATGGATGAATAAACAGCCTATAGAATAGATTAATAGATTGACGGATGGATGGATGGATGGATAGATTAATAGATTGACGGATGGATGAATGGATGAATAAACAGCCATTTGGATAGATTAGTAGAAGGATGGATGGATGGATGGACAGACAGACGGACAGATGTGTACTCCATCACTCTCATGCTGCTGGTGTCTGTCTGCAGGGTGAAGGGCGTCATGGCCGACCAGGAGGAGAACCTCCTGCAGCAGCTGACCGAGATCACCCGGGTGATGAAGGAGGGGAAGCTGTTGGAAGACGTGACACCACAGAAGAAGAAGCAGGAGGACTGGGCAGGTACGGACAGGCCTTTAGCTCAGCTCCTGTGTCAGAGGTGTGTTTGTCTCACTCTGTCTCTGTCTCTGCAGGGGCCTCATGTTACCCCGAGGAGCCTCAGCAGTACTGGGACCCCCCCCACTGCTGCTGCCAGCACCACGGCCCCCCCACCGAGGACCAGGACCAGAGACCACCAGCTGACGGAGCTGACGCTACAGCAGGAGGGGAGCACAGTCCTGCTGCAGAGGAGGGGAGCACGGAGCCAGCGGGGGAGATCGGACAGAGCGAGGAGGTCCAGGAGGGCGGCGGGCAGGTGGACCTGGGTGTGGCGGAGGACGACTTCGCCGGCGTCCTGCAGGAGCTGGAGCTGTCCCTGAAGATGACCGCCATGATGGAGCAGGACAAGATGGAGGATCTGGGCAAGATGGCGGAGACGGCGGCGCCCACCAGCACGCTGAGACGGAGGAGCAGGAGGAGGAGAGCGAAGAAAGCCTCGCACTGACAGCTTTGAATCTGACCGTTTAAACGTTTACGTGTCACAAACTGGAATGCTGTGATCACAACACGAGGCCCGGGGCCCACATCAGGCCCTTCAGAGCTTTCTATCTGGCCCTCTGAGCATTATGATTATCTGTTTTTTTTATTTATTTAACCTTTATTTAACCAGGAAAAAAAACTCATTGAGATTAAAAATCTCTTTTCCAAGGGTGTCCTGGCCAAGATCGGCACTAGCGCAAATAACAAAAGTTGCTGACAGTCCCATCAGCAGCACATACAGTTGCGAGAAAAAGTATGTGAACCCTTTGAGATTACTTGGATTTCTACATAAATTGGTCATAAAATATGGTCTTAGGTTTTCCTGCAAAATGTCTTGATAAACTTGGGAATTCTTTTTTCTGTTGATAACAGCAATCCGTCCAGGCCCTGAGGCAGCAAAGCAGCCCCAAACCATAATGCTCCCTCCACCATATTTCACAGTTGGGACGAGGTTTTGATGTTGGTGTGCTGTTCCTTTTTTTCTTCACACATAGCGTTGTGTGTTCCCTCCAAACAGCTCAATTTTGGTTTCATCTGTCCACAGAATATTTTGCCAGTAGTGCTGTGGAACATCCAGGTGCTCTTTTGCAAACTTCAAAAACGCAGCAATGTTTTTTTTTGGACAGCAATGGCTTCCTCAGTGGCGTCCTCCCATGAACTCCATTCTTGTGTAATGTTTTACGTATTGTAGATTTGTCAATAATGTTAGCATGTGCCAGGGATTTCTGTAAGTCTTCAGCTGACACTCTAGGATTCTTCTTCACCTCACTGAGCATTTTGCGCTGTGCTCTTACAGTCATCTTTACAGGACGACCACACCTTGGCAGAGTAGCAACAGTGCTGAACTTTCTCCATTTGTAGACAGTCTGTCTTATCATGGACACATGAGCATCAGGGCTTTTAGAGATACTTTTGTTACCCTTTCCAGCTTCATGCAAGCCAATAAAAAGTCGATAAAACATGAAAACTTATATTTTTTGTGCTGTATTAGCATAAGCAGAGTGTGTTTGTTTAGTGATGTGACTTAGATGAAGGTCAGAACATATTTTATGACCAATCTAAGCAGAAATCCAAGTAATCTCAAAGGGTTCACGTGCTGGTTAAAAATGTGTTGTTTAATGAGAGCTTTTGTCTCTTCATACCCAAAACTATTTGAGACACCATTTTTGTGCTTCAGGGCTGGTGAGTGGTGCTGATAAATAATGTAAGTGGACCAAAATATTGAATTTTAATTGTTTTGTAATTATGATCACTGTTTTCAGGCCCCATAGCATATTCAAAGAAAAAACTGGCAAACAGCTGATTTAAAGTTTCAATATTTCATTTTTTCTCTCATCGAGTTCCATATATCTGATGTAAATGACTTTGTGATGTCACAGTGGTAGCTTCTTTAGCTGAAAGCCTTTTAAGGTGTTAAGGGAATTTAATCCTTGAACTGTTGGACTGGTTCATGTTTGACAGAAGAAACGTCACCCTGACTGAAACACTAATGCTTTGTTTTAGATTTCAGACTGATGCCAGTGCACAAAGATCCACTTTAACAAAGTTTACGGTCCACTTGTGTTGGAAAGAGACGTGAAAAATGAAAAATGTTTCACTCAAGACCTTCAGCTCCTCCAAGTCACCAAAGTTTTTTCCCTCTCAAAGCAAAAAAAAACTCCAAGTAACACAAAAATGACATGAATCAAGTTCTACCTTTATGTTGTTAAATATATCCCTAAATCAATCAGAATTTTCCTCTTAAAACTAAAGTGTGTGTCATAAAATGTTGATTATGTAGTTCTAACGCAGGCAGGTTTGCCTACGTAAACACTGAAAGCTGAGGGATTTTCACAGCTCGTTAACATGTTTCTCTGTGATCAATATTTAATCTAATTAAAAAAATAAATGCAAGCCTATAAAAGTGCTTGTGTAAAACCTGACAGGACCACCATCATGAGAACTGTCAAGTTTCAGTATTTATATTTTTTCAAACTTTGCAACTCCTTACAATGTAAACAAGTGAATGAAAATCTTGATTTTTAATTCTTAAATCTGCAGAAAATAATTCGAATTAATCAATTTAGTCAATGTATTGGCCAGCCCTAGGTGAAGGACGTCAGCTCAGAGTTTGAGCTCCTCTGTTCGTTTGGACTAAGTTTGAAGCACCCTGACGGTCTCTGTGACTCCAGCGTTTGCTCTGGTTTAACTTTCACTGTATTACACCACAGCCTTGTTCGGATTTATGTTTCATTTCCACATCCACACACGACCTTCAGGATTCTGATGGTTAAACTCTGACTCACTTCAGTCTGTCATTCAATCAGTCAACAACTGTAAAGCCGCAGTTCCTAACGGCGTTTTCTCAAAGCACTTTACAACAGAGCTGAAGACAAACTCCACCTGGATTTGACCCTTTAACTCTCAGCTCAGCTGTTTGGCAGAGGTCATCAAATTCAGGAATATTTAATTAGTTAAATAAACATAACACATTATTGCTTGTTTCTGCAGTGTTTTATGATGCAGAAAAAACTGCAAAGAAACCAAAAGAAGGGACATTTCATGTGTGGGATTTAAAGGTTTAATCAGCTAAAAGCTTCTATTATTACCCTCATTACTACTTTAAATATTTAACTTGATATGATGATATATATGTACACATAAAGTCTGTTATTCATCAAAAACATTTTTTTGTGTTTGTCAAACTCAATGTCATCTATTTTAAGTAATTTTTGCATTTTTTACAGACACTCCTGCCTTTTCTAATTGTTTTTTTTTCCCAAGTATTTGTGCTTTTTTATGTCATTACACAATTTGCTGTTGGGTTTCAAAACTTTTCAATCCCACACCAAGAAAATATCTTTTTTTATCAGTTTGTTTGTGGCTTTCTCTGTTCCCTGAAGTGTTACTGGAACCAAACAAAGATTTGATTTGTTGTTTGTTAAAGCATTAAATTTACATTAATGATGACCTCTGCCAAAAACAGTTGAGCTGGGAGTTAAAGGGTTAACTAAGCAAACAGGTACGAGCCCCCTGTTGGATAATTACTGCATGGGTGATTGTCTTTCAGCTGGAAACAAGTTATTTAACTCCAGCTGATGCAATGAGCAGCTTCTCATTTCTTAAACAACCATGTCAAAGACACATCCTGTGGTCGTGGAAAAGATGTTAGTCTGTTTAAGAAGGGTCAAATCATTGGCATCAAGGAGAGAAAACATCTAAGGAGATTGAAGAAACTACTAAAACTGGGTTAAGAACTGTCCAACACATTATTAAAAACTGGAAGGATAGTGGGGAACCATCGTCTTCAAGGAAGAAATGTGGTCAGAATAAAATCCTGAATGATGGTGATCGGTGAATCACTTAAACTTTTGGCCAAATCAAAGAAAAACAACAGTAGAACTCAGGGGTGTGTTTAAAAGTGAAAGTAAGGGCATTTCCACACGCACAATGTGAAGGCAACTCAAGGGATTGGGACTGGACAGCTGTGTAGCCTTAAGAAAACCACTAATCAGTAAGGCTAAGCAGAAAAAAAGGCTTCAGATTGGACTGTGGAGGACTGGAAGAAGGTCATGTGGTCTGATGAGTCCAGATTGACCCTGTTCCAGAGTGATGGGAGCATCAGGATAAGAAGAGAGGCAGGTGAAGTGATGCACCCATCATGCCTAGTGCCTACTACCCAAGCCTGTGGGGGCAGTGTTATGATCTGGGGCTGCTTTAGTTGGTCAGGTCAGCTGACACCTGAATATACTGAAGGACCAGGTTATTCCAAGATGAGACTGTAAGGATTCATGGGGCTCAAACTGTGACAGAGTGGTTCAGGGAGCATCCAGATCTGGACCCCACTGAGAATCTTTGGGATGTGCTGGAGTAGGCTTTGTGCAGTGACCAGACTCTCCATCATCAACACAAGATCTTCCACAAGCGACAGTGAATATGAGCTTTAATAAAATCTAAAGGCGGTCCAATGAAATATCAGTGTGTGACCTTTTTCTTTGGCGGTGACTTTTTTTTTTGACCCGGCAGTGTACAAATACACAAATAAATATATTTATATATACATTCATCCCTAGATGGATCCATCTGGGCAGAGGCGAAGATACTAAATATCTTTATTTATGAAGCGCCATATTTGTTGAATATAAATGTATTTAAAGGTGCTATGAGGAGAATCTATTTCCGGCGATATAAAGACTCTGCTACCCATGAGCACACGCTGCGACTGTCATAAAGACGTGACCCAAGCCAAACCGTGCGTTTGTGATGCTGATAAATGCAGCTCGGACCTTCCTCAGAACTCTGCATTGCTTTACAACTTCTTTTTTCAACAACTTACAGGATGCAAAGCGACGAGGTAATGTATCTCTTTCTAGATATGTAGCGGTAGTTTTTGATGTGTGACAACAAGCAGTTTTTGGAAAACTTAGTATCGTAGTTTTGTAGCCGGCTATATATGGCCACTTACAGCCCGGTGCTCTAAGACGTGTCCAAATAATATAAATTTGCTCTAGTTTTAATTGTCTTGTTCCTGAAGTAGAGTATCCAGGCCAGTCCATCCCTGTCCGACCCAACTGTGAAGCTAAGGAATAGCATTTATCGATAACCTATTTTGATGCTATAAAACTCATCTTAAAGTGTGTATTTCTATCAGGCATATATCTAAAGGTGAGACTTTTTTTGTAATTACTTAGAAACTCCTCATAGCATCTTTAAGGTTAGCCCCTTGAGATGTGACATCTCATTTTCAGAGGGTCCTCATGTCAGTGTGGCTGTAAAGATGTTAACGTGGATGAACAATCAATACAACCATGGACACAGATCAGTCTGATATAAACATTAACATCTATAATTATAATCTGCTGAACTGACATTAAAAGTTTAACTGGTCTAAAGTCTGAAGTGTTTAGTTTTGTTGATCTCTCTAAAGTTAATATAAGGAACTATGATGATGGACAGGAGCTAAAGGAAAGGTCAAATGACTTTGACTGTATTTATTGAAGCTCCGTGAGTGTGTCCCAGTTTTCCTGATGAAGTAAAGACTGCTCCTGATGAAAAACATCAGTGATGATAATTAAAACATCAGCATTAACAGAAATCTACGGAGCCCCCTAGGGGACATAAGTGTGTATGTTGTTTTTGTTTTACCACTTTGTTTTTTGTCCTACCACTTTATTTTTTTTTCACCTCACACTTTATTTTTTCTCTTACAACTTTGTTTTTTGTATCCTAACACTTTATTTTTTGCTCCTAAACTTTTATTTTTTCCCCTAACACTTTGTCTTTATTTCCTTCCACTTTTTCCTTTTCTCCTTCGACTGTTTTTTGAGGAACACTTTTGTCTCTTTTGCTGTTGTCTTTGTGTTTTTGTTCCTTCAACTTTTTTTTTAAACTTGAAGTACCACTTTAAAGTCGTACTTCGACTTTAAAATCGTATTTCGACTTTAAACTCGTACTTCTACCCGGGCCACCGCAGTGCTTGACTCCCCCTGCTGGACAGGCTCCGCAGTGCTGTCTGTTAAAATCGAAGTACGAGTTTGAAGTCGAAGTAAAGTCGAAGTGCGAGTTTAAAGTCGAAGTACGAGTTTGAAGTCGAAATACGATTTTAAAGTCGAAGTACGAGTTTAAACTCGAAATACGAGTTTAAAGTCGAAGTACGAGTTTAAACTCGAAATACGAGTTTTAAGTCGAAGTACGACTTTAAACTCGAAATACGAGTTTAAAGTCGAAGTGCGAGTTTGAAGTCGAAGTAAAGTCAAAGTGCGAGTTTAAAGTCGAAGTACGAGTTTGAAGTTGAAATACGAGTTTAAAGTCGAAGTACGAGTTTAAACTCGAAATACGAGTTTAAAGTCGAAGTACGAGTTTAAACTGGAAATACGAGTTTAAAGTCGAAATACGAGTTTAAAGTCAAAGTACGAGTTTAAACTCGAAATACGAGTTTAAAGTCGAAATCTGGTCGAAATCACGATTTTAAAAGTGGTAGTTTAAGGTTAAAAAAAAAAGTCGAAGGAACAAAAACACAAAGACAACAGCAAAAAAGACAAAAGTGTTCCTTAAAAAAAAGTCGAAGGAGAAAAGGAAAAAGGAAAAAGTGGAAGGAAATAAAGACAAAGTGTTAGGGGAAAAAATAAAATTTAATAGAAAAAATAAAAATCTAGGAGAAAAAAATAAAGTGTTAGGATATAAAAAAAAAGTTGTAGGAGAAAAAATAAAGTGTGAGGCGAAAAAAAAATAAAGTGGTAGGACAGAAAACAGTGGTAAAAAAAAAAACAACATACACACTTATGTCCCCTCAGGGGCTCCGTAGAAATCCAACATCCATGTAAGTTTGGAAAAATGTGTAAGCTGCTTTTGTTCTGAGCTTCTGCAGTGCGACTGTTGTGCTTCAGCTCTGTAAAGACTTTCACTTTTATGATCTTTTATTTATGGACGTCACGCTGTACATCAGCTATTAAAATGTCTGATTGGTTCATGATTGATTTTTACACTGATCAAAGTTTAACATGAATGAAGACACAGAGACTTCACACGGAAGAAAAACTGGACATGAATAAGGATGTTCTCGTTCTTCATCCAGGCAAACTAAGGAGCCCTGAAGTTTTTATCTTCTGGTGAAGATCACATTGAGTCTTCAGCGAGTTTGAGCTTCATGTTTGGTTGGATGTCTGCGTGAACGTGAGTGAAGAAATCCAGCAGCAGGTTTTCATTAATGCATCGACAGAACAAATCTGGTTCTGCAGAGCTGAAGATCTCTGCACGGTTTGATGGAACTTTGAGAAGGTCGCGAGCAGGACGAGGTCAGGTCTCTGATCCGGCCTCATCCTGATTTACCTCGACATAAAGAGGCCCCACTAATTATATAAAAACACCACACCAACTGGCACAACCACAGGGGAGAAATAACCAAACCGACCGCAGTGCTGAAAAGTTTTGAGATTTATAGAAGAGCAAAACCTGAATCACCATCGGACCAAATATCACTGATAACAATTTTAGCAAGAGAGGTTTCATTTTGATCTGACGACAGACACTGTCAGATCCAGAGGAAAATTGAATGAGTGACAAACTCGTTAATAAAAAATGAAAAGCTTAGAACAGGGGTGTCCAAACTTTTTACATCGAGGGCCACATAAAGGGGAATACATGGACAACTGGGCCACGCACTTTTAGTGTATGTAACTTAAAGGAGACATATCATGCTTGTTTCTCCTTTTCACTATGCCAGACTAGGATGCCTGTAAAGCATTTCTGCCCTCAGTACAAGTCATTTAGTTCCTTCATTGCCCCACAATAGTGTTCTCAAAATCCTCATTTTAGGCCATTATCAAGCTCTCGTTGAAACACGAGGATCTCAGGATGACCGAAAGTTACCTCGCAACGTCACAGCCCTTTGTGCTCTGATTGGTCAGGTCTATCGGGGGTTGAGCCAGCCTGTCCTTCTTCTTCTACTGTATTTTCCGGCAGGCTCAAAGCAGCGAGCGCGTATTGAGTCCCCCTACAGGCCAGAGCAGGTAATGAGTGACTGTGAGCTAGGGAACTATAAACCCCTGCTGGACGAATGTGTTCCTGACTGATGGTTTTGTGGCAAACGGACATTACAGAGGAGGAAGTGTTTGATCAGATTACTCCAATAAAAGAAAGGTACCTCGTGATGTCACGACATTTGAAATTTCGCGGACATCTCGCAATGACCTATTTTCAGAGGCATCAAATCTCGTTCTAGGATATCAGAAAAAAATACAATATCTCATTTTTTGAAAATGAAGGGGGTGTTAGGTCTTGTTTTCAAATTTATTATATTATATGTAAGTATTAAATCATGCATCAGCATGATATGTCTCCTTTAAAGTTTTAGGGTTTATGGGGGTTATCACCTGTCAATCCGGCTATCACTGGATTCTCACGGGGTCAGGGTAAGGACGACCTTTTGAGCAGTAAAAGTGGGAGACACTGATGGCTAATCTTCACGGTCAGACACAAAACATGAGTAAACTGCAAAAATGTTGGTGCTTGAAGATGAATATTGCAACACACTTTGTAAATGAGACCTTTGGACAAAGTAAATGTGGCAGAAAATGTGCATGATTGAATGGTTTTTGCTTCTGTAATCGAAATGTCTTTATTCATACAACTGTTGCAGGAGCCAATTTAGAATGGTCAGCGGGCCGCATCTGGCCCACGGGCCATAGTTTGGACATCCCTGCCTTAGAAGAAAAGACCAAAAATCTAATCTGCTAACACTTTAGAATAACCATCATTTGTAAGGCATTAATAAACTATTAGTAGACATAAGTAGATAGTTTATTAATCATGAACAAACCACTTATACACATTTGTAAATGATTATTATATCATTAATAAATTATTAAATCAGTTAGATCTACAGTTACATTTATAAGCTATTAGCAGATATTGAACTAAACTATAATTTGTAAATGATTATCAAACCATTTATAACTAAACATGCATTTATTTGATTTATGCATTATAAAAAAACATTTTTTCCACAAATGCTTGAGCTGCAACAAACTTAACATGAGATTTATACTGACCTATTACAAATCATTTATTAATCATGAAAAACATAATACATGAAGTTAAAGAATGCTTTGTTAAATCATTAAAATGTTTCCTATACAGAAAAATAACAGTAGTTAATGGTGAATAAATCATTTACAAATGTAAGTGGTTTGTTCATGATTACTAAACTGTCTATTAATATCTAGTAATAGTTTATAAGTGCCTTACAAATGATGGTTATTCTAAAGTGTTACCTTTTTTACTGTAACTTCTGTAAAACTGGCCCTCTAACTAAAGCAGTTGGTGACCCCTGATGTAGAGAAAGTCAAAGACCTGCAGCAGAGCTCGAAAACAGCGTTTATTTTGGATAAGTGATACAGTTATACAAAAGCAACAGGCCGTCTGACGTCAGCAGAGACAGGGGAACATTTCAGCCAGCGGCGACGCTCCAACGTTTCCTATCGGGGTCTCAGTGCTCCATGGGCTCGTCAGGCACTGCTGCTGCAGGTTCTTCTGCAGGCTGGGCCACCTGGAGAGCAGACAGACATCAGAGAGTGAGTGAGGCCGACTGAGGGTCTTTTTCAAACCGCCCCCTCAACACTTACCCCACCCACCAGGGGTGTCAACATCTACATGTGTAAACGGGTACACGGATACCAAATCATAACCGTGAACACGTCATTGTTTCCTCCTCCTCATTCATTTCTCACTGACATATATATTATTTTTAGGGGTGACAACGTTGCCTAAAAGCTTTAGATAATAACGTTAACCAACTATAGTTATCTGCATATATAATAGATGAATGTGGCACAATGTTACATTAATATAAAGAACTGCAGCCATAGCCAGTATCGCGTCACTTCAGGTTGCCTCACAGACGCGGAGGCAGCGAACATCAAGCGGAGCACTGTGTGGCAGTTTTTCATCAAACTACCAGTGTAAATAGTGTTTAGTGTAGGCTATGTCAGGCTAAACTGGCTTATAACAGCAGCACGGGATGCATGAGTAACCACCTAAAACACCCAAACAAGTTGGAGGAAGAAATTGTGTTTGAGCACAGCGCTCATAAACTTCTCCATAAGCAAATGTCTACAGCTGAAAACAAAAACTGTTTATGGCTGGTTATTTCTGCCTGTATTATTGCGTGTTGTTGTACATCATATTGTTCGTTGGTGCTCTGTCGGCTTTTCTCGACCTGACCACAAATCAAAGAAAACACATTTTTTCAGACAGTTTAGTGAATAATTATGAGAGTCCCCCTCTACTTTTTTAACTTTGTTAATATAAAGGTGAAGGTTTTTCCTCTCACAGCTTACTTTGGCTTCTTTTTGAGTTTCTTTCTCTCCCCAATTCCAGATTACTTTTACTATGAGACATATTAAATTCAGATGTGGCTCCCGTTGTGAAAGAGGGATGCAGTTTGCACTTTAAGTTTGAAAAAATATTGTACAATAGTGAGCAAAAGTTGAAACAATGAATTAAAAAGAAGGTTAAACCTTTTTCAGCTTTCACTTGTACATTTTCTTGTCTGTCATAATTATAAATGGTTTTATTTTCAGCTGGTTTTACTTTCTGTCAAAAGTAGGCCTGAGCCTTAAATGGTGAGATGGATTGCCTACTTATTAAGTTCTGCTCACCGAATTAAGTTTTTGTCTGATAACTACTGTAATGTCTTTCATTTAATGGAATAAAGAGGTATTCTAGAGGAGACAGAACCCTCTGGTGGTTATAAAGCGCAACTGCATTTGAAAAAGATCATTAATCACCGACGTGTAACTGCGTACACGTCAGTTAGTAGTCACATGTAGACGTGTAAAAAAATTGTAAATGTTGACATCCCTACTACCCACTACCCCTCGAGTGAGTGTGAAGCTGACTGAGGCCGCAGTCGAATAGTCCTTTTTGCTGAGGACAGATCCTAACAGAGTGAACTGATCTGAAGTAGTTTGTGATCAGAGCTGTTGGAATAGTCTGAATGCTTAGGAAAGGAGGCTCAAGACACACCGAAGCATCCTTTAGGAAAGGAGAGGAGATTATTCTGTCCCACAATTCTCTGCAGCAACAACATTTATAAACATTATCAGAATTCAACCGAATAACAACAAAGCACACAGACCATGTGAGTTACCTCTGCTGTTCATCCTTTCTAAAGTTTACCAAAACCTGCCTTAACTTTCCAGCAGTCTGATTCTCTGAAGAGAGCAGGATATGAGACATTTGATGTTGATTATGTTTTAAACTTGGTTCAGTAGTAATCATTTGTACTCTATTAGATTGTGGTCTTAACAGTTTCCGCCTTTCTTTCATTCAGTTCATTTATTTTCATGCACTGATTGGTGTTCATGTTGATAATGAGAAAACAGATTTATTTCAATCCTCACTTCAACATCGGTGATGCAGACGTCATTTTTACTGGGTTGTTAATGTTCAAATTGTCTAAAAGGAACAACATTGTCATGATACACGAGCTCTTCTAAGATGAGCCTTTTGTAGTCCATCTTAAGAAAATTGTAGTTTCACCGCAGCAGTAACATCCGCCGTCTCGATGACGTAGTGTAGTGAAAGTGTAGTCAGATTCTCTCTGAAACAGTTTTCCTTTCCGAAGTCCTTCTGATGTCGCTTTTCTGGTCTCCTTAACCTCATGACGTTTTCCATCAGGGTTAAGGAAAAGTGGTTAAGGAAATGTGGTTAGGAAAGGGCTTAGGAGGTGAGGATTCAACTGCAGTCTCAGGCCCCATCCACACGAAGCCAAACCGAGGTCTAAACGGATACGTTTTTTGTCGAATCTGCGTATCATCCATACGAAGACGGCGTTTTGGGGGTCTGTAAACGATCATTTTTGAAACCAGGTTCCAAGATTTTGAAATGTCGTAAACGCAGCTCCATGATTACTGGCTCTCCGCAAGTTTTCAGATACGCTTACGTCATTGCTTCATATCTTCATTGACACGCATGTGCCACACGCGGCAACGACAACAACAAAGCGGCGTACGTGAAGCATATGTGCTGATGAAGCTAGTGACCCTACTATCCCTGTTGCAGCAAAATCTCCTTCTTCTCAATCACCACTGAGTTGAACAAACAATTATCAAGGACACATTACGGCACTTTATGATCACTTTACCACAATCTCTGTTTACAACTTTTGCCACAAGTGCGCATGCCCACTGTTTTTTCATCTGTTTCCGCTTGTTTCCGTCATATCGTTACAGCGGCCCTAGAGGTCTGGCATGTGTTTTACAGCGTCTTCATGCGTATCGAGTGCATTCATAGACGCACACATTTTCTGAGACGCCTTCGTCTTTATGACGATCATTTTGGAAACTTTTGTCTTCGTGTGGATGGGGCCTCAGTCATTCACTCATCGGCTCTGCGTACCTTTCTCTGTGGCCGCTCCTCCAGACCCTCCAAGAAAGGAGCCACGTCGTCGTCGTCGTAGATGGTGAACTCCATGTCCTTTCCCACGATGCCGATGGAAACGTTCTGAGGACAAAAACCAGAGCTGAGCACTTCATTTTTTTAGTGTTGTTTTGAAATCAGAATATTAACCCTTTAACTCCCAGCTCAACTGTTTGGCAGAGGTCAGTAAATTCAGTATCTAACATGTAAAATAAAAAAATAAGTCATTGTTTTTTTAGGATACAGAAAAAACTGCAAACAAACCAAGTTAACAGACATTTTCTTTGTGCGGAATGTAAAGTTCTAAATGTGAAACCCTCTCTGCCAATAAAGTTTTTATTAGAATTACCATTATCATTATTATATTTACCAATATGATGATTTATTTAGATCAAACCTGTTATTTGTCAAAAACATTTGTGTGTGTAAAATACAGGATCATCTATTTTCTGATTGCTACTTTATTTACAAACATTTTTCTCCTTTTCTGATGATTTGTCCCAAATATTTGTGCATTTTTAGGTCATCAAATTATCAAACATTAGCTGTTTAAACCTTCAAATCCCTTAGTTTGGCTTAGTTTGCTGTTTTCTCTGTTTCCTGTAATGTTGACAGAATATGTCAATGATTTGATTTGTTCTTTTTTTAAAAACATTCAATGTCCCCGAGTAGAATATCTGAGCAAAAATGGGGGAATGTCTCTTTAATACAGGAGATTTGAGCATGAGTGTGAATACGAGTGTGTTCCTGCATGTCGAGTGTCAGCGGCAGGGGGGTTACCTTGGTGGTGAGGTCCTGCTCCGTGGGGAGGGTCTCCCTGAGAGCTCGGAGGCCGTGCTGCACCAGCTCGTTCAGGTTACCTGAAGATAAACACGACAGATGGAGCCGTTAATGCAGCTCACGCTTTACCACGGAGCAGAGAGGAAATAATCAGAGCTCTTTTATTCTGTCATTACTTCACTGGTTTGATCTGAAAGCTTTATTTCAAACATGTGCTCGTATCACAGGAAGTGGACTGAAAAGAACAAACTAAACTGAAAACAGCTGAAACAAACTTAACATTAACCAAACATGTCTGAAAGCAGTGGCATGAAGCATAAGCTTACTTAGACTTTCTCCACGACTCAATTAACAAGCAGTCTTTGCCAAACATGCATGTTTACATAAGAAATGTTTAAAAGAAACAGAAAATAAACCACAGATCACCCAAACTGTGGCTCTGCTGTAGAACAGTAGATTCCAGAAACTGTTAAATCCTTAGACCTACCTCTTTAGTCTGGCTTTTAGCTGATTATAGTTATTACTATTTCTTATTGGGGCTGAACGATTTGAGAAAACTGCTTTTTTTCCCCCAATACTGCGATTTACTCTGCAATTGTTTTCATGTTCCTCATCTTATGTATGTATGGATAAAAGATTTGAGAAAAGTGGAGAAGTGAAGAACAGAAGCAAAACAGGTATGAAATTGTAAAAACTGGGTAAAAAAATGGTACAAAAGCAGAAAAGGGTTACTAAATAGGTGCAAAATAGGTATGGAATTGCAAAAGAAAATGGGGAAAAATTGGCAAAAAATCCAAAAGTGGCTTAGGAAAACTGATTATGGCAGCAAAACTAGGAATTAAATTTGAAATTAAATTTCAAAAAACATGTAAAAATTCCAAAAATGATTCTGATAACAGCCAAAAGATGAGGAATGGGGGCAAGTTGTAAAAACGGGGTTAAAAAGGTTAAAAATGGTCCATACGTGGGAAAAAAGTCTATGAATAGAGGTTAAAAAATAGGCATGTAATTGCAAAAAAAACACTACATCACAATGCCAAAATGTTCAATACAATTTGGGCTAAACACATTTTGAAAATTGCAACAAGCCATATTGCAATTTAATCTAATTTGCAATTAATTGTTCAGCCCTATTTCTTATTATTTTTGTATTTATTTTTAATCCTCTCAAATCTGTTTTATTTCTACATTTCAGTTCAGATTTATTATTTGGAATTTTATTCTCTTTTTCTTATCATCCTGCTTTCAGCTGCTTTTAATATTATAAATATACTTTTAATATTCAGCGAATTAATATTATATATTAATCACATGCTTTCTTATTATTTCCTCTTTGTCTGTTTGTAAATACGTTTGAATTAAAGTGAACCCTCAGAAGGAGCTGGTGTCTATCTGACAAACAGCAGAGATGGGGATGCTCCTTACAGTCGGGGAACTTGTCCATCAGCCTCTCCAGGTAGGTGCGAGCGGACTGCGAGCGAGCTCCGATGGACATGGCTTTGCAGTCGAAGTAGTTTGCCGATGGGCAGGTCTGGAAGATGTGAGGTCCCATGTCCTGGAGCACAGGCGGCACGTCAGAGCAACAGCAAAACTTTCATCACTTAAACAAAAAAAATGATGCAGAACAGAAATCAAACTCACATCGTATCCCGCGATCAGGAGCCCGACGCCGTAGGGCCTCCTCCCATATCGCTGTGTGGGGATTTGGGTTTCTGAGCTTCAGTGAAGGAGCCATGACACAATATTTATCTTTCCATGCCATAAGACAGATAGATATGAACAGAAATATAAATGTAGAATAACTTGGCTCAGGCCGTCTTAATCCTGATGGACTAAAAATAACCGTAACCCTTTAACTCCCAGCTCAACTGTTTCATCAATAACTTCAAGGATATTTAAAGTTTTACAAAACAGAACAAATCAAACTGTTCTCTGATTTAATTAACATTTCAGGAACAAAGAAAACTACAAAAAAAAGTATGCTGTGGGATTTAAAGGTTTAAAAAGCTAACAGTTGATTCCACGACGACACGAAAATGCAGAAATATTTGGGTCAAAATCAATTAGAAAAGGCAGAAATGTTCTGAGTAAACTAACCATCAAAAATAACTAAAAATAGATTTTATTAAGTTTGAAAAACACGCAGAAATGTTTTAGATGAAAAACAAATTTTTATATATATAAAATTATATCAGTAAATGGTTAAGTATTTACAATAATAAGGTTACTACTGATAATAATAATGATAGCTTTTAGCTTTTAAAACCTTTAAATCCCACACAAAGAAAATGTCAGTTCTTTTGGTTTGTTTGTAGTTTATTCTATATCCTAAAACACAAATAATGACATGTTTTTAACACATTAAATATTCCTGAATTTACTGACCTCTGCTAAACAGTTGAGCTGGAAGTTTAAGGGTTAACCCCAGTGAAAATGAGCTTGCACTCTTTTCTCAAGATCATTTTTCAGACCTTTCCTCCTTAAACATATTTATTTCTAAGTCTATGGCATGAACATTGTCTGCTAACTACCTTTGTAGCCTCTCACATATACTCATTTATGGTTTGTACTTTTCTTTTTTCATCTTTATTAACTCTGCTTTTATAGAAATATATCTTGCTGATTTACTGCTTAAGTAACCTAGATTTTATTTTGTCAGTATTGTTTTGCATTTTTAAGATAAAAGAAACTTACAAATGACAAATTAAGTCATTAAAATAAAAATTAAATTAAATAAGATAAAAATAACAGATGTGTAGAATGTAGTAAGTGGTTTTTAGAGTGGTTATAAACATGTTTGGTATTTTACAGATGGGTAAACTGAGATATTATAAATATAGTACGGTGGTTATGTAATTGTTAGATGTCGTACAAGTGAAACATTTGAGGTATTGTCAATATAAATCTGGTTTATTGCACGCTGGAGAGATATTTGCTATGGAGTCTAACCTGTGAAACCATCCCGTCACTGACAGATTTGATATTTTATTCCATCACTTGCATTCTTATATCTGCTCATGCTTCATGGCTTGCTGTGCATTTGTTATTCAGTAAACTTGTACTTCATTCCCTATGTTTGATCGTGGTTCACTAACAAGGCAGAAGGGAGCCAAATAATGTTCCAGTTTAATTCCAGCTTTTCCAGGACATGTGGGATTCCTGCCTGCTTCCTATTGTTCTCTTATAAAAGACAAACTAAAGTCAGACTTTAATAAAAATATAATTGGGTCACTTGTTGAAAGGATACTGCTGCCGATCAGAGAGACGAGGCGGGATGTGGGGAGGGGCCTGTCGAACACGAACCTGGAGTCCAGGCACTCCTGACGCATGAAGTTACTGCAGAGAAGGTTTCACATTAATGACGTCTTCAGTTTACGAGGGTTTTACTCTCAGAGCAGCGCTGACCTACCAGAGCAGCCGGGCGTCGGCCGTCAGCCCGGCGATGGAGATGCCGATGTGGTTGTCCACGTGGAGGATCTTCTTCTGGTGAGCGGCCAGTTCAGACTGAGCTCTCTGAGGACAAGACAGCATGATCAGAAAACGCTCCTCACTACTTATCCAACATTCATAGAATTAGCTCTAACTCTCCTTTAGCCCTCTGAATCCAAAGCAGTTTTTGGTCATTTTTTGCTTCGCTCACATTTTTACTCCCTGTGGTCTCATTTTTCTCTGAAAGGTGAAGACCAGCACCTCTATAGATTCAGAACAACCATGGCTATTGACTGATGTAGCTCAATTACGTCTACACGCAGTGTAACAAAATGTACGAGCTAAAAATCATTAGAAAAATGAAAACGGACATTTAATTTTTCTGATTTTCTGATTGTAAAAGAAAATTTTAAAAATAAGGAATTAGTGCACACAACACATTTTCAGGTTTCTTCAAAGCAAGGACACAGAGGGAAAATAGTGATCTTAGGATATTTTTTATTTTTTATTATATTAATAATATTAATATTATTCATTTACAGTCTACACTGTAGAGGCTATATGTTAAGCACTCTTTCCTTTGTAAAAACGGTAGTTTGCTAGGAAAAATTTGCCCTGTAACACGTCTTCAAGGCACTGACAGCAGGTGTGCTGAACAGCTCTGAGCTGGAAAGTGAGCCTGTAGGAAGCTGCCATGGGACAAAAATTCAAAGATTTTTTGAATGGTGAATTCAGGAAGTGTGTGAATCATTCAGGTCTTGTTGAACACGGTCAACATCGTAGATTTTTTTGGTTTTTACAGAATTTTGCCAAAGAAAATGGTTAATTTTCTGCAAATTTTCAAAGAAGGCTTGAAAATTAAAGTGATGTTGATGAAATCTCACGGAATTAGCCCATTTCTTCAGTATTTTCCATATGTTGACAGTGTTACTTGTGATACAGTCAGGTACCCTCTGAAACTTGAAAATCTAACGATTACACCAGTGTTCCCCGTTTCTGAATAGGACAAATGGTTTGTAAATGCCACTCGTTTAAAAAAATAAATGGTATTTTGATCCCACTGGCGGGATCGGGTATCTAAGGGTTAAAGATCCTTAAAATGGTTTGGGAGACTGATTTGGGACCAAGAATTACAGATGGTATTTGGGAGGAAATTCTTCTATTTGTGCCATACAGTGCAGAATCTCACATCGAGCCCACTACACTAAAGAGAGGCTAGCCAAAATACAGAACACTGGATCTTGTCTTGGTGATTGGTGCAAACCAGCACCAGCTGACTATTCACACACGTTTGGAACTGTTCTTCCTTAAATGCATATTGGTCCCAAATTTCTATTGTGCTATCCAAAGTAAGAGGGAGATCTATTGTTCCAAATGCCTTAACCGCGCTGTTTGGTGTGTTGCCCTCTGCACACCGTCTTCCCTCAAACAGAAAAAACATGGTAGTCCTGGATTAAAGAGGTGTTGTGTTTTCTTGAACTGGACAAAAAAAAAGGCTGACCTTAACTGGATCTGAGAAAACTTCTGAGAAGACTTGGAATCTGTTTCTGTCTTAGCACATTTAAAAGCACAGAATTTCAGCTTAATGAAGACTGAGAACCCCGTCTGAATAAACCTGTGATATTTTATTTGTGTTCTTTTATTGACCGTGGTTTTTTTATAAGCTTTAGAGGGATATGTGCCTGGGAGGAGGTGAGGGTGGGGGTAAGATATTTGGTTTTGATGTAATTGTTTGTTTGTTTGTATTGTTGTCTTTTGTTCGAACTGTTTATAAAAAAAATCTTAATACATGCAATGAACATTATTGTATGATACTTCTTCTGATATGGAAAAGCAATATATATATTTTCTTTTTAAAGAAAGAAAAAGCTCCTCCCTTTGCTCTAAGTGAGCTAAAACTTTCTCGTTAATCACTGCTTCCACACATCAGTTTTTTAACACTTGTTTCTCTGCCATGAGTCAGCGGGTACAGATTCCCCTGAGTGAGCGGTCGTTACCTTTAGTGCCACCAAGACTGCGTGGGATTTGGATTTGAGTCCTACAGTTGCAGATCCTTGCTTCACGGCCTCCATGGCGTACTCGATCTGATGAATACGACCCTGAACACACACACAGACATAAATACATACATACAGGTGAGCAACACTGATGGTTTCTTATTAGAGGCGAGTACTGGCAAGAACCTCACGATATGATACATATCACGATATATCATGATATCACAATATGGTGATATATATGTAGATATTCTACAGTTAACTAAGAATAAACTACAGATAGTGTATATTTAAACCACACAATATTACCCTTAACTACAAGTTTTCCATTTTATTATTTTTGAAATATGTCAAATGCAGTGTTGCATACAGACACTTAGCCTGAAAACACAGTGTGCATCAAGTCTCTTAATGTTGCAAAGAAATTATTCCTGTTTTCTCTTTAACGATGTAATGAAAGCATCCTAACCTCAAACTGTGACTGAACACATGAGGAACAAAGTGCTTTGAGTTACTGACGGCACAACAGTAAGCAAAAAAAAAAAAGTTCTTCTCTGTCTGAACTGAATAGACTGCATGTAAAAACCTGTACGTAAGTACTTATAAGTTGTATTTTACTTCCAACTCTGATAAAATGAGTTTTTGTTTTAACAAAAAAAAAAAAAAAAATCAACATTAAGATTTGAAATATTGATATGATATCAATGGTCAAAATATCAGGATATATTGCTGTATTGATATTTTTTCACACCTCTACTTGTTATTGTTAAATAATCTGCTTCAGACAGGCGTTCATCAGGAGAGCTCTGACAAAGACCTCCAGAGTCTGTGGACGGGCTGATGTTTAAAGGAGACATGTCATGCTGATGCATGATTTAATACTTACATATAATATAATAAATTTGAAAACAAGACCTTACACCCCCTTAAGTTTCAAAAAATGAAATATTGCATTTTTTCTGATATCCTAGAACATCCTCCTCTGTGATGTCCGTTAGCCCCACAACCATCAGTCAGGAACACATCCACCAGCAGCAGTATATAGCTCCCTAGCTCACACTCACTCATTACCAGCTCTGGCCTGTAGGGGGACTCAATACACGCTCGATGCTTTGAGTCTGCCGGAAAATACAGTAGAAAAGAAGGACAGGCTGGCTCTACCCCCGATAGAACTGACCAATCAGAGCACAAAGGGCTGTAACATTGCAAGGTAACTGTAGGTCAGCCTGAGATCCGAGCGATTCAACGAGAGCTTGATAATGGCCTAAAATGAGGATTTTGAGAACGCTATTGTGGGGCAATGAAGGAACTAAATGACTTGTACTGAGGGCAGAAATGCTTTACAGGCATCCTAGTCTGGCATAGTGAAAAGGAGAAACAAGCATGATATGTCTCCTTTAAAGAGAGGCTGCAGATGTTGAGCCATCAAAACCATAATGCTGCGTTCACACCGGACGCTACTTGTACTACCTCGGCGATCACTCTCCATTCAAAGTCAATGTACAGCCGTGATGGGGCGGGGCTAACCCTCCTGCGATGCGACAGCAGCTTTTCACACGACCACATAGCTTGTCGCGCGATGTCAAAGAAAAAAAAAAAAAAGATCTTTTCAGACAAGGTCGTGTGTGGCTGTGCAGCAACAGCCAATCAGTGGTGTGTGCACGTGTGACGGTACCCGTGACAGACAGTTTTTCATCCGGACTACAGAGGAACAATTTATGTCCATGTGGAAACATTAGTCAGTGAGGACATTAGTTCCACTGGCAGATAATGCTGCTGCAGGGCATCAGCTGCAGTGTTTTGTGATTGATAAGTGAATGAAAAGGATACAGCTGGAATAATGTCCGCTTATACATCCTATTATATTATATGATACATATGATCGCGGTGAATCTCGAGCGGACGTGACGTCACCGAGCGACAGCCGACAGCAACGGTGACCAAAATGAGGTATTTCGGCGTGACGATACATCAGTGGATGTCGCGATTTTGGCAGCTGGGTCGCTTGCAGTGTGAACGCAGCATAAGACACGAGAGATAAACATTGGACTGAAAACGAAGTGGAGACAGGTGGTGACAGTTTGAGCATCATGACAGGAAGAAAACCTGACAGGAAGTGACATGTGACATGAATCCGCATGTTTGTGCAGATTTTAACTTTTAATCGGTTGATGAAAGCATGTTTGAGTTTATTATTTTATTATTAACTTTCTATTTAGGATCATTACACAACAGACATACAGTCAACATGGGTCACATTCTTTTGTGATTTAAAATCTGTTTTCAGGAGATCCGATATTAGATACCGGTCCGATATCACCAAAAATATAAGCGCTCAGATAGAAACAGTCCATTCTAATGTATTTTTTATTTGTTTAATTCAGTTGTAGAACATTCTTATGTTTAAAATAAACACAGTGGTTATGATGCAATCTAAAAACATATGTTTTTGATTTTACTGGATTTCTTGAGGTTACTTTTCAGGGTCTTTCTCATACCTACTATTGCTGACTACTGTTCTCTGTTTGAGTAATCTGACCTGATCAAGCCTTTCCTTACAGTCAATACTATAAAGTTAGTAATTAAAGTCTGTATGATTCCTGCTGGTATCGTATCAGATTGATATCTGTATCGAATTCTCAAGGCTGCAATATCTGTATAGGAAGTGGAAAGTTGCATCAGGACACCCCTACTGTTTTCCCGTCTTTAATACAATGTCAATACATATCGTATGACAACATCAATTAGAACAAAACACGGGGAGTCACGTATAAGAATACAAAGAGAAAACAAAATGTTATTTTTTTTTTGACTAAAGAGGGCCATTTATGGGAAACCTACATTTTACACTTCTTCCAAATTTCCTCAAATTTACTGCCCTGCGGCCTCCAAGTGAATTCTCTACAATACACAAACTTTAAATTCATCATCAAAGCACTCTTTAATATATTGGGTATCTGGTTTCTTTGTTTTTGCTATTCAAACAGCTTCTTAGTTCCAATGTTTGCAGTTTTTGAACTCAAGGATCCATCAGAAAAGTTTGTCCCAGTTGAAAGTAATTTTTGTCTTAAATATGATTGATAATTCTGACTCCTGAAGCAGAAACGGAGTATCTTTGGACTAAAACATGATGGTGATGATCATCCTGAACACTGAGGAGCTAAAATACCAACAAAGACAGAAGCTGCCCTGCAACAACTCTGATCGAAGTTAAGTGTGTCTTTTTTCAAGTCCAAAATATCCAAAACGCATATCCTAACCCACATTCACTGAACCAGTCCAGTTAAATATCTTATTTTTAATAATAAAAGGCAAAAATAAGGCCTTGTACTGACTGTAAGGAGAGAAAAATATCTGCCAATGGAACAAACAAGTCTGACTCAGTGAGGGTCTAAAACAAGGGTTTAAAATCAGTGCTCAAGTTCAATTTGTCTTTACTTACCAGCAGAGTATTTCACTGATTATAACAGGAAACTCGGGCCTTGTGTTTAATTTTTATATCTTCAAATAAATCCTAATCCAGACATCAGTCTAGTGAAACTTTGACAGACACTCTGACCTCAATCCTCCTGATTTCACCACATTTTGCCCTCCCTACAGGTTTGAGTTTAAGAACTGTTTCCTGTCTCTCTTATTTACTCATCTTTCCTCCTGCAGGTTTGGCTCAGTCAGCCTGGTTCAGGTGAGGGTGTGCGGACTCACCTGAGGGCTCCATACTGTCACGTCGTTGTCGTATTGGTTACGAAACTGTGAAAGAGGACAGAAGAGAGAGTTAGAGAGAGAAGTGAGCTGATGATCAGCCCAGGTGAAGAGCAGAGAGGCTTACATATTCACCCTGCATGGTCCAGGTCAGACTGTAACACTGAGCCCACCTCAGCCCACCTGAGACCACCTGAGACCACCTGAGCCTGGACTCTCCCACAAACAGGAGTTGTGTTACTCTTTAAAGATTCATGATGCTGCCTGTGAACAGGTGACAGGCCTGCAGCTGAGCAGAGGATCAGTCTTCATCCTCAGCAGGGGCAGGTGAGGAGCTGCCCGGGGGTAAAAGTCAGAGGACCATCACATCAAACTGAAAGTAACTGAGGTGACGCTTCAGTTTGGAGCTAACACGCTAACAGCATTAGCCTGCTGCTAACAGGAAAACTGCTAAGATCAGGGAAAGAAGAGCTTCCCGCGTTAACAGCTTAATTAAGATAGTTTCTGTTGTTGAATTAACTAAGATAATTAATTAGTAGGTGTTTGTTCAGCCCTCGTTCACTCAGCCGGCTTAGCAGCTAACGTCAGTGTTAGCATCAGTGTTTTGCTTACTCACAGTGCAGCCGCGGTTAGCACGCTAACGTTAGCATGCTAACGCTGGCTCGGAGGGAGAAGTCCGAGCCTGTTTGAGGATTTTAAATCTCGGAGCTGCTCGGTGAGACAGCTTCACATGTTCCACAGAGAGAGTGAGAAGTTTGATCTTAAGAAGTTTAGTGAGGCTTCATCCAGACTCACCATGTCTGCGCCGAAGTGTCTACGCCGCCTCTGCACTGAGCTGAAGTCGATTGGTTTTCCTGGATGGGACGTCAGGCGTGAGCAACAGATCCCAGATCATCGATCGATTAACAGCAGGACTCGAAATGAGCTCAGATGTGACACGTGTTTAAATTAGCAGACGGGGGCCTGGAGCCTTATTTTAATTTAATTAAAATTTATATAAATATAGACTGTTTGTGATAATAAACTACCACTGGAATCTTAATTTTCCTGATTGATTCATATATTTCTATCGAATCTTATTCGATGTAACATTTGATCGACCACCTCCTGATGAAGGTTTATGCCACAGGTGGGTTTTCACCTTTTATATATATATATTTTTAGATATACATATATATATATATGTATATATATATATATATATATATACATATATATATATATAAAAGTGAAGTTATAACAATTTTGTAACTCTTCACTTTGATTAAACTTTGTGCTCCACTGTCACACATTGCTACCGTGTTATACCTATTTATACTTAAATATTGTTAAAAAGTGTAAATTCCTTGGTCCATTGTCTCACTTAAACTTATTTTATTATTTTTCCCCTCAGAAGGAAATTGATATGTTTGGAAGATCATGCACCTTGTATCTTACTTATTTCATTTTTTTTATTTTTCTATCTAATTTAATGTCTTTTCAAATCAAATTCAGCTTTATTGTCATTCAGTCAATACCAATGTATCAACAGAATGAGAGGGCGTTTCTCGAGGATCACAATAAATCACATGCATACATTTATACATTCATTGATATATCCCACTGAAAATAAAAAAGTAATACATAACTGATAATAATAATTATTATTATTATAATAATAGTAACTATTATTATTATTATTATAATTATAATTATACTACTACCACTACTAATAACAATAATAACAATAATGGTAGTTAAATTAAAAACAATTCAAGACCTTTGCAGAGATTTTTTTCCTGGTCCTCCTGCTGTTTAACTGAGTATAAAAGCAGCTGAAACAACCCAATTCCCCCTTTAATTAGATTAATATAATTAGACTTTATTAGATTAATAAAGTATTTCTTATTCTGATTCTTTTTAACTTCATCCAAACTGTAGATGTGAGCGTTTGTGTCAGCAGATGTATTTGCTGTCTTTATTTCTGGAATACCCTGAAATGCTGAACAGGATACAACATGTTATTCTAAACTATAGCCCAAAATTAGCAGATTATAGCGGAAAAAAATCTTTTAAACCCTAATAATTCAGATGAGGATGATACCTGCTCTCAGACACTATCTTTAAGTTTCTCAGGTTTTCTCAGAGAAAAAGTTTTTTTAATGTAGTTTATTTTTTTTCCACAGTCGAGTGATACCTCATGTCCACCAGGAGGCAGCAGTCAGTCAGAGGAGGACAGCAGGTACATCTGTGAAGTAAAGAAAAGGTGAGCAGGTGAATAACTGAGGCCTCTTTATGAATGGTTTTAAGATCAGATCTGTTAAAAAAGGCAGAATTAAAACAGGAGTTGGAGCAGCTCAGGTTCTTTCAGGCCGGATGATTAAAATGATTTCCTCTTTCAAACCTGTTGATTAGAGTAATAAAATATTAATAATTAAAAATCAGTAATGAAACAAATCCACAGGGTCTCTGTTGTGTTTAAAGGCAG
Source organism: Scarus forsteni (assembly GCA_036419115.1). Classification (NCBI taxonomy): domain Eukaryota; kingdom Metazoa; phylum Chordata; class Actinopteri; order Labriformes; family Labridae; genus Scarus; species Scarus forsteni. The sequence goes on from JAZDUH010000459.1 coordinate 496,719, forward strand.
GGGTAGGGGAGACCGGGTATGTTTGTCAAACTCTTAGCTTTAATTGGTTGTAGTGTAAAAATGTGGATTTCCCAATTATAGCAATTAAAGGGTTGTGCTGATACTCATCAATTAAAAAAATGTACAAATGCAAAAAAAATGTGTCAATACACACTTGAAATTTAACTGGATGTTAAACATCAGTTGTTTTGAGATGTAAATCTGTATATTTATGGATTCTTTATTGTATTTGTTTTGCTCGTTTTTGTTGTTATAATCAAAGTCTTGTTGGTGAAGGCTGTTGAAAATCAGCTGTATTTGATGTCAGACCATCTTTTCTTTTTTCTTTCTTCTTTTTTAAATTGTTCACGTAGTGACAGATAAATATATGAGACATTTCTCTTGAATATGTTTGTTTGAGGGTGTAATGTGCACTTGTGTACTGATTTTGTTGTCAACTTTATGAGGGAATAAGAGGAAAGGAAAGGAGTGAATAAGGGGAAAGGAAAGGAGGGAGTAAGAGGAGAGGACAGGAAAGAGGAATTTGACTGCACTTTCACTTTGGTGTCATATTTATGTGATGATGTGTCTTGCTTTACCTCACAGAGCTGTTTTGTGTCGGCTTCATCCATTAACATTAACGATTCACTGTTCTGTCTTATTACTGACATGATTTACTTCATAAATGAAGATTGATGGAAATGTGGTAACTAATATATAATATTTTTATAGGAAATGGACCACAAGTGTTTGTTTATATTCATCAACATTGTAGGCAGATATGGAGAAAAAGAAAAACTTTAAATTGAGGGTTTTTATAAATTATGACATTTAACTTTTTACCAATCCACCATTTAAGAATGATTAGACAAGAAATAAAATAAAGGTTATAATTTGAAAGCACTGACTTTGAAACATGTAATTTTCTCTATACCTGCAAAAAATGCTGACTTAGTATTATATAGTCTACATAGCTTGATAGTGCCACAAAAATCATCATCCTCACTTCTTGAGTTTCCGTAAATATTTAGCAGATGCCGATTTTTTTTTTTTTTTTTTGGATATATGTTTTTGGCCATTTTGTGCCTTTATTGATAGGAGAGAGACAATGGATAGGCTTTTGAAAGGGGGAGAGAGCAGGGGAAGACACTCTGCAAACTGGTCAGAGGCAGGATTCGAACCTGGACCGGCAGAAGAAAGTACATGGGGTGTCTGGTTGCTAACCACTCCGCCAAACCAGCACCCCGGCAGATGCCGAGTTTGTAAAACCTGCCACAAGGCATCATGGGAACTCCTTTCCTTTCCTTGGAAAAGGATGGTCCAGTGTTTCCTATGCTATTGTTATTATTATAAGAGTATCAGGGCTATTTTAGATGGAAAAAATCATTTTCGGCAGGTCGACATATAAGTCGAAATGATGAGAAAAAAGTAGAAATGTTAACAATAAAGTTGAAATACAAGTTCATGCTAAAAGTCAAATGATAAGATTGAAGTTTAAATGTGAAGAAAAAAGTTGAAATTTGAGAATAACATTGACATAAAATGTATTTCGACTTTATTCTCAACATTTTGACTTTTATCACAAAATTCGGACTTTAAACTCCACTTCCCCAAAATCATTTTCTCCACCTAACATGGCTCTTATATTCTTCCGTACAAACCAAAGTCATTTTTGGCTGGTCAAGATTTAAGTTGAAATGAGAAGAAAAAGTTGAAATTTGAGAATAATGTTGACATAAATGCATTTCGACGTTGTTCCCATCATTTCTACTTTGACTTTCAAAATTCCGACTTTTATCTCAACCCCCCCAAAATCATTTTCTCTATCTAACATGGCCCTTGTATTCTTCTGCACAAACCGGCTCTCTGAATAGCGGTCTTGCTTTTACTCTGGATCATTTGTGAGGGTTAAAGATGGCAGGCTGGCCTCACGGTGAAGCACTGAGATGTTGACGTGTCACCTGAAGCTCTCAGGTGCTGCAGAGAAGATAAACGAGACACAGCTCTGCTCTCAGCCTCTTCCTCTCTGACGTGCAGCTTCGTGTCTGATGTTAAACTTTGCCTTTTTGTCTTTGTTAATGATATCTGATGTACCCTTGGTCCTGGGCGGGGGAGACGGGGGAATTAGCGAGGCTGTGCTGACGAGCTCTGCTCCTCTGCCAAGGCAGCGCAGCACGGCGGCGGCCATTACATCAGCGCGCCAACCTCCTCCTTTGTGATTGAGATTGTAGGAGTCGCGCTGAGCTCAGCATGTTTTTTCTTTTTTTTTTCCTGGGGGCCTCATTTAACTCTGCCAAACAGCCCTGAGTTTAATTTTTCAAATGGAGAGCAGCCTGAGTCACTGTGCGGTGGTCCAAGCTTCTCGCACGTGGTGGCGAGGAAGGCGAGGGGGAGTAGCGAGGAGCGCCTCTTCCTTTCATTCATGATTTTAGGGCCATTGAGCCACACGAGGATCAACAAACGCCTGGACTTTAGGCTAACTTGCGTCCACTTCTTCCTCTTTTTAGTCATATGAATGATTTTTCATTATCACGGAAGTGGCGAACCTGCTTTGCTTCCTCGATTTTCTCCTCCTATAGTCATTCCTCCATCCACATTATGTATTTTTTCATTGGGCTTATGCCACAACCTGCAGCCATAAATATCGCCTGCTGCCTAAATAGGTCAATTATATGTTTTAGCCTGAAAACAACAGGCCTAATGGGCGGGAGGCGGCGGAAGGTTGCATTAAGCTGGCAGCGGTCCTATAACAAGACGGGTCAGGGGTCTGCAGCCCCTCCCTCTCCGTAGGTTTTATGAGTCCAAATACGGTATGTCATCATTGACGTTAACAGTTTCCTACGGCAAGAGGCCAGGTCGGCATACGTGCGAGAGGAGAGGTGTCAGTTTCCTGCTGTTGACGAAAGCGCCGATGCAGCATTTCAGCGGCTAATGGCTGAAAAGGCTTTTCTCTTATTAGAGCAGAGGGACAGTGGAGCTGCAGAGATGTCCTGGATCAGAGGAGCTGAGGACTGGACGGCTGTCGTCTGAACGAACATGCCCAAAACAATCAGACAAACGATCCGCCATTTCCTTAATTTTGGGGGATCGGTAATCGGCCGATCCTTACGTGACAAACCGATCTTATCCACCTCCTCAAAAGTCTGAAAGTTAGCCACTGTCGCTTTTTCCTCTGCCTGACTGACAGGCCTGCAGTATTTTTACATTTAACCCTTTTTTTGTTTGTGTGTTTGTTTATTTGCACATTTTTGAAAGAAGTATCAAAGAGAGAGAAAAATAACAATTAAAAATGAATCTCATGTGCAGGTGAGGTAGAAACCCATGGGGCCTTATCTCAAAACTTCACCTTAAGTCATTTAAGTTAAAAATAAAATACAGAAAAAGTAAGAATATAACTTAACACAAATAAACTTACATTATTCAACATTTCAGACAGACACGGCATTAAATGTTCAAATGGAGCAAAAACAGATCATGAGGATATGTATGAAGACTGTAATAGTAAAAAATCCCAACAATCTGCTCTTGACTACAAACCTTTCTGCCACCAAAGCATTTCTGAGTTTTTTTTGTATTTACAACATGACAAAAAGTCTTTAAGTGAAATAAATTCAGGGAAATGTTAGGTTTTAAAAAGCAGAACAAATCAAATCATTGTTTAATGACATTAACACTTCAGGGAACTGAGAAAACTAACGATACCAAGAACCAGATATTTTCATGGTGTGGGATTTAAGTGTTTTCAAAGCTTACAGCTGATTACATGATGACATAAAAAAATGCACAAATATTTGGGACGAATCAATTAAAAAAGGCAGAAGTGTTTGTAAATAAAAGCCAAACTTACTTAGATTAAATTGAGTTTGACAAACAATATTTTTGATGAATAGCAGATTATATTCAAAATCATATCATTAGTTGGTTAAATTAAGTATTTAAAATAATAATGATGGTAATAATAACAAAGTGTTGTAATGTTTGTAACACATTAACCCTTTAACCACCAGCTGAAACGTTGGGCAAATATCGATAATTTTGAGGAATATTAAATGTTAAAAAAATGTTTCACCAATGTTCCAGGGAATAGAAAAAAACTGCAAGCAACCACAAAAACTGCTATTTTCTTTGTGAAGAAATTAAAGGTTTAAAAAGCTGACAATTGACAATGAGTAGCAATCAAAAATACCTTAAAATTAATAATATTGACTTAAAGGTGTAGTCAGCGATGTGGGAGAAAACGAGCGGAGGGTTTGTTTATATTCAAATTTAGACCCGCCTCCTGGACGTGCATCGTCATGGAAACGGCCGTAGAAACTGCGTAGCTGACGTAGCTAAGGAAACCCCGACTGGGCAGACAACTCGACTGCCAATATTGAAAACATCACAACAACAGTACATTTTGGCAGATTAGACAATAAGATGAATGCCTGACGGCTGTTACTGTTATGTGAAGCACCACGAAGCTAATGTTGCTTAGCTTACCTATCCAGCAGACGGACGGCGACATCCGCGTCCGTTTTCAGGTCTTTCAATTTGCGGAGTTCCCTCCACCGTCAGAAAGCAACACCAATGTTGATCCGGCTCTTTGCTCTTTTGGTCATAGCCCTTCTTTTCCACTTTTCACTCCTCTGACCTTTTTCTTTGGCTGTTTTCAGCCATTGCTACCCCAACTATTGTATCTCTTTCTTACGCTAACTGCGCACGCTACGCAACCTACGACTCCCCCTCCCCCTTCTGTCTGATCTGCGCATGAGTATGATCACCCCCTGGACATGGGGGGATTTACTTTGTTTTGGTAACTCGGCCAGAGCCACAGTATTTACCGGCTGAAATTCAGAGTCAAGGCTGTGTATTGAGACCGGATTTTTTTTTCAACATGCTGTCAGTGGTGACATCTTGTGGATGCAGAGGAGAAATACGGTGATTTTGACAAATGCTGCATTAGATTAGAAGATTAGAAGATCGCTGACTACACCTTTTATTAATACAAATGATGATTTGTATTAATAATTAACTTATTAATGATTATTAATAAGAATGATTTGATAACTGCTATTTAAAAAGGAGGGCTGTTATTCATCAAAAATATCAGTTTTAATAGTCAAACTCAATATAATCTATTTTAAGTTACTTTTAATAGCTATTTTCTTTACAAACATTTCTGCCCTAAAACATTGATTCCCGCAAAAAGAAAATACCTTTTTTTATTGCAGTTTTCTCTCTTCCCTCAAATGTTAACAGAATCAAAAAATGATTTGGTTTTATTGTCATTTAAAAAAATATATATATTCCTGAATTTGATGATGATCTCTGCCAAACATTTGAGCTGATAGTTAAAGGGCTAAACAGCCACAAAGATGCTGCATTTGGACTTTTTTTTTTCTTTTTGCCCTACAAGGAAACCTAAAAGTCATGACACTGTCAAGGTTTTAAAACCAAAAACTAACAAAAAACAAAAGGTGCCGGACCCAAGTGCTGAAAAATAAAAACTCTTTATAATCAACCCTTTGACTGGCATTGTAACCATGCGGTTGACTTTCTGCTGCAGTTACCACTGTATTTAAAACTTTAACATCCCATCTTAGCCTGTGTTTCCTTATTCACCTCAGTGTTAGTAACACCAATAGGTATCAAGTGGCTGGTGCTACAATACATGAAAATAATTGTTTAAAAACTAGAAAAAATCTGAATCATTGCTGAATCAATCCTCAGAAATCCAACAGTAAGAGCCTACATCAGAGTAAGAAAAAATGTTTTACATATTTCCAGATTCTTTAACAATCATAATTTATTTGAAGGAAATAAATTTGATGATAAAAAAAGAACATCTAATTACCTCCGCCGAGGAGGTTATGTTTTCGGAAGAGTTTGTCTGTCCGGCTGTGAACAAAATAACTCAAAAAGTAATGGATGGATTTGGATGAAATTTTCAGGAAATGTTCAGCATGGGAAAAGGAAGAACTGATTTGATTTTGGTGTTGATCCAGATCAGCGTCTGGCCGCCATAGCGAAAAAATGTGATTTTTGTGAATAACTACTGAACTAAAATAGATATCATTATGAATCCAATTGCTAATGGCATGTTTTCATGGTCAAGGAATCCAAATATTTTGATAAAATAAAGGTAGGACTAATAGCTATGGTCAAAATCCCAATATGGGAGAGGACTGTGGCGCTGGCGGAGGTCTGCGATCTCCGAGTGCTTTTCTAGTTCCCTAATGAACTGAGCCAGTTTTGCTCTCTGTAATGTTTTCATATGGAAAAACAAAATATTGTTGCAGAAATGATAACCCAGGATAACCCTTAACAACAAGCCAACCAGCAGGTTTACAAACAAATCTGCTTCCTGATCGAATAATCTGAGAAATGAAGCCTAAAATGTTGCTAGATAAAGAGGAAGGAACACATTTTTCCAACAAATAATTTGTTGCAAATGTATTTATTAGATTGGAAGACAAAGGGTTAAGCTAACAAAAAATGGACCAACCACAAAAACAAAGTACAAATCAAATCAACAAAGATCTCCACATAAAAACAAACTACCTTCTAAGGGCAGGAACACACCACGAGGAACACAAGGATTTCAAAATAAAACAGGAAACCCGAGACAAGACACTAAAAACAGTAACTTGACTAGGACCACAAAACAGGATCATGAAAACAAAAAGAAAACACAAGAGGTTTAACCAAGGAACAATATATAAAATAAAGCTAAATAACCCAAACAGACGGAATCATGACAGACACTTTATCAGTGGTTTAAGTTGTGCTGTTAGTTTGTCCTGTATATTATTTTAATTACTCCCTCAAACCTTGTGATTTCCTTTATTTGTAAAACAAAATACTGCTGTGCACTTTATTTTTGGTAAGAGGCTCACACAGGCCTCCAGTGTAACCTGTTGGGCAAGTATTGCTTATTTTTAAATGTGGAAAATGAAAGACTAAAGGAACTGATATGATTTAGTTGTTTGACAGCAATATTCAAAGCTTTCCATTTATATTTGAGAACTACCTCGTGTCCAGTTGAAACAGGGTATTGTTTAATGTTTTTCAATAAAATACCTTAAAGGTGTATGCTGTCAATTATAAAAAAGAAGTTAAAAAAAATTCAGTAAGGGTGAGAAACACTGCAGTTCCTCAAGAGGCCACTTGGGGGTGGTTCTTAAGTGAGTCGCTCCACATCAGGCTCCATGATAAAATGACCACCTGAACAGAAAAATGAAAGAAGTCTGCACACAGCTGCACATTTTCACCTTCATCAAAGACTCTGTCTGTTTCTGTGCAGAATAATTTAAAACTCTCAGTAGATTCTGATGAAATTTTTAGGGAACGTTGGTCATGGCACAAGGAAGAAGTGATTCGATTTTAGAGGTGATTCAGATCCAGGAGTCCATTTCAATTCTCTTTCACATTATTAAATGTGAAAAGGATAAGCCATCACAATCAGCGTATTGAGACAAAATGAAGCTTTCTGGCTCGTTTGTAGGAAAATGAGGTTGTAGCTTACAGTCTTTATCACATTAATTAAAATGAGGGGTCGGGTTTGGAATTACGCTGATTTATTGATGAGTTATTGAAGAAAAATATGAGTTTATCCCAAAATGTTGAGCTTATAAAGTAGTAAATTTGCGACTTTATAAACTCAAAAATTTTGAGTTTTCATTTGTTGTTATTCTTAAAGTGGCCCTAATGAAATTAAAATATGTAGATATAAATATATATATATAATATAAACTGTAGAGGTACAGAGGATGCAGCAGTGGAGCAGCACAGCTGAGCAGGTGTTGACATTGTGGAGCAACGAAAAATGAAAAAAAAACAGCAACAGGAAAAAAAACTGAAGCTCTGTGTAGATCCACCTGCTTTAACCTGCATCCATGTCTCGTCAGACTCAAGACAAACCACCTGAGCGCCGGTCAAATGACAGAATTCAGTCCAGTATCTTTACACACAGATGGAGTCTATATTTTAAAACAAGAGTCCACACACTACAGTCTGACTGAAAAACTTTTTATATATGACTGTCAAAATCACATCACTGCTTTATTATGTCTTGCTCCCTTTAAATATAAGCCAGACTCGCAGCCCTACTTCATCTCTTTGTTTATTAAATATTTCATGCTGTTTCATGTCACTGTTGCTTTTAAGAAAATTTGAGTGCTGATGAATTTCTCTTTAATTTAATTCGTCCAATCCCAAATTGTCTCATATTAGGACAATAAAGCAGCGACAGTTCAGTAAATCAGTGAGTAAGCTCTGCTCTGTGGAGTATAAACAGACTCTCAGTCTGCAGGGAGGTGACTAATCCAGCAGCAGACGCAGAGTCAGTCCTCAGGCTGCAGACTTCAGGCTTCACATCCACTACAGTCACAGTTTTTACTCGTCTGCATCATTTCAGAGCCGAGAAACTCGGACACACTGGAGCTGAAGAACAAACGTGATCCCTCCTCACTGTCAGAGCAAAAACTTGAAGCTGCTGCCTTTAAATACGTTTGCACAAACTGTTTCTGAAATCTTCAATATCATCTCAAACATTGTGATGATTCTGCTGCTCCTCAGGAGGGGGCGTGTCTACCTGGAGGGGGCGTGTCTACCCGGAGCTGTGGCTGGATCCCACCTGCTTCTCATCATGGCGATCAGCTCACCTTCCTCAGCCTGCAGCAGACTCATCACCAGTTGGATGGTTTACACTCATACCTATGGAGAGAGATTTGTCTCAAAACAATGCACACAAATATATATCCGATTTTCACATGTTTTGACATTTTTTTAATGCATTTATCATGACTTATCATTTGTAAATCTTCCAATTCTGCTTGTGAGCTGTCGGAAGTGCGTTTGTGGATCAACTGACACCTGCGTTAATTTTTGAGACCAGCCTAAAGCAGTTTCCAAGGAATGAACACACATATATTTGGAGGGATTTATCTTATTAACATGCAAACAACTATCCATGGGTTTCACATGAGTTTTGCAGATCTACAAACATAAATCCAATTTTCATATGTATTTCTCAGATTGAAAACGCATGCTTAAATCTTGGATATGTTTGCCAATGTTTGTGACTTCATGACTTATCATTTGTAAATCTTCAGTTATGCTTGTGAATCATTCAAAGTCTGTTTGTGGATCAACCAGCATGTGCATCTATATTTGAGACAAACATTCACCGTCTCTCGTACCTTTTTAAACCTGATCGATGAGTTGTGGGCTTATACTCGTATTGGAATAGAATCCCACTTACCTTTGTCTCTCCTCAGCTCTGTTAGGGGCTATATACACAAGGCCTAATACAACCAAATCCAAAGACTTTTCATTGCGTTTTGACGTCCTGTTTACATGGGAACAGTACCTGGAGTGCTTGAATCCACAAACTTTTGAAACCAGAATCCAGGGTGGAGAGTTTTCTAAATGCTCCTCCACGCAGCTCCGTGTAAACCAGAGTCAGAGCGCTTAAGGGTGAAACTCTTTCACATTTCTGACTGATGGGTCGATGCTGATGTCTCCAGGCTAGCAAAGATTCTCTGTAACCTGGAGGACAAAAAACTGTGAGGACAAAGTTTTACTTCCTGCTTGTTTTTATATTTTTGTTCCTCCCAAGAGGGACAAAAAACTGTGGAGAGTCTTTAGCATCCAGCTCCAAAAGAGCATGAGGAGGTTTCTGAGCTTCCAAATCTGCACTGTTTAGAAACAAAGGTTCTAGTTTTCAAACACCTGAGGACCCCTGATCCACCTCTATACTCACCTGATGTTTTGGCCAACTTTGGCAATAATGTCAAGCTAAGAGGGCATTTACACAAGGCCTAAAACGGTCAAATTCAATAAGTTTTCATTGCGTTTTGGCATTGCGTTTACATGGGAACTCTATACTGAGTGCCCAAATCCAGAAACTTTTGAAAACAGGCTCCAGGGTGGAGAGTTTTCAGGGTGAAACTGATGTCACCTCATGTGCAGTACTCTTTCACATGAAGGCTGTGCACACATACCAGGAACAACAACAGCTTCATCATCTACAGAGTAACATGTGAGCTGCTTACTGTGCTCGGTTTGTTATCCAGACAAAACGATCCAGACAGATTTGTTGTCCAGAAAAGAAACTCCTGCGTCTTTGTGGGTCCACTCTCCATTGTTGTTTGTGAAAAATTTTTCTTCTTCGTACATGTGTTGTAACAGCCCTGTTTCTCTGCAAACCTACATTTCCATCTACTGGACTGGCATGCACACTACAGCAGTTTCATTTGTCTAAATGCGGATCGACTTTGAATATGCAAAGGAAAAACCTTTGTTTTAGATCACAGTGTCTCTGTGTAAATGGTCCTCAGTGTCTCCAGGATCCCAGTCACTCATCAATAGCTCTCTCTGTTGTTTGGTTACCCTCACTACCTTCCTTTTTTTTCAAAGTCCTGTAAATTCTCTTTTTTTTTACACTTTTACTATGGGTGCTTTCAAAGAGTCCTTTTTATTTCAGGAATCTTATTAACTGAAGAAATGACCCACAAGCATTTCAGTGTCAGCAAGGATGAGAGCTATCCGAATTCTCCAAAAGTTAAGGAAAGGAAGATCGCTGCTTCATTTATTATCTCCTTTTCCTTTTAAAGGGACTGTGAGGAGTTTATAAGTAATTACAAAAAAGTCTCACTTTTAGATATATGCCTGATCGAAATACACTCTTTAAGATGAGTTTTATCAAAATAGGTTACCTATAAATGCTATTCCTTAACTTTATGGTCGGGTTGGACAGGGCTGGACTGGCCTGGATACTCAACTTCGGGAACAAGACAAATAAAACTAGAGCAAATTTATATTATTCGGACACGTCTTAGAGCACCGGGCTGTAAGTAGCGATATATAGCCGGCTACAAAACTACGATACTAAGTTTTCCAAAAATTACTTGTTGTCACACATCAAAAACTACTGCTATGAAACTAGAAAGAGATACATTATCTTGTCACTTTACATCCTGTAAGTTGTTGAAAAAAGAAGTTGTAAAGGAATGCAGAGTTCTGAGGAAGGTCCAAATACAACACAACAAACGCACGCTTTGGCTTGGGTCATGTCTTTTGTTGCGTTCCAGTTGTAGTCAGAAGTAGGAATTTCCGAGTTCCGAGTAGGAAACTGCAACTGGAACGTCCCCCGAAGTCGGAATTTCCTACTGGGAACTCGGTGAAACCTCGCCACCCCCGAGTTGACAGTCGAAGATGGATGCCCCCAGTGTGAACAGTTATTTAGCTCCTGTAATAATCAATTTATTTGCACTTCTGACTGGGGTGTGTCACTCTAGATCAGCTGTATACATAGTATTGTTAGACTTATATTTACAAAAATGCTGCCACAGTGATAATCCCATTCTTCATGTGATATTTGTTAACAACAACAATGCAGGGCGTGCTAACAACAGCTAACAATAGCCTGGTAGATCGGCATGTTTTTTTCCGACTTCAACTGGAACGCCGATGAGTCGGAGATGTCACTCCCATTTCCGAGGTTACTGGAACGCAGCATTACGACAGTCGCCGCGCGTGCTCATGGGTAGCAGAGTCTTTGTGTCGCTGGTAATAGATTCTCCTCATAGCACCTTTAAGAAAACACTGGACCATCCTTTTCCAAGGAAAGGAGAAGAGCACGCTCCATAATGCCTTGTGCCACATGACGTGTCTAAATATACCTCCTGCCAAAGGTTTATGGAAACTCACGATGGAGGAGGGACGGAAGGGATGAGAGAACCTTTGTTTTCAAACATTTTCCATCATGTTTGCCTGAATTTGTTTATTTATACACATTGTGTTCATGGTGTTTGAATGTGAAAAAGATGTTTAACCTAAAACGTTTAGGTATAATTCTGAACTGTAAAATTTAATTACTAGTGAAGGGGACTTATTTCTGCTTGGTTTGCATAAGTTATTTCCTTTTGTCTGGAAAAAAGTCTGATTTCATAAAAGTCATTTTCTACAGTCACAGATGCTGAAACCTTTTCTCTTATTGGAGCAAAGGTTCAACTCAATGACCTCTGAAGCTGGAACAGAAATGTGGCTAAAGAAGGCTGGCAGTGAGAAGATGTACTTTGTATATCATGCAATTCTTTGAAAGCATGACAGTCCACTGATAAATCAAGCTTCTGACCGTTTGTCTACATCACATAAAGGTGGTGCAGAGATGGGGCTGGGGGGTCAGGTGAGTCCACAGCTGAAAAAGAAGTGGGACAACCTGAAGATTAAGTACAAAGTAAAGAAAGTAATATGATAAAGTATTCCCATTAAACCCTTTAAGTACCAGCTCAACTGTTGCAGGGGTCATCAGCAGTGTTGGGCACATTACTTCAAAAAAGTAATTAGTTATAGTTACTCGTTACTTTCCCAAAAAAGTAACTGAATTACTGACGGAATTACTCCTTCATAAATGTAATTAGTTACCAGGTAAAGTAATTGATGCGTTACTTTTTTAAAAAAGCTTTTGCTGCTTGAATTGTGTGTCTCTGTCTCTGTGTCCTTCCTTGTTGTTACCTGCTGCAGCAGCTCTGACATCATCAGTTCTCCAACAGCATGTGCAGGGGAATTTGCCTGATAGACTAGAATGGGGGCAAAGTGCTCCGCAGTAAGCTTCACCTACGCGCAGCGATGCGTTGGTGAGAGCCAGCGCGCGCCAAGGAGCTGGAGATTCGCTTCAGATCTATTTTCTGCGCGGCCGCAGATAGAAGTTAAATAAATCACGAAGCTGTGTGGTTGGGACCAGCAAAGGGACCTTAGAGAAGTGAAGTGAGGTGTTGTTTATTTCTTTTCTCAGTGTATAACATATTTTATGAGCGTGTGACATCGCTGTGCTCATCATGAGAGCCTGTGGCTCTCCGGGGATCAGCCCTCCTCCTACGGGGCTGCAGCCGCAGCTCTGCTCGGTGCGCCCTTTCAGTGGGTTTTGTCTGTCAGGGCAAGACTGTGGCATGGCGCTTCTGTGTGCTGTGGAATTTGAGGGTGAGGCTGGTCGGGTAACAGCTGCTTGACATCGGTGCAAAGTAACGCGCCACATTTCCCTGTTAGTAATAGTAACGGCGTTGTAACGTATGAGAAAGTAATTAATTAGATTACCCGTTACTGAAAAAAATAACGCCGTTAGTAACGCCGTTATACTCTAACGCCGTTATTACCAACACTGGTCATCAGTAAATTCACATAAAACCATTAAATTCATATAAATTCAATTCACGAGTAAGAACCACACCATCAACAGGATGAATTTGACAATTATTTATTGCGTACAGTGGATAACAAACAACATAGTAGGTAGATAAAGCGGATAACGGTTTGGGGAAACTTCATGGGGAATTCGCCGTAGCTCCCGGGCACGACTAACCCCCTCTTTAAGGCCCTGAGGAAGGAAGAAAGAAAGAAGTTTTAAATAAGGGGAGGGAGGGAGAGGTGCGTCGAGTGTGCAAAACACATCATAATCCCTCCGCCACCGAACTTGACACTTGGCACAGTGCAGTCCAACAAGTATCGTTCTCTAGGCAACCACCAAACCCAGACTGGTCCATCAGATTGTCAGATGGAGAAGCGTGATTGGACACTTCAAAGAACGCGTCTCCACTGCTCTAGAGTCCAGTGGCGGCGTGCTTTACACCACTGCATCAACACTTTGCATTGCACTTGATGATGTGAGGCTTGGATGCAGCTGCTCGGCCATGGAAACCCATCCATGAAGCTCTCTGCACTGTTCTTGAGCTAATCTGAAGGCCACATGAAGTTTGGAGGTCTGTAGTGATTGACTCTGCAGAAAGTTGACGACCTCTTCACACTATGAGCCTCAGCATCTGCTGACCCCGCTCCATCAGTTTACGTGGCCTACCACTTGGTGTCTTAGTTGCTGTCGTTCCCAAACACTTCCACGTTCTTATAATACAGCTGACAGTTGACTGTGGAATATTTAGGAGCGAGGAAATTTCCCGATTGGATTTGTTTCACAGGTGGCATTCTATCACAGTTCCACACTGGAATTCACTGAGCTCCTGAGAGCGACCCATTCATTACAAATGTTTGTAAAAGCAGTCTGCATGCCCAGGTGCTTGATTTTATACACCTGTGGCCATGGAAGTGACTGGAACACCTGACTCTGATTATTTGGATTATTAATGGTTAAATAATCAAATTATTCATTTGTGAATTACATCAAAATTTAAAATAAAATACAAAAGTATGTAAAATCTGAATACAAGTGTAAAATGTCATTGCCCTGTGTTTGCTGTTTTGCATTTCTGATGCAATATCACAAAATGGTTAAAATATGTAGACATTATTTTTAGGAATCTTAAGACAAGGGTTTTGAAAATGTACCACTTGGTAGTTCGACACGGTACTGCAACCTCCAAGGCATCAAATTTATTCAAAATATCTGTCTACTGTGGTGGACCCTATGCATGAAAGGGTTAAACACCAATACCAAATATTCTTCAGACAGTAAATAAATAAATAAACATGTATGAGTAGCGATCTGCATGTCACAACCCCATGGAGCTGCAGCTTTGACCTCTTTCTTTAACAAACCTGTTGGATGGTTGATGGTCTCGTGTCACAGCCCTCAGGTTTACTGTGCAGCGAGGGCGGAGTTCGAAACAGTCGCCAAGCAGCAGTTCAGCCCGGCCCACTACCAAAGTCCACGTCGCCCATATTTATCCTGCTCCGCTTCTCACTGCATCATTTTGATGAAACGCTGTCCTGAGCCGGAGATGAATGAACTCTGCAGGGAAACCCCTCCAGTGCAGGACCAGGAGGATTTACATCTGCAGACTGAGCACAGCTGAGTTATAAATCCCCTCAGATATGACTCTGCTTCTTTTAGCCCTAATAAAAAATGCAGCTTTATTGTTTTGACCTGTCAGACTTCTACAGCAGAAGGTTTATGGCCTGACGCTGCTTAAAACTGTAAACGTTTGGGCATAAGTTAAGCCTGAAGCCTCTTGTTTTGGTCTTTTGTCGTGGATGTTTGAATCCTACTTTTGTGTAACAGGCCCCTGATCAGCTCTAAAAAACTGATCTGTTAACCCTGAAGAGTCATAGCTGATGGAGAGACTCAGACTCTCGAGCTTTCCTCACATGAATGAAGTTTGTGCTTCGTCATGACTCACTTCTCTCTGTGTTTCCCTTTAGAGCAGATGCTGAGAGACGAGCTTCCCTCTGACGTCACAAACACACTCTTGCTATTAAACAGTGACAGAGCAGGAGAAATCACAGAGATAGTTTCATTCCCAAGAGCCTGACCCTGTGACCTTGTGTGTTTGTGTGGCCTCTGCTTCAGATTAAATCCCCTTTTGGCATCATGCACCACTAAACCTGTGAGGAGGAGGATAATGAGCCCTCTGCTAACGACCACAGAGCCCGGCTGTGGAAGAAGAAAAAATGAAAATTTCTGTTTTGGTCCACCTCAGTTTGTCTTTACAAAATGTTTTGTGAGGAAAAAAGAGCTCTATTTGGAAGGAAGCACAAGTCTGGACTAGATCAGTTAGCCAAACAAGTATTGACAATATAAACATTCACACTGCAGCCCTTAATGCCCAAATCTGATTTTTCTGTTTGTCTGTTCAGATTACTCCTGTAAATGTGGCCTGACTGATGTGAACAGCTCAGGCTGCAGAAGTGACGCACATGCTCAGTTTAACATTAACAACAACATGCACAGCATGCTGTGATGAACAAACAGACCAAAACTGTGCTTCACCTGATGTTACAGCAGCTCTTATTAAAGTAATTATGGCTACATTTTATTAGCCTTGCAGAGCAGACAGACCTGCCTGATTCTGAAATTATGCCTCTCCGTCTTGCCAGCCTCCATTGTCCAACGGTTTCACTCGGCTAATTGCTTAACAGGCAATCATGGGAGAGAGGCGGGAGCAGCAGACGTGATGACAACAGGAAGTGACTTGACAGGAAGTCATGTCACTTCCTGTTGTACAAATAATGGCAGCTAATGTCGATTAGCCTGTGGTCATCATGGTTACTTAGTGATACTTGGCGACATATGTTCTCCTCATAAGTTTACAATGTAGGGCTTATCCTTGACGAAGTCTATGTCATATATGGGCCATTCTACCGAATTTGTCCAAAGTGCAGGGTTGGATTATTTTTTTTTTAAGTGTTTTTTTCCCAAAATTTTGTCCATACATATGTTGTACCATATCTAAGGTACATATATCTTGTATTGTGCAGTCAATATTCATATTTTAATTTCTGCCTGTTCTTGAAATGTTTTTTCTACTCCCAAAATGTGTCACAACCGAAACATAGCAACACACTGCAATAAAAGGTATTATATTAATCTGTTCATATTGTACTTCCATGCCCCCTCTAAAGAATATTTTTACAAATTTTTCTTGAAGGGTTTTACAACAAAATCAATAAAAATGATATTTTAAACATTTTTCAAAGTTCAATTTCTAAGACTCATCAAAATCGAAATCCAATCTTTTCTTGTAAAATGAATTCCACTGATTATATAGATCTCAGAGTTAATGAGTTATGAAATTGGACATACATTTAACAAATAGTCATCATAAAATGTTAGTTGATGACTCAATATCTTTTATTTTTTACAAAACACCCAGTGTTTCGGTTGTGACTGCACTGTTTCGGTTGTGACTGCACTATTTTGGTAGTGACCACTATTTTTTTGTTTGCAATGTTGTATCATATTCCCTCCACCTTATTGCTTAATATTAACTTCTAACATGTCTTACATTGGGAATATTATGAACACAAATGTTTATAATAATAACCCATGAGCACGCGCGGTGACTGTCGTAATGCCGCGTTCCAGTAACCTCGGAAATGGGAGTGACATCATCTCCGACTCATCGGCGTTCCAGTTGAAGTTGGAAAAAAACATGCTGATCTACTAGGCTATTGTCAGCTGTTGTTGGCACGCCCTGTGTTGTTGTTCACAAATATCACATGAAGAATGTGATTATCACTATGGCAGCATTTTTGTAAATATAAGTCTAACAATACTATGTATACAGCTGATCTAGAGTGACACACCCCAGTCAGAAGTGCAAATAAATTGATTATTACAGGAGCTAAATAACTGTTCACACTGGGGGCATCCATCTTCCATTGTCAACTCAGGGGTGGCGAGGTTTCACCAAGTTCCCAGTAGGAAATTCCGACTTCGGGGGACGTTCCAGTTGCAGTTTCCTACTCGGAACTCGGAAATTCCAACTTCTGACTACAACAGGAACGCACCAAAAGACGTGACCCAAGCCAAAGTGTGTATTTGTTGTGATGCTAATGAATGCAGCTCAGACCTTCCTCAGAACTCTGCATTGCTTTACAACTTCTTTTTTCAACGACTTACAGGATGCAAAGCAACGAGGTAATGTATCTCTTTCTAGTTACGTAGTGGTAGTTTTTGATGTGAGACAATAAGCAATTTTTAGAAAACTTAGTATCGTAGTTTTGTAGCCAGCTATATATCACTACTTACAGCCCGGTGCTCTAAGACGTGTCTGAATAATATAAATTTGCTCTAGTTTTAATTGTCTTGTTCCCGAAGTTGAGTATCCAGGCCAATCCAGCCCTGTCCGACCCGAATGGAAGGCTAAGGAATATCATTTATAGATAACCTATTTAGATGCTATAAAACTCATCTTAAAGTGTGTATTTCCATCAGGCATATATCTAAAAGTGAGACTTTTTTGTAATTATTTATAAACTCCTCACAGTCCCTTTAAAACACCTTCTTTTTTAAAATACACACACCAGAAAGTGTTATGCAAGACCTTTAATGAACTTAAAACAAAACCAACAACTTCTTAAGAATAACATGGTGAACACCCTTGGGCCAAAAGTCTAGTTTTTCAAATATTTTGTTTTGCCATATTGGTGTTTTTTTTATTTCTTCCTGTTGCTTTCTCCTGATGCTTTATAATTTAAAACATGAATCAGCATTATCTACATGTTTTAAGAGGTAATAATGATCAAACATTGACTTAAGTGAGTGGACCATTACATGCTGTCACAACCGAAACTCTACCATCTGTTTCGGTTGTGACTGTTTCAGTTGTGACAATTTTAGCTAATTTTAGCTAATACCTAAAAAATGCTACCAACCACATGGCCAGCAAATGGATGTTTGGACAGGTGTACACCCATAAAAACATAGTGTGTTGCATTAAACCTCCAAAAGTTTACCTAATTGCAGAGAATATGTGTTTGGTAGTGACAATTAAAAATGTTCCTGACAGATTTTCAGATTTTGGAACACATTTACTCCAAAATGATGAGAGGTAACTACTCACCATGATGCCATGAGGTAGAGGGATGCTGAGCCTCTGCCTGATCAAAAATGCAGGGCTGTGGCTAAAAACAGGCTCAACCTATGTGGTAAAACTATCTGTGTTTCGGGTGTGACATGAAAGCGTGGGACAGCATTTTTTGAATGATCTTTTTGAATTAAAAAAATAAACCCACAGTACATCCAAATCTTTTCAATGCTGTTTAAAAGAAATCAACAACATATTTTAAAAAACATCATTGAAAAAAAATACAAAATTGTTTTAAGTACTATTTTCAATAGGTTGAAATTTAGGGCTTAGGGGTTGGGACAACCACTCCCCAATAGAAAGTACACTATAAATGATGATTTTGTATATATTTAGCTTATCACTATCTGTTTGCTGTCTTGTGTGTTAAATAGATCATAACAGAATCTTAGTAAATATGTAAAGTCTGAATTCTTTATTGTTTTGTTACATAGTTTTTTTAGTGTGGGACCACAGTTTGGACAAATTCGGTAGAATGGCCCATATAAGTGTTAAATGATACATCTGTGTGGTATAATTTAATGTGAAACGATTATTTTAAGGTAGTTAAGATTTTAGCGGTTAGCCACTACAGCTAACAACATTTAGCCGCTAACAACAGTTAGCCACTACTGTTGTTTGCCCTTGTAAGCTGTTAGCCACCAAGTTTAGGTTTATGTATTACGTATTAGGTATAGGTATTACATATTCCACATCATAGCAGCGCTGCTTGATATTTATTGGTCTATGATGAGTGTGATGAGCCAAATGATCGTCCAATCACAGCTGCTGTTGTTTTTGAACGTTCTGCCCTGAAAACATTTTCACAGGGCTCCTCCCCAGATGGATTAGAGAAATATCTCCATTACGGAGCTGTCCATCTGGCAAGTCAGGTAATAATTTATTGATTATGAACCTAAAGGCAGATGCTCTTTCCCGCTGATTAGAGATTATGGCTGAAGAGAAAATCAGCTCAGAGCCAAAGTGCTGAACAGGTGAACAAAGAAATGAAAACTTAGTTTAATATCTGTTCTGATGTTTCTTAGTTTGTCTGAGAGCAGATCAGACAGGAGCAGACTGTTCACTGACTGACACTGTCTCGTACAAACATATGGATGAGGTGGACATCAGTGGATCATCAGTGTCTCTGCGTCCTGTAAACTGTTATTTCAGCCTGATAAATCCATTCAAAAATGTTTGTGCATTGTCAATATACTAAGGTTATCAGATATCATAATACAAACATATGATTCATTCACGTTTATTGTTCGTGTAATGGAGACAGCAGTCGATCGCCCCAGCACTCTCTCACTTTTTCTCGTCACTCCCCCTTTGTTGTTTAATGTTTGGATGGAAAATCAACTAAAACTATATTTTAGGAAAGAAATGTTTTGATAATCATGTCTATAAGTGAGCCCCTGATTCTGTTCCGTCCATGAGGTGACTTTGAAAACATTTGTCTCGAGGTAAACTGCTGCTCCACAATGACGACCTGACTGCAGATTTGAAAGTGGCCTGAACCTGATTAAAAATGTCAGATTCAAAGTGACTTGTGCTGTTCACACTGTCAGAAACAAATCAAATTCAGGTCACTTTTGACTGCGGTGTGGACGCAGCCTTTGTAGAGCAATACACAAATATAAAAATCACTCAGCTGCTGAGGTCTCTGATCTGCTGCCCCCAGGATGATCAGAAAAGAGCCCCGAACAAAGGAAAATACATAAATATACATAATCTAATACACTTTAGGCTTTAGGGAGGTGTCATCACATCACATGTTGACATCTTGTGTCATGTCTGGTTTCAAAAGCCAGAATAAGGTTAGCTGGTAGAAAAAGGTCCAATTCAAGGCAAAGGCTTAACTGAAAGTTTGTACAGCTCAGCCCAGGCAACATATAATGAAAATAACATTACACCTCTTAACTGCTCTGCTATAATATGATATCTTTTGATGAATGTTAGTGTTGGAGCTATTTGCTTATTTTTTGTGTTTCGTGGTTTATTTTAATTTGGAAGAATTTCAAAGTATTAGTTGTTAGATGTAGCTACATGTTTCTTTCTTATAATAAATTTAAGTGAGATTTTCAGGGTTAAATATATAAATATACATATTTTGGCTTAGATGTGTTGTATATAATTAGTTTTGTTTATCTGGTAATGACAAACTGTGGACACCGGATGTTATTTATGTAGGTGAGAGAAGGCCAGCATGCACTGGGGGGAACCACTGGTTTTTTACCCGCATAAAGCTGCATTCACACCGCAAGCAGCCCAGCGACCAAAATCGCGTCGCCCACTGACGTATCGTCGCGCGTCCATAAATACCTCATTTTGGTCACCGTTGCCATCGGCCATCGCTCGGTGACATCACGTCCGCTCCAGTTTCACCACGATCATATCATATCATATAGTATATCATATAATAGGATGCATAAGTGGACATTATTCCAGCTGTATCCTTTTCATTCATTTATCAACCACAAAACACTGCAGCTGATGCCCTGCAGCAGCATCATCTCTGAGTTTACCGCAGTCTGCCTAGGCGGAACTAATGTCCTCACTGACTAATGTTTCCCACACGGACATAGATTGTTCCTCTGTAGTCCAGATGAATAACGCTCTGTCTAGGGTACCGTCACATGTGCACACACCGCTGATTGACTAACTTTTTTTTACTTTCACATTGCGCAACAAGCTATGTGGTAGTGTGAAAAGCGGCTGTCGTATTGCGGGAGGGTTAGCCCCGCCCCATCGCGGCTGTACATTGACTTTGCAAGATGACTTGGCTGATGTGCCTCACGTCTGTGACCATGTTCAGTTAAGATCGTGTAGATTCCTGGTCACCCTCTGCGTTGAAGCTCTGGCTGCAGGGACGTCCTCACAGGTAAACCTGCAGCTCCAGGTCACTGACTCCTGAGGTCAGACAGAACAGAGTCAATCTGTCTGTGTGACCAAAAGTTAGTCAAGGCCCCGTTTTCCGCATGGCGTTCGTAACAGACTGGCCTGAAAAGCCCCAGTACAGACTCTCCTCCTCTGAGGTTTTAGTCCTGATGTCACGTCTGAACACATTTCTGATTATGAGCAGTAAGCTGCTCTGAGGAGGCTGATGATCGATACTGTCGGAGCAGAAGAAGTCAGGCAAACCTGATTCAGAGTGAAAGGTCAGCTCCGTTTGATACTGATGATATTTGACTTTTCACTTTTCTACAAACCAGCAGAGCCACTGAAGATCAGACCTTTTTCTGCTGTCTGTAATAAACCCTTTCTCAAAGTATAAGAGTTAATAACTTCCTCACTTATACAGAGATTCATCATTTTTATATGCTTTTTTAGAGTGATAGGAAAAACTATCTGATTTTTTAATGAAAGAAAAATTCAACCAAAGATCTCACTGTTAAAACAAGAAAAGACTAAACGCCTTAAAAAAGGCTGGAAACATTATTTAGAATCTGAATTTTTCTCAAATTTGAACTCTGGCAAAAATGGATAGAATCTATAACAACAAATAGGTTGCATTTTAAGACTAGCTGTCTTCCCCTTGGTTCACTGCTACAGATTTGTAATTGTTGGTGCTACCCGTATTGTTGACTCATGTTATGTTGTTCGTATTGTAAATATTATCACGATGAATGTCATTATTATCACCAGTTGAGATAGAAATTTATAGTATTTCCTATCTTCTTTCTTATATGCATTACTATAATTTTATTTAAAGGTGCTATGAGGATAATCTATTGCCGGCGACAATAAGACTCTGCTACCCATGAGCACACGCGGCAACTGTCGTAATGCTGTGTTCCAGTAACCTCGGAAATGGGAGTGACATCATCTCCGACTTATCGGCGTTCCAGTTGAAGTCGGAAAAAAACATGCTCATCTACCAGGCTGTTGTTAGCTGTTGTTAGCACGCCCTGCGTTGTTGTTCACAAATATCACATGAAGAATGTGATTATCACTATGGCAGCATTTTTGTAAATAGAAGTCTAACAATACTATGTATACAGCTGATCTAGAGCAACACACCCCAGTCAGAAGTGCAAATAAATAATTATTACAGGAGCTAAATAACTGTTCACACTGAGGGTATCCATCTTTGATTGTCAACTCGGGGGTGGTGAGGTTTCACCGAGTTCCCAGTAGGAAATTCCGACTTCGGGGGTCATTCCAGTTGCAGTTTCCTGCTCGGATGTCAGAAATTCCTACTTCTGACTACAACTGGAACGCACCAAAAGATGTGACCCAAACTAAAGCGTATGTTTGTTATGATGCTAATAAAAATGCAGCTCAGACCTTCCTCAGAACTCTGCATTGCTTTACAACTTCTTTTTTCAACAACTTACAGGATGCAAAGCAACGAGGTAATGTATCTCTTTCTAGTTACGTAGCGGTAGTTTTTGATGTGTGACAACAAGCAATTTTGGAAAACTCAGTATCGTAGTTTTGTAGCCGGCTATATATCGCTACTTACAGCCCAGTGCTCTAAGACGTGTCCGAGTAATATAAATTTGCTTTAGTTTTAATTGTCTTGTTCCCGAAGTTGAGGCCAGTCCAGCCCTGTCCGACCCGACCGCGAAGCTAAGGAATAGCATTTATAGATAACCTATTTTGATGCTATAAAACACATCTTAAAATGTGTATTTCAATCAGGTATATATCTAAAAGTGAGACTTTTTTGTGTAGTTACTTAGAAACTCCTCATAGTCCCTTTAATTGTTGAGCTTTTTTATTCTTATTTCTATTTTTATCATTTTTGTGAAACATTGGTCAGTTTTCTTGGTCAAATTGACATTTTCTTTTTTGCCATTACCCTTCACAGTAATTAACTGTGCAGACATTTTACAGCAGGAAACTGATGATCTTATGGTAATTTAGCAAAAATCAGAAATGTTTTCCCACAACCTATAGCAATTAACAGTAATTTACAGCATATATTTTTTACAGTAGGTAACTGTTGATATTACAGTAAAATACTGTTACAAAAATCAGTTACAGTGCACAAGAGGTAATGATAATGAGACACAAATGGGGAGGAACAATCAGGGACTAGAGCTGTTTTCGAAATCGTCCACTTGTTCACTCACTCACTATTCCCTATGTAGTGTAAATGAAAAAGTGAACTACATAGGAAATGACCAAACAAGATTTCGGACACTACACTGAAATTTTCTGAATGTCATAGCGTCAGTAAATGAGCCGGATATCCCTGTAAACTTTTTATTTTATGTTAATCGTTATGTACCTGTTGAATTCTATAATTTCTGTAACTGCATTTATCCTGGACGTAGTAAGGTGTTCCCTTAATAACCCTGTGACGGAAGTGGACGCACCAAAATTTACGTAAACAAACCGGGCACTCAGAGGGATGAGTAGCAAATTTTGAAGCTGTTTACATCCGCCAAAAGACGATAAAGAGCTAAAGTACGAACATGTTAAAGATACTTTAATGTTTTTCACAGTTATAAATGAAGCAGCTCATAACAGCCTTCTTTCTCTTCTTCTACGGAAAAAAACACAACCGCATTGCACTGTGGTATACAGGAGTACAATATAGGGTACGTCATATGTACACTCCCTTTTGCTGTGCATTGTGGGTATTTTGTAGTACACTATATAGTGAATGAAACTAACTGCTTAGAATTTGAAGACACTACAAAATGGCAAACACACCATATAGTGCACTATATCTGTGATCGGGAACGATTCCGAACACAGCTAAGGTGTGACACGCCAGAACAGGAAGTAAAGCCTGCGAGGACAAGTTGAGTTTCAAAATAAAACAGGAAGCAGACAAACAAACATGAACACAAACAGGGTACTGTTAACTAGACAACAGAAGAAAGAAAAACTCTCTTGTCAGGATTTTTTCCTTCACAGTTCTAAGAGCTCAGTGTAACTTTTAAGGTTCGTACCGACACCTGACATAATTCAAAATAAAAGATGACGAAGAGGCAGCTGGGTGCAATCAGATGAAATTTACTCGCCAGCGAGGAGGACAACAATACAGGCAAAGGCTGAATGTTGAACTGAAGAAATACAATGTTTTCTCTCTTTTATAAGAGTGTGAAGAAGGTGTGTGTATGGAGTGACCTCCGCACAGGCTCATCATCATCTCGGAATGAGCCCGATAAGAAAGAGCCTCCACACAAGGTCACATAATGTAGTATGTAATGTGTGGATGTGTAATGTGTGTGTGTGTGTGTGTGTGTGTGTGTGTCAGAAGAATGCAAAAGCTGAACAATGATTACGAAGTGATTACAAAGATATTCAAGTACAAGGACAATTAAACAAGATTAGGACAGGGTTATAAAGAGACAAATACATGAAAAGATTATATACAATATGTACAAAGGTTGAATACATAAAATGTGTACAAAGGTCAAATTATTCTTCACATCTCTCAAGGCTGGAAAGTCACCTTATCGGAAAATAGAGACTTTGTGGGGTCTGAGCTGAGACAAGGTCGCAGATTTTCCCTTCAAATCAATGCCCCCTGCTGGCTGCCCCCCTTTGACCCCATGTGCTCGTCTCTGTGTTTGTTGTAATATGTTGCTCATGTGCTGAGGTGTTTTTTTTTCCAATCTCATACTGTGCTGCCCTGACAGGTGCGTAGTTTGGAATTATTTTTTCCCATCTCCTCTCCTCCTGTTTTCTTTCCTGCAAGCACTTTGAGTTACATATGTTGTAAGAAAAGTGTTTTATAAATAAAGTTTGATTGATTGATTGAGAAGCAGGATCATGACAGACATGATATTTAAAGACAGCTCTGGACGGGAGGCCCCCCTCCAGCCCTTCTTCTTGTTGTATCACCAACAGTAAACCATCAGGTGAAGTCAAACAGTCTTTCTCAGAAAGCGAACAGAGGTGTGGAGCCTGACATGTGATGGAGGAACGTTCTGGAGATACCTGGCTGCTCCCTCGTCTCTTCATTATTCCACATTAACGGCCTCTTGTGCTCCAGGATCCATCATGCCACTATAACGGCTCTCTGTGAGTGAAGGGTGCTTTTAACGGCATTTGACTGATTGGAAAGAAACCCTGTTGGTGTGTGTGTGTGTGTGTGTGTGTGTGTGTGTGTGTGTGTGGGCAGGGGGTTTAGCCAAGAACACACCATATTAATTTCAGTGCCACGCCGGCTTAACCATTAATGGTCGGACTCAATTACGCCAACGAGGGAAAGAAGAGGATCACGGGTCAGAGATTTGATGGCTGACAATTTGAGATATTTTGCTGGGATGAGGGGAACAGGCTCTTCGAGGGGATGATGAGAGCTCTTTGTGAGACACAAGACAAATTTACCACAGGAGGCAAAGGAACAAGAGCAGTGACAGAAAAGAAGAGCTGGGATGATGCACAGAGCTTTATGGGAACAAACCCTTCAGTGACTCAGAGTCAGGATCACTTAAAAACCTGACGGAGCCTTCAGTGAAGCGGACATGTTCACCTGCTCCGTTTCTTCTCTGAGTTTTTCACAAAGAGCAGAAATGTCGACTCTTCTGGGCTCTGCTGCAGAGGCAGAGATGATGGCAGATTGTTGGGTGGGAGCCAGGCTTCATAACCGCATAACGTTTAACTTTCTATAAATACTGCGGGCCGCGCTCCAAGTTGATCAAGTGTGATTGAATCTGAAATGACTCCAGCCTGCAGAGCCAAGTTTCCTTAAGACACTTGAGAGGAACTGCTCGGCCCGGCCCAGCCTGAGTCACTGCTCTGACTCTACACGCAGACCCTCGTTATCTGAGTCTGAGAAAAGAGTCACGAGCGAGGTCTGATCTGAAAAGGTTAAACAGCAGAAACAATCACAGGTGATTCAGATCTGCTTTGACAGGACGCCTCACATACACTGTAACTGATTTTTGTAAATGTAATAATGTTTTACTGTAATATCTACAGTTACCTACTGTAAAACTATGTACTGTAAATTACTGTAAATGGCAAAAGGATGTAGGAAAACATTTTTGATTTTTGTAAAATTACCATAAGATCAACAGTTAATTACTGAGGTGATGGATCAAGAGAAAATTTCATTTTGAGCAAGAAAACTGACGAGAGCAGGCAAAACTCCTTTCAATCAATCAATCAAACTTTGTCATACTTTGTATGACTTTGTCATACAAAGTGCTTTACATGGGAAAAAAGATAATATGAAATAACAATAAATTAAATATAAAGCAGAAAATTGCATAATTGCATAAAATATAAACATAAGACCCCCACAACCCTTCCTCCCCCAATCCATATTCAATACACACACTCACTTACTCAAACACAAAAAGACATAAAAAGGAAATTCTGACAGAAAGATAAATTAGGAGGAAATGCTATCTTGAATTAAAAATGAGGAAACACAGGAGCTGAAACTAAAATAATAGTTAAAATACTGGAAAAATACTAGAGGGTAAGATAAGTAAAGAAATGAAATAATGCAACAATATAAAATCAAATTTAGAAAAGTAATATGATTAAATGAGGAAGTGTAACATCAGGTGAATAATTAAACTAGAAAAGCACTTGGAGAGCGCAGGCCTCCGCCAGCACCACAGTCCTCTCCCATATTGTCACTTTCACCATAAATATTTGTCCTACCTTTATTTCATGGAAATATTTAGATTCCTTGACCATGAAAACGTACCATTAGCAATTGGTTTCATAATGATATCTATTTTAGTTCAGTAGTTATTAACGAAAATTGCAGTTTTTGTCATGGCGGATCCAGACGGTGATCCGGATCAACACCAAAATTAAATCAGGTCTTTCTTTTCCCATGCTGAACATTTTCTGAAAATTTCATCAAAATCCATCCATAATTTTCTGAGTTATTCTGTTCATAGACAGACAAACTCTCCCGAAAGCATAACCTCCTTGGCGGAGGTAATTAAGCATTTAACAAAAAATAAAATTCAAAACAAAAAAACTGAACTGAAATGTAGAAATAAAACAGAATAAAAGGGTTAAAATAAGTTAAAATATAATGTAAAATAACAATAAATATTATCAGCTAAAAGCCAGATTAAAAAGGTAGGTCTTGAGTTTGCTTTTAAAAATATGAACAGTAGGTGCTGCTCTCAGGTCTGCAGGTATAAACTGATCCACAGAGGAGGGCTGTAATAACAAAAAGAGGCTTCACCGTATGTTTTAGTTCTTACTCTGGGAACAGTTAAAAGACCTGAGGACCTGAAGGCTCTACTGGGTTCACATGGTAAAAGCAAATCAAATAAATAGGCAGGAGCAAGACGTTAAGAGATTTAAAAACTAATAAAAGAACCTTAAAATCCACTCTAAAAGATACAGGCTTTTAGCAGTGTTTCACAATTTTGAGTTTTAAAGTTGAGTGAATGTATTTTCTTGGGCAAAATATTGATGAATGTGTTTTTTTAATCACTACTATCTAATAAATGTTCAGTAAAATAGATTAAAATATAGTAAGATAAACTAAAATACAGCAAGTTCACTGTAATTTAAAAGGCATGTAAAAAGTTGTAATTTAAAATATGGATATCATCCTGTAAATGACAAAAACAGAAAAGATGCTGATTTGTAAAAGACAGTAATTATTCTGTAAGTTGGAAGACAGAAATGATATTTTGAAAAAAGGTACAGTAGTAACAGAGTAGAGTGCATGCAGTGATAATGTTGAAAATTAAAGTAGAGTAATGCTACTGTAGAGACATTTACAGTAACTTACTGGCATCTTGTTACCAGTAAGTTACTGTAAAATTTACAACAACAGTTTTACGGTGTGGTAATTTACTGTTGTTTGATGTCGATTAAATGGCTTGTATTGATTTTAATTTGCTGTTGATTCTAGATGGACAAGTGTGCACTGTAGATGATTTTTGTAAACTTTACAGAATTTTACGTTAATATCAGAAGCTATACTGTAAACAGCTATGCAGTAAATTACTGTAAATGGTAACATATAGTTGAAAAGAATCTGATTTATGTAACATTTACAGCATTTACAGTAAAACTTACAGTTATTTACAATAAAAATGTCCATACAGTAAATAGTGAAAATGGTAATGGATCAGGAGAAAAACACTTTTCCCAGAAAAACTGACCAGTTACAGGTAGCATATATATATATATATATATATATTGGTTATGTTTCACATATTTGAGTGAAACCATCATTTGAGTAAATGTATTTAGTTGGATAAAAAATGATGTATTTCTTTATTTTATTTAAAAACAATTATACACTGTAAAAAGGTTGTAAATTTTACAGTAAAGTACCGTAAATGTCTCAGTGGCATTACTCTATTTCAATTAACAGAAATATTATCGTATTTTCTATAATTGTTTTTGTTCTGCATTTTCATTCAAGGAATCATTACTGTCTTTCAATTTAAGACATTTTAACTGTAACATCCAAACTGTTTTTACATTTACAGTTTTATTATTCTGTGACTTTTTTATGCATTTTAAATTACAGCGAACTTGCAGCATTTTGATTCATCCAACAATGTTTTAACTATTAACTGAGCATATATTAGCAAGATATAATTTTGAAAAAAAAAAAACAATCTCATCCATCATTTTTATGTAATAAAACACATTAACTAAAACAATGGTTTCACCCAAATATGTGAAACTTTACCAAAAAAAAAATATTGGTCAGTTTTCCTGGTACAAGTGTTTTTTCTCCGGATCCATCACCACTGTCAGTATTTACTGCATGAACATTTTACTGTAAATAATTGTAGATTTTATGGTAAATGTCGTAAATTTAGCAAAAATCTGAATGTCTTTCCACAATATTTACCATTTACTGTAATTTACTGCATAGCTGTTTACAGTAGGTAGCTGCAGATATTAGAATATTAAAATACTGTGAAGTTGACAAAAATCAGGTAGAGTGCACCTGTGTGGTTGTCTCAGCTGTTCTTGATCATTCCTCAGTGTGTTCAGTCTCTCATGTCGCACTCCCTGTCTCAGTGTTTCCTCCCGTTGAACCTTTTTGTAGATACTTTGATTTGCCTTTTTGAGCATCACCACCTGTGTTTTTCCTTTGTAAGACTTTGTAAGAGATTTTGTTTTTGTGCTTTGACTTCTTTTTTGTTAAGGATTAGTTTTTGGATTTCTGATCCTGTTTTAGTTCACAATAAAGCTTTTTTTGTTTCTTTTTTATCTGCATCTGGGTCCATCTTATGTTCTTTTTTTTCACCAATCCTGACAAATGTTGATCTCATGCAGCCTAGTGTCAAATTCAAGGGGCTGTGTTTCTTTATCGATGGACATAAATTATGTTTTTTCCATAAGGGCAGAGCTGACTGGACCCCTAAAAGGACGAGTAAAGGCCCCTCTCAGATTTCATTAAATAACACCAACATGTTTATCTGTGGCCTCGTGGTCGAGTTGACTTGATGATTTGACTTTTGTCCTTGAGGTGGCTGGCATGTCATCTCAAATAAGGGCAGAAAAATAGAAACACATTATAAGATCATAAGTCAAGTTGGAGCTGGAAACACTCACCTTTGGAGTCAGTCAAGAGCTCATACCCTCCTCGAAAACTTTACATTGCCATTCACACCCATTCACTCCCACATCCAAGCACTGATGGTCTTGAGTTTCTATGTTAGACATCCACAGAGGTGAAAGTAAGCCAGAACGCACCGGAACCCCATGCCGGTAAGAAATATACCGACCTCTTCTACCCAAACGCCTCTGATAAACAACTTTTACTCATGCAAACAATGCGAACCCTTTTTTTTTTCAAGCGAATTTTACCGAAATAAATGTAAAACTGATAATACATGAAACCACCTCCAGAATATGCCTTCTGTGACATGTTGAACAAGGTTTTATTAGTTTTTGTGTACCATCAGATTTTAACTTTTTCTCCCTTTAATACTATTAAAGGATAAGTTCAGTTTCTACAGCTTTCACATTGTTTATAGAATGAAGTAGAACAGTATACTCACCCAGAAGGCTTTCCTGATCCAAACAGTGCTTCGGGAGATATTTAGATCCAAAATCGAGCGTGGTACATCCGTATAATGTTAGCACAGGGGGGATGTATAGTGCCGCTCCTAAAACTGCATTAATAGTCCAAAAACTCATTAGTTCCGCCAATATTTCATCGTGGCCTGCTCACGCTACTCCTCCACGACAGTCTGGTGTCGCTCCACCCATGTTTTCGTTACTGTGCTGACCTCTGAACTGAAGACTGCTATCTGGCCAGCTTTTCTTCTCTTTTCCTCCACAACATCTTCATCCAATAGATATTCCTCCATTTTGCACAAAACTGGAAGAAGAATGTTGTTGAGTATCTGGTGGTCGCCCCTGAAACAATGAGCTGTACTGCGCATGTGCGACAGCCGTAAAGAAAGTTTTCAGTTCAGAGGTCAGCACAGTCACAAAAACATGGGTGGAGCGACACCGGACTGTCTTGGAGGAGTAGCGCGAACATGATGAAATATTGGTGAAACTAATGAGTTTTTGGACGATTAATGCAGTTTTAGGAGCGGCGCTAACATGCCCCTTGTGCTACCATTAAACGGATGTCCGCCGCTCGATTTTGGATCTAAATATCTCCCGAAGCACTGTTTGGATCAGGAAAGTCTTCTGGGTGAGTATACTGTTCTACTTCATTCTATAAACAATGTGAAAGCTGAAGAAACCGAACTTATCCTTAAAGGCCAAAAACAGCCACTAACAAAAACTGCTGTAAAAATTTGACATATAACTATTTTTTTTCTACTTTTTTTTTTTCTTTTTGCATAAATGTGTTAATAGGCTAGAAGTCTAATTTTAGCAGGGTAATAATTCAGTAATTTCTTCTTATACACCAATACTGTTATTATTGTTCTGATGTTATCTCCCGCTAAAGAAAATAAATGTTTTGCCACATATTACATTTTGTGTCTGACAACTTACATTATGCACTCAATGATGTGCACAGTAGTCAGAAAAGAGCAGGTTTTATCAACACCTGTCTGGTATGATAAAAGTTTTTTTTGGAGTTGCACTGTTCCTGCAAGAATCTTATCTGATTTTTACCCCTGGTTATCCATCAGTATCAGAAAACACATTCACGCCCTTACACGCCACTGACACAGCAGTGGGAGCAACTTGGGGTTAAGTGTCTTGCCCAAGGACACATCACCATGTGTTGCCCAGACCTGGGCTCAAACCTGCAACCTCCTGATCACTGACGCTGCGAAAGCTTGTTATAACAATAAAGAATAAAATATGTCCAACAATTCAAAATGATACTTAACTTCATAATTTAATAACCAGTGTTGGACATGTTACTTTAAAAAAGTAATTAGTTATAGTTACAAGTTACTCTTCCAAAAAATTAATTGAATTACTAGCAGAATTACTCCTAATTAGTTACCAGGTAAAGTAACTGATGTGTACCTTTTAAAAAAAAATCTTTTGCTGCTTGAACTGTGTGTCTCCGTCTCTGTGTCCTTCCTTGTTGTTTCCTGCTGCAGCAGCTCTGACATCATGAGCGGAGTTCTCTGTGTTTTTGGTCACTAGATTTTAGATTTACTAACAACAGACAAACACCTTCTTTAGGACATAATGTACACTTCACATGTGTGTTTTTGCCTTTTACTTCTTCTTCTTCCATTCTGAAAACTCCAGTTTTAACTCAACAGACTGCTCCGGACTCGCCGTTGCTGCAGCTAGTTGTGTTGCCAGGTTTTGTGATTGAAAAAGCATTTCAAAGAGAGGAACCTACAAGAATGTTTTAATTCTTATCCATGTTACATTTCAATTTCAAAGTCATATTTCTTCTTTTTTGTCTCTTAATTTTCTTATTAAACATCCTTTTGTTTGGAGGTGGAACACCCTTTTCTTTATACAGTAGTCAAACTCAGTTATTGCTAAGCAGTCTGTTTAACCTTGATTTCTGTAACCAGACATGTCAGGGTTTTATCTAAGTTGTATCTTAATCCTCTACAGCTTTCAAGTACTAACGGCTGCGACCTGCGGGAAAGTGGGGCTAGACATCCAGCCCCACCTATGTCACCTACGTCACAAGTCCAGCCATCCAAACTGGTTAGGGTTAGGGTTAGGGTTGGGGGTGGGGTTATGGTAACCCTAACCCTATATTTGGAAATGTTGGGCGGGGCTGGACCTTTTTGGACGGGGCCGTTACCCTCTCACAGCTTTGTTATAGTGAAAATAGTCCTAGCTACATTAGATATCATTTTAATTCTGGCTATAAGGATTTATTTTAGGCAGGAACATGATTTTTACAGTAAAATTTAAATTTGTGTTAAGGTGGGATTAAATGATTTTATAACTTCTGAATTGGGTTTATATTGATGGTTTGTTGGCACAACAAGTCGAAAAAGAAGAAGCAGAAATTTGCTTCTGATAAGCGAACCTGGCAACTCTGACATCGAGTTTTCTCGTCTGGCTGTTAGCGGTGCAGCTCCTGTCTGTGTCTGGCTGAGTGAGGCAGGACAGATATCAGCTGCTTTACATCAGTGCAAAGTAACACGCCACATTTCACTGTTGGTAACGGTAACGGTGTTGGAACATTTTGAATAGTAATTAGATTACCAGTTACTGGGAAAAAATAACTGCGCTAGTAACGCCTTTATTTCTACTCTCAACACTGTAAATAAGTGCTTATAGTAATGCGCTTCCTGTCAGCAGGTGTGGTCTATTATGGGATATTCTAATACCCTTTCGTTCAAAGTGAGGTCCCGGTCTGTCTTCTTTTCGAGGGCTCGAGAATTGGGACACCACTTCACTAGATGTGAACCCACAAAACCAAGGGGTAAGACGAGGGCTGAGGGGTAGAAATGGTATTCACCCAGAGTATCCGATTGTCCTGAAGATGATCTTGTCAGATTTCCTGGTCTTCAGCTGAGAGGAGGATCATGTCAAGCAACCTGTCGACGGTGGGCTTTACACGAGTGCGAATTTGTAAGACTCCGGTAAAATAAACTATCGATCTCGTGATACTGACACACGGAGATTTGTATTTGTCCATGACTCCGTATCTCTTTTGAAAACGGGTCTGCAAGTGGATATCTGGGTATTTCCTCATGCCGTAGTTGGTATAAACAGATAAGTCCGAGAAAGACGGTGACCTCATAGCACCCCTCCTCCTCCCCGCCCCCCAACCCACACTGTCACACACACCAACAACAACAACAATGGCGGTAGCCAGGCTGATTCTGATCTTGTTCCAGCAGCTACAAATATTGCTACGACTTTTATACCAACATTTGCTCACAGAACACCAAGAACACCAGCTTCAACAACAACAGCAACAAGTTCTCATGCAGAGACGCAGCATGTTACGTGCGCATGAGCACTTGTTGACGAGGAATCCACCTCGGAGCAGAACCAGACGGGCAACCCGACAGGATTTTGCGTTGTCATGTAAATGCACAAGCCTATGTACAATATGATGTGTAAACAGCGATACATGTTTTGATGCCGATGCCAAGACAATATGGGGCCATCCTCGTGTGAGGAGGGCCTACGTCTCTGTCGGCCTCATTTGTCACTCTTTCACGTGAAGGATCCAGATTTGTGTTTGGATCAGCGTCTCTGTCCTCAGGAGGTTTTTCCATCTTTTATCAGAGAATGTGAGTGGATGGAATTAATGGTCGGATCATTCTCATAATGTTTTGTTTAGTCAAGCTGGCAGGAGTGATTGAAGCAGGACTCAGATCCAATTCCCCCATTTTTTTCTCAGTGGGGTCACTTCATTCATTCCTGCGTAATCATGATAAATGGAGCTGCCAGCAGGCACTTTTCGGAAACACAAGCTCCTCTTAGTGTTGCTCCGCCCGTCCACAGCATTTGTAAGTGTCTGTCTGCAGATTGCTGAGAGGTCTCTTTTCCTCGTTTGCTGCTTTTTTCTTGAATGGATGTGAAGCGGAGCGAGCCCGGCCATTCAGACGGTGATGTAAGAGACGGGAGGCCCGCATCCCTCCCACGTGGCGATGATGGAGGCTCCTGATGGATGCACCAAGGCCTCACTGATTTAGTGTAATCTCCCTAATGTCTGGGAATTAACTACAGCAAACACCAGGACATTACACTTCCTCAAGTTTAACATGCTCCCTTAAATGATGACCTGTCCCCAGATGTTAGCGCGACCTTCTGGTCCAACACCTGCTCAAAGCTCCATCCTTCCTCCCAAATGTTTCTCTTAAAGCTCCTCCAGCCCAGGTGTTCAAACAAACCTCCTCCTCCTCCTCCTGATGTAAAACCACTAAGTGACACCGGTTCCT
Organism: Scarus forsteni; assembly: GCA_036419115.1. Taxonomy (NCBI): domain Eukaryota; kingdom Metazoa; phylum Chordata; class Actinopteri; order Labriformes; family Labridae; genus Scarus; species Scarus forsteni. Next base: position 531,190 of record JAZDUH010000459.1, read on the forward strand.
CCACTTGAACTTGCATTTAATCAGGTGGCGAGGCTCCTTTGTGGTGGCGAGGCACTGATTAGATTTGGAGATTGAGAGCCATTACAGTGGGCTGCAGTGAGATAATGACTTAAGTGCTGTTTGGCCTTCCTTTCTCTACAGGAAGTGATTTATCTGGAGCTGCCCAGCGGGGAGCAGTGGCACACATCGATCATATCACCCGACGCTGACCCCATCAACAGTCGTGATCTATGTTTCTGTGAGGGGAAAGTGACCCGGTAAGACTTACAGACGATGATCCAGTCACTGCTGTCACTCGCTCTTACCTCTGTCATGATGGTACCAAGATGTTTGAGGGATGAGACTTGATCAGAAACACATTTGAAATGAAAAATACTGTATACTGCCAAAAGTATTCACTTACCTGCCTTGACTCTCATGTGAACTTAAGTGACATCCCATTCCTGACCCACAAACTTCAATATGACGTTGGTCCACCCTTTGCAGCTATAACAGCTTCAACTCTTCTGGGAAGGCTGTCCACAAGGTTTAGGAGTGTTTATGGGAATTTTTGACCATTCTTCCAGAAGAGCATTTGTGAGGTCACACACTGATGTTGGAAGAGAAGGCCTGGCTCTCAGTCTCTGCTCTAATTCATCCCAAAGGTGTTCTATGGGGTTGAGGTCAGGACTCTGTGCAGGCCAGTCAAGTTCATCCACACCAGACTCTGTCATCCATGTCTTTATGGACCTGCTTTGTGCTCTGGTGCACAGCCATGTTGGAAGAGGAAGGGGCCAGCTCCAAACTGTTCCCACAAAGTCGGGGCATGGAATTGTCCAAAATGTCTTGGTGTGCTGAAGCATTACGAGTTCTTTTGCCTGGAACTAAGGGGCCAAGCCCAGCTCCGGAAGAAAACCCCCACACCATAATCCCCCCTCCACCAAACTTTACACTTGGCACCGCCAAACCCAGACTGGTCCAGCAGATTGTCAGATGGAGAAGCATGATTCGTCACTCTAGAGAACGCGTCTCCACTGCTCTAGAGTCCAGTGGCGGCGTTCTTTACACCACTGCATCGACGCTTTGCATTGCACTTGGTGATGTGAGGCTTGGATGCAGCTGCTCGGCCATGGAAACCCATCCATGAAGCTCTCCGCACTGTTCTTGAGCTAATCTAAAGGCCACATGAAGTTTGGAGGTCTGTAGCGATTGACTCTGCAGAAAGTTGGCGACCTCTTCGCACTATGCACCTCAGCATCCGCTTACCTATCTCCGTCAGTTCACGTGGCCTACCACTTGGTGGCTGAGTTGCTGCCGTTCCCAAACACTTCCTCGTTCTTATAATCCAGCTGACAGTTGACTGTGAAATATTTAGGAGTGAGGAAATTTCACGACTTGATTTGTTGCACAGATGGCATCCTATCACAGTTCCACGCTGGAATTCACTGAGCTCCTGAGAGCAACCCATTCTTTCACAAATGTTTGTAAAAGCAGTCTGCATGCCTAGGTGTTTGATTTTATACACCTGTGGTCATGGGAGTGACTAGAACACCTGATCCTGATTATTTGGATGAGTGAGTGAATACTTTCGGCAGTATAGTGTATACTATTCATCTGCATAACTCAGAGGTGGCTTCACATTCACTGCCTGGCCAAAAAAAAGTCACCACCTGGATTTAACTAAGCAACCAGGTAGGAGCCTCCTGTTGGATAATTACTGCTTGAGTAATTATCTCTCAGCTGAAACAAGCTATTTAAACCCAGCTGATGCCATGAGCAGCTTCTCATTTCTTAAACAACCATGTCAAAGACACATCCTGTGGTCGTGGAAAAGATGTTCGTCTGTTTAAGAAGGGTCAAATCATTGGCATCAGGCAGAGAAAACATTTAAGGAGATTGAAGAAACTACTAAAACTAGGATAAGACCTGTCAAACACATTATTAAAAACTGGAAGGATAATGGGGAACCATCGTCTTCAAGGAAGAAATGTGGTAAGAATAAAATCCTGAATGATGGTGACCAGTGAATCACTTAAACGTTTGACCAAATCAAATCAAAGAAAAACAACAGTAGAACTCAGGAGTGTGTTTAATAGTGAAAGTAAGAACATTTCCACACACACAATGTGGAGGGAACTCAAGGGATTGGGACTGAACAGGAAGTGAATATTGCAGTAAACTGAAAGCATGTGATTGATGTCAGCTGTTTGAGTTCTTAAAGCCAAATGAAGTGGATGATTCTGCATTTTCATGAGCTTCCTGTAAAAAAAAAAGAAATGGGGACTTATTTTAACCAAACATGTATTCACCAGGTTCTTGGGAACTTAACAAAGTCAGCCCCTTCCTCTCCTCCGAATCTCCTCCATCATGCCTTTAACCATCGATTGTGATATCTGTGGGTGTCACTTCATGTATTGAAGACAGAGGATGTAAATTATCCTCAGCTTCCTGAGAATCGAAGAAAAACACTCATTAGTCTGTTTGTTTAACGAGTCACTGAGAGAACAAAAACCCACTGAAGATCCAATAGCCAATGTCAAGCTTCACTCTAATGGTTGTGTGTCGGTAAAAGAGCGACAAGGGATGTGTTGGAGAGAAGAGTAAAGAGATGAGGGAAACTTTAATTCACGCATTTAAGAAAAACATCAAGTCAAGTGCATATATATGAACATTTAATTGTTATTCAAAGTTTAATTCCTGCTTTTTTTGCTTCTCTTCTGTTTATACATGTATATACTCTCTGGGCCTGATCTAATAAGATCCAAAATAATGAGCGCTAAATAGTGTGTACAAACAAAAAAATTGCCGCCCTCTTTTTAGGAGGATTTGCGTGTGCTGTCACCATGGAGAGTTTGGGAGAGCAGGGAGGCTGTAAATGAAAAATTAAGCTTGAAGCCGTGGAGTTTGAGGCAAACACACCTGCGGTAAGTTTTTGGCAACATGTCATTTTGACGGACAAGATCGTCACTTTTCCCTCATGCCATATTTCTATCTGTCATTCTTAATTTTCCTTTTCTGATTCAATGAAACATAACCTAAGTGGCAGCATTCACATAGTTGCACAGCTTCATCATCAGTAACCTCTCATGTGAAGAGCAGTCACACAGTTACACACAGACTGAGCAGGTAACTGTTGCCTTTTACACACTGACTGCATCACACTCTCCACACACTGACAGCCTCTAAACTCTGTCCGTGTGTGGAGAGTGTGATGCAGTCAGCTCTGAGTGACAATCAGAGTGATTATGGCTATCAAGGGTTTTTTATTAACATAGATTAAATGACCTCCTCCATGATGTAGATCTCAAGGCAGAGATGATTTACTTTACGTGTGCGTCTTCATGGCACACTGGATCGTTCCTCTTTTTCCAGTCCTTCATAATGACTGACAGCCTCCATAATCTTTCTGCTTTTCATCTAAAAATTCAGTCAGTGATGGAAAATATTCAGTTAATGGGACCCCTGTTTGCCACCATGATCACAGCCTCTCGTTCGTAACACTGTGCCTTTTTTGCACCTGCTTTTCAACCGTACTAAATTCAGACGCAAAAAAACGAGCTCAATCACTGGCGGGTTTGATAAATCACATTGCGGTCGCTAAATGATCACATTTGCATCTCCTCCTCCCAGTTATTGTGCGTTCTGATGATCTGCATGTATTTTGCATATTCATGAGGGCAAACACGCTAAATGGACTGTATTAGCTATTTTGCTCATCTGACAGACACAATCCTCAGTGCACCCTGTTGGTAGATCAGATTTGTGCACGCTATCACATTTCCACGTGTTTTAATACATGCAACTCTTTAGTAGATCAGGCCATCTGTGTGTATCTAGTCTGTACTTAGAGAGTGAACTAAACTGGCATCAGATTCAACTTCAGCTTTAACTTTATTATAGTCCTGTGGGAAAATTGTTTTTCAGCAGCAGGCATCAGCACACAAGTACATGATGATACATTAAAAAATAACGGCATTAAGAAAATCAGGAAAAATCCAGAACTCAGGTGAAAAAGGACGGCACATAAACCACAAAATGCCAAAGACCAATAAATAGAATCAAGAATCAAAGCCCATAAAGTGCATTCAGTCATCAAATTGCTGTGCAGTAGATAAATAAACAGCGACTGAGAACATACAAGATTAAGCAGATAAAAAGAAATTCAATAAAATGTCAATAGATAGTCCTTGTATTTCTAACATACCTGGTCAATAAAGATGATTCTGATTCTGATGTCAAGACTTGAGCATAAATGCGAGGAAATAAAAATTCAACATATTGAGACCAGAGATGAAAAACTATTTTGGCAAAACTATTAGAAAGTTTTGAGAAAAAAAAAGTGAAATTGTGGATTTTCTCTAATTTTATGTGATTTATTATTTAAACTGTTTTTTGCACAACCAAACTCGTAATATGGTGACCAGGGGCCTCATGTACAAAGGGTGCGTACGCACGAAAACGTGGCGTACGCTCTTTTTCACAGCAAAGAACAGATGTATCAAGAATGAAATGACTGTGGAAACGTGCGGTGCCTCATGGCTGGCGTACGCACGTTTCTACTGCTGTAGCTCTTTTGGCGACACTTAGAGGTGATGCTGGGAAAGTGTTAAATGGGCTAAATAAATCTGAAAACAAGTATTTCTCAGAGACACAACGACAATTAACAGTTATGAACAATTAACACACCCACGTGTCTGCAGTTACATGAGTAAAAGTGGTGGAAAAAATACAGTTAAACACAACAGCTGATTTAGCAGTGTAAGAAGACGTAAATGTTACAATGCGAAGAGAGCGTGTGTTTGGAGATTGAGAGGATTTACAGAAAAATGATGACGATCATCAGCGGGATCATCAGCCATTTTTGGTTCCAGAGGGCAGTCCTCCTGAAACCGTGCGCAGAGCCGCAGCATGCATTCAACATTAAAGTACAATTTGCAGTGAAAGACGGCTTCCCCAATGTGATCAGAGCTGTCTACTGCACACACTATAAAAGAGCCATCACATGATGAATTTGTGTATGTCAACAGGAAACAATTCATTAGATCAATGTAAAGGTCATATGTGAGGTGCAAAAGCCGTTAACCAACATTGTGGCGAGGTGGCCTATTTTTTATTTTTATTTTTTTTAACAAAAAAAAAGAAACTAAACGCTGGCACTGTGCATGATGGGGACTTCTTGGTCAGTAAATTTATTACAGTAGTCTTAAAATAATCCTCATTATGTGCATTGAGAATGTGCGCCCCCAACTCCATCCCGTCTTTACAGCATCTTTACTAATCAGTGGTTGAAGTTTGTGACTTCCTGTTTTTTGTTGATTAAAATACATCTTAAGATCTTTATATTAAGCCCCTGATTGTCTCTGTGTGTTGTGTAGTCATCTTAATAACCCTGTGCGTAAAAGTGTGAAATGATCAGCCTCGCCTTTTCCCTGACACACTTCTGCGCTGATTTGCAACAACAGGGTTTGATCCATGTTAGTAGTTTAGAAAATTAATGAACAAAAACTGTAAATCAAGTTTACTGTGATATCCTATTTGATAATGTGGCATGTTTAAATTTAAATTTAAATTCAGAAGATTTTCAAACCAAATAATACCAAACAGCGTTTACACATGAACCTCTATCCGAGGGATCGGCAAGTTTGGCCTCGGGCCATATTTTTTCTTTAGAGTCACTTCATGTTGGGCCAGAACATAATCAGAGGTTAATATATACAGATGATGATTATTGTTATTTAATGCATAAACAAGGGAGTGACGAGAGAAAGTGGGAGCTCACTTGGATGATCGACTGGAACCCGTATTACGCACAGATTAAGAAAAAAAAAAAAATCACACCTCTTTACGCTGTTTGTATTATAATATCTGTTGTTTTATTTATTAATAATGTACCAAAATCTTTAATGGGATTTATTAGGCAGAAATAACAGTTTCCAGGACAGGGAATGCCAGATGTTTTTATTCATTAATTGTGATATTCAAGCTGAAATCAACTTTTAACGACTCTTCTTCAAAACCTGACAAATAATTCACAGCCAACGTTCATACAGACGTGTTTTTAAGCTTTTATTATTAACAGATCACTGTTGATCTGCAGCGGTCATCCGTGCGCAATTCAGCACTACCTTATGTTTATATGAGACACCGTGAGTGAGTGAACAGTCTGCTCCTTTCTGATCTGCTCTCAGATAAACTAACAAACATCAGAACAGACGATTAAACAAAGTTTTTGTCTCTGTGACGTCTTTCATCTCTTCTGCAGCGATCTCCCATCAGGACAGAGCGGCCGCTTTTCGGTTCAAAAGGAAAAAAAGGGGGATGCTATATGGCGACTTCAGCTCTGTCTTATGTGGATGTGTATGAACAAATAATGTGAGTTACACAAATACACAGGTATTTACCTTGGGGAATCGCCCACATGTGCTCATACCACCCCTGAGAGAGCAGAGTCTGTTCACATGGGGTGACTTCTTCTCCTGCACCCGCCCCCCACCCCCATCCCCCGTTCTGACCACATGGGCCTCAGCTTCACCCTGATATCGGACCAATTCCTTCATCTATGCTTGCGTCCCCTCTGACAGTCTCACATACTCTTCCACTTGCTCGTCTTGTATTTGTTGCTTATAATTATTTTATATTATTCCAATATATTATGTCAGGACAGCGTGCCAAAGAGGACGTTTTTGCGCGCCTCCACTTCAAGGAGTAGTACCTCAAAAGCACTTTCCATGAAATTCTTTATTAAGACCATCTTACTATTTTTTTTTTAAATTATTTTCTGATCATCCAGAGAGGGAAATCTCAAGCGCAGGGCTCATTTAAATGTGGTTTGTGTATGTATTTGGAGGCGTGGACGGGGAGGAGTCGGGTACTCAAACATGTGCGCTCAGTTCCACGCTGATGTAGGCTACAAATGACAAGTGCTTGGATTCATGCGTGCGCACAGATTCATACATCTGGATATTTTTGTGCGTACGACGTTTTCCTGATTTGATCGTACGCCATGTTCTAGTATGAAATCCACGCAAGTCTTTGTACATGAGGCCCCAGGCCTGCAGACCAGCCCCATGCCGCTGCTTTTGTGCAGCTACAGGTGAAAGATCGTAGCAGCAGGTGGGTGCAGCAGGTCGAGCTGATCCCTCAGTTTCTTCTACCTCTTTCTGTCTGCATGGTTAGAACAGAAGATTAACTTCTCACCAGGACAAACTAATGATGTGCTTGATCACAGGTAAACTGAGCTGAGTGATGGTGTGACACACAGCACAGGCCTCTCACATACATGAACAGGATCATTGCTGCAGGTGTATTCTCCTGATTGACCCCTCAGAGCTGAGCCATTAAGATGACTTATAGCACGACACCCTTTCGGCCAATCAGATGACGGGAGCAGCCGCTGCTTCCTCACTAATAAGTCACACTGCAGCGACTGTGCTGATCCCCTCTGTGGACTCAAAGGTCAGTCAATCGACCCAAAAGTTTATTCAGTAGAACTTTGGTGGGGTCAGGAGAGAGGGAGAAGCTCCTGGGGTGGAGAGTGATGCAAAAACAGACATCAGGAAGGAAAACTGGGCTCAATGAGCTGGCATGAGATTAGGAGTCAAGAGGGGGTCACGATTTCACAACTTCAACGATGTCTACAACTCAGTCAGTCCTCTTATTTAGTCCAGTCATGAGGGTTTTGCCAATGTAACGCTGATATATTCTTAATTTCTCATAAAACAGTAAAATGCAGTTTGGTGTCAAAGCTGCCCAGAATGATGACGTATAAAAGATGGTGGCGTGTGTTGTTGTGGTGGCTCTGAGCTCTGCACCAGTTCTGTGCGCACAAATGATGGAGTGCATGGAGCAAAACTCACACGGAGCTGCTGAAAGTTGTTTTTGCCTGCAAGTCCGACATAGCGAGTGATTTTCGGTGTACACACACAATAGGCCTATACCGCTGGACATGACGAGACCGCCAGGCTCTCTGCCCGGCTACTGAAGCAGCCTAACAAACTGGCATTTTCCTGACCAATGACCATCTGTCCTTCACAATCTGACGAAATGGACCTTCTGATGGCAGGGGATTGGTTTTCCATGTTCTGTGATGATTATTATGATAACCTGGCTTCACCCGCTTGTCCCAGATGCTGCAGTTGAGCTAGCGAGTGAGCTAACTATGCTAGCATTAGCATAGCTCCCTCGGAGCTCTAAGACTTTGTCAGCCTGCTGCAGGGGACTCATCCAGAAGAGTCTTCATCATAGCTGGGAACTTTAATCAGGCCTGTTTAAAATAGTTTGTGCAACATGTCAAAGTCTAAGTCAAAGTCAGCTTTATTGTTAATTACTTCATATGCTCTAGTCTAACATTAAAAAGGAATTGAAATTGCGTTCCACACCATCCCATTTTGTGCAAGTGTAGCATGTGCAGTGTCTTACAGAATATTTTGATTTCCTCACATGTGTTTCCTCATGTTTACAGCAAAAAAAATGTTTCTATCTGCACTTAAACCTTCTTCTGGTGCACTCATGATGACTCCAGGACTGAGGGGCAGATGTGACAAGACAGAGTTCATAATTCATCTATAGATTTACATTTTAAATAAGGTTATTTTTTTATTTAGCAGGAATTGACTGCAGTTTTGCCCACTATTTTATTTAGTACTTTAAAGTTCTTTGCTCTTGAAAGTTGCAGAGTAGAAAAATAAAAGATGCTTATGAAAAGAATAGTGTTGCTTTCCTTCACAATGACCTGTTTACAAATTTTCAAAAGGTATTCTACCTGCACTATAACCTACGTTCTTATTATTTTCATCAACAAGAAGTACTAGATGAAGAGTGACTCTCTTTAAGGTTTTATAATTAATTTCCCAGAGGTTTAAAACTTTTCTGCATGTTTTTGGACTTGAAAATTCCTCTGTGTTGTAAAGTTAAACAAATGCTTAGCTACAAAGTTTTGTAAAACAGTAAAATGTTTTGCCTATGGTTCATATATTCATTGTTGTGTGTTTTGGGACCAGTTTTTGAAAAATGTATTTTAAATATAAATTCTAAATTAATTGGCCGATTTATCAATAATTGTTTTTTTTTTCTGCCAAATATTGGTATCGGTTTTGGCTTCAAAAAACCCGTATCAGTCAACCTACCAGTCCCTGCAGCTTCACTCATCAGTGTAGCAGCCATCAGGCTCATCGCATCACCGCTGAAAACAATGGACCAAACAATCAAACTAAATCCCACCACTCCTGGTTTGATAGATAGATAGATAGATAGATAGATAGATAGATAGACAGATAGACAGATAGACAGATAGATAGATAGATAGATAGATTTGTCTAGACAGACAGACAGACAGACAGACAGACAGACAGACAGACAGACAGACAGATAGATAGATTTGTCTTATGCTGCGTTCACACCGCTACTTGTACTACCTCGGCGATCACTCTCCATTCAAAGTCAATGTACAGCCGCGATGGGGCGGGGCTAACCCTCCCTCGATGTGACAGCCGCGAACAAGACGATCACTTCACTGGTCGCGCGATGTCAAAGTTAGTACCCAAGACAGACAGTTATTCATTCGGACTACAGGGCGGATGAGTCCCGTCTAGGCGGAACTAATGTCAGTGAGGACATTAGTTCCACCTAGACGGACCACGGTAAACTCACAGATAATGCTGCTGCAGGGCATCAGCTGCAGTGTTTTGTGTTTGATAAGTGAGTGAAAAGGATACAGCTGGAATAATGTCTGCTTATACATCCTATTATATGATATATGATATGATCGTGGTGAAACTCGAGCGGACGTGACGTCACCGAGCGACGGCCGATGGTAGCGGTTACCAAAATGAGGTATTTATGGACGCATGACGCTACGTCAGTGGGCAACGCGATTTTGATAGCTGGGTCGCTTGCGGTGTGAACGCAGCATTAGACAGCAGTCACATCTTGTTCTGCGTGTGTAAACTGTTCATACTGAAGTCTGATGGCGGTCACATTTACATTAAAATTTATTATTTTTATGTAACCTTTATTTAACCAGGAAAACCTCATTGAGATTAAAAATCTCTTTTAACAGAGTGTCCTGGCCAAGACAGCAGCACATTAAACAGTTTTACACAAACACATGCAGTCATCAAACACAGAAAATGTGACTTCTCTTTTTTAATGTGTTGAATTCTTGTTTTATCGCAGCTTATTTGCTTGGATTGTCCACATGAGAAAGATAAAGTGCATCAGTCAGAACATCTGCAGCCAGATGTGTCCGACTCCAAGTCACTCAACATCGTCTTTAAAGTGTCCAGAGACACCAGATCTTTTAGTTTCAGGTCTTTTTGTAGATCATTCCAAACATGTGGAGACGCAAACCTGAACACCTTTTTCCAGCTCAGTTCTAACGTAAAATGTGAACAACCAAGCAAAAAAAAAAAAAAAATCAAGACCTGCAGTGTGAATTTAAAAGGAATGATGTTTGACACTTTTGTGCCCTTTGCATTTTCTCAAATATGCTGAAAACTGAAGTTATGAGCAATAATGTGAAAACTGTGAGTGCTCATAAATAAAAAGAAACACTGGATCCAGATCTCTCTCTATTCTGCTCCTGGGTTTCAGGGCTGTGAAACGTTGATGTGAACGTGCAGTTTATACGTTTGACCAAGGTTTTTAAATCCCATGTGCCTCCAGGTGTCAGCGCTGACTTAATGTTCACGCTCGTGAGTCCCATGAGTTCACCGTGAACTTGGAAAATGCAAATGCAGCTTTTATGAGCCAACAGTTTATGACACATTGGAGATGTGCACGTTTTTTGTGCATGTCAGGTGAATTAAAACAATGTTCTCAAACCACTTCACCCACCAATCAACACGGAATTTTTTTCTTTTTTCTTTGAGAGCTTTTGGTGCCTGAACATCACATTTTTATTCTTTAAAAGTTTATCAAAATTCTTACCATTTATGATATTAATATTTTTTCAAATATGTGTTTCTATCTAAAGATACTCTCCATTGAGGAGAACAAATGTTCCTCAACAAATTGTTATTAAAGATGTTTAAAGGATCATTTAATTACTGTTTTGAAACAGTTTTTCTCTTCATGTCAGTTATGTGTACATTTTTTAATTATTTCTTTGTTTTATTTTCTGGTCATTTTCTCTCTGGAGTCATTGGAAATACAATTTTTTTTTTTTTTTAATTGCGGTTGTATGCATTTTTTTTTTTTTTACCAGTTACTCCGAACTTCTGAGTAACTTGTTTTTCTGTTAGATTGCTTTTTTTAATTCCTTTTTCTGCACATTATATGTGTAGATAATGTTGTGTAACTTTAATATACTTTGGAGACTTCAAATAAGCCCTTTGGGCTTTTCACCTCTTCCTGCGCCTCATATAATTTGTTATCTTTGACTTTTGTGTATTTCAGAATTGTGCAAAATAACCAAAAATAATAATTAATAAATAAACTTCTTGCGGGAATCCCAGTTCAGCAAGACAAAACATGGTTAGTGTGAGTGCATTCTTTAACAGAAGGGATGACTGTAAGCTCAATGACCTTGACCTTGACCTTCTAGGTCTATTTAATACATTCTTCAGTCAAGGAGAACATGAGGAGCTGGGCCTTCAGGTGCTCTGCTCCACAGCTCTGGAACTCTCTCCCACCGGACATCCGAAACCGAGCGAGAGGAGCGGTGAATTGTAAGTGAGCACAAGAGGGAAACAGGAGAAAAGTCTGTAAATGCCCTCATATGTGAATTCTTCAAGCATGAAACACATTTTCTTAAGCACGACATTGACCATTTGTCACTCAAATGTTTTTCACAAAACACAATTTTTAATTCTTGTACATCACTTTTTTTTGCTCAGAAATGAGGCACAATAATCACGTCATAGTTATTTGTTTGTAGTTCCGTCTTTTTTTCCTCACTGATCAGACTTTTTTTCCACAATTACACAAATATTTTGATTGCAAGTAATACTCGTTTAGCTTGAGTTAAATTTCTATCTCTCAGATTTTAATCTTGTGTTTGTCATATAAAATTTCTTGTTTGATTCTTTTTGGCAAATCTAATTCCATACAAACAGACCATCCAAGGCACTGGTGTGTCACTCAAAAAACAGCCAGCCAATGAGGATGCATTCCGCACAGATCCCGCCCACTGGAGAGGCGCTGAGAAGTCAGTCAGCTCAAACGAGAAAGCTGGCACTGAGAACAAAAGTCTGATCAGTGAGGGAAAAAAGACAGAACTGTGAACAAAAGTGAAAGGCTGATTGTTTACACAATTACACAAATGTTTGGATCACAGGTAATATGTATTCATTTTTATTTTGTGTTTACAATTTAACATTTTTTGTTTGAGTCTTTTTGACAATCTAAAATCTAAGTCCATGCGTTTGGATGGATGGATGTCCTAAAGGAAGACCCAAAACCATGACCCCATGACCCTGGCTGCTGCCCAAAGGCCTGAGGACTCGTCCATGTCGAGTTGATACTGTAAGAACATGAGGGAGCTTCTTGGTCTTTTCTTCAGACCAGCAGCTGTCTTCAGCAGTGATTTAGCGCCTCACTCGGCTCGGCCCGGGGGCTCAATAGCACTAAAAGGCTCATCCTGTCTAATGGGGTTCCTCTATGACGCAGACAAGCCCCCCCCCCCCATCTCCCCACATACAGGCCTGGGCACACACACATTTACACACACACACATTTACACGAACGCACACACCTGCTGTCGTCCATTCATTACGGCCTGCACACTAATGAAGAGGCAGCGGGTGGAGACCACACAACGTTGTGTAACTGCTATGAGAAACGTCTCTCGCCATCGATCGGTCTCTGCGACTCGTTTACTTGGTGAGTGGGCGGGGTCGGGGGGGAGCATCACTGTGTTAACTCAGTGCTGTCTGATGTTTGGAGACGAACCTCGACATCAGAGAGTCTCAGGTGTGAGGCATGAACCTGATCCACGGTGAAGTCTGTCTGGACATGTGTGTTACACTTATGGGAGTTCACCACCACATTCATCCAGATATAAACAAATATAAAGAGGAGGAGACTCCAAGTCAACCAATCTTTATTTGTACAGCTCCAATTCATAGCAAGTGTAATCTCAAGACACTTTACAATAGAGCATAAAGCTCTTCATTTATGGATACACATACACTATGTTGCCAAAAGTATTTGCATCATGTGTTCTAGTCACTTCCATGACCACAGGTGTATAAAATCAAGCACCTAGGCATGCAGACTTCTTTTACAAACATTTGTGAAAGCATGGGTCGCTCTCAGGAGCTCAGTGAATTCCAGCGTGGAACTGTGATAGGATGCCACCTGTGCAACAAATCCAGTCGTGAAATTTCCTCACTCCTAAATATTCCACAGTCAACTGTCAGCTGGATTATAAGAACGAGGAAGTGTTTGGGAACGGCAGCAACTCAGCCACCAAGTGGTAGGCCACGTAAACTGACGGAGCGGGGTCAGCGGATGCTGAGGCGCAAAGTGCAAAGAGGTCGCCAACTTTCTGCAGAGTCAATCGCTACAGACCTCCAAACTTCATGCCTTCAGATTAGAACAAGAACAGTGCAGAGAGCTTCATGGACGGGGTTCCATGGCCGAGCAGCTGCATCCAAGCCTCACATCACCAAGTGCAATGCAAAGCGTCGATGGAGTGGCGTAAAGCACGCGACCACTGGACTCTAGAGCAGTGGAGACGCGTTCTCTGGAGTGACGAATCACAGGTTTGGAGTCTTGGTTTGGAAGTTGCCAGGAGAACGATACTTGTGGGACTGCATTGGCCCAAGTGTAAGTTTGGTGGAGGGGGCATTATGATGTGGGGGTGTTTTTCAGGAGCTGGGCTTGGCCCCTTAGTTCCAGACAAAGGAACTCTGAATGCTTCAGCACACCGACAAACCCCAAACCCCCCCCCCCCCCCCACCTGAAAAATAATTGTGGGAAAACACTGATTTTTGTAAAAATAGCACAACTTAAACAGAAAATCTACAGTTACCAACTGTAAAATGTCTATACTTGAAGTTACTGAAAGGTAAATAGATTAAAGGATTTTTCCCCCCAGGACCAATAGCAGGTAAGAATTTTTAGTAAATGTTTCTTTTCTTTGAGTGAAACAAATGCTTGAGTAAAAGTATTCTATGTGATAGAAATTCTTGCACATTTTTTTTATCTTCCTAATGAATTATCTGTAAAATTGTTAAAGATATAGTAATATAAATTTAAATACAGCAAGTTTACCGTAAATTAAAATACATTTAAAACGCTTTAGACAACAATATGATAATAATAATACTGGTAATAATACTTGGTAATGCAATGACAATGTTGTGTGTAACAGTAATGATATCTTGAATAAAAAATACAGAAGAAAAACTGTTATAGGAAATACAGACTAATGCTATAAATTAAAATAGAGTTACGCTACTGTAAGACATTTACAGTAACTTACTAGCATCGTAAGTAAGTTACTGTAAATTTACAGCAACCTTTTTACAGTGTGTGATTGGGCTGTCCCACTTTGGGCCGAGCACAGTCACTGTTGATTGTCTGATATCAGACTTTACATGAAGAAGGTCCAGATTTTGTACGTCAATTCTGAGGATAAAACTGACAAACAGACACCAGTAACCAACAGAAATGTGTACGTGACTGATGGCTAAGGGTCAGACCTCATCATCAGCTTCACCTGCACCTGGTTTTTACATTTTTCTGGATGAAAAAGTGACAGAGAGTGGATCTTCTTACTGCATGATTTTTGACATTCAAGGAACAAATGAGAGAAAGTTCCATCACAAAGCATAAAAACTGACTCTCCAGGCTGAGTCTTCTCACCCTTTACCCACCTGTCCCAAAGTTTTGGATAGCACTTGTTTATAGTTAAGACAGTGGGCTCTTTCTTTTGACTCTTCAGTTTGTTTATTACAAACAGATATCCCGCTCACTATGAGATGCACAAACAGGTTGTTGGAAAATGTTTTCCTTCACTTCATGCTGAATCTCCAAACAAAATCAACTTATACATCCAATTTAGATGAGACTGGCACATTTTTATTCATGTTATTTTGCTTGTTTAAGTGATTTTTCTTCACTTTAAAATCCTCAAACAATGAAAAATACACGTTTAGCTGTTTTATCTCCTTAGAGAAAAAATGCTTCCCTGGTGTGTCAAGTCCTTCAGGTGTCATTAGAGGATGTCTATTGACTTTTTATTGAGTCTCCTTTTATCTGCCTTACCTCACATGTTCTTCATTGCTTTTTATTTAGCTACTATTTTTCTGCATTTTTCCTGATTTCCGTAATGCCTGTATGTTTTGTACAATTCTACAATTTCATTTAGCAGACACTTTTGTCCAAAGTGACGTACAACACAAGCAAGAATTTGGACTGAGGGGAAAAATCTTAGCAAGTGCGTCAAAGTGCTGTTTTATGTGTTATCATGTACTTTTGTGATGATGCCTACTGCTAAAAAACAATTTCCCCACAGGATTATAATGAAGTTGAAGTTGAAGTTGCTGCCTCCCCTGGATGGGTGTGTGTTTTACATTCTGGCTCCAGTGGATGCAACATGTCAAAGCAGCAAACATTAGAGCACTGAAACTGAAAACTGAAACCACACCCACTTCCTGAGAGGGGCGTGGTCAGACGTGGTCAGTGGTCATCCATGAGGTTGTGCAGTCAAGCATCCTGCCCTTAACAAGGAGGGGTTAATAGTCATGTTTAAGGTGAAGAACTTTAAGAATATGTTGAGGGTTCGTCTCCAGGGTAAATGAGATGAAAAGGAGTAATTAAATTTGCAAGCAGCATTGGACGGGTCCTCGCTCTGTCGCAGGTCCCTCATGCCCCGTTGACCTCCATTTTGAGGGTTTCATCCCTTTTCATCCCTTCAAACAGCTCTGTTAGACTGATATGTGTTTCAGCAGCTCTGTCAGGAGCCTCAGACTTTATAATGACTGTGTATTACACACTCCATTTCCCTCCTTCAGTGAGTCATGTGACCAACTGCATGGAACTGTGACATCATCTGGAACTGCATTTGGAATTTTGACCAATTCTCTCTAAAAAATAAATATTTTAACAGCAAATTTTGTCAGGAACCCACCCATGTAAGTTGTTAAGCTATGGCACCTTTGATTTTTACTTCAGAGGCCTTACTGCCACTGTTGGTCCTGGTGGGTGCTGAGTTTTCTTTCCCCCTTCATTTGAATGGGAGGAGCTGCCAGGGCTTTTTTGGGGTTCACCGACTTTGAGGGCATTTGGAAACCATTTGAGAAACAACAAATTCCCACATAACTTTTGTTCATCAACCTCCTCTGTCATCTGTCAACTTTTCAAGCTGATACTATTTACAGCCTCAGAGGAGTGAATTTTTAAAAACTTTTATTTTGAAAGGCAAATTGCCAGCTTCCTCTTTGAGATAGGTCAGGGGTACTGGCACGTGATCTGTGGGTGTTGATGAGACCTACGTGTTGGTGTTGGTTTGATCTCTCTACGACATTACTAGTGGATGTGAGGTATGTTTTGCACCAAAGAGCACATTTTGGCATGTTGGGGGTTACATTTTTTCATTTTGTTAAATATTTCGCCAAGTCTGAGGGATGTGCCAACTACGTGGGTTTTTGAGCATGTTTAGGGGTTCAAAATTGAGGATTCAATGTCTGTCAAATGAAAAAAGATAAGAAGAAAGAAACGATAGGGTCCTCGCCCAAAGGTGAAGGACCTGAGGACCCTAAAAACGTGGACCTGTGATTCAGGCAGTGTTTCCTCTCTTTGGTTAAATGTTAAGATCATTGTCTTTCTGAGCTTTTAAAGCCACTAAAAGGCTCAAAATGTGCTCATATGAAGTGAATTCTGGTTTGATGGTTCCCTCTGGATGTGTCTCTGCCTGGTTTCCCAAAAACATCTAAATGCCCCGACTCTTGGCTCAGGTTTAGGAGCTGCTGTTTGAGGTAAATCCCTGAGGAGAAACCCACAGTTTAAGTTTGAAAGGATGAATCTGCCTAAATCTTTGCAGCTTTGTCAGCAGGGAGTGACATGCAGAGTGGCCTGATTCACAGTTTGAGTCTGGTGGAGTCATATCTGCAGGAAAGAAGCCGGTTGCGTAAGCTGAAGCCTGACAGTGAGTGGCGTTATGAATGAAGAGCCTGGGGAGTGCGTCACCGTGTAGTGAACATCCCTCCCCAGCAGATGGCCCCGCCTGCAAGTGCTTAGCTGGGAGGGTGGCAGGGTTGTTGGGGGGGGGGGGGTCTCATCGATCGGGCTTTTGAGATATAGCATGCAGTGTAACATTTTTTGGAAGGTTCTTAAAATATTTATTGCTGGTGATGCTTCTCCTCGGACACCGGTTTGCTTTGCCTCAGATTGAATTAATGACATCAATGCAAATTGGGGGTTGGGGGGGATTGGACAGTGGGGGGTAGCAAATGGTCCAAATGACTGGTGGATTTTGTGAATGGAGCACTTAGTGACTAAGGAATGACGTCAGCGCCCAAGCAGCGCCCCCCTGAGTGAGCCAGGACCGAACCAAGGCGTCCCATTGGCCCGCCGTGGCATCAGAGCAACGTGATTGGGCGCCGGCAGATAATTAAACACCTACACAGTCAATGCACAAATCCAAGTGGTGGGATATATAGGCTGGAGCATTGGCGCTGCATGCAACAGAATCAAGAGTTGTCCTGAAAGTTGAGAGAACTTACTGTGATTTTTATTTTGGGCAAAGAGACTCAAGAGATTTATATTCTTTCTATTTTTGTGCTGGGTGATTATCTGTGAAGGTAAGTGCTGACTTTTAAATTCTGGGGGCTGTACATTTATCCTGCATGTGGACGAAGAGTCTGCGTTTTATGTGATTGTGTTGGTAATGGGATTGAAGGGGGGGGTGGGGGTGGGTTGAGCGGGGTCAGCAGCTCCTGCTCAGGGAAGGTCCGGCTCTGCAGGAACATTCTTAAAAAAGAAGGACAAAAGTGAAGAGAAAATGTTTAAAAATAAGAGGAAAGAGAAGAGAAAGAGGGAAGAGATGGACGAGCAGGTTGGAGTGTGTGAGCGAACGAGGGAGAGAGAGAGAGAGAGGGAGAGAGAGAGAGAGATAGAGAGTGCTGGCAGCTCATTACACTAATGCACTGGTCCCTCAGGGAGTTGGCAAGCCTGGAGTCCTCCATCCCCTTTTCACCCCCTCCTCTCCAGCATTTGCAGGAGCTACAGGCTCTGGACCCCCCCCCCCCCCCACACACACCCACACACACCCACACACACACATGCACACACACACTTTTCCACCTGCAGACATGTCACTCTCCAGGACCTGCCCCGTGCTCTTGGATCAACGCTCTTGGAGGAACATTTTTGTTTTTTGCAGGAGGAGATGATGAGGGCTTTTATTTAGAAAGAGTTTAAAAAAATAAAAATGAGGCTGAGATGTTCCTCATGTCTCGAAAAAAGCAGAACAACAGGATCAAACAGGTGTATTCTCGTGTGTGTTCAGTGTGATTTTACCACTTCAGTGATGTGTGAGTGTTCTCGGAGCTGACGCTGAGATGTCTTTCTCACCGTGTAGGGGACCATGGTTATGCTGAAGATCTCCGCTTTCCTCGTTGCCTACGCCCTGGTCATTTGCCAGATGTACTGCTCACAAGCCGCTCCTGCCAGGTGAGGAAATTAACTTTAACATTTTACACTTAACCTTCTCATCCCTGCATGCATTTCACCAGACTTTAACAGATCCCTGATTTTAAGAGCAAACATCCAGCTGGAAAATGCAGGAGAAGCTTTGAATCAAGAAAACAATATTTGCAGAGTTTGTGGAAATATTCATGAGTGAGGAGAGACTGTAGGTCAAGGAAAAAGTCTAAAGAAAATAGAGTAACGTCAGCATGATTTATCAATGCTTTTTCATGACTCGTTTTAAACCCTCAGAAGCTTCTGAAAAAGGTTGTTGCATCTAAAAAACTGCAATTGGAGGCAAACATTTAAATGAAGTTCATTGAACCAGGTTTCATTCATGTAACTTATTAATTTGAGCAGAAAACTCATTTCAGTGCTTTAATTTTATCCGAGGAAAGTAGTTTGGCTGGTCCAGTTCTTCCTTTGTAGTTTGCTAAATAAATATTTAATCCACTTTTATGTATTTGTAGCCCTGAAAGATGCATCTCTTTAAATTTTCCAGACTTGTATCAACATGAGAATCCAAAATTCCCTAAAAAGGGTAAAAGCATGGATGCTCAGGGTGGACAGTTTTGATTTTGTCATGCATGTGCCTGTTTTTCTCAGTCCGCTCTGTTCAGCATTTTCCTCATTTTTAACCCTTTAACTCCCAGCTCAACTGTTCAACAATTCAGGGATATGTAATGTTTTTTAAAAAAGAACAAATCAAGTCATTTATACGATTCTGTCAACATTTCATGGAATGGAGAAAAGTACGAACAAGCCAAATATCAGATATTTTCTCGGTGTGTGATTTAAAGGTTTAGACAGATCATGTTTGATTATGGGTCAACATTAAAATGCACAAATATTTGGGACAAAATCTATCAGAAAAGGCAAAAATGTTTGTAAATAAAGTAGCGATAAAAAAAAATTGAAATAGAAGATACTGTGCTTGACACACAAAAATGTTTTGGATGAATCACAGATTTTATAGAATTAAATCATATCAGAAAGTGGTTCAGTATTAAAAATAGTTATGGTAATTCTTACAAAACCTTTAAGCTTTTTGAATCTTTTAATCCCACACAAAGAAAGTATAAGTTATTCTGGTTTGTTTGCAGTGTTTTCTGTATCCTTAAAAAAAAAAATACTTATTTATATTTACCATATTACATACTTATGTGTGATGAAAAAAGCTCGTTCTGGTGTTAAACCTGGGATATTTGGTGTAAAAGGGGCTGAAGAGGCAGAGTCTGCAGCGAGGGGGGAGATGGATGATCCATACGTCCCGCTCTGTTCCCATGAAGCCATCGATTTAGTCATAAATCTAAAGCGGCGCTCGGACGGGGCACTCTCCGCAGATTGTTTCCCTGCCTTGGCCGAGGGCCCTCGCACTCACACGTCATCCCTCGCAGAGCGGGTGACGTCCTCGCCAACCCCCCCCCCCCTGCTCACATGCTGATCACTGCAGCCAAAGACTTACCTCCTCTCTGACCTCCACAGACCGGGTTTAGAGTCCATGTCAGACCGAGTCACGCTCACGGACTACGAGGCGCGAAGGTTACTCAACGCCATCGTCAAGGAGTTCGTGCAGATGACAGCGGAGGAGCTGGAGCAGCAGGCGAGCGAAGGAAACAGGTACGAGGACACCAGCTAACTTTAGCCTGACTTTAGCTTTAACTCCAGCTCTGTTACAGCGTCTAACTTTTCCCCCTGTGGTCAGAAAAGCTAACAGATCAAGTTCTTCTGAAGTTTTCATTTGTGGTTCTTAAATTCAGAGAGAAAGACGAGGTTTCACCAGGCAGGTTTTCACCCAGGAGTTTGGAAATTAGAAATAATTATATTACGGTGGACTAAACACCCACAGCAGGGGGTGTAAATATATAAAAAACAAAATCCGTGAAGAGCTCAACTCCACCTTATGTAGAGGTACAGGCATAAAACATTCAATCAAACTTTAATTATAAAGCACTTGTCAAACAATAGATGTAGCATAAAGTACTTTACAAACATCTTAAAGGTTTAAAAATGAGAAAACACTGGAGGTTAGGTTAAAGTG
Source organism: Scarus forsteni (assembly GCA_036419115.1). NCBI lineage: Eukaryota > Metazoa > Chordata > Actinopteri > Labriformes > Labridae > Scarus > Scarus forsteni. The sequence goes on from JAZDUH010000459.1 coordinate 551,843, forward strand.
TATTATTAAAAATATAAAATAAAATAAGAAAAAGAATTAAGAAAATAAATAATAATAATAAATTGAACAATGAATTCAAAATTTAAAAAACTAGAAAATAAAGAAAGGAAAGATAGAAAAGAAAAAACTAAATAAGATAAGTTAATACAAAATAATAATAAAAGTGAGCTGTAATTAGAATAAATAAAAACACTAAAGGTAATTCAGGTAAAAGCTACTTATTAAGCTACTACTAAGTTACTTATCTCTTCTTCTGCTTATTTGTGACGCACAGTCGATCCAGAAAGTTTGCAGTAATCTGATTTAATATGAACAAGCACATTTACCTCCACTGGTACATTTTTTTACTTTTTAGATTTTTAAATCTGCAACTTTTCTTCAAAGTTGTTCTGATTAAAAATATGGATTCACTTTAGAGTTAAATGCACTTCTGATTTGTGGCATCACTTAGTTTAATATTTGATGACAGAACAAGCTGGCATCCATCTAAAGTCCCCATATAGATGACTTCATTTGTGTTCTAGTAGATAAATCTGTTTCACTCTCATAATCTACATATAAGCCTTTTTCCAGAAAAGAAATATTGATTATTAATTTATCAAAGTAAGACAACGTATATCTGATTCGTGTCCTTCATTCTTTCTGATGGATTCAATTAAAACATACAGACAAGAATTCATCCTGGAAAGTCACCGTAAACTTCCGAAATTATTGAAAAAGTCTGAGAGATGTTTGGACTAAAGATGAGGAGCTGAGGCAAGATTCAAGGTGGTGGGACAAAAACTGACAATATGGCAGCTTTCGTCATGATGGTCTGCCCTTGGCTATGCGTGAATATTTTTATTGAAAAGCTAAAAAAGAGTTATATTTAAATCCAATGCAGTTGGCAGTGTGAAGACCCAACCAGGCTGCGCTGATGTTCATAACTGCTGTAAAAATCTTCACTATTGAGTATTTATGTGGCTCCTGGAGTTTCAGCAAACCATCTAGTGGACACTCGAGGAACTGCAGCTTCTGTCACTACATTTCAACAAACAAAGTTAGCTGCAGCTCATCTCAAATAACTGATTTTGCCTTAAGCTCTGTCTCTTAAAGAAATACATATTATAGTATTGTTCATTTTGAATGTCACATGTCACATGAATGTCAAAAGAGTTTAATATTTTTTTTCCAACTTTATAGTATTCCACATTTTATAAACAGAACACAATAAATGAGGGAACATACCAAGAGTAATACAACAAAACATGGACGCCTTACAAAGACAAAGGAAAGAAAGAGAAATAAATAAATAATAAAAACAACAACTATATATATCTATATATATATATATATATATATATATATATGTATATATATATCTTTCTATCTATCTATCTATCTATATATATATATATATATATATATATATATATAAAAATATATATATATATATAGATATATTTAGATATATATATATATATATATATATATATATATATATATATATATATATATATATATATATATATATATATATATATATATATATATATATATATATATATATATGGAAAACTATTCATATCCAAAAGTGCATGTATCCTGCAAAGGGGCACCATTGCTTCATTATGTCACACTATACATCGAGGTGGAAACCTAACTGCACAGCATCTAGCAACGCACCAAGAATGGTAGAAGTACTTAGGCTGCGTTTACACGGCGCCGAAAACGTCAAATCAGATAAGTTTTCGTTGCGTTTTGGCCTTGCGTTTAGATGAAAATGTTGTGTTTCGTCTGAAAACGGGCTCCAGAGTGGACAGCTTTGAATACGCCCTCCATGCAGCTCCGTGTAAACCGGTATCAGAGCGTTTCAGAGTGAAACGCAGACATCACCACATGCGCAGTACTCTTTCACATGAAGGCTACACACACATACCAGGAACAACAACAGCTCCGGCCGTCTGCCGAGTAACGTGTGAGCCTCTTACCATGCTCAGTTTGTTATCCAGACAAATCTATCAAGACAGATTTGTTGTCCGAACTGATTTGTTGTCCAGAAAAGAAACTCCTGCGTCTTTGTGCGTCTATTCGCCATTATTGTTTTATGAAAGTTTTTCTTTCTTCATTCGTGTGTTGTGACAGCGCTGCCTCTCTCCAGACCTACACTGCCTGTACTGAACCAGCATGCACACTACAGCGGATTAACTCGTCTCCGAGCGTCGTCGTCTGAATGCAGAAGAACTCTAAAACGCAAAGGACAAACTTTGCGTCTTTAAGTCAGGAGTGTCCGTGTAAACGCAGCCTTAGATAGAAGTTTATAAACAGGCTCATTTAAGCTCATACAAGCACCTATAAACAGTAATATAAAAATGGATTAGTAAAGAGGAGATAAGCTGAAGGAAACGAGAGAGTAATACTAAAAATGGAGAGCAGGTATTAACACATTTCTTTAACATTTATTTTTAATATAGGGATAGATGAGCTCCTGTTACAGTCCCCTCTTGAAGCTCTCTTAGTGGATGTTTCTTTATGTGTTTGGAAAATTACTGCTCAGACAAACTTGAATAATTTAATCAAGAACTTTTGTCATGACATGGGCATCGCTCGAGTTTGACTTTAACTCCACCACAGCCTCAGTGGGCTTCAGGTATGTCTCATCTCAGGGTGAAAACAGACCAACTCCAGGAATAAAGAGGATTTTAATGTTCAGGTTAATGCTCTCTGTCCTGCATGGATGAGTTTGGTTTGAAGGGTCGAGTCTGTGCAGCCTGCAGGCATGTGAGCAGCATGATGTGGATGACATGGAGCTGCATGAGGATGAGACTGTTTGCTCTGTGGGCGTTAACAATGAGGGGGGTGGGGGGGGGTTGGTGCATGAGGGGATGGATGGCAGGTTCTCCGATGAGCATGGTGTGTTGATTTGCTCTAAGCGGCATGAGACTGAAATGCATGAGCGAGTGATGAGTGACGGGGAAGAGATGTGAATTTTCTGCATGTTCTCCTACGAGCCTGTTCTCTGCATGTCTTCTCTGTGTCCCCCCCCCGACAGCATGGACAGGCCCCTAACCAAGCGCTGCTCCAACCTCAGCACCTGCGTGTTGGGCAAACTCTCTCAGGAGCTGCACAAGTTGCAGACGTTCCCCCGCACGAACGTTGGAGCAGGAACCCCCGGCAAGAAACGCAGTGCGCCTGAGAGCGACAGCTATGCAAGCTACGGCGAGACGTTTGACAGCATCTAACCGCCCCCCTCCTCGACCCCCCCCCCCCTCCCCATTGTTTTCCGGATTGGCAAGTGCATGTTAATCTAATCTGCCTGACTGACATGAAGAGTTAACTGTAGCTGCAGCATCTTTTTGTTCTCCCCCCTCTCCTCTTTATTTTTGGCAGAGACTGATTTGTCCCGTCATTTCAGACAATCAGAGTTAGCTTTCATAAACGTGTTTAAGGAGCAGACATCCATCTTTGTTAGTGTGGAGTTGTTCGATGGCGTTTTGCTCCAGTTTGAGGGTTGAGACAGATCACTTAATGGAAGCATTAATAAATGATCCACTGATGCCACATCATGTTTCTTCTTCAATAAACGTATTTTTCTACCAGGAAGCCTTAGCTCACGCTCATTCTTGAAGAGTTTAACACTAGACTTGCAGATCAGACGGACCTGCCTGATTCTGAAATCATGCTTATCCGTCTTGTCAGCCTTCATTGTCCAACAGTTTCACTCGGCTAAACGCTTAACGGGCCAATCAGGGAAGAGAGGCGGGAGCTGCGGGCGTGATGTCATCAGGAAGTGGCTTGAAAGGAAGTGAAGTCACTCCCTGTTGTACAAATAATAGCTGTGTTCAAAATCGTTCCCTATCACGGATATAGTGCACTACAGAGTGTGTTCGCCATTTCGTAGTGTTGTTCGAATTCTCAGCAGTTAATTTCATTCACTATATAGTGCACTACAAAATACCCACAATGCACAGCAAATGTGAGTGTACATATGATGTACCCTATATTGTACTCCCGTATACCACAATGCAATGTGGTCGTGTTTTCTCCGTAGAAGAAGAGAAAGAAGGCTGTAAGGAGCTGCATTATTTTTAACTGTGAAAAACATTAAAGTATCTTTAACACTTTCGTAGCGTAGCTCTTTTACATCTTTTAGCGGATGTAAACAGCTTCAAAATTTGCTACCTATCCTTCTGAGTGCCCGGTTTGTTTACGTGAATTTTGGCGTGTCCACTTCCGTCACAGGGATTTCATTCAATGATCAATTTTTTACTAACACCTTACAAACATCCAGGATAAATGCAGTTACAAAAATTATAGAATTCAACAGGTACCTAATGATTAACATAAAATAAAATAAAAACGTCACAGGGATATCCACCTCATCTACTGACGCCATGACGTTCAGAAAATTTCAGTGTAGTGTCCGAAATCTTGTTTGGTCATTCCCTATGAAGTCCACTATTTCATTTACACTACATAGGGAATAGTGAGTGAGTGAATGAGTGGACGATTTCGAACACAGCTAATGAAAGCTAATGCCGGTTAGCCTGTGACCATCATGGGTACTCAGTTATACTTGGGGACATATGCTCTCCTCATAAGTTTAGTTAGTAGAGATTGTCCTTAATTATATAAAAGGCATAATTAATGTGAAACGATAGTAGGTAGTTAAGCTGTAGCGCCTAACTGTTAGCTGCTATTTTTAACTGCTACATCTGCTACGTCATAGCAGCGCTGCTTAATATGATTGGTCTGTGATGAGTGTTATGAGCCAAATGATCGTTCAATCACAGGCTGCTGCTGTTTTTGAAGGTTCTGTTCCTGAAAACATTTTCACGGGGCTCCTCCCCAGATGGATTAGTGAAATATTTACAATATGGAGCTGTTCATCTAGCATGTAAGCAAGGTTATTTTAACACACAACATTTGCACAAAACCCGACATAAAATGAGACTAAAGAGTGACAGTCTGTGAGGCTCGTCGAGGTTAAAGGTAAGCTCACACTTCAGGTCGCATCACCGTGCTGATTTACATGAACACGTGCAGAAATACTGTGCTAACTGCGAGGCCCACTCTCAGGCATTAACCCCTCGTTTGCTCTCCTGAAGCAGCGTTACAGCACAGAAGCGAGCCTGCAACACAGCCACCTGCGTCACCCACCGCCTGGCAGACTTCCTGAGCCGATCGGGCGGGATGGGCAACAGCAACTTCGTCCCCACCAACGTCGGCGCCAAGGCCTTCGGGAGACGGAGGAGAAACGTGCAGATGTGAGCAGCCCCAGACCTTCAGGAGAGACGGTACACCACCTCGGCTTTACTCTGATGTTTAAGAATTTGACTTATTTACAGAGAAAGACAAACATCAGAGCCTGAGACAGAAAGACAACCGCCTTTAACCCTTTAATTACCAGCTCAACTGTTTGGCAGGGGTCATCAACAAAAACATGTATAACATTTTAAAACAACAAATCAAGTCATTGTTTGACACTGTTAACATTCAAGAAAAGAGAGAAAACTGCAAACAAACCAAAGACCGGATATTTTCTTTTACGATGGAGGATTAGGGCCACGTTGAAAACTAAAAGTTGAAAAATTACGAGAACAAAGACGAAAAAAATTACAAGAATTAAGTCATCTTTTAGACCAAACAAGGAAACATCTACTTGGGTATACTTAGAAAGACATTCACAGATTCAGACTTTGCGGCTCAATAACTCATCAACAAAAGAACATAGTTCAAACTCGACCCCTCTTTTTGATCACAGTAATGAAGACTGTGAGCTATAAGTCCGTTTTCCTCCAAACGAGCTGTCATGCGAGCCAGACGACTTCAATTGGTCTCAATGCGCTGCCGCTGATAGCTCGGCGGTTTAGGGACCATGGGCAAATGACCATATTGGAGGAATGTTGTGAAAGAAATTCAGAATCTATGAATATCTTATTAAGTATACCCAAGTAGTTGTTTCCTAGTTTGATCTTAAAGATTACTTAATTCTTGTAATTTTTTGAGACACATTGTTTTTTGGCACTTTTTTTTCTCTTAAAGAAGAGAATTGATTGCAAAAAGTTTCAGATATCTGGGTTTTGGTTTTTATTTAGCAGAAAAGCAGCTTTAAGAACTCTTTTTTTTTCATGAGACACCTGGATCAATTTCTTCTAATGTTATATCCTGAAAAACTTGAATTTCATTTAAAAGAGTCTATTTTACCATCTTAAAAAGGGAGATACATCAATTTTGAAAGTGTCTTTAGACAGAAAGTGATTTAAAGTGAGGGACAGAGACATGAAAAGCATCTCAGACAACTTCATACCATCAATTCATGCTCAATTTATCTCAGTGTGAGAAGTTTGTCAATCAGTTACATTTAAGCAAACACACATAACTTATGAAACATGTCTGAACGCAGTAGAAAGATAATTATTGATCCACTGGACAATAAGGTAAAACCAAAAAAAAGTCTAAGAAAATCACAAAACAGTGAGTTAAGACGATGAGATTTCAATCAATCAACTTTATTTGTATAGCACTTTTCATACAGGACTTTGTAATACAAAGTACTTTACATGGGGAAAAAAAGGATTAAATGAAATATCAACAAGTGAAATAAAAAGCAGAAAATTACGTAATTGCATAAAATGAAAATATAAGACCCCCCTCCACCAATCCACATTCAATACACACGCTCACTTACTCAAACACACAAAAACAATTCTGACAGAAAGCTAAATAAGAGGACTGAGGAAACACTATCTTGAATCAAAAATGAAGAAACACAGGAGCTAAAACCAAAATGATATTAAAAATACTAGAAAAATACTAGAGGATAAGTAAATATGTGAATAAAGAAAATAATTAAAAGTTAGATAAATAATATGGTAAAATGAGAAAGCGTAACATCAGGTGCATAACAAAATCAGCTAAAATAGGAGAACAAAAGGAAAAGCATTACACAAAGAATACATTTCCAAGTTATAAATCTGAACTGAAATTTAGAAATAAAACAGAACAAAGGGGTTAAAATAAGTTAAAATATAATGTAAAATAATAATAAATATAATCATATATATATATATATATATATATATTTATATAATAAAAACAACAAGAGGGTAGAAAACAGTTTAGTAAATGAGCTTGGAGAGTTTTTTGAGATGAAAGAGTTTTTTTTTTGGAAATTTATCATACTTTAAAAACATTTTAAATCTAACCAGAAACATTATTATTCTCCACTTTCTGACATTACCATTAATTAAAGCCACACAAGATAAAAGATGGAAAATAAAACATCATCTTTGGTCCTTAGATGAAACCAAGATTCTAATACTTCATCAGACACTGTTTCTGATCGGTGTCGTGAAAAATGAACATTTCTGATTTGAAGTTAAAGCATGATCATGATTTTTGATTGTTACAGGAAAGGTCACTTAATCACAGTGATGTTTGCCTCTTGATCTTCTGGTTCACACATGAATGTTAAATGAACTTTATCTATCTCTGGTTTTTGTCTTATGAATGTTAAATTAACCCTTTAACTCCCAGCTCAACTGTTCGGCAGAGGTCATTAAATTCAGGAAAATTTAATGTGTCAAATGAACATAACACGTCATTGTTTGTTTCTGTCAGTGATTTATGATACAGAAAAAATTATAGACATTGGTATTTTCTATGTGGGATTTAAAGGTTTCAATACTTGGCTGAACCATTTACTGATGCTATGATGTATAGGAACATATAAAGTTGCTTTTTTTTAAATAAAATTTTGTTTTGTATTTTAGGCTATTTTAAGATCTTTTATGGACACTTGTATTGTCTGCTGTTTGTGATTTTCTTTGTTCCCTGAAGTTTTACTGGAACCAAACAATGACTTGATTCATTTTTTTTTTTTAATAAATATCCCTGAATTTATTATGACCTCTGCCAAACAGCTGGAAGCTGGAAGTTAAAGGGTAAACGTTGTGTATCTCTGGGTTTTGTCTTTTAAAGACTAAATAAACTTTTTGCATCTCAGTTTTTTTTTTCTTTTAAAGCTTAAATTATCTTTTTGCATCTTGTTTTTTTTTTTGTCTTTTAAAGGTTAAATTAACTTTTTGAATCTCAGTTTTTGTCTCTTAAAGGTTAAATCAAATTTTTGCATCTTGTTTTTTTTTTTGTCTTTTAAAGGTTAAATTAACCTTTTGCATCTCAGTTTAAGTCTTTTAAAGGTTAAATTAACTTTTTGCATCTCGGTTTTTTATCTTTTAAAGCTTAAATTAACTTTTTGCATCACAGTTTTTTGTCTTTTTAAGGTTAAATTAACTTTTTGCATCTCAGTTTTTTGTCATTTTAAGGTTCAATTAACCTTTTGCATCTCGGTTTTAGTCTTCTAAAGGTTAAACAACTTTTGAATCTTGTTTTTGTCTTCTAAAGTTTAAATTATCTTTTTCCATCTCAGTTTGTTTTCTTTGAAAGGTTAAATTATCTTTTTGCACCTTGTTTTTTTTTTGGCTTTTAAAGGTTAAATTAACTTTTTGCATCTCTGGTTTTTGTCTTGTAATGCTTAAATTAACTTTTTGCATCTCAGTTTTTTGTCATTTTAAGGTTAAATTAACTTTTTGCATCTCGGTTTTAGTCTCTTTAAGGCTGAATTTACTTTATGTATCTCTGGTTTTTTACTCTTTAAGGCTAAATTTACTTTATGTATCTCTGGTTTTTGTCTTTTTAGGGTTAAATTTACTTTTTGTATCTCTGGTTTTTGTCTTTCAGAGGTTGAACACCGACAAGAAAACACCAGAAAAATCCTGAGAACAAAAACCCAGAAAAACAAAGCAGAGCGTAAACAGTGAACTGGCCCTTTATCCACCCTCACCTGTGTGGAGACAGAGCAGGAGCAGAGCGACTCGGCCCCTCACGTCCATCCTCGTAGCCTCACCTTTTGCTTTCAGCAGAGCCAGAAAAAGCCCAAAAAAAGCACTTTAGTTTCCGAACAGCTCCTCCTCTTTTCTACATGCAGTCACCTGAGTTACCTCGTTAGAGCACACCTCCTCATCCACCCCCCACCTGTTCTCCAGACGGACGCCATTACAGATCAGCCTATAAGCCCCGCCCCCCTCAGCGGCTGTTGTCTTGTGCCTGATGAACAATTTACATGAACATGATTGTACAGTTCTGAGAAGAGCCGAGCGAGGACGGAGAGAACGGCGACAGATTAATATTGTAAAACGATATTGTGAAAATCAAATTTCAGCAAGATTAAAATGTATTTTAGATACACTCGGGCCTGGGGTGCTTGTGTTGTTCTTCAGAGTGTTTGAGGAGAGGCTGATGAAGGTGAAGTGATGAATAAACACTCTGTCTCCACCTGAGGAAACATCCACACCAGCTCCATCCTCACATTTACGTGTTCAGGGTTTGTCTGCAGGTGTGAACATCTCATCAGGTCCATCTGTGAGTGGTGGTGTGATGGTGAACGTCATGGTTTAAACACTGCATGGTGAAGCTCAATAAAGGCAGAAAACCTGCAGTCAGACTGGTTCTTCAGCGTAAATGAAATCTAAACATCCTTACACCAAACAAGTGAAACCACGATGACTAAAGAGCATTAAAGTCTCATTCAGCAAACACTTTAAGACCTGAAACAGACTGTGGATCAGCGGTAGAGTCTGACGTGTCTTTAAAATGATATCAAACCCAAAGTTCTCCTGATGCGTCAGTGGCTATGTTTACATGTAGCCAGTAGCAGTAACCCAGTATTGGGTCAATCCTTCTTTGTCAATCTCACCCCTTCACAGTGTTGGGCACATAACTGAGTGACTAACAGAATTACTCCTTAATAAATGTAATCAGTTACCAGGGAGAGTATCTGATGCGTTACTTTTTTTAAAAAGCTTTTTCTGCTTGAACTGTGTGTCTCCATCTCTGTGTCCTTCCTTGTTACCTGCTGCAGCAGCTCTGACATCATCAGCGGACTTCTCTGTGTTTTTGGTCACTAGATTTTAGATTTACTAACAACAGACTAACACTTTGCTTTAGGACATCATGTACACTTCACATGTGTGTTTTTGCCTTTTACTTCTTTTACTTCCATCCTAAAAAAAAAAACAAAAACAAAACAGTTTTAACTCCACAGACGCTCCAGACTGACTGTTGCTGCAGCTAGCTGTGTTGCCAGGTTTTGTGATTGAAATAAGCATTTTAATGAGAGGAACCTACAAGAAGCGTGTTTTAATTCTTATCCATGTTTAACTTCTGAATTGGGTTTATATTGATGGTTTGGGGGAACAACAAGTCCAAATGAACAACTGCACTATTGGAACAAGCCCGAAAAAGTGCAACCTACAACTCCAAATATACACATGGAAGTTAGAATAAAACAAAGCTGAAAGTTGCTTATAATAAGAAAACCTGACAACTCGTTTTCTCATCTGTCTGTTAGCGGTGCAGCTTCTGTCTGTGTTTGGAGAGTGAGGCAGGTCGGATGACAGCTGCTTGACATCGGTGCAAAGTAACACGCCACATTTCACTGTTGGTAACGGTGACGGCATTGTAATGTTTAAAATAGTCATCAATTAGATTACTTGTTACTGGAAAAAAATAACGGCGTCAGTAATGCCGTTATATCTAACGCCATCACTCCCAACACTGCCCCTTGATTACTCCCTTTCTAACTCACATATTCAGTTATGTATATTGGGACATTCCCATCCAAAGGAACATTAATTTATGTTCTGCACACATTCTTTTGAGAGGAATCTAGATCTTTTAGAACAGGAAGTACTTGTTAAATGGCACAGCTCCATTTGGTAATTTAATTTAGATCCTCTTTTTGTTATTCTGGTTAAAATTATCTGTATGTCCAGATGGTAATCAATGCATGATATGTTCTTAAAAAAGAGAAAAACAGCCGCTGCCTACAGCAGGAGTAAAACAGGGAAAACACCAACCAATCACAGCCACTCATTCTGAATTTATTAAACCAATCAAATCCCATCACTGCCGTTCAGCTCGTACATTTTGCTGGCGTGCACGGACTCTGATTCAGTGTAGCCGAGCTGAGAGGGATCCAGCTACACTGGAGAATACTTACCTGTCAAGTTTAGGCTTTGAAAATAAGGGAAGCCCGTCCCACAGCCATCCCACAACCCCAACCAAGCTCCAGTATCCCTCACATTTTAAGACAGGTGTACAAGAAATCTAAAATAAACACTTTGTTTTTCTTGGTTTGTTCTGTTGGCTCTGATCTCACGACAGCTGCCACACAGGCTACTGCAGGTGGACGTTCTCACAAGGCTTTTTCTTCTTATTCGGTTTTACGGCAGTTGGCATGCTGGGGCATTACCGCTCCATTCAAGCGAAAGATGGAGCTCAGTTTGGAGAGGCAGAGGAATGTTTTCATTATTATATCATCACACAGCAGATCTGCAGGAGAATACTGATACAGGAGGACGGCGGGGAAGAGGATAAAATACGTAAAATACTGTAGTTTCATGGCCGAAAGGGGAGACTTGACAGCTATGTGGAGAATGGCAGAGGAACTATCTATACCCTGATCAACATCGGGCTGTGAGTACTAACTAACTTTACATGTTTGTTTTTTAAACTTAACTATGATAATGTTTTGGTGTTTTCTTACTTCTGACTGAGACATGACTTGGTGTAGTGTAAAACATAAACGTTGTGCTGAGGGTTTGGAGTTGAATCAGTCTTCTGGTTGTGAATCAGTGGCGCTCGTGCATGTGTGCAGGGGGAGGGGCTAGGCGGAGCCCTGAGGAGATGCTACATTCAAATTCATGCTAGTTCTTCAAAATTACAGACCCTAACTTTGATGGAGAAATTGGCAAAGAATAAGAATGAAAACGACTGACACATGCTACGGGCTGATCGTTATCCTCTGTCATGACATCATGATGTTGTCTGTGTGTCACTGTTTTGATCCCGATACCATGTACACAGGAATAACCTGGTTTCCTCCGCATGTAAACGGGTTATTACAAATGTTTCAGAACTGGAATATTGACTCCTTGTACATGTAGCCAGTGGCTCCGTCATGTGTATGAACAGGTTGGTTTAGCTGGAGGAAACATCCTAAGAGGTTTGACTGATCTGACATCGAAACAGATGATTGACAGACAGCTGACGTTCTCTGGTCCTAAAGTCTGTCTGGAGTCAGAGCAGCTCTGCTGATGCACAGCTGAAAAAAAAAACAGTCAAGAACAGGAGCGGTGAGCGTTTCCTTTGTCAGCAGCATCAGATGTTTATTGTTGGAGCAGAAACATTCAAACTACGCCCTAATGTTAGAGCAGTCTGCTTCAGCTGGACCTCGGAAAGTTCAAGGAAATATTAAATTAATTCTAAAGCTGCATGTTTGACAAACAACTAAAGATCACAACACTGAGGAGCAGTAAGAAACTTCACCGAGCTCCAACCAGGGCCAACCAAGGCCAATCAAGATCAAACAGTCCAACCAGTCCACCCTAGGCCAACCAGGGCCAACCAAGGCCAATCAAGACCAATCAAGACCAATCAAGACCAACTAGTCCAGCCAGTCCAACCAGGGCCAACAAAGGGCCAACCAGGGCCAACCAAGAGCCAACCAAGGGCCAACCAAGGTCTACCAAGGCCAACCAGGACACCCCAGGGCCAACCAAGGCCAACCATCCCTAAAGTTTTTTCCAAGAGTGACTGAGCTGTGATGAAACTTTTGACTAATCAAAATGTCAGAGATGTTTTTCAGCTCTGCTTCAGTCCAGGGAGGTTTTTCCTGAGTAGATGTTTTCTTTCAGTTTCATGGAGAGGAAGATGATGTGCCTCACTTACTGACATCACTCTGGTATGGAAGCCTGAAGGACAGCTTCAGCCTGGAGCAGCTGCCTTAAAGGAACATTTATGTTTGTTTTAAAGTCATGGTCCAGACCACTGTCCTGATCCATTAAACCGAGGGAAACAGGCAGTTTGAACTTTAATCACTGAGACCTCAACCCTCCAGGTTCTCCTTCTTCTTAAACTTCATCTTCGCTCTTCACCCTCATCTCCCTTGCAGAGCTCGGAGGTCCTGCTGCTCTTACAGCTGAGCTCCAACAGATTGCAAGAGAATGACCTCCATAGGGCTGCATCAGACCTCTGCAGAGTCTCTGGACTTTATTAAATATAAAGATGTTCTGCAGAGAAGAAGGTTTAATGGTGTCAAAATGGTTGGACTCAGAAGGTTTGGGCTCACGTTGTAGATTCTGTCTCCATCTTGGGGAGTGAATGTGGACTTTACTTATTTATCCATTGACATTTTTCTCTGTCTCTTTTATATTTTATATTATATTTATTATAAAATACCTGACTCAAAGGCTGTGTGTTGTACACAGATGGGGATGTGCTGAAACTGAATAGCAGAGTTTTTTTAGTGAAATATATTTTTACTGTTGTTGTTGGGAATGATTGAATGACTGGGTTAAAGGAATTCAAATACAATTGTTGATAAATAAATACAAATTTAGACAGTCCTCATCAGTAAAAGAAATCCAGATTTAGACATAAAATTAACAACAGAATCATAAAATACATTTAAAAAAGTGACCTGATGAGCCAAAGTGATGATGGATGTGGTCTTGAGTCATAAGTCTGGATTAACGAGGATTTGTCGATTTAATATGAATTTCCATTTTACAGAAAAGAGCAACAAGAATTATTATGAGAAGTCAATACAGAGATCCTTCGAAGCACGTTATTTGTTAAACTGCAGTTGTTAAAATTCAGTGAGTTAGTAAATCTCAGTGTGCTGCAGATGATGTACAAAGCTCATAATGAAATTTTACCAATCAACATCCAGAACCTATTTGAAAAGAGATAAAGTTGCTATAATTTAAAAGGATTTGAAGTATTAAAAAAAAAACAAGATTCAGAACTAAACGGAAGGAGAGCTGTGTTAAGCTGTGTTCACGCCGCAAGCGACCCAGCTACCAAAATTGGGTGTAGCGTCGCGCATCCATAAATACCCCATTTTGGTCACCGTTGCCGTCGGCCATTGCTCAATGATGTAATGTCCGCTCAAGTTTAGCCGCGATCATATCATATATCCTATCATAGGATTTATAAGCGGACATTATTCCAGCTGTATCCTTTTCATTCACTTATCAACCACAAAACACTGCAACTGATGATGCAGCAGCATTATCTATGAGTTTACTGCGGTCCGTCTAGGTGGAACTAATGTCCTCACTGACTAATGTTTCTCACACAAACATGGATTGTTACCCTGTAGTCCGGATGAATAACTGTCTGTCTAGGGTACCGTCACACATGCACGCACCACTGATTGGCTGATGCCGCACAGCCACACAAGACATCGCCTGAAAAGATCAACTTTTTTAACTTTGACATTGTGCGACAAGTGAAGTGATCATCTTGTACGCGGCAAACTCATCCCGGGAGGGTTAGCCCCGCCCCATCGCGGCTGTACAATGACTTTGCATGGAAAGTGATCGCCGAGGTAGTACAAGTTGCGTCCGGTGTGTACGCACCTTTACAGTGAGAAGAATCAGCTTATAGAAAAATCTGAAAAGAAACCAAAGAAGTTAAATCAAATTTTATCTTCAAAAAAAAAGAATCAAAGTAAGTATGCTGAGTTAAAACAGGGAAATGTGTTTATCTAAGTCTTATGGTGTGGCCATACCGAACGCGAATTCACAAAGATGTGCATCTAGATTACATACAAAGTCAATGCAAAGACGCGTTTGGACGCAGATTCGCCCCAGGCGGCACGTCGGACGCATTTGGCGCGGCGCGTTTGGAGCGTCCGGCGCGTTTGGGCCGTCAAACGCCTCGACGCTCGAGTTGAAAATATTGAACTTTCAACGCAACTTTGCGTGACGCTGTGGCGCGGCAGCCAATCAGCGATGACAATCCCCCCGACGTCATTGATTTGATGACGTGTGATGCTCCAGTCACCTGCTCCTGCTCAAACCCCTCTGAAAGATGGAGGAGAGGTTTATCTGCGCTGTTTGCTATCATCCGGAGCTATACGATTCGACGTGTGTACTCTACAGAGACCGGAACAAAAAGGAGCAGATTTTGAAGGTAAGTTCTGTAAATATTCGTTTCCAGCTGGATTTGCCTGCACGGGTCATCACTGAGTCCGACAAGCTCCGGCTCTCTACTGCGCCTGTGCAGTGACGCGCGTTGCCTCTCAGTTTGTCAAAATGGTCCAGCGTCCAGCCTCGGGCGTTACGCGCGGCGCGCCACAGGCATTACGCGCGTTTAAATTCGCCAATTCGCGTCCGGTGTGGCCTTAGCATAACTGTGTTTGTTTTGTGGGAAAATGTGAATTAGCATGAAAGGGACAGACTTTATAAGGTTTCTCTTTATTCTGCTCCTCCTCATTCTTGTTGTTAGTTGTTTTTTTTTTCATTGTTTGTATTGCATGTTTTATTTACTAACAGACTGAAATAAAGACCTAAAAAAGAATGAGACTGACTGATCAGCAGAGCTGGAGCACGTCCAGGTGGTTTCTACGTGGACGATGATCAGGAGGTGAGGAGGTTTAACCCAGAGAGTCGGTCAGACACCAACATTTCTTTTATTACACCGCTTCAGAAGTTTCACCAGCTTCAGCATGTTCAGATATTTAACAAACTCTTCACCTTTAGGCTGTGGATGTTAGCTAAAGTGAATTATGATGCCATCATTTCTCAAAACAGAAAACAAACATTTTACTCCACATGTGGACGGTTTTACATCCTAGAATCATCCATTTAATACCTGAAGCTGAGCTGGGAAACTCATTTCAAGTAGTCAGTTCAAAGTTACATGGTAATATTACTGTAAGTCCTTACACTACTGAATTACTTTTAATTTACTTTGGTCAAAATAACAGAAATTCGGATTTGTCATTTTAAATGTAGCTCATTACGCTCAAAAAGCTCATTACACATCCAGTGAAGGGGATGTGGTGGCTGTCTGACTGAGTTCAGCTTAAGGCTAAAAACAGTACAATATAATAGACACATTGATGCTCATGGCACAATACAAGACACAATCATAGTAAAAACAGACAAAAGGTTAAACTCCGGTAAATTGTGTTAGAGATACTGTAACTTTAGGCCTAGAGGAGAACTTTTCTCCTCTGCTGCTCTCAAAACAAACAAAAAGAAAAATACCCCTTCATTTCAAGTTAAATTAAAAATGCATTGTAACTTGCATTACTGACATTTGTACCAAGTAAAATATTACTGTTTTTTGTCATGCCTTACATTACTACGTTACAGTAAAAAGGAATGCATTACAGTAATCACATTACTTTTGTAATGCATTACTCCAACACTGTTGATGATGATCATGGTACAGTTTTCCATTTTTCAAATATTACAGACAAGTTATGAGATATCACTGGATATTGGACCAATGATAAATATATTTCTATATACAGTACTTATTAAATTAATTGGTCCACTACCCAGAGTAAGGTTTATACCACAGCTACTAAATAAACAGCACTGATAGTTTCAGACATCATTTTTTCATGTTTGTGTAATGGTTAATACTCCAGTATGTAGAAGCTCTGTAACTGAAAAGATACTTAAAGGTGCAGCGTGTAGAAATTGGCATTTAAGTAACATCTAGTGTTCAGATTTTGGAATGAGCCCATCTGTTTCTAAAACATCACATCACCAAGAGCCGGTGAAGACCAAAAAGGACTGTGAACAGGGCATCATGTACAACAGTTACCAGATGAGGGTTTTTCATTTATATTTGTAAATATTATTTTGATAGATTATAGGTCAGTTAAGGTGATGATTATAGGTTTTGTAAACTTTTGTAGACTCATTTTTGACCCCAAATCCCACCCGTAGACAACACGGCTGATCGTTATGTCAGCCTCCACAGAGGGGAGACCTGTGGTACATAGATGTAAAAAGCTTTTTCTGACTTAATAAAAAGAAAATTATAGTTTTATAAGGATGGTTGTTCACCTATTTTGACGGACTTTGCATACAAATAGAAACATTATATCCTATATTCGGTATTTCTGTTCAGCAAAATGCTGCCAACTTCTACACACCACTAACCTGACATGCCAGATGGACAGTTCCATAGTGAAAATATTTCACTAATCCATCTGGGGAGGAGCCCTGCAAAAATGTTTTCAGGGGCAGAGCCTTCAAATACAACAGCAGCTTGTGATTGGATGATCATTTGGCTCAAAACACTCATCGTGGACCAATCCATATCAAGCAGCGCTGCTGTGACGTAACATATATAGTGGCTAAACCTAACGGCTAACAGTTAGCCGTTAGCTGATACGGCTAATGGCTGACAAGGGCAAACAACTGTAAATGGCCGTCAGGTTAGTGGTGTGGAGAAGTTGGCAGCATTTTGCCGAACAGAAATACCGAATATAGGATATAATGTTTCTATTTGTATGCAAAGTCCGTCAAAATAGGTGAATGATCATCCTTATAAAACTATAATTTTCTTTTTATTAAGTCAGAAAAAGCTTTTTACATCTATGTACCACGGGTCTCCTCTCTGTGGAGGCTGACATAACAATCAGCCATGTTGTCTACGGGTGGGATTTGGGGTCAAAAATGAGTAGTGGCTAACTGTTGTTAGCTGCTACGGCTAATGGCCAATTGAAAAAAAATACAATTATTATTACCCATGAATTTTCAGATTTGCTATTTGACAAAAATGAATACGACAGATGGTCTGATAAATTTGTTAAGCTGTAAATACTGTAGATTTATTCATATATGTTCTTCAACCGGTCACTTTTCCCCACAACAGGGCAGATAAACATTATCCATCACATAAGCTCAGCATGTCGTTCACTTTGTCCTGGAGTTTAGGTTAAGCTCAGTGTTTCCAGATTAATCAAAGAGCCTAAAACAGCAGCGTGGAGAGAAGAACAAACGATGAGGACAAAAAAAACCCTGCTGCAGTCTCTGGCTGTAAGTTTGGAAATAGAGGGGATAATGAGCCCACTCAGTCAGGGTGAAATTGAAAAGCACGATGCTATACGGATGGATGCCAGGAGTGCGCCGGAGCAAACACAGGACATTTGTCACAGTTTACGTCCCACGGCGAGCACACAAAGAGCGTCAGGACGACAACGTAACTCTGTTAGATATCTGGTGTGGTTTGAACGCAGAGAGTACGAAGCATCGACAGTGGATTAACTTCTGCTGATCTGTGAGGGAGCGTGTTAGAAAACGGAATCATTCTGAGCAATAATGCATTACAAAAGTAATGTGATTACTGTAATGCATTCTTTTACAGTAATGTAGTACTGTATGACATTACAAAAAACAGTAATATTTTACTCGGTAAAAATGTCAGTAATGCAAGTTACAATGCATTTTTAATTCAACCCGTGACAGAATCTCTAACAGAATTTACCAGAATTTGATTTTTTGTCAGTTTTCGCGATGATGAAAATGTTATGCCCATAGTTACAAGGTTAAGAGAAAAGCCAGCACAAATCCTCTAAGCTGCTATGCTAGCTTTCCGTTTGCAAATATTGATAGTTCTGACCTATTGGGAGCTGCACACACCTCTCACTGCACTGTTTCAGTGTGACTGCACAAACAAGTTTCCACGTAGCTGTAGATGAGTCCAATCGTAATCAGCGGGTAAGTCTTATTACGGCTAATCAGTGGAATTTTGCTGTGGAGAAAAAAGATGTTCCTCAGTGTAATGCATTACATTTTTGAAGTGACTTGCCACACACTGACTCTGAATCTGTTCATGCTACAGTAAAGAAATAAAAGAAGAGACCTGGATTTATGCTCTCTTCCCCTTTAAAGCTGTAAAACCCTCATCTTTACAGTCTTTCCACTCATCCCATTGAACTGTCAAATCCACACGGAAACTTTCCCTGCATGACTGAGGGGGAAAATCACAGCCCCCTCTACTCTGATAATGGAGGAGGCCGTCAGGCTGAGGGCCGTTCGTGAGTCGTCTTCTGGGTTTAAAGCAGTAATCCAACAATCCCACCATGCCAGAGAGAATAGCGGTGTAATGGCACACAGCTGCTCTGACCGGGCCCTTCCAGTTAGAAATTAGACGGTTAGAAGGAGAAAAACCGAGGAGCAAGCCCCCCATCTCCAGAGAGGAGACGTGCCGCTGCAGTCCGGTTCCCAGAAATCTTCACCACAAACCGACGTCTAAACCTGAGGCTTTGGAAGATTCTGCTGCTCAATGTTTTTGGGGAAAAGAAGTGCGTCAGACTGTGAAAAGGACGAACACTGGCTGGGGGATCGACTGGCGCCACAATTTACAGTGAAGAATTTAAATGCTACCAAAGATGCTTTTGGGTATTTAAAAAAAAAAATGAGCATGTCAAATATTAGCTGAGCTTGTCCAGGAGGCTGAGGACAGTTACTGTGTCTGCAAAACATGTTTGAGTATCATGATTTTTAATGGTTTGACCATGAAAACACCAACCAGAGAGCATTCTGCCATACACTGCTCATAGCACTATGTAAGTTTGGCAATGAACTGCAGCCATGAGTAGTATGTACTGCTTCACCCTTGAATTACCAGCTAAACTGTTGGCAGGGGTCATCAATATGTCAAGGATAGCTAATTAAAAAAAAACAAATCAAATCATTGTTTGATTCCTTTAACATTTCAGGGAACAGAGAAAACAACAAACAAACCGGAAAACATATTTTCTTGGTGTGTGATTTAAGGTTTAAAAAGTTAAAGGTAGATAACATGACAAAATAAAAATGCACAAATATTTGGTACAATATTAGAAAAAGTAGAAATGTTTGTAAATAATTTAGCAATCAAAATTACTTAAAATAGATCATACTGAGTTTGACAAACGCACAAAGAATATTGCTGATGAATAACAGATTTTACAAATTTAAGTCATCACATCAGTAAGTGGTTAAGTATTTAAAATAATAATGATGGTAATAATAATAAGAGCTTTAAGCTTCAAAACCTTTAAATCCCACATGAAAAAATATCAGTTCTCTAGGTTTGTGTGAAATATTTTCCTGTATCCTAAAACATTGACAGAAACAATGATGTGTAACTTTTTTTTATCACATTAAATATTATGAATTTAATGACCTCTGCCAAACAGTTGAGCTGGGAGTTAAAGGGTTCAAGTGTTAAATAAACTTAACACGTCATTGTTTTTTCTGTCAGTGTTTAACAATACAGAATAAACTGCAAACAAAACAAAAGAACTGATATTTTGTGTGTGGGATTTAGAGGTCTTAAAAGCTAACAGCTTCTATTATTTTTTTATATACTTGTCCATTTAGTGATATTATGAAATGTACATATAAAGTTTGTTGTTCATCAAAAACATTTTTTTTAACCTCAATATCATATAGTTTAATTATTTTTGCTATTTTTTACAGACATTTCTGCCTTTTCTAACTGATTTTGTCCCAAATATTTGTGCATTTTTGTGTCATCACACAATCAGCTGTTGGCTTTTAAAACCCTTCATTCTCACAAGAAGAACATATCTATTTTTTGGTCAGCTCGGACCTTCCTCAGAACTCTGCATTGCTTTACAACTTCTTTTTCAACAACTTACAGGATGCAAAGCGACGAGGTAATGTATCTCTTTCTAGTTACGTAGCGGTAGTTTCTGATGTGTGATAACAAGCAATTTTTGGAAAAATTAGTCTCACAGTTTTGTAGCCGACTATATACTGCTACTTACAGCCTGGTGCTCTGAGACATGTCCAAATAATATAAATTTGCTCTAGCTTTAATTGTCTTGTTCCCAAAGTTGAGTATCCAGGCCAGTCCAGCCCTGTCTGACCCGACCGGAAGGCTAAGGAATAGCATTTATAGATAACCTATTTTGATGCTATGAAAATCATCTTAAAGTGTGTATTTTTATCAGGCATATATCTAAAAGTGAGACTTTTTTGTAATTACTTAGAAACTCCTCATAGCATCTTTAAAGGGTTAATGCTACAGCAGTAGTTTGCCCGTCTCTATACTGTGTTCCACAATGACTGAGGCTAAGAGACAAAAGAGTACAATGATCGAGATCAGAAAAGAGAAAGATCTGATTTATGTTAACCTTGCAGTGCTGCTGGATCCTCCTGATTCAATGTCTGTAATCAGGTAGATCCACCTTTTCAAGCTTCTATCTGCAATGATAGTCGGCGTGTCAGGACTTGTGACAAAAGTGAACAGGAAAAAGAAAAGCAAGAGAAATGCAGATAACAAACATGGAGACTTTAAGATGGAATGAAACAGGAATCAAAAATGGAAAAACTAATCCCAAATAGAAAAGTTAAAGTATAAAAATTTCTCACAAAGTAACAAATCAAAACCTGGCTAAGTAAGTACAATCAAAGTCACTGAAAGTTCAACAAAAACCAGACAAACTAAGAACACTTGAGACTCACACTGTGTCTGTAGCTGTGACATCAGGAATGAACAGCAAAGACAAGGGCAACACAAAGACTAAATACACTGGGGAGTAAACAGACACAGGTGAGACAAGAACACAGGTGGAGGGAATCATCATAATAATTATTATAATACAATTTATTTTTCAAGCGCCTTTCATGACACTTAAAGGAAAAGTTCGGTTCCTGCAGCTTTTACATTGTTTATAGAATGAAGAACAACAATATACTCACCCAGAAGGCTTTCCTGATGCAAACGGTGCTTCGGGAGATATTTAGATCCAAAATCGAGCAGCAGACACCGATATAATGGTAGCCTGTAGGGCACAGATCGCCGCTCCTAAAAACTGCATTAATCGTTCAAAAACTCATGTTTTTCACCAATATTCCATCATGATTTGCTCCGAAAGGACCGCCATTGCAGCCTGTGTCTCTCCACACAGCGCTGTGTGGCTGAACTAACCTCTGAACTGACGAGCTGTTTACATGCCCTTTGCGCATGCGCAGTGCGGCTCACTGTTTCAGGGGAAGATTGGCAGCTACAAATCAACTTTCTTCTTCCAGTTTTGTGCAAAATGGACGAATGTCTATGGGATGAAGATGTTGTGGAGGAGGACTTTGAATATGATGGACGTCCTTACAGTTTGGAGCCACAGTATACAGATATACAGATAAGGAAGCGATCATAGCGCTCCAGAGAGTACTGCGCATGCGCAAAGGGCATGTAAACAGCTCGTCAGTTCAGAGGTCAGTTCAGCCACACAGCGCTGTGTGGAGAGACACAGGCTGCAATGGCGGTCCTTTCGGAGCAAATCATGATGGAATATTGGTGAAAAACATGAGTTTTTGGACGATTAATGCAGTTTTTAGGAGCGGCGATCTATGCCCTACAGGCTACCATTATATTGGTGTCTGCTGCTCGATTTTGGATCTAAATATCTCCCGAAGCACCGTTTGCATCAGGAAAGCCTTCTGGGTGAGTATATTGTTGTTCTTCATTCTATAAACAATGTAAAAGCTGTAGAAACCGAACTTTTCCTTTAAGGATGCTTTAAAACAATAAAAATAAAGGAGAGCTGCGGCAACCAGTCGTTTCAGTGTCCACTCACCTGGGGTTACAGAAAGGGAGAAAGGAGGAAAAAACAATTCAAGCTAGGCACCTGTCAGGGGAGCACAGCATGGGATTGGAAAAAACACCTCAGCATAGGCCTGTCACGGTAACACATTTTGCTGGACAATAATTGTCCAAAAAATTATTGCCGATAAACGATATTGTCAATATTATTTTGATTTTTTTTTCATTAATGTAACTATAATATATGTCATAATAAAGTGACTACACCATATCAAAAGTGATAAACTTTAATTTCATAAGAGTATTTAACTATGATTGGAAGGTCAAGATCTTTTAAATAAAATAAATTAAACAATATGATACATTTAACAAACAAAAAAAGAGAAAAAAAAATCCAATGTAAATGTAATGGACTCTCTTTTTGGAAAATTGCATCTAAATAAAAATAATTATACTAATAAAAAAATGAAAAATAGATCCTGTCTCTGTAAAGAAAAAATGAAACTCCAATAAAAACACACACAAAAATAAAAACAATAAACAAAATGGAGTTTATACAGTTCAGGAATTGTTTGTGACATTTATGTTCTCCCAGTCAATCCGTACTGTCTGTCAGATATTTGTAACATTTCTGGCTTTTCAACCATTTTGAAGGGCTGCATTTCTTTTGCAATGTAGCCAACGACACTGTCTGTGAGCGCACCATTTTGTGCTGCTTTATTTGAATTTCCTTTGCCGACCAAACGCCTCAGTAAGCGCTGACTGTCAGGTCGAAGGCTCTGCTGCACCTCCCCTTCTTTGTCGTCACTACTTTCAAACAAATGCAACATATCGTCTCGGCGGTGTTCATGAGCTCACACCTTGTTTATTCTGTTTAAAACCAAAATATTCCCACACTTGTGCTGTGGCAGCCGGCTTAAGAACTTTCGTGCCATCATTCATATTAGTGTTTCTTTCCTCCTTTACTCCTCAGGATGCTCACTTCAGCTCTCTGTGTGTGTACATGTGAGCAGCCCCGCCTCCCCCCGAAGATTGTATGAGTGACAGATGCTCACTCCGCTATAAATCCACTAAATTAGAGAACCAATGGACTTCGGTGTTAAGAAAGATGGACAGAGTGAACCATCTTCTCATTCAGCCTGTTTGGTAGAAAGAGGGGAGGAAAGCAAAAATGCATGCACGTGTCAGTTTGTCGAGGCCGGCAGAGGCCTATATCACGAAGCAGGATTAATGTCTTAGGGAGATAACTTCAGGGTTAACTCTTGATTATCGATAGCACGAAGCCGGTTCCTTTTTTATCAGAGTAGATCACCATGGTGACTTACTCTGAACAGCTATCCTGCTCCGGAGTAGGATAAGTCGGAGGTTGAATCTGATCCTGCGAGATGACCCTCGCACTAGCCAATCAGCTTCTCCAAATCGATGCCCTGCCCTCTTCTCCTGAACCCGGTAGAAGGAGGGGCACAACTCTTGAGGCGAGCATGAAGATGAGAAGGAGTGTCACAATACCGATTTGACCCACTAGATCAACCTGACGACGTGCTATGAGACGTACCGGTTCTCATGGCCCGGAATCATCTTTACCTGGGTGATATATTGGAGCCATTATTCCCCGTGTGACCCGCAGGAGCGGTGCACGAACTGTCCCGCTGTCGTTTTGCATCGCCCTGCAATTTAAACTTCACTTCTATAGCACTTTTCATACATTCAAATGCATCATAAATTGCTTGAATAAAAGGGATGTAATTCTTATGTGAAACAGCACATTATTTCACATTATATATATATATAAATATATATATATATACATATATATATATATATATATACATACACATACATATATATATAGATATACATATAGATATAGATATAGACATATATATATATAAACATACATATATATATATATATATATATAGAGAGAGAGAGAGAGAGAGAGGGAGAGTTAATTTGGGTCAGACTTCAGATCGGTGTGTTTTTATTATTTAATTGAGATGACGACTTAAATCTCAAATGTAGCTGATATGACATGAAACAGACCAACCTACCAGACGCGGGTAGGTTGGTTATGTTTTTATTTTTTTGTATTTTTTTTTATCTGCTCCCACGACCTCCTCACTACAGAGGGATTACATCTGAGGAAATGGGGTGATAATTGTCAGACATGCAACACATTTTCACAGCATATTGCTTCATGAGATTCATGAGTGTGATCAGTGTCAGATTTAGCCAATGATGAGTAATTTGCGCATTTTCACAGTCCACCACACATTTTGTCTGTGATTGACAGCTGCTACGGTGTTTCCTTTCTCCATTATAGCCTACAGGCTTTTTCATCCTCATATTTTAACTTTATCAGACGCTGCTCTTCACATGTTAAATATAAAGCTCTGTCAGTGCATTCCCAGCGCTTCTCAGCGTGTTCTCCGCTCATGATTGTGATTGGTCAGCTGCCTCTGAGCCCTCCCCTTATGAGTGCGCGTTCACGGCTCTTGATGAGACAATCCTGGATTGAGTTACCGGGTTGATAACTTTTGTCGTGCTATCAGTTATCCTGATGGCCATTGTTGCGGTTACTCAATCCTGGATAGATGTGAGTTACCGGGGATAAGCTGACCGCGCTTCGTGATATAGGCCTCAGACTTACCAAGG
This sequence comes from Scarus forsteni, assembly GCA_036419115.1. Lineage (NCBI taxonomy): Eukaryota > Metazoa > Chordata > Actinopteri > Labriformes > Labridae > Scarus > Scarus forsteni. The sequence goes on from JAZDUH010000459.1 coordinate 576,908, forward strand.
ACATTTTTATTTATCGTGCAGTTTATTGATTTATTGGTTATCGTGACAGGCCTACCTCAGCATATGAGCAACATGTTACAATGGACGTGGAGATGAACACATGGGGGCCAAGAAAGCGTTGATTTAGAAGAGAACGTCTGAATATGCGCCATAGTGGATGTGTGTAAGCCTGTGACCTTGACTCTGCTTCAGTCCCACTCATTGTCTCTACAGCCTCATAACTGATGACATGGAGACGGCCTTGGAATCATAGTCAGAGGCACACAGACAAAGGGCAGGAAGACACCACATGGAACAGAGGAATTTCAAAATAAAACAGGAAACACATGGCAAGGCACAAGACATGAACACCAATGGGTGACTTCACAAAAACAAAGGGCAGGATCACAACAGTAACAAAAGAGACACAAGACAAAAGGAGCAAGGGGCCTAAACAAGAGATACAAGGGAAAAAATCAAATCAAACAAAATAAAGCAGATGTAGCAGGGTCATGACAGAGCGGCTAAATGTGGCACCGACCAATCAGAGCTAAGAGCAAGATGACAGCATGAAGTGACAGCTCAGGATTAGCATAGATGCTAACAACTTCAGTAACAGTTTCATCAGATCTGGACTACAGATGCCATGTCCCAAAATAGTGCATATACTCAGTGTGATGACCCCATGTCATTGTTGCTTTTATATTTTTTTCTTTATGGTTTCTTTAGGTGTAGTGTGTCGAAGCTGGCAGCATTTTGCAAAACAGAAGCAGTGAATATAGGATATAATGTTTCTATTTGTATGTAAAGTCCGTCAAAATAGGAGAACAATCATCCTCAAAATACTTGTTTTCTTTTATTTAAGTTAGAAAAATCTTTTTATATCTAAGTACCGTGGGTCTCCACTGTGTGGAGGCTGACATAACAATCTGCCATGTTGTCTACGGGTGGGTTTTGGAGACAAAAAGAGCAAAATGTGAATTTTCAATATGAGTCTAGAAAAGTTTAGAAAACCTATAATCATCATCTTAACTGACCTATAATCTATCAAAATAATAGTTACAAATATAAATGAAAATCCCTTACCTGGTAACTGTTGTACAAAAGTAAATTATGCCCTGCTCACGATCCTTTTTGGTCTTCACCGGCTCTTGGTGATGTGATGTTTTAGAAACAGACGGGCTCATTCCAAAATCTGAACACCAGATATCGCTAAATGCCAATTTCTACACACTCCACCTTTAAAGGACAGCTCATAAAATGAACCATCTCATTTTCAGTGGGGTCCTTATAGGGCATAAATACAGTACATATGATACAAGACAAAAGAAAAAAAAAGTACAGAATACACAGATAAACACACCCGTGCACTTTCACAATGCGCTCAAATGCTAAGTCATTCTCTTCAAACTGTGTCAGTCCTACAAAGAGAGAGTGAAATACAATCTGTGGCTGCACACATGGACCTGTATCTCTATAAATATGTTTACTGGGGATATTAGGTCACATGCAGGTGAAATTGGAACAACAACAAAGTAATTGCTTCAAAACATATAGGACAAAACAAAAGCAAGACCACTGAATTTGCAGATGAGTAAATAAATTGATTGTGATTGATCTTAGCGAGTTGGAAGGTTAATAAAGTCAGATGGAGCTTTATCTTTGAATTTCTTTGGTGATTCAAGAAGGAGAAATAGATTGATAATGTGTTTCAGGCTGTATCGTGATGCTAATGGTGTTAGGAATTGCTTAAAATGTTCTCACAGTTTTTCTGAGAGACCTGAGCTGTGTTGAGGCCCATGTACCTCACACAGCCACTGCAAAAAAAACTGCAAAAAAACAGAACTATCCCTTTAAGGAAGGATGCTGATTGGAGCTGAGTGAGACGTGACTGAGCACGGCTGAGTAAAAGTTTGGGAGTGACAGGGTTAAATACGAGGTGATAGTTTTACTAAGATTACACTGATGTTTTTTTCTGATACATTTTTACCAATTTACTAATGTTGAAGCTTCATACGGCCTCAAATACAGAGAAAAAGTCTAAACTTAGCTTAAAACTCAAACAAAAAGCACATGTAAAAGGTAACCCCCCCTCATAAGAAGAGCTCCTGCTGCTTTTATTGGCTGTTTAATTAACACCCAGTCAGCTGCAGAACCCAATCACTTCACTTTTACCACCTTCCTTTATGGCAGGTGACTTCCCCCACGTCAGATCACTGAAGGGTGTAAATGAAGAAAATGGGACGGCCCAGTGATGACATCACACCCACCATAAAAACCAGGTCGTAGTGGGCGGGGTCTCCTAGGTCAGAAGTCCTGCATGGTGGTGGGAAGGAGCTGAACTGAGGACTGAAGCATGGTGCTCTCTGAAGGTAATGCTCATAAAACAGTGATGTGCTCTGACTCCGGCTCATCTTTGACCAGCATAAAATATGGACATTCAGACAACAGAAAATATATTTTATTGGAAAGACAACAATATTTAGAATTCAGATGATGGGACTGAGAATAACATTTGTATGGATACCAGCTCACATAGGCCTGGGTGGAAATTAAACAGCTGACAGGTGTGCAAAAGAAGCAACAAGAAAGAGTCACATTGACGTGCAAGTTCCTTTTAGTAAAACAGAGATCAAGACCAGAATGAAGCAAAATTAAAAGAAAGGTGGCAAAAACAATGGAAAGAAAGAACAGGCAGATGGTACTACGGAATTCAAAGACAAGTAGGAGTGATGAGAAAGATACCAAGATCCAGCCGAGAAGAATTTCAAAATTAAGAGTTGGTCACTCTGGACTTAACAGCACACTCTTCAAAATAAAAAAGCATATTTCAGGAAACTGTGACTCTTGTGACCAGCAGGAAACCATAGAGCATGTGGTACTTTATTGTCCAAAGTATGATGTTGAAAAAGGTAAACTTATTTTCAACCTCACAGAAATGAAGCTGAGATTGGATTTAAGAGATATATATAGAGAAATGCACTATTACAGTATCTGAAGAGAATGAATTTGATAAAGAGAATATATATATATATATAGATATATATATAGATATATATAGATATATACATACATACATATATATATATACATATATATACATATATATATATATATATATATATATATATACATACATATACATATATACATATATACATATACACATATACATATATACATATACACATATACATATACATATATATATAAATATATATATATATATATATATATATATATATATATATATATATATATATATATATATATATATATATATATATATGTATATATATATATATATTAGTGCTGTCAGACGATTAAACATTAATCTAATTAATTACCGGATTTATAATTAACTGATCTAATTAATCGCATTATAATCTTATATCTACTTGAAGTACCCAAATGAAGAATTTGAATTCTAGGATATTATAAAATTGTATTGCAGGACTAATCAAATGAATACACTAAGAAGTGAAGATCTGTAAATTCACATTTTTATTGGTGACTAAATAAAACCAAAGTCAGGGCAACTTGTCCAGAAAATTCTAAGCTCAATCAGGCAACTCAAATTACACTTTAAGTGTGTTTCATAAATCAATTTCAAAATAAGAAAAAGGTCGAGGACATCCAGCAAATTATTTAGGCCTGATGCATTATTAAAGAATTCAGTAAATATAGATAAGTAAATTCCAAAATAAAGACGAAGACTAAGGGCTCTAATTTCATAGACCAAGCGCAAGCGCAGGCGCACCTGCCTGCGCCAGCCTTCGCCGCGTGGACTGGGTGTGACCTGCGCACTTTGCAAGTTTCCTGCAGTGCCAAGAGAGGCGCACTCATGGCGCAGAGGAGCGCAGAGGTTGCGCGTCCACGCCCACGTCTCTGCCTCTCCGCGCAAATGTCAGAGTAGGAGGAGAATAGACGTGAGTGGGATTAACACAGCCGATCGTTGTCTTCACCAATCAAATGAGCGCCTCTCCTCACCTTTAAATGCGCTGCGGCTGAGGCGCAGCGTCTGATTGGTCTTAATTATCCCCGCCACCGCGGAAACAGTGTGCTGGAAAAACCCAGCAGTGGAGACGCTGTCCCTTCAGCAGGAGAATGGACAGCAGGGCGCGTTACCGTGTGGGCCAGCTCCCGGGACAGATGTAATCTGTTCCTTTGTCATTAATAGGAGTAAAAAAAAAAAGAGACAGTTTCACACCCGCTGGGTTATCCATTCATAATACTTGTGAGCCACCTGCATTCCTGGTTTGTCATCGCCAAATAGCAGAGCCTTTAGTGATAAACTGTATACTCTCCTGGTGTCTCCCCCTCATCCTCCTTACAATGATGTACTCCATCTTTTTAGATCACATTAAAAATAAAGACTAAAATAAAGGAATATGGGAAATAACAGGTAAATCCTGAGTGACAGAAATTTATTTTCTCTCCTTTTTCTCCCTCTTTTCTTTGAATTTAATGAAATGAGAGAAGCCAGATATATACTCAGTATTAGATGTTAAGGCTGTTTATTGTTGACTTGTAAGATGTGCATCAAACTTTCAGCTGCCGTCAGGTTGAGTTTCCATGATGACAAACGGCTTTAATCCGACATCAGATGTGACGGGACAGTTAATATAGATATAAATGTATATGCTGGTTCAGACTGTTACATTAAATAGTGATTGCTGTGATTGTTTATTGCATTAAAATGTGCCTGACACTCTGGAAACCTGCCTCTGAGGCGTGCGCACATGTGCGCTTGTCACTAAATTACAGCTGCGGAGGGTGCGCTCCGCCCTGCGCCGAAGATAGACCAGGTTGGAGCTGGCGAGCTTTCAGCGCACCTTCTGCACAGTTTTTTGGCACGAAATTGTCACTGCGCCAACATGAATCTGTCGACACCTCCCCCAGGTGCGCCTTCAACTCCCCCTGGTGCGCCGTCACACCCATCTCTGCGCAGACGGTCTACCAAATTGTAAAATTGGCAGTGCACGGCGGTGCGCCGCACGAAATTAACACTGCGCGGGGTGGGCCAGGCTTGCGCCCCCTGTGCTGCACCACGAAATTAGAGCCCTAAGTCTCAAATAGGCCGTTCCTGTTGTCACCTGGGCTTTGTTTGGTTTGACTGGAGACGCATGTGTGAAGTGGCGTGCCACTGCCATGTACGGGTCCTTCAACTGGCCAATATCAAAATGTTTGTGTGCTTTGTTTAATCTTGCGATTCATTTTTATAACGCATTCATTTGCGGTGTAATTAATTAATCTAATGAATGCAAGTGACAGCCCTAATATGTATATATATACATATATATATATATATATATATATATATATATATATATATATATATATATATATATATGTACACATATATATATATATATGTATATATACATACATATATACATATGTGTATATGTATATAGTCGTAATTATTCTTAGTTATTAGACATTTTAGTTAGATTCCCGATCCACACTCCATACCAGTTGGTGGCAGTAATGCACCAAAATGTTGTTTGCCAACTGCCATAAAATGCCAAGCAGCACAAGAAGCGAAGAAAGCTCATCCAAAGGAGCAGCTCACCCTCCTGTCTCAGACAAACCCAACACTGATGAACACTCCCAAAGCAAAGCCAAGTAAGCACAAAGACGGTGAAGTTTTTCTGCTGCAAACACAGAAAACAGTTTTAACAAATGAAAAGTTGTACAAACCTCGTCTCCTGCAGAGTTTTATCTAGTTTGTGAAAGATAACTCTGACCTCACAGGGTTTGCTGATGAAGATATTGAATAAAATAATGCTGATACCCTACAGTTTGATCACTGCTGATGTGGTGGACATACCCCAGTGAAAGTTTACTTCAGTCTGAGTGTTGGCATGCTTGATGCTTTGGGAATGTTTGAGTAAGCAGAGGAATACAGTGATCCAGGTGAGTGCAGGCCAGACTTTGAAAACAATATGGCTGACCCCTTGTGCTCTGAACATGTCTTTGGACAAAATTAGTGCTGTCAGATGATTAAGAAAACTGAGCAATTAGTTAGTTATGACCTTTAATTAATTAATCTAATTTATTTATTTTTTAATCTCACTTTAGAAATTGCTGAAAAGCCTCAGCTTGAGATATTTTCAATGAAATTCTTCAGATTATTGTGGCAGATCAAAAGATTGTTCTCCACCCCCAAAAACTGAAGCACAAGAAGCCCAATGCACAAAAACTCTCCAGTTTTAACGGGCCAATCAGGGGATAGAGGCGGAGCTGCAGATGTGACAACAGGAAGTGATTGCATGTTTGAAAACAACAGCAGGGTGTAAAAGTGATCTCTGTGGATGCAGAAAGATCTGCAGTTTTATCAGAAATGGACTCAATTTCTCTTTTAAAAGAGGAGGGAAGAACGTCACGTCAAGCTTTCTTATGGAAAATCATTTCAATTTTCCTCTTCCCCACTGCTGGAACACTGAGAGAGACGTGGAAGTTTTGCGCTAACAACGCCGAGCAGTAGTCATGGTTACCCTAGGATATGAACTCTGCCCTCCTCAGAAGTTTACCAGGAGAACTTGGTGGGTTTTGTCTTTGAAGAGATTCATGTCTCATGTGGTAGATGACACATCTGTGTGGTATAATTTAACGTAAGATAAGACGATAGTCTACTGACTGACGTACTCGTAGTTTAAGCTAACAGCTAACAACAGGGTCGAGCTGCTCCGTCATACTGTGGCTTGATATGATTGGTCTGTGAAGAGTGCGACGAGCGGACTGATCGTCCAATCACCATCTGCCCTGGTATTTTAAGGAATTACCCTCTGAAAATAGCAGAATAGTGAAATAAGATTCAAAATTAGATTAATGCAATTAAGAAACATAACGTCGCAAATCGCAAATGTAATTAATTAATCACAATTAATGCGATAATTTGGCATCCCTCGACAAAATAGCAAAATATGGACATGCCTGAAGATAAAACCGTCACAAGGCCACAGTAAAGCTTTAAGAGATTATTTATCTGAAATAACTCACAAACCTCTCCACAAACTTTGTGGATGTTTGTTTGTTTGCACATTTCTGAAAGAAGAGAAAAAACAATTTAAAATAAATCACAGGTACAGGTGAGGTAGAAACCCATGGTGGCTTATCTCAAAACCTCACCTTAAGCAATTAAACAAAGTTAAAAATAAAATACAGCAAAAGTAAGAACATTAGTTAACACAAATACATTTACATTATTCAACATTTCATACAAACATGGCATGAAATAAACAAATCATGAGGATATGTATTAAGAAGACAATAGTATAAAATCACAAGAATTTGCTGTTGACTACAAATCTTTATGCGATTAAAGAATTTCTGAGTTTCATTTTGCATTCAGAAAATGACTAAACGACTTTAAGTAAACACAGATACATGTTCATAATTTAACTCCACGGATCTTATTGAGGACTGTCCTCGACATGTCTGACACTTTGGTAGATATAGGTCATTAATTTGTCGGGTTGTGTTGGTCATGGCACACGAAAGAAGTGATACAATGTTGGTGGTGAAAAAACTCAGATGTCAGAAATCTTAAAAAGACTTAAACTTTGTGAGATAAGAGCAGTTTCCCACATTTTCACTGCTAAAAAATCTCTGATTCAACAAGGCATCTCTCATCCATGAGGGATGCCTTGTTGAATTTAACAGGAAATGAGGTAACATTTCTGAGGAAATTAGCTGTTTGCGTGCAGATTTAAGCTAAAGCTAATATTTATTAACCCTATACAGAGTAACAGAGCCTCATGTTCACCCTGGTGTGTGCCCACTCCCATAATCACGTGCTAATTATTCACTCAGGAATACGTAACAAGACGAAGTGCAGCAGCTCGGTACAGCTGAGCCTCGCTCTTAATGGGAACCAGCCGACCCACGTTTATATTCTCATTTTCCTTCCTCATTTTTAAAACTCCCAATTTTTCCATAAGGGAGTCATTTCCAAGGCTGGAGTGAAACCAGACACCCTGGAGAAATCATGGTCCGGGTCCAGGAACAACATCGGGCCGGTCGACATCCTCTCACCTTCCCCAAACCCCCAAACTGTTCCTGGGAAGGTAAACACCCTAAAAGAGAGACGGCTTCATTCTGCTGCCATTGCACTTTGGTTCATCTGGCCTGCTCCACCGTCCCACCCTCTCTTTCTTCTCCTCCCCTCCCTCCTCCTGCTGCCACATCTGGAACCCAGCTCCCCATTTATTCATGTGGTCTGTGTTGTTTCTCCTCCTCTGAAGTCTTATTTAAAAGTCCTTTACCTTGTCTTGTTGGCAGCTTCTCTTCATCTGATGAGGTCTGCAATTACATCCCACCAGAACTGGTCAGTCTGCAATTACTGTGAGCCTCTGTGCCCGGCCCCTCCTCCAGACCGAAATAGAATAGTTTCATGTCTGTTTGGACGCAGGCCCAGCTCAAACTATGCTCCTCCGCTTGACTGACAGTGGGATGTGGTGCTTTTTTCCCCCCACAGAAACCTTTAAGGCCAGTCACGTTCAGACTGCGAGCAGTGCAGGCTTCAGTGCTGAAGAAGGAAAGAGCGACGCTGCACAGAGAAGAAGACGAGCAGCTCCATGAACTCTCCTGGGAACGTTTAATCTGCAGTGTTGGCCAAGAGAATGGGTGAGTTCAGACACTAGACTCATTCAGGGACTCTTTCATGAGCTGTGATTCAGTGTAGAAAGTTTCGCAGAAGAAGCCTGAGTGATCTGCATGTGCATCCTGATTTAAATGGAAACTTCATTCAGGAAATCCTGTTGCTTATTCATGGGCTGACAGACTCTGCAGCAGGGCAGCTGTCACATCACGCATGGTGCTGCAGTGCTCCTGCTTTTTTTTGTTTTAAACATATCTTTATTGAACATTTTTTTGCAAAGCTTAAACATAAGCGGGAGAAGGGAAATAGTGCAAAACTACAAGATAAAACTAAAATAATAATAATAATAGATGAATACATAGAAATTAAAGTGAAATAAATAAATAACCCTTGTCTTGTCGTCCTCACTTTAATGCAGGAGAGAAATACAATCCTTTTATGAACGAGTCCCAAGCAGTAGAACTTAGCCATTAGTGTAGCGTCGGCTTGACAACCCCGCCGTTTCATAGCACATGTAGCGAGCTTGCTGATCCCGGCAAAAACTCTCAGCAAAAATTTGCAGTTCACAAACCTGCTGCCACACCGAGTTTAGTTCACTGTTCCTTTGGAATTGTTAAACCTCAACAGCACTAATTTCAACTTAATGTAATCATTTAAAGGTGTAGTCAGCAATGTGGGAGAAAACGAGTGGAGAGGTTGTTGATAAACGAATTTAGACCCGCCTCTCCCTTCATACCTCACCCCTGGCTCCACCCCCGAAAGCTGATGGATGTGCATCGTCAGGGAAACGGCTGTAGAAACTGCGTAGCTGACCAACGTAGCTAAGGTAACCCCGACTCGTCAGACAACTCGACTGCCATTATTGATGACATCACAACAACAGTACATCCTGGCAGATTAGACAATAAGATGAATGCCTGACGGCTGTTACTGTTAAGTGAAGCACCACAAAGCTAATGTTGCTTACCTGCCCAGCAGAAAGACGGCGACATCCGCGTCTGTTTTCAGGTCTTTCAATTGGCGGAGTTCCATCCGCCGTCGGAGAGCAACACCAATGTTGACCCAGGTCTTCGCTCTTTCATGGTCATAGCCCTTCCTTTTCACTTTTTCACTCCTCTGACCTTTTTCTTTTGGGCTGTTTTTCAGCCATTGCTACTGCACATATTGTATCTCCTTCTTACGCTAACTGCGCACGCTACGCAACCTACAACTCCCCCTCCCCCCTCTGTCTGATCTCAATGAGTATGATCGCCCCCTGGATGTGGGGGGGTGTACCCTGTTTTGGTGACTCGGCCCGGGCCACAGTATTTACCTGCTGAAATTCAGAGCGAAGGCTGTGTATTGAAACCAGACTTTTTTTTTCAACATGCTGTCAGTGGTGACATCTTGTGGATGGAGAGGAGAAATACGGTGATTTTGACAAATAGTGCATTGTATTAGAAGACAAGAAGATCGCTGACCACACCTTTAAGGGTTGTGGGAAAGAAAGAGCCTTTAACCCTTTAACTCCCAGTTCAACTGTTTGGCATAGGTCAATAAATTCAGGTACATTTAATGTGTCAATAAATGTCATTGTTTGTTTCTGTCAGTGTTTTAGGATATAGAATAAACGACAAACAAACCAAAAAAACTTGTATTTTCTTTATGTGAGATTTAAAGTTTAAAAACAAAAAGCTATTATGATTGATGTTATTATTTTATATATGCAACCATTTCTTGATCTGATTTTTTATATATAAAAAACTGTTATTTTCAATGGTTCTTTTATTTGCAAACATTTATGCCTTTTCTTATTGATTCTGTCCCAAATATTTGTGCATTTTTAAGTCATAATGTAATCAGCTGTTACCTTTTTAAACCTTAAAATCACACAGCATTATATATATATATGTATATATACATATATCTATCTATCTATCTATCTATCTATATATCTATATCTATATCTATCTCTCTCTCTCTCTCTCTCTCTCTCTCTCTCTCTCTCTATATCTATCTATATATATATATATATATATATATATATATATATATATATATATAGCTTATTTGTAGTTTTCTTTGTTTCCTGAAATGTTTCTTAAAATAGTAAAAGATATATATATATATATATATATATATATATATATATATATATATATATATATATATATATATATATATATATATATATATATATATATATATATATATTTTTTTTTTTTTTTTTATTTTTTAAACATCAAATATCCCTGTTTTTATTAATGACCTCTGCCAAACAGTTGAGCTGGTGGTTAAAGGGTGTTTTTTTTTGGATAGGCATGGAAAACATACTCTTGGGTAATGTAAAGAACCAAACTACCCATCCCTATTCTCAGACCAGGCCATGTCAATCAGTCCTGACTTAATCCTTTGAGATTTATCAGTTCTGAAATAATCAAAAATCCTGTAGAAAACAAAGCGTTTGTCCTTCAGGGCTGTAGAGAAAGCCTCAAGTGTGATAAAGTTCATCACTGAAGTCCTCCATTGGTAAAGACTGGGTGTTTTATCTGTAACCCACATGACCTGAGTACATTTCCAGGCAGCATGTAACAGAGTATAGAAGAGATTTCTGTGTAGAAAAGTAACTGTTACAACTCCTGCTTACAAAAATGCTGCAGCTAAACCCCATGCTCAAGGCCTTCTATGTTTAGAGAAGGTTTTAAAGAATATTCTGGAGTTGATGCTTTAGCCTTGGTGGCCTTGAAGGGGATGAAGTGTCGATATTGAGTATGCAAGTATCAATTCTTCAAGTATTGATTGCTGACCTCAAACATCAACAACAAATTAGTAACAAAATGCTGTTTTTGGAAGTCCTAAGGACTTTCTTCTTTCTGCAACACTTTACGTGTCACGTGACTGTGGACTGAGACAAAACTCTGATATTGCCCATCTCTGTCTTAGATAGCACTGCCCTGCCTGTGACTCGCTCGCTTGCTCTGCTAATTAATTAACCCTTTACCTCCCAGGTCAACTGTTTGACAGAGGTCAATAAATTCAGGAATATTTAATGTGTTAAAAAAGTAACACATCATTGCTTCCATAGATTTTTTTAGAAAAGAGGAAAAAACTGTAAACAAACCAAAAGAATTGATATTTTCTTTGTATGGGATTTAAAGGTTAAAAGTTTTTATTATTAGTACCATCATTATTAGTCAAGGACTTAACAACTTACTGATATGATTTATGTTTATAAAATCTGTTATTTATCAAAACATTTTTTGTGTGTTTGTCAAAATCGAATCATCTATTTTACAAACATTAAAATCATTTCTGCCTTTTCTTATATTGTCCCAAATATTTGTGCATTTTTATTTCATCACATTGTCAACCATCAGCTTTTTAAACCTTTAAATCCCACACCAAGAAAATATGTTTATTTGTTTGTTTCTCTGTTCCCTGAAATGTTAATGGAATCAAGCAATGATTTGATTTGTTCTGTTTTATTTAAACCTTAAATATCCTGGAATTTATTGATAGTTTCTGCCAAACAGTTGAGCTGGTAGTTAAAGAGTTAATACGTTGGGGAGACATATTTCCACAGATAAGCCCATAATGTGTTAGCGCTGATTTAAAAAGGTTCACCCATCAATCCAGTTCTCCAGAGACAAGTAACACAAACATACATGTGACTGATTTCAGACGTGGAATCAGACTGATCCAGCTGCACTGCAAAGTTAGTAAAGCTCCATATGAATGGCATATGAACAGATCTCTGTGGACTTCTTTACTGTGTGATACTTCAGGGGCGTTGGTCCCGCTCCAGTTAGGTTAAAGGATAAGCTTGGTTTCTGCAGCTTTCACATTGTTTATAGAATGAAGCAGAACAATATACTCACCCAGAAGGCTTTCCTAATCTAAACAGTGCTTTGGGAGATATTTAGATCCAAAATCGAGCGGCGGACACCTGTATAATGGTAACACATGGGGCATGTTAGCACCGCTCCAAAACTGGAAGAAGAAAGTCGTTGTGTAGCCGGCGTTCTTCCCTTGAAACAATGAGCCGTACTGCGCATGCGCGGAGGCAAACATTCTCATTCTTCAGTTCAGAGGTCAGCACAGCCACACAACATGTCTGGAGTGACACAGACTGTAATGGAGGAGTAGCGTGAGTGGACCACGATGTAATATTGGTGACGTCAGCCCCGCTCGAGCTCAGTTCATGCCACATAAGACCTGACTGAGCCCCGTCGCTTGCGCTGTCTTGAACGGGACACAGTCGGGGCACAAACGGATCCTTGTCAGTCGTCCTCATAAAGCTTTTAGGATTGAGCCACGATCAGCCCGACTGAGCTCTGTACATGCCACGCTAATACCGTTCGCATTAGGACTGCATTAGGCTTCCATCCCGTGACACTGAGTGCGGCGATTCTCCACGACAGTTTTGAACAGTTCAAAACTGTCGGGACCCATCCCCGCCATTCATCCACAACTATTCAACGCTGATCCAGACCAAGTAGCGCATGAGCCACGACCAAAGCACGTTTTATCAGGATTATGACAATCGTGCACAATCGCCATGAGAAACGGGAATGTGTGACTGGGGCTTTAGACCCTTGAAGCCTCTTAAGTATTGTCAACAGACATTTCCCTCTGATCAGATTCACCGCGTCCTCCTTACTGACCTAAACTACCATCAGGTTTGTTCTTTGAGCTCAGTTCCTCTGAGGAAACTTCTGTTCATTGTTTTTCGGCGGACACGTATGGATGAGCCTCAGCACGGATCTCTGCACATGAAAATATTGTGAGTTTCTGCCCTGAGTCATGACGGAGCTGAGCCTCATTATGGCTGACAGTTTGGGCTGATCTGGTTTGTGTGGGAGTGAAAGGCTGAGACTAAAAAACAAAGATTACAGAGGGACTGAGGACACGACACCACACGTCTGAAATCTGACCGACTGTGTGGAGGCTTCGATATGACTGTTTGTGAAGAGAGACGATTATAGATCACAGGCTTTATTGGACTGTACTTTACCAACTGACTGTTGTGGAAAACTTTGTACTCAAGTTTATGGTCGACTGAGACCTTGATTCATTATTCCCTCACACCAGCATCACAGTCTGTCAGATTTAAAACTCCAAATGTGAGCCGGGCTTCACTGAAACGTTTTCAAATCATTTTTGGAAATGTTTGAGACCACACACACGGACAATCATAACAGCTCTGTGCAGACCACACACCAACACATTCATTCATCAGTAACTACAGTCTCCATCATGTCTCACGAGGTCAAACGCCATTTTGGAGTAAACACGCTGTAGGTCACCTGAGGCGTCCACAGCTTCAGACTCGTCTCCTCGTCTGATTGGTTGGAGTTTATTTTTGAGGTCATGTTGCTCTTTTCTAACATCCATCTGACTTTGTGTTTGCTGTCATCTCCGTCGCTGTTTGTTGTGCTTCAGTCTTCATCTCTGATCGGCTGTTGTTTCTTTTCCAAGTGATGAGCCTGGAAGCTTGTGCTCGTTTTTTTCCCCCACACAACAGAACTTCTGGTCTTAAATATCGGCCATGTTTTTTTTATATTAAGGGCAAGGACCCTATTGTTTTTGTATCGTTTCTTACTTTCCTTCTTTCTTTCTTTGTCATTAGTCAACCAGACGCATTAAGCTTAATTTGACCCCTAAACATGCTCAAAAACTCACCGAAAGTGGCACACTCCTCAGACTCTGCGAAAAATTTGATAAAATGAAAAAAATTAACCCTCAGCATGCCAAAATGTGCTCTTTAGCGCCACCTGGAAACCCTAAAATGGACCTCATGGTCACGAGGAATGTTGTCGACCAAACCAACGCCAAAACCTGACCTATCTTAAACAGGAAGCTGGCAATTTGCCACTTTGTCTCAGGTGGGGTTGTCTTTAAAGAGCTTTATAAATAGAGTTGAGTGGAGATGTTTGCTGGTTTTGAACAGCTTGCACAGTCCGAGGCTTTTGGTCCCTGACCCTCAGTCTTGACCAGTGGTCAGAGATGCAGACTGGACTCTTTTCTCTTCGACATGTTTGGGTACAATTGGCGGGACCATGTGTCCAACACTGATTTTCTCAGGCAGGAATATGAAAGGGCATGTTCCTGATCCAACTGCACTGCATAGTGGACGCTGGTCCACATGGGTTGGACCAAATGCATCGTTTTCAAACTTCTACCTTTCCTTTATATCCTCATGGTCTCATTTCACGATGCTGGGTTCTTGTCTTGATTTGACGTTAGCAGGTTCTTGCTTAACATCACTGTCGACTTTGTTGTTGTTTGTTTTGTTGAGATGGAAATAAAAAAATGCTAAAATAAGCATGTGAGCTGTTCACATAGCTGCTGACAGGTGGGTGATGGCTGATTGATCGTATGTGTGCACCTGCTTTACAGACTTTAAAATTATGATTTTGAAAAAGTACTTGGTCTGAAGGTCAAACAATGTAAAGAGTAACCTGTGGTCATACTCGTCATGTTTCTATACACTAAAACGACAAACAGGCACATGGAGCTGAGCAGTGAGATAAATATATGAGCGTCTTCCTGTTGGTGGATGAATGTTAGACTGACTCGTAGGCTGATGGACTCTCAGTTTGGTTCAGACTTTTTATTTGATTTATTTTTATTTAATCTATATTTAACCCGGAAAACCTCATTGACTTTAAAAATCTCTTTAACAAGAGTGTAAGAAAGAGAAGTCACATTTTAAGACAGCTTATTTTGCTTGGATTGTCCACAGGAGAAGCATAAAGTGCAGGGACGTAGAATTTGGTGGGGACGCTAGTGACACGTCCCTATCAATATCATGCCACTATCGCATGGTCCCTAACACAAAACACCATCATAATATATAACATTATATTACATTATATGCCAAGAGATACACGTTTTGGTTATTTTATTTATCATCCATGTTTAATTTGTGTATTAAAAGGCAGCAACCATTTAAGACCAACAATAAAAAAGTTTGTGGGAAAAACTCAGATTGCAAACATGATTTTATATATACATATGTTTGGAGAATAAATTACACTTATCGGTAATAATCAGACTGTAACCATCAAAATGTCCGATTGTTGCATCCCAAATTGTCTCGCTGTTCATATATCATATATAAATATATTTTTGTCAGGGGACAGATAGAGATGGAGGAGGAGAGGCTGGAGGTGTAGCATATGGATAAGTTTTTCTGAATATGATAGTTTGCTTGTTTGTTTGATCAGCTCTACATGACATTAAAAAACAGTCATAAATGTAAAGCACAACAACTTTCAGGGGTGCCGCCTTGAAACACTTTTATGGTTCCCACCAATGTCAAAATCATACCTATGCTCTTGATTAAGTGCATCAGTCAACACATCTGCAGCCAGATTTGTCTGACTCCAAGTCGCTCAACATCATCTTCCAAACATGTGGAGCCGCAAACCTGAACGCTTTTTCTCCAGCTCAGTTCTTTCCTTTGGAACAGACAATAAAAAAAGATCCTGAAGATTATAAGATGCTCTTCTGACTGATGAAGGCCAGGAGGAAGGACGGGAGCAGACCAAGAATACATTTATAAACAGACCTCTGCCAGCACCACAGTCCTCTCCCATATTGTGATTTTTACCATAAATATAAGTCCTACCTTTATTGTAAATATTTAGATTCCTTAACCATGAAAACATACCATTAGCAATTGGTTTCATACTGATATCTATTTTAGTTCAGTAGTTATTCACGAAAATCGCATTTTTCATCATGGCGGATCCAGACGGTGAGCCGGATAAACACCAAAATTGAATCAGTTCTTCCTTTTCCCATGCTGAACATTTCCTGAAAATTTCATCAAAATCCATCCATCACTTTTTGAGTTATTTTGTTCACAGACAGATGGACAAACAAACTCTCCCGAAAACATAACCTCCTTGGCGGAGGTAATAATTTCCTGAAAATGTCATAAAATTCACACTTAACTCCATCAAAAATGTGATAAAACCCAATAATGTAATAATTCAACCAATAATGTAGTAAAATATCCTGAATATAGGGGATTTCATACTTTTTCAAATGGGTCTTTAAAAAAAATAATAATTTAAAACTTGATAGATAATGTAATATATATGTTCATTTTCAGTCCAAAGTTCTACATTTTGTGTTTTGAGAATCTAAGACTGTTATATACACTGGATTTGAAACAACACAATGTCTACTGGATTAACCCACTAGTCACAAAAAAGACCCACATGAAATGTACTAAATATAATTTAATGAGGTATTGCATTATTTGAAAAATGTTCTTATAGTATCAGACAGAATATTTTATTATATTATTGGTTAAATTATTACATTATCGGGTTTTATTGCAATTTTGATGAGTGAAGTGCAAATTTTATTACATTTTCAGGAAATTATTACATTATAGGGTGCTACACTCCATGATGCACAGAATCCAGAAACGGAAGCTTTGAGAGAGGCATGCATGTACAAAGTATCTCCGTAGTCCAACACAGACATAAATACAGCAGAAGCCAGTTTTTCTGGGTTCACAAGAGAGATATTACTTAATTCTAAAGAAAAAACCTAACTTCAGTTTTAGTTTTTTAACAAGCTGCTGAATATGGGCAGAGAAAGAAAGAGAATCACTGATTAAAACACTAAGACACTTAAAAGGAAGAAACAAACTCAACTCAACTCGAAAACCCTGAGCAGTGATCGATAAAGACAGGCTAGAAAGTTTGAACTTAGAATTTGAGAACAGCATAAATTTTGTTTTGTCTGCATTTAAAACCAGTTTTAAATCATAAAAAACGTTGTTGCATTGTGTTAAAAGCAAGTTGTAGTTGTGCAAGTGCTTAGACTAGTGATGAAGCATTAGTGTGCATGACTGTGTCATCAGCATAAAAATGAAATTTTGCATTTGCACTTGTTTTTCTGTGTCCCATTACAACCTGGAGAGCAGGACTAACCCACCCTTTGACTCTCGACTGACAGCTGTGGATCGCTCTTTGGGTTTACTACAAATCACAGTCCAGTCAAAGGCTGTGGGCGAAAAGTCCTTTTTGCTTAGGAAGATTCCTAACGGAGTGAAATGAACCGGAAGTAGTTTGTGATTAGAGCTGTTCGAATAGTTTAAATGCATAGGAAATGTGGCTCAATGCTTCCTTTGTTATGTCCTTTAGCATAGGATACACCGGACCATCCTTTACGAAACAAGAGATTATTCTGTCCCACAATTCTCCACGGCAACAGCTTTTATAAACAGCGCGTATTCCGACTGCTTCCGAATTTTACCGAATAATGACGAACAAATCACACAGACCATGTGAGTTACCACTGCTGTTCGATCCTTTAAAAAGTTTACCAAAACTTGCCTTAGCTTTCCAGTAGTCTGATTCTCTGAAGAGAGCAGAATATGAGACATCATCTCACTTGGAGTCTTCCGGCCCACGCTGTTGGATAAACAGTGTGAGACCATTAACAGTGCCTGTATTTCTGAATTGTTACTTATGTTAAAATGCTTCTGCACTTTACTGTAAGACTCCCTGCACTCACAAAAAATGTGTACCATAAAAAATACCAAATAATGGCTGGAGCGTTAATTTATTTCAATCACTGCACAGACCAGGCGTTTAATTCCTTTCTCACAAAAATCTTGCTTAGCAAAAATGAAAAAATATGGTAAATGTAATCAAATTAGTTATTTACACCAGCATGAATATCACCTTCACATTTTCACAGCAAGATTACTGTACCGCAGTTATACTCTTGTCACTCTTAAACACTCTTAATCCTGGTGAGGAACTACCAGTAGATAAGTTAAAGTTGTATTTCTTTTTTTTTTTGCTGCACCGGGGCCATGGCGATCAGCAACAATGTACCGCTAACTGACGTGTACAGCCTCCTGACGTTAGAAAGTGCATAAAACATGCAGCGGCAGTGACAACGTCTTCTTCTTTGGATTTGTGAAGCCCTAGTCTGTAAGATTCTGGCTTTCTGCCCTCTAGTGGCCTCTGTGGTTGCTGAGTGTAACTGCACTGTCGTGAAACAGAGCGCCACACACCAACCTGCATGTGCTGACATACAGAGGGAGGAGAAGCCGACAGGGCGTCCAGAGAGACAAATAAACCATGTGGACTGAAAAGGTTCAGTCTGACCATGTTTCTGTTCAAGCCTGAGCTGTCAGCTATGAGCTCAGCGTTTGCATTTGTGTTCTGTAACTTCTACCTTTAGCTGGTAGGCTGCGCCGGCTTTTATTTGGTATTGTAAGGTATGCCAAATTATTGTAAATTTCCACTTACCAATATGTTTTACCATGATGTGTGCTGCTGACCTCTTGGCCAGGTCACCTTTGTGAAAATGATTTTGATCTCAATGGGTTAAGTAAAGGTTAAATAAACGATAGCCCAAGGTAGTTTAAGCTAACAGCCAACTGTTGTTAGCCATTGGCCAATAAGTGTACATAACAGTATTTTACTGTAATATCTACAGCTACCTTCTGTAAACACCTTTGCAGTAAATTACTGTAAATTTCTAAAGATTCTGGAAAAACATGCTAATTTGCAAAAGTAAGTTTTGTAAAAAAAAAAAAAAAATTTGATCAAAATAAATATATATTTAATTATTTTTTAAATAGTGATACTTTTCAAATACATGATAAATTAAAATACAGCATGTTCACTGTAATTCAAAATATATTTAAAATGTTGTAGATTAAATATGGTAATGATACTGTAAATAAAAAAACAGTAAGGATACTACATTACAGTACTTGTAATTGAGAGTCATGATAACTTGAATAAAAAATACAGTCGTAAAACTATTTCAGAAAATACAGACAATGCTATTTATTAATGCTACTGTAAAGACATTTACTGTAACTTACTAGCATCTTGTTGCCAGTAAGTTACAGTAAAATTTACAACAACCTTTCTACAGTGCAGCTGCTATGTATGCTAAGTCATACGTAGCAGCGATGCTTGATGTGATTGGCCTGTGATGACTGTGACGAGCCAAACGATCCTCCAGTCACAAGCTGCTGTTGTTTTTGAAAGTTTTGCCCCTGAAAACATTTTTGAACAGCTCTTTCCCAGATGGATTTGTGAAATATTTCCATAGCGGGTATACGGAGCTGTTCATCTGGCGTGTCAGGTGAGTTAGCATGTGCTGCAGAGTGAATTAAAAGCTTTTAAATCATCACACAGCAGCCCGAAGATAACTGTTGATAGCTTCATCTCATGTGAATCTTTGCTGTGGCTTGGGCTGGAGAAGCAGATCATCTTTGGCATCTAGACAAATCTTTTTGTGTTGCTCTCAGGGACCTTTGACCTCATATGTATGGCTGACAGTGAATTCAGTGACACTAAAGTGAAAAACTTTTCCAAGTTGGGGACACAGATTGATGCTCGTGTGACCCTAAGAGCTAATGACAGGCTTACTTACATTCCTCGATCTGGTTTTCACGGCTCATTTAACGGCAGCAGATGACGAACCAGGACGAACACTTCCTGTGGGCATCTGTTCAGCACTTCTCTTTGCCTGAAGATGGATTCAGCTCCTCTCTGTCAGCATTATCCTGCTCTGCAGCTGAGGAGGGTGTGGTGACCGCACGGGCAGGTGTGGCCCTCGCCGTGCGGTCATGCTGTTTAATTAAGTTTTATGTCTCCGGGCGGGGGCATCCGGAGGTTTCCGCTGTAAAAAAGTGTCTCAGTCTCACCCACACTCTCATTGTTTCAGACCCTCTTAAACTCTTGGGTCTGATGAGCTGTGTCTGTCATCTACGAGAGTGTGACTGAACTTTGTGACTGCGGCTGAAGACGAAAACATGAAGCTGCACTTCGCTCTGTGCAGTTATCTCTTATCTGCCTTAACCCTTATCCTGGCTTAGGGCTGGTACCGATACCGTTTGAGGTTTAAAATGCCGGAAAAACCACTTAATGTTTGTTTACTGTATCATTAGTTTTGCATTTGTCAGGAACCTCTATTCAATAGAGGTGTAAAAAAATATTGATACAGCAATATATCGTGATATTCTGACCTACAACACAATGTCGTTATTTCAAATCTTAATATCTATTTTTTTTAAATATAAAAACTCCTAGTTTTATCAGAGTTGGGAATAAAATACAACGTGTATGTATGAACACTTTTTTTCATGCAGTCTATTAAGTTCAGTTCAGACAGTGACAAGAGAAATATGTGATTTATTTTAGTTACAGGTTTGGATGCTTTTAATACTTTGTTAAAGGGAAAACAAGAAAAATATCTTTGCAACATTAGTTTAAGTGCCTTGATGGACTCTCTGTTTCAGGTTAAGTGTATGTACGTAACACTTCATTTGACATATTTCAAAAACAATAAAATGGAAAAGTTGTTTTCAATCAAATAGTTTTGACTTGATTTGTACTTTCAGTTTTGAGTAATATTGTGTGATTTACACAAACACCATCTCTAGTTTTCGTAGTTAACTGTTGAATATTGCAATATATCACAATATTGTGATATCGTGATATTATCGTATCATGACCCAAGTATCGTGATACGTATCGTATTGTATCGTATTGTGAGGCTCTTGCCAATACTCACCCAGACTATTTAAACAAAAATAAAGAAAAGGAAAATAAACAAATTTTAAGTGTTCTGTTAAAATAGTGTCATCAGTGTTGTTAGGGTCAGTTTTGTCCCAGTTTAAAAAATAAGATTGTAATGCAATAATAATTGGAGAAACTGAAATCATGGTGCATTTGTGAAGATAAACAAATGTTAATAAATGTTCACAGATATTCCTGCTCATGAAGTTCTCTTGCTAAAAAATATTTCTTTGCCTTTTCATTAAAGCCAGTATTTTCATGGATAATGAAGCCTGACAAGGTAACCAAGAGGAAAGGAAAAATATATGATAGATATTTGTTTTTAGTGTTATTTACAGCTGATTTAAAGCACAGGTCAAAACTTTTTGAATGAATGTTTATTTTGAATCTAAATGGAAAACGTACATATGTACACATCTATGCAAATCCAACAGAATAAAATATAAACCTATAGAAATGACCCTACTGCAGAGAGTGTATTGAGAATGCTAACACAGCCCACGGTTAACCTCCCTGTGCTTTACATTCGACTCATTTTTCTGTCAGACTATAAACAAGCTCCCTTCATGGACCTTCAGGGTCGCTCACATGAAGCTGCCAAGTCTCTGTCCTTCTCCGTCAGTGTTATTCTGGTGTTTTTCTGCATGTTTTCCATCCTCCTCTTTGTTTCTGTGTGGTTGGAGTCAGAGCTGGGTCAGTTTTGGTCCTCCTCCCTCAAATCTGGGGTTCCCCAAAAACTTCTTCACAGACTGACTCGGCCTTTCCCCTGAATGTTTCAGTCCTGATCCAGTAATTACACTCTCTTCAGTAAAAACAAATTTGTCTTCAAAGTGTTGGTCTCACAATATTCCTCTTGTATCTGTACAGTGTTTTCTGTCGTGCATAAAATCTAGAGAAACTTCTAAGATACTAAAAAAGGCACAGAAATATGCATGTGTATAGGTATATGAGTTTGAGATGCCGTGATGATGAAGTGGTATTCTCTGCTTCAGGATGCTCTCAGTGTGTCCAGTGCATACTAAATCATGCCCACTCTGCTCCAGCCTGGACCTGACGGTGAAGGTCCATCTGTCCAACTTCAGGGAGATGATACAGAAAAAACGAAACAGACTGACATAAGCTTGCTTTTCTCCCAACATCCAGATCTCTTCTTAACCAACGCTTGAAGTAATTCTTTTCCTGCAATTGATAATGTTTGTATATTTCTTCAGCTTATTTATTGCCACCTCTCTTATCTGTTATTATAATTATTAGGCCTTTATCCATGTTTTAAACCTTCTCGCGGTTATTCAATTTTTTAACATGTTTCTACTGACTTTCACTCCTTATTGTAACGAGCTCTCCACTTTAACCTCCTTGTGCAAAAACCACTGACCATGCTTTTGTCTGACCTCTTGCCTATGTTACTGTTACTGTAATGTATATCGTGCCCTTAGCCAGTAGCTCTGCTGTGTAAGACAAATGTCCTACAAGGCACGATAAAGCTGATCTATCTATCTATCTATCTATCTATCTATCTATCTATCTATCTATCTATCTATCTATCTATCTATTTCTATTTATGTTTTTTGTCATTATTGAATCTTTCCTGAATAACTTTTTTCTACGATGTGCTGCTTGCTTTGTAAATTAAGGACTCTAATGAGAGGCAGTCAGCAGAAATGACAACATAGAAGTCTGAGATGTGATCATGACAGGCAGGGACCAGAGGCTTAACACTGAGGCTTGATTTTAAAAGTTAAAATTAGACGTTTACTTGTTGAAGCATTAATCTTTGAATATCAGGACTGTAGCTCACACAGAAAATCAGCAGGAATCAGGGAATCATTAACAGATTGAATCAGTATGCAGAGGAGATAGTGATACTTGATCAGATTACTGATTTCTTATTTTTTCTGGATGCCGTTTTGGTAAATTTATGAATGAACCCACGGGGTGCGATGGCAGAGGAAGGT